>CM070678.1:37270682-37870682 GCA_036346265.1 Melocanna baccifera | reverse complement strand
TATTAATAATGATTAATGGTCTGCTTTTATTGGATAAGAGGTCAATATTTTAATGGGGTTCTTTCTCATGATTGAGCAGGTTATCGGTATATACCATTGGTGGATTTAAATCCTAAGATAAGGTAGAATGATTGTTAATTAGACAAGATTCATCTTTGTATATAAGAAAGGTTGTTATTTTATGCCCCATTTTGCAAGGTTTGGTTTAAGATAAATATTAATGGCTTATATTTATTTTTTAGAGCCATCTTGTTAATCTCTTGGTTGACATGAATTTAAGCAAGATTAACTTCTAGTATACTTAGCTTGCACAAGCCCTTAATTTGGTTCCACATGTTATATATTAGGGTTACAGATCTTGTTATTTAGTCCTTGCTAATTACTTGGATTTACAAAATTATCATTACATTGAAATTTAAATCACAACATAAACTTACTTTATTTAATCTTATATGAGGGCTATTTTATTAATCTTTATTGTCATGTAAAATCAAATTAAGTTTTAAGTTTAAATTGCAAGAGCTTTTGTCATAAGTCCATTTTTTGTTATTAATTATAGATCGCCTTTTATTGAATTGCTCAATTAAATACCTCTTAAGCATGATATTCAAAAATTTAGCCATGAATGGGAGATATGCTAGTGACCAACATGGACTAGGTGCCATATCTAGTTGGGCCCACATGTCAAAGCAATAGAGAGGGGGGGCCAAGAGAGAAACAGAGAGGTGGGAGCGGGTGTTCGACTGGGGTAGGCAGAGTCGAAGCAGGGGAGGTCGGCAGCACTCAAGGTAGTGGGGCTCGCCAGCAGGGAACGGCCAGGAAGGCGGTGGTGATCGGCAAAATGGGACCCCCTAGGGCCCAGGGGAGCTAGTGGAGACGGCGACGGTGCTCAGGGCGACGCATGGCGGCTCGGGCGGAGGTGTGGAGCAACCGGCGGTGAGGGGAGAAAAAGGGGCACCGGCGACCGAAAGAGGGAAGGGCAAAAGTGGGGCGTGCATGAGCAAAAGCAATCCATGAGGAACTTACCAGTAGCGGTGGCTTGGACGGGAAGGCGCCAGGCGACCAATGACTGGAACCGTGGGCGGCGGTTGGTGGCTCGCGTGGAGGGGATACTCAGGTGGGGAGGACTCCGGCTGGTGGTTGTGGGAGCTCTGGGGCAGCGTGGAGATGGTCCTAGAGCGCCGAATCGGGAAAAGGGGCGCCAGAGGAATGACGGCGGCGGAAATGGCAGTGTCAGCTTGTCTCAAGGAGAACGGCTGCTGTGATGGGTTCCTGCAATGGAACTTCAATTAAATAGAGGGGGTGGAAGACATCCGGGGGCACACGGTGATGCGGATGGCTTGAGAAAAGCTCGCCGAAGGCGGCCGGGATGGTGCGGGGCGATGACGGTCGATGTGGGCATAGAGGTGGCTCGACTGCACTCGGCAAGGAGCAGTGAGAGCAAGAAGAGGTAAGTTGGGCCTTCTTATAGCCGAGGGAAGTGGTTGGCTGATGGGCGAGTTGAAGACGCGCGTAGAGGAGTGAAGTTGGGTGGTGGCGTCGTACGCGCGCGGGATAGGCGACGTGATGTGGCGTTAACACCGGCTGACGGCATTGATGCGCACAATAGGGCTAGTACCGAGAGGAGTATCTAGGGAAGGGGCGGAGCTCGGCGTGGCCGACGCACAGAACAGCTGGCGTGCGAGTGCATGGGTTAGGCCGACTCGGTGGGCAGGCCGTATATCGCTAGGAGTAGAACATGAGGGAGGGGCGTCGGGGTGGGCCAAAGCTGCTGGTGCACACGGGCAAAAGAGGCCAGGTGGGCAGGCACCAGGAGCAGAGGGGAAGGAGGAAGAAAAGAAGATGGGGAGGAGGGAGCCAGCTGGCCTGGGACCAATAGGCCAAAGGGAGAAAAGGTTAGAAAAAGAGATGTGCCAAGGGCTCCAAGGGTCTTTTGAAGATTTTTTGAATTTTTGGTTCAAGTCTAAGGTTTGTAATTAGGTTTTAAATCTGAAACTTTGGTTCAAATTTTGGATTTAAACATGAATTTCAAGATCGTCGAGTACTGAGAGATAATTTCAGAACTCCTGATTTTGAGTTTTGGATATGAAAATTGGATGGAAAAGATTTTAATATTAACATTTGGTTTCAATTTCTATTATTGGTTTTGGGATTTCCAAATTCCAATTTTGAAGTTGAATTTTGGACCTGGAAAGGGAATCCGGAATTTCCCCGATTTAATTTTTATTAATTAAATTATTTTGTGAAAATCCCATTCAAGAATCTTGAATGAACACCGAAAGCTTTTAAATAGGACTGGAAATCACAGAAGATTTAAATTTTCTTGAATTTTCAAAAGCTGCAAATTGGGATGTTACATTTTCAGAAGCTAAAAGTCATTTGTAATGTGTTGGCTTCTTAACGTGGCTTTTTTTTATCTTTTCCCCTTTTTCCTTTGCATTATCCGTGAAGATATTATGGTGTTTTTCATTTTTGCTATTTTTTCTTCGAAAAAGTTAACGGTGACTACAATATCATTTCAGGTAAAAGCCACATCACTTTGAAATATGGCCTCAATATTAGCTTAATCATTAGTACTTTTAGTATTATTTTTCATCATAATTGCTACCCCTTGTTGTTATTTAATTGTAATTTATTAATTAATTGCTCAATTATAGTTAGAATATTCTGTCTTTTTGGGTTTGATATTAAACCTTGGACTACTCTTGAGAGAGTGCTGCACTGATCCAATGCACTTTTGGGTAACACGTGGTTTTTTGTAATTTGGAAATTACACTGATCGACAGTTACATTGCACTAAGCCTTGGGTCGGAGGTGTAAATGCCCTACACATGACATGGCAAGTCAGCACATGTATGAGGATCGGGCATTGGGGGCCTAGTGGAAGGCATAAAATAATACAAGACTTCCTTTGCAGTAGAGGAAGGCGCGGGCAGCACTGCGGCCGAAGGTGTCGAGCCTAGTTCTTGTGTGTGTGGGTTATCAGTGAAACTAGCAGCGCTAACGGCGCCACGCAAAGTAAAAGAGTCAATTATAAGGCTTAAGCTCCACCGGAAGATTTACAGAAGGGTCTTTATAAAATTTTACAACATGGCAGGGATCATTTTCAAAAAATCGGTGACGTGGGGATAGGAGAGCCAGAGTTTCCCCGGCTGTCATATACTGATGCCCACCCCCCGGGGCGCCTATAATATTACTGATGATGATCCGGACTACAACGCAAGTTGAAAAGAACGGAGTGAGTAGTTCTAACAATTTCCCTTTTGAAAAGGGTACGTAATACCAACAAAATGTCATTCCTGTGTGCGCTTAAAGCCATATTAGCATGTAACTTTTCAAGGCTGACACATGCGTAAGTAATTCTTGCATAATAAACACAACTGTTGTACATCATACAAGTACACGAACACAAATGTTGTAGCTGATACGATAGTCTTGTGCCGATAGTAGTCAGTTTCTACATTAACTACATACGACTAATCACTAATGTACAGAATTTTAAAAGATTGGACAGGTTAAGGGTAGCCAGTCAAGCAGATAAAGTAGGACGACTCCTAGCAAAGTGGATTCATGCTTCTCTATACTTCGTCAGGTCGAATGTGAGGGTTCTCGAGCAACTGCATATTAGATTCGGGGGGTCAATGCGCATGGTACAGATGAAGGTAATAAAAGTGCACTTTTAAGGGTCAATGTGCATGGTAAATATGAACAGGTAATAAAAGTGCACTTTACCTTCGTTCTGAGTCCCTATAAACACCAACCAGTGCTTCAGCTTTGTCATAGAAACTGTCCTTCAGCGATATGACAATACTCTGAAACCCACATCCTCCATCACCATCTTGTTCTTCGCCCGCACGCTCACATGACTTCGATCTGATAAACCCAGCAACCTTGGCAACATTCAAATTATCCAGAGCTGCATCAACTTCATCCAGTATGAAGAATGGTGATGGCCTGAAACTGAGCAATTGCCACACAACTTTGAAGAGTTTGGTTGGGACAAAAGGTAAAGTAATTAAGCAAGCAAAAACTGATGTCTGGTAGATGTCCAACTAGTGATATATGACCCGTATATGGCACATCACACGAATTAGTTTTTGCCAAACTGAAGTCCAAAGCCAATAAAATTCTGATTCTATATACTCCCTATGCTATGCTGATAATGTACATGGCATCCACTCATTCGTCATGGACTCATGGCAGACCCAAGGGGTTCATAAAGCATGGGGCATGAAAAACACTTAAGATATCATCATATCAACATTAGAACCAAATTAGCGCCGGATGAAAACCTGTGACCACTTAAGTGCAATACGTAATGTCGCAAGTGTTTTTGGGTCATTTAACTGCTAAAAGTATTACTAATGGAGGAGCCTGACAGTTTTTTTCTAAACCCCAAGCACCAAGTAAAGATGTCAATATTAGAAACCAAAATTGGCACCGGATGAAATCCTGTGACCACGTTAGTGCAATGTACGTTAGTGCAATAATGTGTCTGCAAATGATTTTGCGTCATTTCACTGCTGAAAGTATTACTATGACAGTTTTTTTCAATTATGAGCAACATGATCAAGGAAATTTAGTAGCAGATTTACTAGAAACATTTTACCTGTGAATGGCAAAAAGCAATGCCAGCGCTGCAACAGTCTTCTCCCCACCAGATAACTGTTCCATATCTCTAAAGCGTTTGGTAGGTGGCATAGCTGTGTACTTGATTCCATGGAGAAATGGCTCGTCTTCATTTTCTAGATTTAAATATGCTGTTCCTCCAAGTGGATGTGTGTGACTTTTTGTTAACTGCTTATAGATTTTGTCTATGCCTTTAGATATGTGATCAAAGGCTTCCATGAACAGCTCATACCTAAAGACCAGTAGCAATAAGAAAAGTAAGTATGGCATAATCATCTAAGAACTCAACAACATCATATGATATGACAAGCAAAAAGAGAGTATGAGAACAGCTCATCAGTGTAATACTCAAGATGACAAACGTCATTGGGAAGAATCCATATACCCTCTTAGAAGTCACTTGCAATGTTACTTACCCCCCTTACCATGACAACACAGTGTGTACATGGATTTTTCCTAATATCCAACATGTTCTGAACTCCATGCTGCAAGTATATTCATGCTAAGAATATGCCACTAGTTTATATTAAAACTCCAAAACACAAATAAAGAATGGAAGCACCCAATAAATAAGATTGACCCTATTCATTAGATATATAAGATGATAACCACAACCCTGTTCTTTAACTTATTAACCTTGTACTGGTTACTGAATCTACAAAAGGTAACTGAGACACTAGTCATAAACAAAAATATATCTTGAGCAGGATACATGTTAATATACCAAAGACACTTGAAACATACTCAAATTTGATTAAAGAATATTCTGAAGCAATAGTAAGCTCAAAACCAATTATGCTCGATATTTTTTAAAGAATGTGCACTTTATTATTCAAATAAAATTGTTATGATATTTTCAATTGCGGGAATATTTGTAAAATCTCGTGTGAAGATAGTACAGCTCTGGTGAAAATTCAGCACTTCTATGAGTGGCGTCCCAAGCAAGGTTCGAAATCCCGCTACCGGGGTAAATCCCGGCCGCCGGACGGTACCGGTAACCGGTATTCCCGGAAAAAACCGGATGAAATTTGCCAAATGGAATTTGCGGGCGGGGCGGGAGGGGACGGTAACGGTCCGATGAATCGCCGATTACCGGAAAAACCGGTGAAAAACCGGAAAAACCGGTGGAAGAGAGTTTTTTAAGCCTCAAGCATATAAAATAACTATTTAGCTCTCTTCTCTATCATAACTATTTAGACTTGTATTAGAGTAGAGTTTTTACACTTGATAATCCGATTCCTGATTTAGACTTGTATTTAGATACATATGATGCGTAGGGAAGAGATAAAGCCATCAATCAATAGATACATATATGGATCCCAAAGTTGTTGTTGCTCTCGCTCTGTCCCTTGTATATCATGTAGTCATGATGATATGAGCAGTTCAATTCGATGCATATACGTAGGCAACTAGGCATGCATGATTAGTTTTCTGCTCCAATCAAGATTTTTATCACGATTTATCTTAAACTTGAAATTATACAAGGGATATAGGGACATAAGGCTATTTTTAACTATATTTTGCATCCCGGCCGGTTTAATCCATCCCGGCGGTATGGAAATCCGTAATCGGCGGTTCCGGCCAGAATCGCCGGATTCCGATCCCTGGTCCCAAGTAGGCCAGTTATTAACCAAAGTGGTTCACTATTAAAAACTATGGTGTATTGTCCAGAAATGAAATCATGGCTGTAAATAGAATACTTGGGTTTTGCAATCAGAGGTAATGTAATTGGATAACATCTAATTTTGGGTGCATTTGACATTATATTGGAGTGTAATCCCATTACGTGTATTATGATTTCAGAGTAATCTAACCAAACAATGGGTAATGTATCCCCTTTATAGTGTAACCACAATAGGGAGAAAAAACACCAACCAAACAACATCAATATAGAGTTTTCTTCTGGCTAGCAAACCATCATCATAATATTTACGAACAAATTCATAAATTGCAAATTACACATCACCAGAGAAGCAGAGAGCATGAGTGCTAGAAAGTGCAATGGAGAACATCGCTAGCTCCTACAAAAGTTCAAGCATCATAGAACAAACTGAGAATTGTAAGTCACCAACTTCCACAGGTGATGAATTACATGCATGTTTGCATTTCAAAAATGAAATGAGTAAACAGAAGTACAGCACCAATCATATGCAAAGCAGAAAATGCTTGGGCAATACCTTCTTTGCTTGACACAGTTATACTTGTCAGCTATCTCTCGCTCTTCTTTCCTAGCAGCTTCAAACTTTTCGGTAACCTCCTTTTCCTTCCTTTGCAGCGCTTCATATTGGTCCAGTGCTTTTAGGTTTGGAGCAGTGCGTTCAATCTCAGCCACTAGCGCACCTATTTTTTGTTTGAAATCTGCCTCAAGTTTGTCACGTTCAGACGGCCGCATATCCTGCAGGTAGATTTCGCTAAGCTGGTTGTAATCAAGGACTGGTTCTTCTGAGGATGATCCAGTATCCATTGGATCATTTACTGTAGGAAGCTTCAACTGCTCCAGTTCGCACTTCTCATGAATCTCCTGCTGGCGTGATCTAAGTTGCGCAAGTTGGCCCTCCTACAAGAACATGGATGGTTTCATTATAATAGCTGCCTTAAACAAGTTTATTAAACTGACATAAATAATAGCATTATCATCTATACACAAACACAAGCAAGCAAGCAATCTTTTAACAGACATCAGCCATAACTCCGTAAAAGATGTATAGGAGAACTATTTGATGAAAGCACACCTTTGACTGCACTTGGCGATCCAGCTTTGCCAATGCAGCAGCAACACTACCATTCTGCTCCATTAATTCATCAATAGCCTTCTCACATTCATCTGACTTGGATTTCCAGTCTATTGAGAAAGTGTTTCATGAATCAGTACAAAGGTGAACAGAAAAGAACGAAGATGCATTTAGAATTTTAAACAAGTTGATGTTCGTTGTGACATAAAAGTAAAGGAAAGCATCTGAGTTCTACAAGCAAAGCAGTACCGCAACGAAGAAAACAGAAGTTACCAAAGCAACAATCTAAGAAAACATAGGTAAGGTAATTCCATTGAGTTGCTGATAGCCTGATATCATATTATTCAGTAATTGATAATTGATACTCCGTGAATTTTCTTCCTTTGAAAAAACCATAAGCACATAAGATCTGTATGCTTATACATGTCAGCGGTGAATAATATCTTCGCATTATGCACCATGTAACCTTGTCAATTATTGGTACCAAACCCTAATAAACCAAAAAAAATTACAAGACTTGTTTATCACCTACTTAACCAAAAAAAGTCACATATTACCATTGAAGGATCTAAGGTGTTAATTGTCAAACATTCTGTACTTGTGCAACTGACAAAATTAACTTCTGTTAATTTAGATTCATCATCAGCTTCATATTACAACTTGGCATTAGAAAAAGACAATCAAGGTGTAAAGACAACAGTCAACACATGCTACTCAGGAAAAAAAGGCACCATGTATACAAATACATAACTCCTAATTGACTCTAAAACCTAGTTCTAGTTCTCATAACTGTTAGCTGTTTCAAATCGCACAAGGACATTAGCATATTTTGAACCCATCAGTGCTTCGTAGGAGGTTGGAAATATTCAACCATACAAGCTTCTGTAAGGGATCAATGTGCTTAAAAATAAGCTTCATGCTCACCACTAAGAACACATCCTAAGTGTTGTGGTATGGGTTGGTTGGGCATAGGTCCGAGGGACGGTAAGGCACTCGCCCTTAACGGTGGCCGTCAAGACTCTTAAGGCCTATTGAAGAAGAAAGAGAGACTAGAGAACTATATTTTTTTTTTTTACTTGCTGATAACGATACAATGTTGTCCCCTTTATAAGGGGGGCTAAACTATCCCTATATTAGGTAAACTAATCTCTAATATATGAAATAAATCTAAAAGAAAATAAACTCAATTACTCAAATAATAAGGAAACTACCTAAATAGATAGCATGCTACAACACCCACGTGCGCATTGTTCACGCAGCACTACATTACCATGTGGGGTACTGTTCATGAGTTGCTACTATGTCCACGGCACGGTTCATATGCCTGCTAATCTTGGTCCATAATACTAAGTTTCTTTTCAGTGCAATGAGTTGCTACTATGTCCACGGCACGGTTCACATGCCTGCTAATCTTGGTCCATAATACTAAGTTTCTTTTCAGTGCAAGAGCCAACCTGACACTGGTACACCAAAGGTTTTCAAAGCATAGCTGTACAAGAATTTCATAGGACGAACTCAGTATGAAATTCAAAACACAGCAATCAACCAGCAGAACTTCATGAGAGAATCTTTACACAACAAAGCAACGATGAACTAGTATCCCTCTGGGAAAAAGAGAACAAGTTGCTCATCAGGACAAACATTAAATGTTAAGGTATGAATAATAGAGCACGAATCTACAAAGCCCTGAAATCTGGTAGAGTTGTTAAATTAAGCTAAGGAACAGTTAGATATGTTCACTGACGTGGATGCGCGGAACAAGAGTCACCTACCTGGATACTTTAAGTTATTAAGAACTATCAGAAAAAGAGAACCACCTCTTAGTGGGGCGGTGAAATTGTGGGTGTACGACTCCACCGCGCCTTAGTAGGAACTTTGTGAGGCCCCAGATTTACCCTAGGCATCTGTATTTCTAGGCATGTGCTAAGGGGGCGTACTCTCACGTATGTGTGTGTGGTGGTGTGTGTGCATGTGCATCTAAATTGTAATCGCAAAAAAAACTATCAGGAAAACAGAAAACACGCTTTAAATGTGTACCTTCAGCCTCAGCTTTCAGCTCTTCCATCTGATTTGAAATTTGTTCCGCTTCTGCCTTAGCACCAGACTCTCTCTCCTGTAAGCCCTTAAGCTCCTTCTCTAGGGACTCATGCGTCTCCTTTAACTTCACAATTGGTGCCTGCATATCTCTCTTTTGTTCATATTCCAGCCTGCAGGATAGAATGTTGTTTATGCTTCAAATTTTCTACGAGATATGCATGTGAAAGTACAATCTAGGTTGGCCAATTGATCCAAAAGATGCCAATCAATTCACTGTTACTTACTGGTATTTCAATTTTGACATTTGGTTGCTAAGGCTTAGCTTCCTCTCCTGCCGTGCTTGAGCATCTTTCAGTTGCCTTTCTTCATATTCACGGATGTTCTTCACACCAACTGACATGCTAAAATCTTTGTAAATCCCGTCCACAATCTCATTTATTTTTTTCTCACGCATTCTTACTTCACGTTCCTTTTCAGCAAGACGGGTCTCCAACTAAATAAACAAAATTAGTGATTGATGCAACAGTAACAGTTGGAACCTGACAAAAATAACAGGTAAGCATGTCTAAGACAAAATATTACCGCCTCCTTTCCTGGCTCCAGGCGATCAATTTCTTCCTCAATATTACTCTTCTCAGATGCCAATTTATGTAGCTTCTCCCTGAGGTTATTCTGCACACAAGATTCAGTATTAGAAAGAAGCAGGAAATAGCAGTGTTCTAGGAATGGCTGAAGAGAGAGAAGCAGTCCCCCAATTCCCGCAGGCCACAATTAAGAAGTATGATGAATCACAACAAATTGATACTTTGCAGAAGCAGGCAGAACCAAGAGTAACATTGACTCTCAGCAGATGTTGGCCATATCACTTTTTACAGGAAGATAACAAAAACAAGAAAAATGCATGCCTACAGGAAAGATAGGATGTGGTGGACGACGGTTTCATATTAAAACAATAATGTGGAACTTGCAACTAAAAAATGTGAATAGTGTTTGCATTGGATCCATATTTCAAGCAACAAATTAGTGGAAAAAAAAACAACAGTCAACAAGGACATAACTGGCATTATCATTGAATTTTGAAGATATCATGTATCCCAGCCATCTCAAGCTAAAATCATATTGAAGATTTTTTTTTGGACACAGAACAGTAGCAGTGTTGTGGATGGGGGCAACCAGGCCGACGTGCTCAGCAGCAAGTGCCAAGCTAAGGCCCCATAGCAGCCCAAGAGCCAAGTGTCTGCAAGAGTCCAGATGCAGCACAGCAAGCCAACATGGTGCCTTGCACAAAATAGTGCCCATGCGAGCATCATCAGGATCGAGATGAGTTGCATTGATTGGTTTTGATCTCATTAGTTTCAATTATTAGAGATAAGATTGCATTAGATATGTTTGTTAGGGTCCGAGCCCATCTAGTTGGTGCCTCTGTTATTCTCAAGCAAGAAATAATTAAGCTTCACCCATCTAAAGTCTCTCATCCTAGTCTATGTCCGTCACTCTCGTCTCGATACCCTAATCTCCTTCAAGCCAAACTGTCTGGCGACCTTCTGCACAGAAGTAATTAGTTACTCCGTTGTCGTTGTGAACCAAGCGGAGAGCTGTACTGAAAATTTTAATTGACACCAAAGAACTGTACAAGCCAAAAAAAAGAGGGAAAAAATAACTAGCCTAGCCACAGTGAAATAAACTCCACCATATGATTAAATATATCTCTTTCAGAAGCTCCACATCTTGGAGCAAATCAAAGGTCAGTGCTGATCCGTTTAGATGTAAAAAAAACGTTAATCAGTATTTGACTCAGAAGCCAAAAATATCTACCTACCCCTTCAACATTCAAGTAGTGTAACTTTTTCTCGAGTCCAGTTATTTTCTCAGATATAGCAAGCTCCTTTCTCTGCAATTCCCTGGGGGACCCAAGTTCTGACATTTCAGATTCCCACTGATTTTTTTTCTTCTTCAAAGCTGCAGCACAAATTGCATGAAGAGTCAGTAAGACAAATTACCAAATAGCACACATCTGTCTATTGGTAATAAGGTAAAAGAGTTATACAGACATTCTATTTTACTGTCATCCCATTTATTTGATCTAGCTTCCATTCCACCACTTATTCCACCAGTCATCGTGCCAGATTTAGTCAGAAGAATCCCATCGACGGTGACAACTAAATATATACATGTGATAGCACAGTGAGGACAAAAGAAAACCAAACAAGAAAATGCCAATTCAGAATATGCAGAAGAAAAAGCACAGGCACTTACCCTTGTACCTTTCACCGCTCCAACTTAAAGTTTTGGCTTCATCAAGTTTATCACAGACAAGTGTATTCCCAACAGCATACAAAACTGCTTTCTCCAATGCTCGGTCAAATGTATAAATGTTAAGACACAAATAACAAGCAAACCACATAACTTGGCAACAAAATTATTACACAATCGACAATAAAAATTCGTTGAAGGATACCTCAAGGAAAACTGAGACACAAAGCAACAGACTGTTTGCCAAAAACATTTCTAGTAAAATCACAAGTGAGCAGGCAAGTATGCACAACAAAATTGAACAACAATGCCAAGATTCAGTGAAAGGTAGCCTCTACTTTTTTTTTAGGGAAAACAGCAGGGGAGTATTTATAGAAAGTGGATATCCACACGGGTAAAAGACAGATAACACATTTGATGGAACGAACAAGCAAGATGAACAAAATGTTAACAGCTCTTCTGTAACATCATGATTTTCAGAGTTTATTTGAAGCGTTTAAAAGAAAAATCCACCATTTGGATTTTTCTATATTTAATACAAGCTTACATTGAATTTTTAATAATTAAATGAATTTAATATGACTAAAATAAACATTAACATTTGCTAGAAGTATTTTATTTGGGTTCCTTGTGTCTCAAAAAAATTTCTAGAATTTTCTGGGATTTTTCTGGACTTATTTGCTATTTTCTGGGATCAAATGTGGTCAATGAATTAATTTGACTTAATGAGATATTAGATCGTGGTTGTAGCCACAGTTATAAAATTTATGTGCCATGACATTGGTGTGTTATTGGTATTGGTGATACAAAATTAGTTTTCACTTGGACAAATGATCGTGCAGTAAAGGAGGAAATGTGGATTTACTTCGAGGGATATGAATATCTCGCCTAGGTAATATCTAAAGATTTAACTTTGTCCGCCATTGATATAAGCCTTACCGTGCAACCACATATCTAGTATGGAATAGACCTAACTGATTAATTTATGATATTTTAATTTCGATTTTGCCATTTGTAATGAACATGGATGATGATGTCCATAAGACGCAAAGAGGAGTGTGATGCGAACCCCTAGCGGGCGAAATTGAGTTAATGTTGAGCATTGTAAAGGTCTTGTGATTTTCTTTAACATGAGTCACATCGTGTGGGTAAGTTATGCAACTTCTGCAGAGTGTAAAACTATTCGAATAGTTATATCCCAGGTTATGTACAATGCTCAATGATTTCACACAAAAGGAAGATATTTCATAAAACTTGGGATTGGAAAGTGAATGATTAGATCACTAGTGTTAAATTCGTGAATGGTTAGTTCACATTTCACAAGTGATTCAATGTGGTTTATTCAATTTCCTTTGACTGTCTATTTATTATCATTTTCTTTAAAATTCGTTTTCAATCTATTTATTGTATTTACTTTAAATATTACTTTTTGCATAATAAACTTTTAGTCATCCATTGATAAGTCTTGCATATTATATTACATTTTTATTACAAACGACTTGCTGAGTACCAATATAATCACGGTTTTATGCCTACTGTTGCTCAATTGAATAACCATATCAACATGAGGTACCAGAAAGAGGATACTTTGATGACTTCGTGGATTAGGATTTCGCTTCGCAGTCGATTGCCTGTGGGCATATTGTATGTCTATCATGCTTATTTCTATTTTCTGATACTAGTTTGTAAACCCTTCATGCTATTATTTGTAAGTTTGGCTATAAAATCGCAACTTTGATAATTATTAATATTTAAGTTTGTTTCTTTAGTAATCGTGCATATGATCGATATTTTATCTATATTTACACTGTGTGTACTAACATGATCCTAAACTAGTACAATATACACAGAAAGTCCGGATTTGCATATTCAGGCCTCAACATCTTGTCACACCATGGAGTAATGTAGTACAAAATTTTACCACTAGTAGAAGTAAATATTATTCAATTAGGCAGAGCACGATATGGCACAGTCCAGAAAAAGTAGGAATGAAATACTGACGGCTACTATTTTAATATAAAAGCATCTAGTAGATAAACATTTGATTTAATCACTTGAAAGAAATCCAATATGAGATGTAAAGAATCAAAAATAGCCTATGAAGCATGCAGCAAACTTCACAAAGATTATAGAAAAAAGGATATTGAATAACATCAAAGACCAACTGTGCAGATCCCCCAAGTGTTCGTAACTTCTCAATTATTGGCTTCACGCGGACTGATTGTAAGGGAATAAATGTCTGAGGAGGAAGGCGTTGCTCCTTCAAATACTGTAGCACAAAAGAGTTAGCAATTTTTGCCGATTCCGATAGATTATGCGAAAACTAAGAGGTAGCTTACATTAGAAAATTACAGAATGTAACTAAATAAATTCATAAATGTTATTAAAGCTCCAAAGAGTGGCTTGTTGAAACGAAATAACCAAACCAAATCAACCCAGAAAGCTAATTTCTTCATTCATCATATTTGGTCAATGCACTGTTTTAAATAACTTACTATAGCAGAGTAGGGGGCCAAGGCTGCTGTGAAGCAGCTTTCTTGGCATGTATTGGCGTTCAAGGTGCTGTAGCTGGCCACTACAGCTGCAATAGCACATAATATGTGGTAGACACTACTGCAAAAAGACTTTATTCAGGTAAGTCTGCATGTCAGCCATTAACTGCATATTCCAGCTTTCCAAAGGTTTGTTATGATGCCAGGCGCCTCATATTTTTCAGAATCAACTAATACATGCAATTGTATTGAGTGTGCCTTGGGCCTTTCCTATGCCTCATCTTCCTTCCTATTTAATGACTTTACTATCTATCTATTTTGAATCATCGGTGCTCCAATGCCTGAGACCTGCAGCTACAGAGAATACCTAATATCTGATATAGTGATGTTATCTTCATATTGAGCAATTTCATATCTTTGCAAATATGGCCAAAGTGTTGCACCCCTATAATGCCGTTCTACACTATCCACATTAAAACTTTACACTAGCCACGATGGAAACATTTTGCTGCAACACTTCTATAAGCTGCCATTTAAAGCACTGAGTCCATCCAAAGTTCAAAAGAGTTTAATCGACGCTGTTTAAACTTCTAATGCCTAGGATTCAATGATGTGAACAGAACTTTCTGGAAACAACAGGAAGTTTAGAATGGTAAATAAATACAGGAAGCAGAGGGGGGTTATGTAGTCCAAACTCGTATTTAAATTGATAACTCCTCATGTTGGATGAGATTTGCAAGGATCCAGTTCAAATGGATGTGAGGAGGTGCGATCCCCAATAAATGATATTGATCCACCAGTGGGTTATTCGCAAGCTGTACCTCTCCATGTGACCCTCACATCAGTTCGAATGTAATCCTTCCAAATTCCTTCCAACGGTTCACATGAGGAGTTGGCAAGTTAGCACTAATATATAGGTTTGCACTAGATCCCTTTTTATTATGCCAATATCCCTTCCATAACTATGCAAGCAAGCATGTGTGTGGGGCTGGACACTTTATTTCATTTAAGAGGTTCTCCATATTTCTAAAAACTGCATTTTGAATTAAATAAAAGTAGTACCATTGAGGCATTGACTACTACAGGTAGAATAATATGCTTTCTCTAAGAAAAATGTAAAAGAATTAGCTAACAAAAAATCATGAAGGCAGCACCTTAATGCATTCCTTTCCTGTGTTTTCATCTTCCACTACTACTGCATCCATGAATTTTCCCATGGCAACAGTGACAGCAAGGTTGTATTTCTTTTGTGATGGCCTACAAAGTTCAGTCATGCGACCATGGACTCCAGGGAATAGCCTCTTTAGACTCCTAACAGTTTCTGAAAATCGAGCATCCCGCTCACTTTCATGCTTGTCAGCTTTAAGGTCTCGTAATTGTGTATCTATCTCATCCACCTTCTGCTTCAATGTTTGGTACCTAGCTCTGCACAAAATTTTTGTAGTATATTAGGAATTAAAATTAACATTGATGATGGAGCAAAAATTGATGTGCTAAAAGATTAAAAAAAAGCACCCTATCAAGATCAAAGAACTTGGTATAGACTAACCCTGAAGATTGGCGTTCCTTCGCAATTTTGTTATGTTCCTCACGTAAGCGTGCTAGTTCATCTTCATGCTTGGGGATTGAATGAAGAATCTTATTAAGCCTTGTGTGCAATTCACGCTCTTGAGATGATATCTCATCCACACGGCTACGGAGCTGCTGCATATTCTCCTCTAAATTCTTTTTTGCTTCAACATCAGCATTTAGCTTTTTGTCTAAAACTTCTTTCTCATCTCTCAACTTTGCTGTCTTCATTCCTGCATACTCCTTACTGTAACAGAAATGGCACAGGCATCAAAATAATGGACACACAATGAGGAAAAAATTTGAATTTATCCATTTTTTTCACAACTGTCCATAAATAATTCAGAAGGATTTACCAAAAAAGTCTCATTATTTTTTACTGAGCTTAGCAAAATGAAAGGTTCAGTTTAATATTGTTAAACAAAATCATATAGTACCATGGTCATTGTATCTACTATCTACCTGCGATTGTCATATATTGGATAGTCACAATCATCTAGACCAGCAAAATGTAGCCATATCACTACTATGAGGCCATCGAAAAGTGTTTTAAAAAGGGCAGGTTAGGTCTTGCAAAAGGCCATACACAAGCAAAATGTAGGTTCTCCATTTCAATTATTGATAATAAAAGGTCCAATTGATGGTCATTCAGCCCATTCACTTGGGTTGAAGTGGGGGTGGGCTTTAAGAAAAAGAAAGGAGGCAAACTCCCCATAAATGGTCAAAAAAGATGTATTAGATGTTTGTGGACACTGGGCAATTGTTTGATATTCCAGCCTATATACAAGGAAGACGATGTATATGGCCTTTTACAAGGCCACTTATTACACAAACACAAAAACATTGGATGGCAAGTCGAGTACCAGCAACCTTATTTAGAACATTGCCCTCGGATATTTCCGAGTAGAGTCCACTCAATTGGATTTTTCGACCCAGGGGGCACCCCATTCAGTTTTATTACAATGTGGAAAGGTCCATTGGATTTATATCGCACAGGTTGTTGAAATTATATGGCGCAAGTTGAAGTCATCCAAAACACTACCAACTATTCACCATCTAACTCAATTAACCATTCGTCTAAGTTATGAACCAGGGGTGTCAGCTAGTTTTCACAATCAATTGTTGGGGACTTGGTCCTTTTATGTAACCAAACACTTGAACAAATTTGTGAAAGTCCGATGCCAAAAAAATGGAAAGTCGTAGGTCGGAGCATTTTACATTTCGTAAGGCATTGAGATCAAAAGGTACAGTGTGGCAGTTTTAAAGAAAGTAAATATAGAGGATATATTCTAGTGCATCCCACTCCATTGGTGGTCCCATGCCTCCCACCTTAAAACACCATGCAAATGGTGATGAATAATTAATTAGGTTAGATAGGTCATGAGATGATCAAGCATCCTACAAAAGTTCAATTCAAAATTTAATGTACAACAGGATAAACAAAAAAGACAATTTTCAGTGAATGGTAACTTCATAGTTTTTCCTTCTCTCTTATTTCTGGATTTCTAGTTCAGCAGAATTTGTCTTTTTTGTTTCTCCTTGTGTAGATCGAATTTAGATTTGCAATTTGGTGCTACAGCACACAATAGATTGATTTATGTCAATGTTGTCATTTCTCATAACCATTTGCATAGCGGTTTGTGGAGGATGCACGGGAGCACTGAAGGGGTGGAATGTACTGGATGCGCTCTCAAAAAATACATACACAAATAAAAGTAACTTTTAAATCCTGCTAAGGAAAAAAAAATACATAGGCTGCACCAATACTGGTACGGGGTACGGCGATATGTTGATACCTAAAAACAATGTTATAGCAATACAGCTACATATGTATTAAAAATAATATAAAAATATAAAATGCACATGTGATATAGTTTGATTTGTAGCATAGAAGCAAATTGTAAAAACTAACAACAACATTGCAATAACCCAATAGACTGGGGTGTAAACCACAAAACCTGCAACATACTTTTGCATCCAGCCCAGGGTTCAAAATCCCGGCGGTTAACGGCCGGTAACCGCCGGTTACCGTTTTTACCGGTGGAGACCGGTAACCCAAAAAACCGGCCGGTATCAATTTTTGAATTTTGAATTTTGGCCGGTTTTTTCCGGTTTTTCCAGTAACCGGCCGGTTTTTCCGGTTACCGGCCGGTTTTTCCAGTTACCGGTTTCAAAACATCTAAAATTCAAATTTTGATTTCCAAATTTTGACCGATTTTTTCGGTAACCGCCCGGTTACCGTTACCGGCCGCCGGCCGGGATTTCTTCCGGTTCCGGTATTTGGAACCTTGATCCAGCCACAATCCATCAAACATGTAGCGAGAGAGGGACTCAGAGAGAGAGCTGGCAACGGGAAAAGAAAACAAAATGAAGATGGGCCCAGCAAGCTTGCCGATGGACAGTAGTGGGTTTTTGACATCCATCTCTCCTCCCAAGTCCCAACTGCTGTCTTCCTCCGCTAGGCCAGATAAGCTCAGTTTCCTTTTTTCCTTCGCACCCCTCCCATCTCCTCCATTCAATGGAGGCAGCTGGCAACGTTAGGGTAATCGGTGGTAAATGAGCTGGGCTGCTCCATGACATATTGGGAACATACAGCAATAATTTTTGTCCATTTTTAGAAAGAGAAATAAACCTATATGCCACTCATACGTATATGAGCTGTAACAGTACCTGACGCGTATTGGGGCAACTCAAATCCCGAGCATGTATATTATTCCCAAAAATATGCATGGAAGATGGAATTATGCCCCATTTCCATAGACAGCTAGGATTAAATGTTAAATCAACACTCGATATAAGATCAATCATCAAACTCACATTCTATGATATTCCTGGAGTTGGTCATCAGCTAATTGCAGTTTCACGCTTTTATCTTGGCCTTGCTCATTCAACTCCTCAATAGCTCTTGTGACATCAACCAAAGCACTCTGCAACCTTTTCATCTCTTCCAAATGTTTCTTGTTATCATCCTTCTTTTTGTCAACCTCTTTGTTGCAGCTTTTGATTTTGGATTTGAGCCGAGATATTTGCTCTTTCAACCTAAGAAGCTCAGGTTGCTGACGAAAAAAGATATAGTCACTAATTAGAATGTAATTAATGTGTCCAGTTCATGAAGTTCAAAGATATTGGTACATCAACCTAAATTCTAGAATGCAAGCAGCCAAGCCTTGTTTCTTTTTATGGGCTTCTAATACAAATTCTAACCACAAAAAAACTATCATTTAACCATGAATAATTAAAAGCAAACGCAACATCCAGCAATTTCATAAATGGCCATGATGTCATACGAGCATTCAAGCCATTGAGAAAAATAGCAGAAATAATCACATGGTAACAGGCTGGGCTAAAAGCAGATCAAAGGACAACATATATAGGTGCCATTTCTACAGCACACCGATTATCCATATTCCATAGTATTGAAGTTCTATAAAACAATGTGCATATGTAGAAACACTTGAGGGATGCTGGGTGGTGATGAAGAGTGGGAAGAAAGTTTTCTGCGTCACGCATATGCATGAATACGTGAGCAGAAGACTGAAGTGAATGATATGGGAATGGAGTTGGGAGAGACCTAATAAACCCCTGATGCTAAATGAAAAAACTTCTTATTATCACAATAATCACTTGCATAGAAAAAAGTACTTTCAGTTTACATGAAGAATATGATAATTGTTCCTCAGACACCTCACAAACAGAAGTGTCACCAGGAAAGTTTTGGTGGAGTGAAATAGAGTGAACAAAAAGGCACTTACCTTCTTGTCAAGTTCAAGCTTTTTCTTGGCTATACTCTTCTCGCATAAGGTCATTTTCTTCAGAAATGCACTTTGCTCCTTCTTTTTAGCAGCAAGTTCGTAGTCAGAGGACTGATTCTCTTCCCGCACTTGCTGAAGAGAATGCCTGTCCTCCTCAAGTTCAGCTTCTATTTTCTCTATGTCTTTTTCAATGGTGTAGAGTTGCCATAGGAGATGCTCTGTTTTCAACAGTTTCTGGAAGCAAGCAAGGACGCAGGGCATGTAATGTAGATATCAGATAGAGTAAGCAACGCAAACGTGAGATTTTTTTAGAAGAAATGCGCGTGAGAGAGGCGTGGCATGTACCAGGTCCTGCTGGAGGCGTAGATGCTTCTCTGCCTCTTCCTTTTGCGCCTTCTTCTGCTTCCTCTCCATGACGATGGTCCTTTTCTCTTGATAAACAAGTGCAGACTTCTCTTCGGCGCTGGTTTTCTGGTCCTCCAGCTCGTCATACTCCCTCCTGAGCTCATCAGAGCCAGAGATCTGCTCTAGAAGTGCCGTGAGCTCCTTGGGATTCTTGGAGGCAATGGATTCCACATCACCCTGCAGTGCAAATGCTCATGTCACGTCTCCAGAATAGCGTGACTTAGTAATTGGAGAGGATGGCCCAATTCCCCACATCCCAGAAGACCTTTGCTAATCAAGGAGGGAGAATTGGAGAGGGAAGCCACCTGGAAGACGAGGAAGTTGCGGGCCTTGACGAGGATGCCGAGGGATCTGAGCTTGGCGTTGTAGTCGTCCCAGGTGACGAGCCGGCCGTCGATGCGGTACTCGCTGCCACCGGCGCCGGTGATGGTGCGGGTGAAGTGGAGCTCGGCCCCGGTGCCGGGGAGGTGGTACACGAGGCGGACAGAGGCCCTGCGGCCCTTGGCCTCCTTGTCGCGGTCGTCAAGGGCGTAGATAAGGTCCTTGAGTTGGGCGCCGCGGAGTTGCGCGGAGCGGACGCCGAGCACGAAGCTGATGGCGTCCATGAGATTGGACTTGCCGGCGCCGTTGGGGCCGATGATGGCCGTGAAGTCGAAGAAGGGCCCGATCGTCTGCGTCCCCTTGTAGGACTTGAAGTTCTCCACCTCCAGCCGATGGATCCGCCCGCCGCCCCTGCTGTTGTAGCCACCCGCCGCCGCCGCCGCCGCCGCCATCTCCTCCCCTCCTCCTAGTTCCCCTTCTCCTTCCCCTTTTTCTTAAACTGAACTAGGGTTTCCGTCGGAGCGAACACATTCGAATGGATAAGACTGGAACGAGGCGGCTGCTATTCGGGCGTTTTCTGCTTTCGTTTCCACCCAGCGTTTTAGGGCCGTATCCCTCATTGGCCGTCGGATCCTGTTGCGAGTGACTTCCCACCGTTGATTCCCTCGTAATAAAAAACACAGCGTCGTGGACCTAAATCTCGCCCACAGGATTCAATTTTTCTTCATAAAATCCGTCGATCATCCGTAAAAATTGAGTTTCCATCACCAAATCATCTATTTGCAAGACCTATGTCTCTAATTATCATAATAGAATCGTCAATAAACTCAATCAATCTAATAGTACCTCACATATCGAATAAACTCTTATCAACAACCATGATTCTCACACGCATGAGGAGATTTGACGGGGATTCGTCTTGCTTCAATTGCATCAACCCCTCCAACAATAGCGAAACAAAAAATACCTAAATACAACAAATTTTCATTAAAAAACAACTTGTGACAAGGTTTGATAAATGATATATTACAACAAATAAAAATAGTACTTGCAACAATAGACAAACGGTACTGCAAAAGCTCGGAGAAAGCGCACAACAAAAGTCCACCCGGAGATGTAGCAACAAACAAAAAATAATTCCTGCAACAACCGAGAAAAGGTGTTGCAACAAAAGAAATGCAAAAATGCAACAAATTTCCATTAAAAACAACTTGATATAAGATTTAAGAAAAGATATATTGCAACAAACAATAATAGTACTTGCAACAATGGATAAACGATGCTGCAACAATTCTGAAGAATGTCCACAAACAAAAGTCTACCTATGGATGTAGCAACAAACAAAAATAAATATTGCAACAATCGAGAAAAGGTATTACAACAAATCAAGAAAACGCTCGTAACAAAGCCGACCGGAGAAGAAGCGTGTGATTAACGACAATGACCAAGCTCATCGAAGGAGGAGGCCATGAGTTTGCCTCCCCGTGTTGCTGTTGGAAATAAAATTAAGGGGAGAATGATTTTGTTGCTGTTGGAAAGATTTTGAATATAGATGAATTTGGAAACAGAAACCAAATCTTTTAGATTTAAAACGGGGGAGAATGAGCTCTCCAAAATTTGATCCAATAGGAAATTCTAGAAAATCGAAAAATCCTAATAGGTGGGGTCCAATCGGGTTTTAATTTCTTTTCTATTTATTTTCTCTTAGGGAAAATGACATAGAATGACTGGTGGAGCCATGATCCATATGAACTAGGTCCATAGAATGGTCTACAGAAGATAGTACCCACGTGTCAGTGGTTCTGGTCCATAGACTGGGTCTATGTGGTTGATTTTAAGGGGCGGGTTCCACATGTCAGCGACACAAAACTTAAATCAAGGTTTAATTAGATTTCTAATTACGTCGGGCCCGCATGTCATACAGACATCAACCAACTAATTAACTATTAGATTAACTTATTTAAATTTACTATGGGCCCACTAGTCAGTGACCTAATTGTCTTGTTCCTCAACCAAAACAGCGAAACGAGGGAGGGTGGTCAGATGATCATATCATATGGGGTAAAGTTGTGCAACCTTTATATAATATAAAACTATTTGAATAACTATGTCTTCGGTTGTGGATAATGCTTGGTGATTTCACACTAGGGGTAGAAATTTTATAAAACTTGGTCAGGTTAAGTTTGAGAAGTGAATGGTTAGTTCACTGATGGTTCATTACGTGGATGGTTAGTTCATGGGTGGTTTATTGGGTGAAAGGTTAGTTCACTTGTAGTTTATTTAATTCCTTTGATTATTTACTTATTAATCATTTTTCAAGTTCGCTTTTAATTTATTTACTGTATTTGCTCTAAATTGTTATTTTCTACAAAATAACCATTCAACCATCATTTGTAAGCCTTGTATATTTATTGCATCCTATTACAAATGACTTGTGGAGTACTCTATGTACTCATAACTATATCCACATTTGCTCAGTTGAAAAAGAAAAACCATACCAACCAGAGGTACTTGAAAGAGGATATTTCAATGACTTCTTAGATTATGGTCTCGTTTCCAACTCAATTGCCTATGGACATGTCAAATGGCCACTCTATTTTTTTTTGTTGTTTTTCCTCTTCTAGTTCTGTTAAGCTCTTTAGGTTGTTAAAGTGTACACCTAGCCATAAGATCGCAACTCTGATAATTAATGATATTTTAGTCTTTTTTTCTTAAGTTTACCTTGATGTGGTTGCTATTCCATCTATGTATCCACTATATGCACTAACGTGATCCTGAACTAGTACAGTATACACAGAGAGTCCGGATTTGTATATTTGGCTCTCAACAGATAATTGCTTAACTATATTCCACTACTTGGCTTTGAATATAAAACCTGTTACCATATAATTAATGGTTAGCATACTAATGATAAGTCCATATTTAAGCGCCATACTTAGTCTTGCTTAGATACTCGGGGGCATTAATTTGCTCTAGCATGATTTCAAATATGAAAACATGATTTGGGCAGTCACGAGTGGAAAATGGCTAGTATGTTGTAACATAATTATTTTATTCTCCTAAAAACTCTAACTTACTTAAATATCCGGACGAATGATAAGGGAGACTAGTGTAATGGATGTATGAGAGTGTTGGACTGTGTTAGAGCCACCCAGATAACTCTAAAGACTAAATCTTATATGACCTACTAGCGTAAAATAACACAACCATAAGTCTATAATAAGTATAACCTAGCTAACTAATTTACATCGACCCAGTGTGGGTTACACCATAGGTGTGAATAGGTGCAAGGGGATGGTCGTATCCCTTTGATGTGACGACACAAGAGTGGGCTTTTGGATGGATGGTTGTATCCCACAACAGTAAAAACCTTACGGGTGTAGCCTCACTGAGAAGATGAATTGTAAAGGCCTTATGGTGGCTCTCTTGATCTACGTGTCAAAGGAAACATGTAGAATATAACAAGTTAGTTGCCTCTTATGGATAAAGTGTACGACCTCTGCAGAGTGAAAACTGTTTGAACAGTCGTATCCATGGTCATGGGCAAGCGTTGGGAACTTGCAGGAGTTAGTTCTATTTATAAAATAAACTTTGTGGTTGGGATGATAACTGGTTTGCATTGCTTGGGCGGTCAATCCTAGTGATAATAATGAGCGGATGTAACGCTGAAAAATTAGCATATAGTGCTGGTAAGCATATAACAGTGGATGGGATCTATACTACTATTATTGCAATCTTTCACACTTTAGAAAATTTGATTAGTTAAGATTGTTAAGTCTCAGGAATTTCCTATATCTGTATCTTAAAATGGTGGTGTTTCACAGATAAAAAGAACATTAAGCCTTCCTTTGTACAACCTTTCATTTATTATTACTGCATTCTGTGTGGTGACTTGCTGAGTATATTTGCGCTCATTATTGTTCAATTACTATTATTCAATAAGTCAGAAGGAGAAATATAAGCTACGTGATCATCTAAGGGTGTCGACAAAACTGGAAGATGATAAGGCTAAGAATTAAGTCGTGAACCCCAGTTGACTATTCGTGGGAGGTACATCCTAAGAGTCCTACATGTGTGAAGTTTCTATTTTCGTTGCTGCTTTTTATTGATTTCAGTCTGACCAGTCCATGTGTAAGTATACTACTATATAAGTTACATTTTTATAAAATATGTATTTGATGTTCAATAATGTATCTGTGAGCACTATCTACTGTTCTAGGAAATAGTACGGTGGAATTATAGAGGATTCTGGATTATAAAATCCGAGTCCAACAAAGAGGTAGATCAAGCCTTAACCACACTATTTGAGCTCAAGCTTGTTAGATTCACGAACTTGGGTTTAAGCTCGAGCTCAACTCGTTTGGAACTCAAGCCCATCTTAAGTTGTTGAGTAACCTAGTTACATGGGTGTTGTGAAATCTTATGACTATAAAATATAGTGTTAAGTGTCACTTGAAAAAAACTTAGCCTTTTAGCAATTGTTATGGCCATAAAACATGTGGTTTTCTTAAATTTAGAAAGAAGCTTATGACTTTGGTCATATTAGCTTCTAAAATCTATTTTTCTATATTAAATAGTTTTTTATAGTACCTAACTTTTAAACGGGATATCTTTTTAAAGCGGGGCCGACTAATCGATAATAGTATATACTGTAGGGATTTCATTTATATTGATTAAAATCATATATAATTTTCTTTCTATCTGTATAATTTTTTTATAAACTATTATTATTTACGAGGTAAAGCCAAAAGGCTAGAACAAAAGCTGCTATGAACGGGCTAGTCTTTTTCCTATGCAGTGAGTTTGGGGTTGCGCAGACCGGGGAGAGAGAGGAGTGAGTCTTGGCCTGACATCGAGAAATTGAGAGCCGAGGGCTTTCCGCTGAATGGCGATGGACATTGGCGGATCGGTGTCAGGTTCTTCCCCGTCTTCTCAATCTCCATTCTTCTTCTTCTTCGATTTCCCCATCTCCTGAACAAATTAACGTGGCACAGGCGGAGGCATGAGGGCGATGGACCAAGGGGAAGTAATGGGCGGCGTGGTTAACAGCATCTCTCGCCTCATGCATCTTGTTTCTTGCCACAGCAGGAACAGCCAGGCATGGAGGAGCACGACTGCCATCCTCAGGCAACTCAAACCCGTACTGGATGAGGCCCTGAATCTGAATCTCGCAAACGCCTCCTCTCATCTGACTCTGGCACTCGAGGACCTCGATGCGGCTGTCAACCAATCCAGAGAGCATCTCGAAATGTGGCACCATAAGATGCCCAAGATTTACACTGTCAGTATCACCCTCTTTATTTACTCTTTTTTTTAATTTTCCCAACTTCTCAGTTCAGTTTTTCTTTTCTTTTTCTCCCCCTAGTAGTATACACATACAGAAAAGTTTTCCTTTCATTTTTCTTCAGAAATTACCACTCTATGCTGGGGAAAATGTTAAATAATCGGGACAGCCTCGAAGAGGATCACAAAATAGATACTGCTTATGGCAAAAGAAAAACAAAATCGAATACATAGATCATATGGAGCCTGCCATAGCTGTTTGAATTTCTTTGCGACCTTCAAATCAGGAAAATGTATTCAAATATATTTTCGTTACAATTTTGATACCTCCACGAGCATTCTATCCATTTGTTACAATTTTGATACCTCCTTGAGCATCCACATTTTCAAATTTCAAGCAACTACGTGCGGACCAGCATCAAAACATTATCATGTTGATAGAGAAGACTTCAAAATGGAAAATCTCATGTTAATTGGAAGAGGGATAAAATATTTGTCACGTTTAATTTTCTGGAGTAATGACATATATGACTTGAAATTAATATCTAAATAGGACTAACGAACATATGGGCACATGCCCAGATACGTAAAAAGTTCATGTTGCACTATTCCAATATTTTTTAGAAAAAATCATGAATGTAGTGCATATAACATAATGCATTCCTGCAAAATTTCATGATCAAATTTACTGTAAGTAATAAAAAAGAAGATAACTATTGCATGTATATATATACATAAATACCAAATTGTCTTTGTTGGTTCTCTATGATAAAGCTGAATTTGATCTTGAAAATTTTTGGTTCTCTACATCCATGTTTTTTTTTTGAATTTTTGGAACAGCTCAACATAAACTTATCTGCAAATGTGGGCATGTACCTATATATTCTCAATATCTACACTTTACCCAAATATATGTATATACTATTTCAGTGTACATAGTCAACGGTAGATACATATTTTGAGTTTATCTATAATACACATTTTTTTTTTGAAAAATGGGCAGGAGCTCTGCCAATAACTAATAGAAGAAGAGAAATACAGGAATTCGCATTAGGGCATTACAGAAACAAAGAAACAAACAACACTGATTCCCGAAGGCGAATTGTACACCGCAACATGTACTGCTCAACGGCTACCGGTCTATGCAAAAGTTACTCAAATGTCCCTTTTCCTCGCCTGAACATCCTCCTGTATACGGTAGAAAACCTGCTGGACTGGGAGGTAGCAATGCTCAAATATTCTCCGGCTTCTCTCCTTCCAGATGTTCCATGCCACATACAGGACCACCCCATCCAAATACTTCCTTTGCTGCCTAGCAACTCTGCCCCTGATTGCAGTCCACCATTCAGTCAACCCACCCGGTGGTGTTTGAGTTATTGCCACTTGCATCCCCAACCAGGGGAAGACCTTTGTGCAAACTTGTTTTGCAAATGGGCAGAAGAGGATTAGATATTCTGTTGTTTCCGGACTCTGCACACACAAGGGACACATGGCAATGTGCGGCCACCTTCTTCTTGCTAGGCAATATGCTGTAAGAATCTTGTGTTGAATCAACAGCTAACCAAAACATTTGCATTTATTTTCGTCCGCCACCTTCCAGACCGCTGTGAAATTATGCTTAGTGTAGGATCCATGGAATTGTGCCACGTACGCTGACCTTGCCGTGTAACCCTGCTGGTAGTCCGTCTCCAAATAATTGAATCAGGCACTTCAGCCTGTAGGTTGGTATTTTGTACCTGAACGGCTGAACCTAAAGGTTGACGAATTCGTGAACCAGAGCGGACGTGTGTATATGTTGCATATGTCTCATTCAACTATTCCCTTTAAGCTCTTGTAAGACGGACTTGTTCTCCTCCTTGCTAATTTGAATAAATTGGGATTTATAATCTTCGGTGCCTGCCCATGAGCCATGATGCCAGAATTTCGCCATAGTGCCATCTAATATGATCACAATTTCGACGCAGCCGCTTCGAATCCGGCCACCGCCGGCCTGGCACCGCACGGATCTGGCTTCGACGCGCTTGGATCTTGCGGTCCCTCTTCGTTGCCAACTCTGCCGCTGGGCCATCCGCACCACCTTCATTCACGCCACCCAGCCAGATCCAGCCGTCTCCTCCACCGCCAACCATGGATCTCGCCGCCGCATCTCGGATCCGGCCACCACTGCCTTGGATCCCGCTGCTGTCGCCTTGGATCCCCACCTTCTTGTCGGATCCTGGCACTCCTTCGACTGCTGCCGCCTCTTGGCTGCCATGCCCGCGCCTTCGCGCCCGCACTGCCACCCCAGGCTTCCAGCTCCTCCCACCATGCTCGCGCCTACTTGCGCCCAAGCCAACCGTGCCCGCCGCGTCACGCCCACACCACCGCCTGCCAGAGCCCGCCGCCCTCCTCTTGGTCGGGCCGCCTCATGGGGAGAGACAGAGAGAAGAGAGGATGGAGGAGATGGAGAATGCTCTCTCAGTGGAGAGGAGAAAGAAGATAAAAGGAGGAGGTCTACTGCTCCCAGTTCAGCAATCAGCATAGGGCTGATCATGTTTGAGTTACCGCTAGTATCTTGAGTCTTTTCCCTTTGCGTCTTCCGTTACATCTATCTAAATCCATAATATCTATCTTTCCGTTCGTTAAAGCCGTGCGAGTCCACAAATTTATTATCAGTCATAGAAGTGTAGGAATTTTGTTTAGCACAGCAGTAGCCGCCGCTCTTCTCTCTGTACCGTGTGCAGATCGTTGTCTTAATCTCCTTGTCTAGCAACTGACAGCTTGGTCAAAAAATATCTCCTTGTCTTAGTCTCTTAGTTTGGCATCTATTTGAATTTATCATGCTAGTCAATTGCATCAATGTCCAGAAAATATGTCCTTGAAGGTAAAATTAAATTACAGCAAGTCCAGAAAATATGTTCTTGAAGGTAAAACTAAATTGCGGCAGTTACATTTTCCCCCCTTGCAGGTACTGCAAAGTAGATCAATGCTGTTTAATGTACACAGGTCATCAATGCGTATTTGTGAAATCTTGAATGAAGTGCTGCTTTTGTCTTCCTCTACGTTATCTTTAGCTAACATCCAGGTAGTCAGCTAATCTAAAACAATACTGGTGATTTATTTATTGGCTTCCCTCCTGTGCAATTGTTAATGTATTATGCATGTCTAAAGTGAGTTATCTATTTTCAGTGCTGCATTCAAGAACTGCATTGTGTTGAGGTTGATCCATGTTCGGACCTTATTGAGAAAACTCTACAAGATATAAAAGAAAACTGTAGTCCTCGCCTGGAAGACATTACAAAAATTGTGAACTCTCTTGGTTTGGCATCAAACTTGGAACTTCTTGCGGAAAGTATAGCACTTGAGAAAGAAAGGCTGAAGCTTGAGGTTAAGAATGGTGATACAGAGCTCATAAATTGGCTAATTGTTTTCATTAACCATGCAAAATATTGTATTCAGGAACTCAAGCAATACAGATATATCAATGGCATTCCTATACCATCACATTTCCGGTGTCCTCTCTCTCTGCAATTCATGCAGGATCCAGTAATCGTTGCATCAGGGCAGACATATGAGCGGTCTTTCATACAGAAGTGGCTCAACAATGGCTTAAGAATATGCCCTAAGACCCGTCAGAATCTTGCCCACATTGACCTGATCCCAAATTACACAGTCAAAGCATTGATTGAGACTTGGTGCCATGCGAATAACTTGAAGATTGGCAAGTCTATTTGCCATGAGAGAGGCAACAAGTCTTTCCCAACAAACTGCTTGGAGGTGGTCCAGCCTGGTAATGTACTTGATTATTTTCCACAGAGAGAATCAACACAGAGCCTCTCTGCTGAATACTTAAATCAACCAAAGGAAAGGGAGCATGAGACTGCTTCTGTTTGTGGAGAAGATCCTTACCTAGTTAGCGACCCACATTCCACCTTTGTCTGTGAGAGTAAGTCACCTAGCAAGGAATCTCTTGAACAAAGGAGCTCCCATAGCCGAAGCGAGTCCATTTCCAGTGTCGTTTCCAGCATCAGCTTGTCAAGCAGGTTTGAAGAAAAGGTCAGCCTAGAGGTATCATATACACCATCTTCTCCTTTGAAGGACCTGAGACACTCACCTGCATTTTCCCCTAACCAGTTCTGTGGCTCGAACAGTGGACAAGAACACATTCTTGCAAGCCAATTTATGCATTTGACTCGTGCATTTGATAATGCTACTGCATCTCCCCATGTTCAGAGATTAGTTGAGGAGTTGAAGAGTCAAGCACCCGAGATTCAAACAGCAGCTGCATCCAAGCTTAGACTTCTTGCAAGGGACAATATGGAGAACCGTGTCCTGATTGCAAGATGTGGGGCTATCCCCCCTCTGGTAGCATTGCTTGATTCGCCGGTGAAGATGGTTCAAGAAAATGCTGTCACCGCTCTGTTGAACTTGTCCATTAACAATCACAACAAGTTTTTGATTGCAGAGGCAGGAGCACTGGAATATCTAGTTCACGTCCTCGGTTGTGGTAGCCCAGAGGCAAGAGAGAACTCAGCAGCAACGCTCTACAGTCTGTCTATCTTGGAAGAGTACAGAGGTAAAATTGGCTGTTCAGGTGCAATCAAAGCATTAGTGGACCTGTTGGAAGCAGGTACTCTTCAAGGGCGAAAAGATGCTGCAGCTGCCCTTTTCAATTTGTCAATATTCCATGAGAACAAGGCACGGATAGTACGATCTGGCGCGGTTAAATTCCTCGTGGGGTTGATGGAACCAAGCGCAGGTATGGGCGACAAAGCCGTTGCTCTCCTTGCGAATTTGTCGACTGTAGCTGAAGGACGGACGGCAATTGCACAGGAAGGCGGTATTCCGTTGCTTGTTGAGGTTGTTGAAACAGGTTCCCACAGAGGGAAGGAGAATGCGGCATCAGCTCTGCTGCAATTATGTCTGCATAGCAGCAAATTGTGCAGCCTGGTCTTGCAGGAAGGGGCTGTACCACCACTGATTGGCTTGTCCAAGTTTGGCACTCCTAGAGCCAAGGAGAAGGTACACCATTGCCATGTCCTCTCTTGTTTCTTGCCCAGCAAAATATACTGATTGATATTGATATAACTGGTGTAGGCACAGCAGCTTCTGAGCCACTTTCGGAGTCAGCGAGAAGGTGTGGTGCGCAGGGCCAAGCCGTAACATTATCTTCGGAGTCTGAATAGCTGCAGGTGGTCTGAATATGATGAATGTGAGGCAGGCGTTTCTGCTATCTGTGAGTCTGAAGATGGTCTGTCAGTCAGTCTTGGCAGCACTTTTGTACATCAAGTCTGTAGTTTTGCCTTGCGTAATTTTGGAATAATAAAGGAAGTGGCCTTCAGTGTTTGTGCGATTTTTGTTTGATCTGTTAAATTTGAGATGAGTAGCTTTGTTTTCGATCCCCAAGGGTAGGAATGGAAATACCGTGACCCAAGCAGAGAAAACGGGCATCTCGTCGAGCTGCTGTTCTTCTTCCTCTCTGTCCGAGTCTTGAGACGAGGAAGGAATGTTTTTAAGGGCAAGACTGCAGCACACATAAGCAGTCATAAATAAAAATCAAAATATTCTAATCGCACTTTCTAACTATACAAGGGTCTAATCTAAGAGTTCCTATTCAGGTCCTACCAAATAGGGCTCGCTTAACTGTTCCTCTGAGTCGCTATAGAACATCCACAAATTACAGACTTGTGGCGATTGCTTTTTCCTACAGCTGGAATGAAATGTCGAAGATACTCCTGATAGTTGAAAATTTGAAAGAAGTAAGGGACCTAAATGCAAATGTGCCATGAGCTTTAGGGTTTCCTACCCTAGCCGCCACTGTTGAAAAGAGGGGAGGGAATCCACCGAGAGGAGCCTGTCACCCCATACCAGCCGCCCCACTCCATCTCCCCCAATCCAGTCGCCACAATCTGATCTCCTCCATTCCAGCCGCCTCATCCCCTCTATTGCTCTTCCTCACCCATCACCACCTCTCCACAGACCCCAACTCCATCTTCCCCTTCCTGTGCCCCTCTGCCATCTAGCCACCACTCCCCACTGCTCTTCCAGCGCGTGGCCACTCCATCCCCCTGCGCCCTCCATTCCATCCAGCCGCCTCCGCATTTCCTTCCCCGATGCCGATTTCTTCTTGTGCTTCAACCGCATCGACCGGATCTGCTTTCCCCGCTGTATATTTCTTGTGGTGTTGAAGGGTTCTGCTTCTCCTGCTTCTGATTTCTGCTGCTGTGTGATGCTGATTCCTTTCTAACCGAGTGGATGCGCCCCTCCCGTTTCACGCTTCTTTGTTCCTCGTCCCCTACCGTTGCTTCTTTGTAGTTTCTTTCTTTGTCCGCCGTTCTGCTTTTTGCGACTTAGCTTTGGTTTGGTGTCATGTCACCGATAGCCTAGTCCCTATGGCGAACACGACAACTTATTGCTATCATGGCAGCAACCCGTACACTTTGCGGGTGTGCATTTCAGCACGATCAAGAAATTAGTGTTGTTGCCGGGGACTAGATATTGGTGATCGCATTAAACCATAGACTAAGTCACTTCTTCAGTTTTCCTTCCTCCCTTCCTCTTTGTTCGATTTCTCAATTTGCACTTGTCGAGACTCGAATATGCAAATTCGGACTCTCTGTGTAAACTACACTAGTCCAGCATCACGCTAGTACACACAGTCAAATATAGATGTAATCATAACCATACACATGCTAAAATAAAGGAAAAACTTAAATATCGATAAATCTCAAACGTACGATCTTATGGTTAAGCTTACAATATCTCTAGTCGAAAGGGCTTTAAATCTAGCAGCGAAAATCCAAAATAAAGTGTAGCGGCCAATCGACAAGCCCACAGGCTATCGAGTGGAGTACGAAGCCTAATCCGTGAAGTCGTCGAAGTACTCTCCTTCTAGAACCTCCTGCTGATAATACTCCTCGTCCTCAACTAAGCAACATAGGCGTAAAGCCGTGAGTACATTGATACTCAGGAAGTCGTTTGTAACAAATGAGTGCAATATAGTATGCAAGGCTTACCAATGGAAAGCTGAAATGTTAATTTGCAAAAAATAATATTTGAAGGTAAATACAATAAATGGATTGAAGGCGAATCTTTAAATAAAACAATAATAAATAATAATCAAAGCGATTGAAATAACCACTTACGGACCTCCCAATCACAAGTTAAACCAACCGCTTATGGACCTCCCATCCATAAGCTAAACCAACAGTGAACCTCCCGTTCACTTTCAACCATAAACCACAAATTTTCATGAAATAACTATACCTCGTGTGAAATCACCGAGCATTGTCCATGACCAAGGACGCGGCTATTCTAATAGTTTTACACTCTGCAGAGATTGCACAACTGTACCCACACGATATGATAATCTTCACGTTAAAGATAATCACAACAAGATCTTTACAAAGTTCAGTTTCAACCCAATCCTACCCGCTAGTGTTTCGCCTCACACCCCCTTGCGCATCATGGCTACAACCATGTTCATCACAATGGCGAGATTAAAGTTGAAACATTCCAAATTAATCAGTCATGTACATCCCATACTAGACATGTGGTTTGCACGATAAGACTCAGATCAATGGCGCACAAAGTTAAGTCCTTAAGTGTATCCGGGCGAGACTACCACATCCCTTGAAGCGAATCCACGCTTTCCCCTTTACTGCACGATCACTCGCGCCAAGTGAAAACCAAGTTTGTATAACCACGCCAATAACACACCAATATCATGACACAAATTTTAATAAACGTGGCACCAACCACAGTTTCATATCTCATTAAGTCAATTTAATGATTCACATGTGATGATAAACCCGATCGTAAATTAAGCGAGGCTAAGCATGCCAATTGTACAACCCATATGACTTCTAATATAGCATCACTAGTAAATTTCTCAACCTATGGTGACAATGACATCATGGTATTCCAAATTATCGAGGAGGGGAATAATCGAATAGGATAATAACTACCAGGTACAAAGGTTGTAATAAAGTAGCGATGCAGAATACTTTAAAATAAAATAATTAAATAATAGATTACAAACTGGGTTTAATATAATCAAAGGACACGACTTGCCTTGGTTATGCTCAGCGAGGTACTCGGGGTCTTCGGGCGTAGCTCCTGCTCCTCCGGAATCAGAATCTAACGAGAGAGAAAACAACCAAAATAACAAAAACATATAAAATGATAAGCAAATGAATTGTAAAAATTATAAAACTAGAACCAAAAGCTAGAGCTTGATTTTAGATGAATTTAGAAAAAAGAACGGGGTCAATCGGAGTTAGGACGCAGGAGAACGAGCTCTCAAAAAGTAAACCCTAAAGGAAAATACTGAAATTTGAAAAATACACTGTGCTGTGGACAAAGTTCACGGGAGAGAGAGTTCACGGTGGACCGGATCCACAGAACAGTGCAAGGGCTGACGTGGCAGATGGAGGGGCTGATGCGTGGCAATGCTGACGTGGCGGCTGACGTGGCGCCGACGTGGCACGGGCGAAGGGTTTTTGCTGACGTGGCATGACACATGGCATACCACGTAGGCTAGGGCAGACTTGTCCTGCTGACGTGGCAGGGCTGACATGGCTCAGTCGGTTCGGCGACAGCGCGGCGGAATCGGACGGTCTGGGGAGGGCCACGTGGCGCGATCTGAGCGACCGGTTTGGATCTAGGCGTGCGGCTGTAACATCCTGATTTTCAGAGATTTTTAAAACTTTGAATTTCAAAATAAATTTCTGGAATTTTCCGAAATTAATTCAAGCTTTAAATGAATTTTTAAAAAATAACTTTATTTAATATGATTAAAATATACTTTAACATAAGCTGAAAATATTTTATTTGAGTTCTTTAGGTCTTAAGGAATTTTCTGGTATTTTTGGTGATTTTTTGGGATTTATTTGCTATTTTCTAGAGCTCTTAAAAGTTTATTTGAATTTCTGGAAAAGAAAAAGAAAACCAAATCTTCCCCGCCGCCCGATCGCACCACCCTCCACGCGTCGGCCATCCAGCCACTCCCCGCTGCCGCCGTACCACTTCCCGCCCTCACCCGCTCCGCGCCGCCTGATCCCCGCCCCGGACGCGTGTCACGCATCCGCGCTACCACGCGGCGGCAGCAGCCCGCGCCTCGCCCCGCTCCTCCGCCGCTCGATTCCCACCCGCGACGCGCGTCGCGCATCCAGCCGTCCAACCCGCGCCCACGCACCGTGAACCCTAACCCTAACCCGCGCGCATCCGCGTCCGTTGGATCGCCCGTGCTCGCATCTCAGCCATCCAAACCGCGTCCGCGTTGCGCCCGTCGTCGTACCCGATCAGGATTGCCTCGGTTCACGTGTTAAAACCCGCCGCTCTCCTCGGTTCGCGTGCCCACCTCGTCGAACTCTCGCGCCGCCGCTCCTCGCTCGTCCTCGCGTTCTTGCCGTCGCCGGAGCCTCCGCCGTCGCCGCGCGCGCCTCGCTGCCGCGTAACCTCCGCCGCCGTCCGTCGCCGCCGGTGAGCCCTCCGCCGCCACCGCTGCGCCGCCGGCCTCCCACACGCTTCCTCGCTCTCCCGCTCCCCACGCCGGACGTGCCCGCACGCACGCCTCGGTCGCCGCGCTGCCCACTCGCGCGCGCGCGCCGCCATCGCCGCCGCGCCTCGCCACGCGCGCGGCGCGCGCGCCACGCGTCGACGATCCGCGCCACGCGTCGACAATCCGCGCCATCCCGCCTCCGCGCCGCCCCATCTCCACCGCTGCTCGGTCCGAGCCGGCGGTCGATTCGCCGCGTGGACGTCCGCGAGCCGTCCGATCCCACGCCGCCGCCGCGCCCGCACCGGTGCCACGTCAGCCCTACCGCCACGTGGCGTGTGACGTGTTGTGCCACGTCAGCCCAACCTGACACCCAGTGCCACGTGGCGCCCACGCCACCTACCACGCCAAGATGACACGCGGCGGCCCAGGCGCGCCACGCCACCCTACTCCTCCCGGCGCGTGCATCGCTCGGTGGACCGTGTTCACCGTGGACTCGCTTTTCCGTGGACCGGGTTCACAGCATAGTGCGTTTTCCGATTTTCTCGATTTAATCTCAGGGTTAATTTTTTGAGAGCCCGTTCTCCTCCGTCCTAGCTCCGATTGACCCTGTTCTTTTTTCTAAATTCATCTAAAATCGAGCTCTAGATTTTGGTTCTAGTTTCATGAATTTTGGAGTTCATTTGCTTGTCATCTTATGCGTTTTTCTTGTTTTGATCGTTTTATCTCTCGTTAGATTCGGATTCCGGAGGAGCAGGATCTACGCCCGAAGACCAGGAATACCTCGCTGAGCATAACCAAGGCAAGTCGCGTCCTTTGATCATTTTGAACCCAGTTTGTAATATATTATTTAATTTTTTTGTTTTTAATTACAATGCATCGCTATTCTTGTAAACCTTTGTATTGGCAGTTATTGTCCGATTAAATTCATCCCTCCTTGATAACTTTGAACACCATGATACCCTTGTCACCATAGGTTGGAAAATATCTAGTGATGTTATGATATTTGTCACATGGGTTGGTACGATAGACTGCTTAGCTTTGCTTATAGTTTCGATTGGGTTTATCATCACATGTGAATTAACAATTTGACTTAATGAGATATGGAACTGTGGTTGGTGCCACGTTTATTAAAATTTGTGTCATGACGTTGGTGCGTCATCGGCGGTGGTTATACAAATCTGGTTTGGACTCGGGCGAGTGATCGTGCAGTAAAGGGGGGAAGTGTTGGAGCTCTTCGAGGGATGAGGTAGTCTCGCCCGGGTATACTTAAGGACTTAACTTTGTGCATCATTGATCTGAGTCTTACCGCGCAAACCACATGTCTGGTGTGGGAAGGACCTGGCTGACTAATTTGGGATGTTTCAACTTTAATCTTACCATTGAGATGAACATGGTTGCTGATTTCCATGTGGCGCAAGGGGAGTGTGATGCGAAACCCTAGCGGGCGGATGGAGTTGTAACTGAACTTTGTAAAGGCCTTATTGTGATTATCTTTAACGTGAGGATTATCACATCGTGTGTGTACAGTTGTGCAACCTCTGCAGAGTGTAAAACTATTCGAATAGCCGCGTCCTCGGTCATGGACAATGCTCGGTGATTTCACACAAGGGGTAGTTATTTCTGAAAACTTGTGTATTATGATTGGACAGTGGATGGTTAATTTACTGTTGGTTTAGCTTATGGATGGGAGGTCCATAAGCGGTTGGTTTAGCTTATGGATGGGAGGTCTGCAAGTGGTTATGTCAATTCCTTGGATTATTTATTGTTGTTTTATTTAAAGTTCGCTTTCAATCTATTTATTGTATTTACCTTTAAATGTCGTTTTATGCAAATTAACCTTTCAACCATCCTTTAGTAAGCCTTGCATACTATACTGCATTCATTTGTTACAAACGACTTACTAAGTACCAATGTACTCACGGCTTTATACCCAATGTTGCTCAGTTGAGGAAGAGGAGTATCACCAGCAGGAGGTTCCAGAAGGAGAGTATTTCGACGACTACGTGAATTAGGCTTCGTTCTCCACTCGATAGCCTGTGGGCTTGTCGATTGGCTACTACGATTTATTTTTGGATTTCCGCTGGTACTCTTGTTAAGCCTTCGGGTCAGTCTATTGTAAGCTTGATCATAACGTCGTACCTTTTGAGATTTATCGATATTTGAGCTTTTCCTTTATTTTATCGTGTATATGGTTGTGATGACATCTATGTTTGACTGTGTGCACTAGCATGATCCTGGGACTAGTGCAGAACACACAGGGAGTCCGGATTTGCATATTCGGGTCTCGACAGCGGCTGAGATCGGGCGGCCGGGCGGTTGGATCTGCGACGCGTGGCACGACTCGATACGCGAAGCATCGCGGTGGCGGACGTGAGGCGCACGCGATGCGGTCGAGCGCGTGGACCAAGGTGGGGAGCGTGCGTGAGACGGTGCGTCCAAGAGGCGGAGTGCTCGGGCGCGGTCTCACGGCGGTGGGGCAAGGGTTTGACGGCACGGTCCGGAGCGGTGGAGACGGCGGGGCGGCTTACCGGCGGCGATGTCCAACGGACGGCGGCTCACGACGACTCCGAGGCATGTTTCGATGGGTTCTTCGGCGAGAAATGGAAGACAACGGCGCCTGGGTCAGCGGCGAGGATGACACGACGGAGAAGACGGCGGTGCGAGCTTGAGAATGGTGAAGGCGGCGGTGGAGCACGGGTGGGAGGAGGCAACGGCACGCTTTAAAGCACGCACACCGTGGCCGAGCCCGAGATGAACACGACGTGAGGGATTCGCATCGGAGACGACGGACTCGGGGCTGACGCGTGGCACCACGAGCGGCTGGGATTGAGCGGGCATGGTCGAACACTGCGCGGGGTGCGGGCGTGCACGATGCTCGACACCTGTCGAGCCGGGCGGCAGTGTGAGACCCTGGAGTAGAAACTCCCGGACCCCCCTGTGTATTGCAGTACTAGTCCCAGATCAATGCTAGTACACACAGATAATCAGACAAAATGATACATTGCCAACAACGCTTTATTACAATAATAACGGAAATACATAAGTCCTGGCCTAAGGCCTTACATCTGCGGTTCACTGAACCTCTTACACAAAATAAAACAGCGGAAGCAAAGTATTCAGATAAACGGCCATCAATCTGCCACAGGCAATTGACTTGAGCAACGAGACCTAGTCCTCCGGAAAGAATCCATCACAGCCGCAAAGAACAAAGAGTCGTAGTCCCCTTCCCGAGCTTCAACCTCTTCTGAGAATTATTTGAAGTGTAGTATGTGAGTACATAAAGTACTCCGCAAGTCTTGGGAAAGATGCATTAGATGCAAGATTGAACAAAGGAAGGTTATATGGCTCTTTTGCATAAATGAACATTTTATTTCAAATTTATATACTATTACTAAAAGCATTTTGATAAACATTTTAATTTTCATAATCTGAATTTTTAATAAGTACTTTTAGTGAAGGTTACATCCACCATCACTGATCAATAGGCTATCTCCGCCAAAATTTAAATTAAAGGTTAAACCACCTGAACTGGTTACATCCACCAGACCAACATCACGAGAGTTCCATCCACTCTCTAGTTTTCCAAAACCTTTTTCTTTTTAAATTCAAAATCAAATCTCTACTGTGTGAATGCATTCCTTACCCGCCCTTGACCGTGGGCACAGCTATTCGAATAGTTTATTACTCTGCAGAGTGTGTACAACTTTACCCACAAGAGATATGTTACCTTAACAGTCAACACGCTTCCTTTGGTATGAGACCCAGATAAAATATCACAAAGCTTTTCACCTACTCCAGTATAGTTTTATATCACTCGCTGAGGTTTCACCGCTGAAGGGTTAAATCCACCACATTCAGAAGTCCCCTCTTGCGCCATGTGAGTGCAAGAAATCCGCCTCACTTTGAGTAATCAGTAAATCCCTGATACCCATTTTCCAATAGTGACACAAAGACTAAACTATTATAGGTTAATTAGTTAGGTTGTACCCATTTTAACTTGTGGTTGTACTGTTTTACTCAGATTGGACAAACACAAGAATCGATCCTTAGACGACTAGGGTGGATCATTCACAAACCCATTTATCGTGCTAAACCGCACCAGCCAAACATTCCATCCACCCTCGTCAATTTCACCTTGACTTTCATTTTTATTTTTAAAATTTACAGTGGTAACATCTATTACCACTTTTCAAACAAAACATGAAATCCAAAACATTCCTTAATCATTTTTTCTCATATGAGCATTTTTACATTTATCAGCTAGACTAAGCATCTACTAATGTTATTAAATTCAACAAAGTAATACTAACTCATTATTGAGTCAAAGATTTATCCTAGGTTGACAAGGGTACATGGTACATAATTTCCAAAAGAGGGCATAACAAATTGGGTGCTTATCTAAATTTTAGAATTTAAATTATCAATTTACTAAACATAGCAATGCAATTAATTTAAAATAATTTGCAAAAATTATTTATAAAACATGGGAGCAGAATGGTCAAGGAGACTTGCCTTCTGGAATTATGTTGGAATCTTCCCGAAGTTGCTCTTGAAAATCGTCGGACCGATCGGATTCTACACGAGAAACGAGAAGAACCAAATAAATAAAATAAAATAAAAGCTCAAAAAGTAAAAATAAATATACCAAATGAAATTTTGGAATTTTAGATGAATTTAGAAATTTGAATGGGTCAATTTGGAGTTAAAATGCAAAAGTTATAGCCTTCCAAAGTTTAAATACAAAATAAAAGAAAAAGGTTATTTTCTGGATTAAAATTTAAACCGAAAATCATTTATGACGTCAGCAAGAATTATTTTTCTCAAGGAAAATCGGATTAATGACGTCAGCACAAGATTTAAATAAAACCGCAGAGGCTGACAGGTGGGGCCGGTCCACGGTGGACCGAGTCCACGAACAAGACATCGCGCAAGCAGCTACCGACGCGGCAGCTAGGGTCGACGTGGCGCGGCGCCGGTGCCGCCACGTGTCAACTACTGATGTGGCTGCTGACGTGGCTGCCACGTGGCACCTGGGGACGGATTTTGGCTGACGTGGCATGCCACGTGGCTGCTGACGTGGACTAGGGCTGACGTGGCACGCGCTGGTGCTGGAACGTGGTTAGGGCTGACGTGGATGGCTCGGGCGCGGCGGCAGCGGCGAGATCGGACGGCTCGCGGTCGTCCACGCGGCAAGATCTGAGCCTTCGCCGATCCGGATGGACGGCGACGAGCGCGCGACGCAGAGGCGGAAGGCGTGGATCGCCGACGCGTGGCGCGGCGCGTCGCGCGCGAATATCGCGCGGCCGCGCGCGCGCGCGGAGCGCGGCGATGGCGACGCGTGGCCGGCGCGGGAGTGGATCGGCGACGCGTGGCGCGGCGTGCGCGCGAGGCGCCGCGGGCGCGGCGCGAGTGTCGTGGATCCGACGGCGAGAGAGGGACGCGTGGCGCCACCGGTGCCTCACGGTTTCGATCTCGAACGGACGGCGGATGCTGGAGCCGCGAGGCGGGACGGTGGCAATGAACGACGCGTGGCTCGCAAGACGACGCGCGGCGCCGCGCGAAGCGAGCGCGCGCGGCGCGACGCGCGCGCGCGACCGAGGAGCGACGCGCGGTGCCGGGCGCTGGGACCGAGGGGCGGAGCGAGCGACGGGACGGCGGAGGAGCTCACCGGCGGCGACGTAAACGCGTTCGACGACTTGAAAACACGCAGCGACGCACGCCAAGAGGAACCGGAGAGGAGGAGTGCGCGCGGGATATACGGGCTCCCGCGACGCCTTTATACCTCGCGAGAAGAAACGGACGCACGAACTCGCCGAGAAGACGCGACGGTTTCCGACGCCCAACGGCGGAAACGGCGCGCCGGAAGAAACGGCGCTTATTAACGCGCACGACGAGCGGATGCTCCGGACCGTTCATGGCGAGGAGTAACGGCGGAGGCGAAGAACGCGAGCTCGGCGCGCAGCAATAATGCACGGCGGGCGGAGGTGGAGCAGCAAGGGGACGACGGCTCGACAGCGGACCCACCGCCACCGAGAGAGAGAAACGGAGGGATGGCTCGGATGCGCGACGCGTGGCGAGGGAAAAGAACCGGCCGCGATGAGAAGCGGCGGGTAAGTGAAGGCGACGGTGCGGATCAGATCCGGCGGCGGGTCGGACGATCGAGATCGGAGCGGGCACGGCGGCGAGGCGAAGGCCGATGCCGCCGCGTGTCGTCAGCGGATGCGCGACGCGCGTGGCGCGGCGGATCGCGGCGAGCGGCGCGGCAAGCGCTGCGGCGCGGAAGGTGTACAGGCGCGCGCGCGGCACGGGATGAGCGACGCGTGGAGAGAGAGATAGATCGGGCGGCGGGATATTTTCCAAAAATTCCTTTTTCCGTAAATTCAATTAAACTTCTAGGAGCTCTAGAAAATAGCAAATAAATCCAAAAAATTCACCAAAAATACCAGAAAATTTCTTGAGAGACAGGGAACCCAAATAAAATATTTCCAGCAAATTTTGATGTTGCATTTAATCATATTAAATTCTTTTAAATTCTAAAATTCATTTAAGCTTGTTTTAAATTCAAGAAAATTCCAGAAATTTATTTTTTTAATGCAAGGTTTTAAAATCTCCAAAATTAGGATGTTACAAACCTACCCCCTTAGAAAGAATCTCACCCGAGATTCTAAGGACTAGGAAAAGATTAGGGAACTCCGCTCTGAGATCCTCCTCACGCTCCCAAGTTGCTTCCGACTGGACAATTGCTCCACTGCACTTTGCAAAACTTGATAGTCTTGTTTCGGCACGACGTTCGCTTCTTCCAAAATCTTGACTGAAACTCGGATATGAGAGATCTTCTTTAGATTCACTTCCTCTAAAGGCATCGCTCTTCCGCACTCTTAAGCACTTTTTCAATTGTGACACATGGAACACATCATGCACATCCGACAGCTTGGGAAGGAAGCTTCAACCGATAAGCAACTTCACCTCTCCCGGCTATAATTGGAAATGGTCCAATATATCTTGGAGCAAGCTTTCCATCGACTAAACGACGATACCTTTTAGAGGTGACACTTTCAAATACACATGATCCCCGGTTGAAACTCTAACATCCCGCGACGATTGTCCGCATAGCTCTTTTGCTCGGTCTGCATCAAGTTTTCAACCCGTCTCGAATTAAACGAACTTGCTCTTCTCGCTAGCTTCAATACATCAGTCCAAATACTTGACTTTCTCCTGCCTCTCGACCAATACAAAGGTGTTCTACACTTTCTACCATATAAAGCTTCAAATGGAGACATCTGTAAACTTGATTGGTAACTATTATTGTAAGAGAATTCTGCGTAAGGCAAACTTTGGTCCTAACTGGCTTTATTGGCTAATGCACACGCTCTCAACATATCTTCCAAAATTTGATTTACCCTTTCTGTCTGACCGTCGGTTTGAGGATGATAGGCAGTACTGAAATTTAAATTGGTTCCCAAAACTTCATGAAGCTTCCGCCAAAATCTTGAGGTAAATTGAGATCCTCTATCTGACACAATCTTCTTTGGAATTCCATGCAAACACACAATCCTTGACATATAAAGTTCTGCCAATCTATCTCCCGAATAAATGGTCTTAACTGGTATGAAATGAGCAACTTTTGTTAAGCGGTCCACTATAACCCAAATTGAATCATAGCCGGATTTGGTCTTTGGTAGCCCAGTTATAAAGTCCATTCCGATTTCTTCCCATTTCCATTAAGGTATCTGCAAGGGTTGCAAAAGACCAGCAGGTCTTTGATTCTCTGCTTTAACTCGCTGACATATATCACATAAGGCTACATATTCTGCAATTTCCCTTTTCATACTGGTCCACCAGTAGCTTTCCTTTAGATCCTGATACATTTTTGTACTTCCGGGATGAATTGAATATCCTGCTTCATGAGCTTCTTTTAAGATTAAATCTTTTATTTCCTTTTTCTCGGGTACTAGGATTCTCTTTCCAAACCAAAGAGTCCCCTCTTCATCTTCTGAAAATCCAGACGCTTTACCTTTCTTCATATTCTCTTTAATTTCCTTAACATATTCATCCTCTCGTTGGGCTGCCTTGATCTGATCTTCTAGGGTAGGGTGAACCTTCAATGCAGATAAAATACCTTCATTAACTATTTCCAAATTCAGTCGTTGAAATTCTTCATGGAGGGTTAACTGCTTATCTGGATTTGACAGATTGTTAATATGACTCTTCCGACTCAAAGCATCGGCTACTACGTTAGCTTTTCCTGGATGATAATGTATTCCCACATCATAATCCTTTATCAATTCCGGCCATCTTCTTTGTCTCAGATTGAGGTCAGGTTGGGTGAATATATACTTTAAACTTTTATGATCTCAGATATATCTCACACCGACATCGATTAAGTAATGCCTCCATAACTTTAGAGCATGCACAACAGCAGCTAGCTCTAAATCATGAGTGGGATAATTTTCTTCATGCGGTCTTAACTGCCTTGATGCATAAGCTACCACTTTTCCTTCTTGCATTAGTACACAACCAAGTCCTTGTCTTGATGCGTCACAATAAACTTCAAAGTTTTTCCTGATGTCGGGTAACCGTAAAACTGGTGCAGAAGTTAATCTCCTCTTTAACTCTTGAAAACTGTCCTCACAAGATTTACTCCATTCAAATTTCTTTTCCTTCTTTAATAACTGCGTGAGAGGCCTGGCAATCTTGGAAAATCCTTCAATAAAACGACGGTAGTAACCTGCTAAACCCAGGAAAACTCCGAATTTCTGTTACGGTCTTGGGTTGTATCCAATTTAACACATCCTTAATCTTTCCTGGATCCACAGATACTCCTTCTGCAGAAATTACATGTCCCAAAAACTCGACTTCCTTTAACCAAAATGCACATTTGCTGAATTTGGCATAGAATTGATGTTCTCTTAATCTTTGTAAAACTATCCTCAGATGTCCTTCGTGTTCTTCCTCATTCTTAGAATAGATAAGAATGTCATCTATGAAGACAACAACGAACTTATCTAAATAGTCCATGAATACTTTATTCATCAAATTCATAAAGTATGCTGGTGCATTTGTCAAACCGAAAGACATCACCAAATACTCATATAATCCATATCGAGTAGAGAAGGCTGTTTTTGGTATATCTTCGGGTCTAATTTTTAATTGGTGATATCCTGATCGGAGATCAATTTTTGAGAAAACACTCGATCCTTTCAGCTGATCAAACAAATCATCGATCCGAGGCAAAGGATATTTATTCTTGATTGTTACTTCATTCAGGGCTCTATAATCCACGCACATACGCCGGCTACCATCTTTCTTGTTCACTAGAAGTACTGGGGCTCCCCAAGGTGAAGAACTCGGTCTAATGAAACCTTTCTTTTGCAATTCTTGAATTTGCCTCTTAACTTCCGCTAGATCATTAGCTAACATCCGATAGGGTCTCTTAGCTATGGGTGCTGTACCAGGAACCAGATTTATAACAAATTCAATCTCTCGGTCTGGTGGCATTCCTGGTAAATCCTCAGGGAATACATCCGGTATTCACTTACTACGGACACATCCTCCAAACTTCTCCCTTTTAAGCCGCTCAATGACTTCCCTTACTTGAGGGTATATTGACTCATATCTTATCTCAGATCCCATCGTGGTTGGTAAGAATAACGGCACGATTGGCACAATCTATTTGCCCTTTATACTTGGTCAGCCAATCCATACCAAGTATAACATCTATGCCTTCGGAGCCTATTATAATAAGGTTCGCTAGGAACTTTACTCCGTTTATATCTGTGGTTGCTCTAGGGCAAACCAAATTAGTCCTCAATTCTCTTCCAGGTGATTGGACTAACATGAGATTCTTTAGCAAACAAACATTCCAATTATTTCTTTCAGCAAAAACCTTTGTTACAAATGAATGTGAAGCTCCATAATCAAATAATGTAATTGTAGGAACCGAATTAACAAGAAACTTACCCAGAACCACATCTGGTGTATCCTGTGCTGCTTCTGCGGTGACATGATTGATGCGCCCTTTGTTGAATGTCTGTGGAGTCTTGGGAGTCTGAGGGCTTCCACGTCCCTGACCAGCGGTTGGAGCTCTTGCCGGTGTAAGATCAAGGTTGAAGCGAACCGGGGTTACCGCTTGACGTTTCTGGGGACAATTATTGGCATAATGCCCCATGTTCTTGCAATTGAAGCATTGCACTCCTCGCACTGCAATCCTATTCTCGCTGAGGTTGAGTGTATTTCCGCATCGAGGTGCTTGAGGTAAAGGACGGTGCGTAAATCGTGTCATTGATTGGTTGGGCAAAGGAGGCCGCTAAACCGCCGTGAGTTGAACGGTGACGAGAGCGCCGCAGACTATTGAGCTTGAAACTTCCTCTTCTCGACTCAAAGAGCCGACGGGCATCTTCCGCACAAGGGCTTTGTTCACCAAATGCTTGGAAAGTGGGATAGTCATTGGATACTAATCGCACCTTGAGATTAGGATCCAATCCTCCCATAAACCTCCAGATCTTTGCTTCATCAGTTGCCACATCCTCTGTTGCATATCTCGACAGCTGAATGAACTTACTCAAGTATGCGGAAACACTAAGGTTTCCCTGCTGTAGTTGGTGAAATTCTTTCCTTTTCATTTCCATGATACTCATAGGTATGTGAGTAGCTCGGAAAGCTCGCACAAAATCTGCCCAAACAATATTCTGAGCATTTTGGTGTGCAGCGCAATAGTTTTCCCACCAGTTTGCTGCAACTCCCTTGAGTTGATGGGCAGCATAAAGAACTTTCTCATTCTCATTGCATTGCGCCAAATTTAATTTCCGTTCAACCTCCTTTATCCAGTCATCCGCTTCTAACGGATTGACAGATCCTGCGAAAGTCGGGGGTCGAGTCCTCATGAATTCCCCCAACTTGGATTGGGGTGGCTGAGCTGGTGCTTGATTGATTTGATTAACTTGATTTTGAGCTAAAGCTTGAAGAAGCTGCGCATTGCATGGCCATCATCCGCTCCAAGTTCGGGCTTGAGTGGCGGGGTGGAATTGGGGCATTGTTATCATTGGGTGCTTGATTATCGTTGACGTTGCTCCTGGTATTCACCATCTGAAGCTCCACCAAGAAAATCACAAGGTAAGAGAGAAAAGCATAGATAAGGAGTAGGGGTGGCTAACAACATCTCAAACCAACACACAAGAACCAAAGCAATAGTTGAGAAAACGCAACTTTGAATTTCAAATTAGTTTTAAGAATGGCTGTACCACAAGTGCATAAGGCTCGGTACATTCCATTTATTACATCACAATAATATAAAGCGTTCTATGACGAAAACAATCTCCAAAAGGGTACTACTGCCTAGCAGCTACTCATCCTCCACGATGATGCGCTCCTCTGGATCCTCCTCCGGGTCCTCCTCGAATCACCGAGTGACTCGCCCACAAATAGGGTAGTTGATCGAAGAACGGGACCGTGACCGGCTCTGGCTGAAGACAGGCGATCTGGAGCGAGAACGCTGACGGCCTCGGCTAGATCCTCCGATGTCGAGGTCGGGTAGCGGACTGGGGCGTCGCACACTCTTCCTCGCAGTAAGCCTGGTGCGAGGTCCCACAAATCGACCGGTGCAAAGAACGGGACCGGTAAGGTCGGTGTAGTGGTAGCAACTCGAGACGCTCCACCTCTGCCTCGGCGGCCGTCTTCGCTGAATCGCATCGCGTGAGCGACTCACTCTGGCGGTGTGCTCAAGGGTGTCGAGTGGTCGAGCTCAAGTAAGAAGCATTCGAAGAAGTCCTATCTCTCGTAGTGCTCTGGTGTAGGTCGATGAAGTCGCCGAGTAAGCCGCACTGGTGAGATAGACGAGGGTCATCCACCACAATCTGAAAAGGCTCGGGTGAATCTGCCCCGCTCGTAGTCGGGAAGAAGTGAAGGGTGGTGCCGCAATTCTTCCTTATGCCTCCTGCTGGTCCGCAATCGCCATCCGATTTGCATCTTGGATAGCATCCGAGCAAAGGTCCGAGGATGCTCAATATGACGTTCCACCGAGTCAATCTTCCCGCCTTGGGCGAATAAACACCTCCATGGACCATGAATCCATAGTCATAATCCTGGTCTTTCGCCCTCAAAATGGGCCGAGTGTACTTGAGATCTGCATCAACCGCCGTAGAAGACTCACAATGCTCCTCGCTCTCACCGTGAGAAAGGTGATCCCATGGAGCCGACGACGAAGAACCCGCCATCTACAAATTTGAAAATAGGAGAGATCAGCAAAACTTTTATAGAGTGACAAGGAAGAAAAGAACAAGATACTAAGTAAGAGAAGAATAGAAGCAAAGAAACTTAAGTTTTTGTATATAAATTTTTATTAAACATAACTCCTTAAGGCTTGCCAAAACCTAGGGCTCGTCCTCTGATCAAGTTGGCTCGATACCATACGTGAGACCACGGGTAGAAACTCCGGACCCCTCGTGTATTGCAAGACTAGTCCCGCATCAAGGCTAGTACACACAGATAATCGACAAAATGATACATTGCCAACAACGCTTTATTACAATAATAACGGAAATACATAAGTCCTGGCCCAAGGCCTTACATCTGCGCGTTCACCAACCTCTTACACAAAATAAAACAGCGGAAGCAAAGTATTCAGATAAACGGCCCATCAATCTGCCACAGGCAATTGACTTGAGCAACGAGACCTAGTCCTCCGGAAAGAATCCATCATAGCCGCAAACGGAACAGTAGTCGTAGTCCCCTTCCTGAGCTTCAACCTCTTCTGAGAATTATTTGAAGTGTAGTATGTGAGTACATAAAGTACTCCGCAAGTCTTGGGAAAGATGCATTAGATGCAAGATTGAACAAAGGAAGGTTATATGGCTCTTTTACATAAATGAGCATTTTATTTCAAATTTATATACTATTACTAAAAGCATTTTGATAAACATTTTAATTTTCATAATCTGAATTTTTAATAAGTACTTTTAGTGAAGGTTACATCCACCATCACTGATCAATAGGCTATCTCCGCCAAAATTTAAATTAAAGGTTAAACCACCTGAACTGGTTACATCCACCAGACCAACATCACGAGAGTTCCATCCACTCTCTAGTTTTCCAAAACCTTTTTCTTTTTAAATTCAAAATCAAATCTCTACTGTGTGAATGCATTCCTTGCCCGCCCTTGACCGTGGGCACGGCTATTCGAATAGTTTATTACTCTGCAGAGTGTGTACAACTTACCCACAAGAGATATGTTACCTTAACAGTCAACACGCTTCCTTTGGCATAAGACCCAGATAAAATATCACAAAGCTTTTCACCTACTCCAGTATAGTTTTATATCACTCGCGAGGTTTCACCCAAGGGTTAAATCCACCACATTGAAGCCCCTCTTGCGCCATGTGAGTGCAAACAAATCCACGCCCTCACTTTGAGTAATCAGTAAATCCCTGATACCCATTTTCCAATAGTGACACAAAGACTAAACTATTATAGGTTAATTAGCTAGGTTGTACTCATTTTAACTAGTGGTTGTACTGTTTTACTCAGATTGGACAAACACAAGAATCGGTCCTTAGATCACTAGGGTGGATCATTCACAAACCCATTTATCGTGCTAAACCGCACCAGCCAAACATCCCATCCACCCTCGTCAATTTCACCTTGACTTTCATTTTTATTTTTAAAATTTACAGTGGTAACATCTATTACCACTTTTCAAACAAAACATGAAATCCAAAACATTCCTTAATCATTTTTCTCATATGAGCATTTTTACATTTATCAGCTAGACTAAGCATCTACTAATGTTATTAAATTCAACAAAGTAATACTAACTCATTATTGAGTCAAAGATTTATTCTAGGTTGACAAGGGTACATGGTACATAATTTCCAAAAGAGGGTATAATAAATTGGGTGCTTATCTAAATTTTAGAATTTAAATTATCAATTTACTAAACATAGCAATGCAATTAATTTAAAATAATTTGCAAAAACTATTTATAAAACATGGGAGCAAAATGGTCAAGGAGACTTGCCTTCTGGAATTATGTTGGAATCTTCCCGAAGTTGCTCTTGAAAATCGTCGGACCGATCGGATTCTACACGAGAAACGAGAAGAACCAAATAAATAAAATAAAATAAAAGCTCAAAAATTAAAAATAAATATACCAAATGAAAGTTTGGAATTTTAGATGAATTTAGAAATTTGAATGGGTCAATTTGGAGTTAAAATGCAAAAGTTATAGCCTTCCAAAGTTTAAATACAAAATAAAAGAAAAAGGTTATTTTCTGGATTAAAATTTAAACCGAAAATCATTTATGACGTCAGCAAGAATTATTTTTCTCAAGGAAAATCGGATTAATGACGTCAGCACGGGATTTAAATAAAACCGCAGAGGCTGACAGGTGGGGCCGGTCCACGGTGGACCGAGTCCACGAACGAAGACACGCGCGCAGCTACCGACGCGCAAAGTTAGGGCGGACGTGGCGTGGCGCCGTGCCGCCACGTGTCAATCGCTGGCGATGTGGCCGCCGACGTGGGCGCCACGTGGCACCTTGGGACGGATTTTGGCTGACGTGGCAGCTGACGTGGCATGCCACGTGGCTGCTGACGTGGACTAGGGCTGACGTCTCGCGGTCGTCCACGCGACGCGGGGAGTGGATCGACGACGCGTGGCGGGCGTGCTGCGCGAGGCGTCGCGGACGCGGGCGCGGAGTGTTGGTGGATCCGACGGCGGAGAGAGGGACGCGTGGCGCCAGCTGGTGCCTCGCGGTTCCGATCTCGAACGGACGGCGGGGATGCGAGGGCGCGGAGGCGGGACGGTGGCGATGAACGACGCGTGGCGCAAGACGACGCGCGGCGCCGCGCAGACTTGACCGCGCTGGGCGGCGCGGCGCGACCGAGGGAGCGGGCGCGCGGTGCTGGCGCGGGGACCGAGGGGCGGAGCGAGCGACGGGGACGGCGGAGGAGCTCACACGGTGGTGACGCACGCGAAGAGGAACTGGAGAGGAGGGGAGTGCGCGAAGGGGTAGATGGGCTCCCCGGCGACGTCTTTATACCCCGCGGAGAAGAAACGGACGCACGAACTCGCCGGAGAAGACGCGACGGTTTCCGACGCTCCAACGGCGGAAACGGGCGACGCCTCAGGGAAGAAACGGCGGCCTATTAACGCGCACGACGAGCGGATTCTCCGAGACCGTTCATGGCGAGGAGTAATGGCCGGGAGGCGAAGAACGCGAGCTCGGCGCGCGATAATGGCGGCAGCGCGGGCGGAGGCGAGCAGAGGGACAGCGGGCCCGACAGCGGGACCGCTGTCACCAGAGAGAGAAACAGAGGGATGGCTCGGATGCACGACGTGTGGCAGAGGGAAAAGAACCGGGCCGTCAGATGAGGAGCGAAGGGGTAAGTGAAGGCGACGGTGCGGATCAGATCCGGCGGCGGGGTCGGACGGCCGAGATCGGAGCGGGGCACGGCGGCGAGGCGAAGCGCCGATGCCGCCGCGTGTCGGCCAGCGGATGCGCGACGCAGCGTGGCGCGGCGTGATCGGCGCGGCGGCGCGCAGCGGCGCGCGTGCGCGGAAGGGTGTCTGTGGCGCGGCGTGGGGATGAGCGACGCGTGGAGGAGAGAGATAGATCGGGCGGCGGGGATATTTTCCAAAAATTCCTTTTTCCAGAAATTCAATTAAACTTCTAGGAGCTCTAGAAAATAGCAAATAAATCCAGAAAATTCACCAAAAATACCAAAAAATTCCTTGAGAGACAGGGAACCCAAATAAAATATTTCTAGCAAATTTTGATGTTGAATTTAATCATATTAAATTCTTTTAAATTCTAAAAATTCATTTAAGCTTGTTTTAAATTCAAGAAAATTCAAGAAATTTATTTTTTTAATGCAAGGTTTTAAAAATCTCCGAAAATCAGGATGTTACAGGCAGAGATCAGGCACGGGCGCGACGGCTAGGGCAAGGCGGGGACGGTGCGCACGGGCGAGCAGGATGACTGACGCGTGGCTACGGGTGGGATCGGGCGGCCGAGGCTGATGCGCGCGGGGTGGGAACGGCTGCAGCGCGAGGGAGCGGACCAGATGGCTGCCACGTGGAAGGAGGGGGGCATCGGGCGGCTGAGAGAGAGGCGGGGTCTGGTGGAGCGAGCAGCGGGCCGAGAGCGTGGAGTTGGGTCGGGCCGAGGGGAGTGGGCCGAGGAGGCGGATGGGCCGGGCTCGAGAGGTTTCTAAGGATTTTCTTCCCCTTTTGTTTTTTCAGATAATTCAAATAAACTCAAAAAGCTCCAGAAGATAGCAGATAAATCCTAAAAATTCACCAAAAATACCAGAAAATTCCTTGCAATACAAAGAACTCAAATAAAATATTTTCAGCTTATGTTAAAGTTTATTTTAATCAGATTAAATCCTTTTAAATTCTAAAAATTTATTTTTAGCTCGATTTAATTTTAGAAAAATTCCAAAAATTTATTTTTAAAAACAAGGTTTTAAAAACCTCTGAAAATCAGGATGTTACAATGCTCAGAAGTGGAGATCATTCGCTGACTCCTTTTGATCCTAAGATTGAGCGCACATTTCAAAGGCAGTTGAAAAAGAATCGGATTTCCCATCAAGAAACTATGGGTGATAATAACCCTCCTCCTCTTCTCCGTGATCTTTGGATCCCTAGAGATCAAAGCATCGCCCCTGTAATTGTTCAACCTGTCATTCAGGTGAACAATTTTGAGCTCAAGCCTGCACTCATTACCATGGTCCAGCAAACTCGCTTAGGAGGTTCTCCCACTGAAGACCTCAATGAGCACATTCGCACTTTTTTAGAGTATTGCAACACCTTGAAGTGTAATGGAGTGTCAACAGATGCCATCATGCTATCATTATTTCCTTTCTCTTTAAGAGATGGCGCTAAGATATGATTACATTCTCTCCCCAATCATCTGAAAGATACTTGGGAACATTTACTTCAGGCCTTTCTTGAGAGATATTTTCCACCCACTAAGGCAGCTGAGGTACGTGATCAGATCACGAGGTTCTCACAGTATGAGGGTGAGAGTTTGTATGATGCCTGGCAGAGGTATCAAACCCTGCTTAGGAGGTGCCCTCACCATGGTCTTGAAAGATGGCTAGTGCTTCAGATTTTTTACAAGGGACTTACCCACAGTACTAGAGCCTTTGTAGATTCTGCAGTAGGAGGAGGTATAATGAACAAAACTCTTGATGATGCTTTCATTTTGATTGAGAGTATGTCCTCCCACTATTTTCAGTGGTCCAATGAGAGAGCTTCTGCTCCTACTCGTCCTGGAATGTATGAGGTAAGCCCTCATGATGCCTTAGTTGCCCAGGTTTAGATTCTCACTCGTCAGATGGCTCAATTCATGCCATCATCCTCAGCCCATGTGGCCTCTGTATGTCACATTCGTGGATCTCAAGGGCACACTCCAGCTGAATGCCCATTAATTTCCACATCTGCATCATCTGAAGTCAGTTATGCTCAATCACATGGGCCATATTCTCAAACTTATAACCCAGACTGGTGTCAACATCCAAACCTGTCATACAAGAACACTAACTCAAGTGTTGCATCTTTTCCTGCTGGTGCTTCAGCACAAGGCTATAGGCCACAGCAAGCTCCCTCGCATGCTTCATTTCAGCAGCCTATGATGCATGTTCCACAACCTCCTACTTCTCAACCAGATCAATTGTCAAGAATAGAACAACTGCTAGCATCACATATGGCTAAAATGGAAGCTCAATATAATGATACAAAGAATCAATTAAGTGATTTGACTAGTCGCATAGAGTATGCAAGCATCACAAACTTCATCCAGCACCCAAGGGAAGCTTCCTGCACAGCCTGAGGGTAATCCTCGTAGCCATTATGGAGCAATTACTACAAGGAGTGGCAAGGCTACATCTGATCCTCTTCTTCCTACACCACCTCCTTATGTACCTCCTATTTTTAGGCCAGTCCAGCATGTAACTCCTCCACAGCAACAGGATGTGCATCAACCTAGCTCTTCGGCACCAGCACCAGCTCATGATATTCCCTCATCATCCACTTTAGCTGCTGTCCCTTCTACAAAACTCAAGATGCCATTTTCTGAGCGTCTTGAAAAGACAAATGAGGACAAGAAATTTTCTAAGTTCCTAGCGATGATGAAGGATGTTCAGATCACTATTCCTATCCTAGATGCTGTCTTGCATGTGCCAATGTATGCTAAATTCTTCAAGGAGCTGATTACCAAGAAGCGGAGTATGGATGAGCATGAGGTGGTCACTCTTACTAAGGAGTGTAGTGCAATCATTCAAAATCAGCTACTTCCTAAGTTAGAGGACCTCGGGAGCTTTTGTCTCCCGTGTCTTATAGGCTTCAAGAACTTTCGTGCTCTTTATGACCTTGGCTCAAGTGTAAGTGTCCTTCCTCTAGCATCTGTGACGCGCTTCCATTGGGTGATCTTCAGCCGACAACCATGACCTTGTAGCTGGCTGATCACTCTTTTCGTCACCCCGCTGGCATTTTAGCCAATGTCTCTATGGTAATCGGTACCTTTGCCTTCCCTGTTGACTTTATTGTCTTAGAAATGGAAGATCAAAGTGATCCAATCTTTCTTGGGAGACCATTTCTAGCTACTGCAGGGGCTGTTATTGATGTTAAAGATGCCAAGCTCACTCTTCAGTTTGGTCAAGAGAAGCTATCTTTTGATATGAGGCATCCTACTCACCTTCCTCATTGCCTAGATCAGCGCTTTTCTTTAGATGTGATTGGCAAGTGTGTCGCTAAGGCATATGAAGAGGTTGAGGATGCGGCATCATGTGAGGATGAGGTGTCTACTATACATGATGAGTGCACTGCTACTGATTCGTCTCTTGTAGCACTCATTGATGCTCCTTTAGAGTTTTCTCATACCCATGATCTTATACCATCCTCAGCCCCAAAGGTAGAGCTGAAACCTTTTCCTGATGCATTGTGGGATTATAGGACATCTTACAAAACCCCTATTGGCATGTCCCCCTTTAGGTTGGTTTATGGTAAAGCTTGTCATCTTCCAATTGAGCTTGAGCACAGAGTGCATTGGGCAATTAGGAAGCTCAATTTGGACATGGGTCTAGCGGGAAATCATAGAAAGTTGCAGCTTAGTGAGCTAGATGAGTTGAGACTTGATGCTTCTGAAAGCTCAAGAATTTTTAAAGAGCGAGCTAAGAAGGTTCATGACCGTCACATCTTGAGGCGTGACTTCCACCCTGGAGAGCTTGTCTTAATCTATGAATCTAGGTTTCACTTGTTCCCTGGAAAGTTTAAGTCTAGATGGTTTAGCCCCTGTTTAGTCAAGAGGGTGCTTAGTAGTGGAGCTTATGAGGTTGAGAGTTAATCTGGGGGTACTTTTAAAGTAAATGGGCAAAGATTGAAATATTATGTTGCTGGAGAACCTATTCCTAATTTAAATGAGGAGGGCAGATTTGAAGAGCAAGTCAGTCCTGACTTTGACCCTCCTCTTTCTTTTGAGCCTACGTGATGTTCACTTTGTGGTCAAGCTAAAGACCTAAAACAAGCGCTTCTCAGGAGGCAACCTGAGCATTTTACTGTTTTCTTTAGTTTTTCCATTTTTAGATACATGCTAAACCATCATTCAAGCATGATAGGAAGCTCTTGAGATGATGTGGGACTGCCTTATTCACCTTTTGCACTCGGTGAGCTATTTCTAACCCCTAAATTTCTATTTTTTTTGAGTGAATGTTTAATTCAAGCTTAGGGGCGAAAGACCTGTTTGTGTATGGATGATTCTTTAGCATGTGGGCAGTTAAGTTGTTGGAGGTGTAGTTGATGATTTATGGCCATTCTCTATGCTTCATACTATGCTTTTGTTGATAACATGTTGCTGTCCTGAACATTATTATGTGTTGTCATTTTATGCTTACTGAATATCTTAGTCATTTGGGTTCGTTGTCATGGGTTAATATGGAGTGGTCACACTGAAAATCACTTAATTGAGCTAAATTGATTCCAAATCTTTGTATTTCTCCAGTTGGTATCACTTTTTAGAATTTGAATCTTGTTAATTATCCTTGATCACTTAGAAATCTTGTGATCCTATAGCATTTGACTCATTGCAAGTTACACATGCATCTCTACCATCTGAGGATTGAATTGATTCTAGTTATCACCTCTTGAATGATCATATCTTAGAATCTATGCTTTGGCATATTACTTTATTTTAGATATTGATACTTTGCTTGAATGAAAAGTTTGTGAAAGGGGTAGTCTTATCTTTAGCCAATAACTTGGTTGAGTTATCTAGATATCCATGTCTCAGGACACGTGTTACTTAGCATTAATGAAAACCGGTTAACGGTGCTTAATATTAAAGAAAAAAAGAGGTTTTACTACAATGTGTGGGTGTGTTGAATAAGTGACTATGTCACATTGGTTCGCCAACGTTTGAATAAGTGGTATATTTGCCCATATGAAGTTTGAGCGTGTTAATAAGCGGCAAGTTTACCCAAGAGTTGGAATAAGTGGCACATGTGCCCAGTGTGTGTTCAAAATTTGCAAAGAAAAAAAATATATATACACATATGCGGAGTGTCATGGCTCAAGTGTGGACTTTTTCATAAATATCATGCAAGTATTAGTATCTTTGTCTCAAATAGTGAAATGCCTTAGCATGAACCTTTGATATGCTCATTCTGGATGTTATACCTAGTATCAATGCTTTTCAATTTTGGTTGGATTCATGTGATCACTAGGTGCGATTCAACACTTATGTGTAACTTGATTTGGTCAAAAACTATAGTTATCACTTTGATATCTTTGCTAGAATATTTGTTCTCATCATGGATAGTCACCAAACTCAAAATGGACAATCCCATGTTGAATGATTGAGTGCATATTGATTTATTTCAAGCTTTTACTTAGATTTTTACAACTTGATTACTTGGATGTCATCATATTAATTGCTTGACGACAATCAAATGTTTAAGCTTGGGGGTATGATGTGCATCATATTTGTAATATATTTTTATATTATCACACTGCTGTGAGTAGCATAAATAGGCCATAATTTCATCAATCATATATATATTTGCACCCTATTTGGACTGTTTACATTGTTCGGCAAATTACTTGCAGGTCGGCACGAATAAGGCGCAAAAATCTACAGAAGATCAGTTCATGGGAAGGAGATAGGGTTGAAAAATTGGAAGAAGTAAGGGACCTAAATGCAAATGTGCCATGAGATTTAGGGTTTCCTACCCTAGCCACCACTATTGAAAAGAGGGGAGGGAATCCACCGAGAGGAGCCTGTCACCCCATACCAGCCGCCCCACTCCATCACCCCCAATCCAGCCGCCACAACCCGATCTCCTCCATTCCAGCCACCTCATCCCCGCCCATTGCTCCTCCTCACCCATCACCACCTCTCCACAGACCCCAACTCCATCTTCCCCTTCCTGCGTCCCCTGCCATCTAGCCACCACTGCCCACTGCTCTTCCAGTGCCGCCGCCACTCCATCCCCCTGCGCCCTCCGTTCCATCCAGCCGCCTCCCCCCTCCAGATTTCCTTCCCCTGATGCCGATTGCTGCTGTGCTTCAACTGCTACTGACCGAATCTGCTTTCCCTGCTGTGTATTTCTTGTGGTGCTAAATGGATCTGCTCCTCCTGCTATGTGATGCTGATTCCTTTCTGACCGAGTGGATGCACCCCCTCCCTGCTGTTCGCTGCTGCTGTTCCTTGCTGTCCCCTGCTGTTTGCTGCTGTGCTGCCATTCCAGCTGACTGCTTCCTGCCGACTGGTGCTGCTGCATGCCGATTGTTTGGTGCCGGCTGCTGCTTGCTGTTCCTGCTGCTGTTTGCTGCCGAGAGCCCCCCAAGCAGCTACTGATTTCTTGCTGTGTTGATCTGCTCTGAGGCCCCTACTGCTGTTCTTCTGGTGCTGAGAGTTGCTCCTGTTGTTTTCTTCCTGTGCCGATCTGCTCCCCCTGCTTGCCAACCGAATCTGCACCCCTTGCTGTTGTGTCTCGGCTGTGGTTTCCCTGCTGCTGCTGCTCCTGTGGTTTCCTGCTGCGGTAGCTGCTGTTATTCTGGCCGACCAGATCTGCCCTGATGATGCAACTGGTGATCGAGTGCTGCTGATTTCACGCGGACTGACTGGATCTGCACTGCTGCTCCTTCTGCAATATCTTCTACGACTTGGATCTGCTGCTACCGGCCTGCTTTATCTACATCCTCTACACGCAAGATCTGCTACACCTGCTACTACTACTTCCACTACATCAGCAAGATTGGCTTCCATCTGCACTGCATTCTCTACGGACCCTCTTCCACGAATTGCCCTCTACTGCTTCCCTTGGTTTAATCTTTCCAGACTTGCCATATTTCTGCTACTTATTATTGCGATGGTGACTTGTAAGATCTGTTATGTGCATGTGATACTTTCGTGGAATCTTGTTATTGAGCAGTACTTTGCAAATTATATCGTCTTAAGATTGTGATGTGGATCTTGCTGTCTAGTTGATATTCATGATTTTGCTTAATGTTCCAGTAGTCTTATATAAGTTTTGCTTAGACTAGTTCTGTCAGTTAGAATTAATTCTAAGTCTGCTGATCTGTTTTGTTCTATAAGTAAAAAAAAAGGAAAAAAAATATAGTTTAGACCTGCTGTTTTATGTCATTCCTGAAGTTAGATTTATTTTCCCTAAGTGTTTTGTTCTTTTGCTTGTTGAGAAGGCGTAGTTTGTAGTTTTAGTTAGTAGTCAGTGCTTGTCATCCTCTAGTCCGTTCCCATGCCTTCTTCTTCCCTCTGCTTCCTCTCTTCCCTCTTAGCTCATTCCTCTTTTCTCGCTAGCATGTCTTCCTTGGTCCCTTTAGTCCTTCTCTCGGTAGAGTGACCTCTCCTCTTCTCTTCTTCTCTCTTTCCCAGTCCATATCTTCATCTTCAATTCTTTCTTTTCTTTCTCTCTCTTCTCCTGAATCAGTCGTTCTTAACTCCTATACTGCTTCAATCCCAGTAGATTATCTAGGATCTTTATTTCCCCTATTTTTGCGACTTAGCTTTGGTTTGGTGTCATGTCACCGATAGCCTAATCCCTGTGGCAAACACGACAACTTGCTGTTATCATGGCGGCAACTCGTACACTTGCGGGTGTGCATTTCAGCACGATCAATTAATACATATCTAATTTGGTTGGTTAGATTTAGAAAATAGATTTTGAAGTTTTGCTAAGGCGACCACTCTAACTCAGGCTTTGTCCTATAGTCGATATGGCTCTGATACCATCTCTGTCGAGATCCAAATCTACAAATTTGGACTCTCTGTGATACCGCATTAGTCCAAGATCATGCTAGTGCGTATAGTGTAAATATAGATAAAATATCGATCATATATATGATTAATAAAGAAAAAAACTTAAATATTAATAATTATCAGAGTTATGACCTTATAGACGAACTTACAAATAATAGCATGAAGGGTTTAAGAAACTAGTAGTAGAAAATTGAAAGAAGCATGATAGAAATTCGACATGTCCATAGGCAATCGACTAGAGAGCGAAATCCCAATTCATGAAGTCGTCGAAGTATCCTCCTTCAGGTACCTCCAAGTGATATGGTTTCTCTTCTTCAACTAAGCAATAGTAGGCATAAATCCATAAGTACAATGGTACTCAACAAGTCATTTGTAACAATGATGCAATATAATATGTAACACTTACTAAATGATAGCTGAGAGGTTACTTCGCAGAAAGAAATAATTTAAAATAAATACAATAATTAGATTGAAAGCATACTTTAATGAAATTGGTAATGAATAAATAAAAGGAAATAAATAAACCATAAGTGAATTGAACATTCACTTCTCAAAGTTATCCCAACCAAATTTCATAAAATATTTACCCTTCTTGTGAAATCGCCGAGCATTATCTATAACCGGGAACATGGCTATTAGAATAGTTTTACACTCAACAGAGGTGGCATGTAACATCCTAAATTTTGGATTTCAAATTATAGTGTTTTAAAACTTTTCTTGCATTTTGTTGACATTGGAATTTTGCCAAAATCTTTATTTGGATATTTCTGGATTTTGGACCATGCCAATTAATTATGGAGGATAATCCCTGAATGCAAATAATAACCCTAATGATCAAATGTCAGAATAAATTAAAGCAAGGAAGTACAAGTTAAAAGTATGAAAATTTAAACTTAAATTGAAGTCACTAAAATAAAACCTAAAAATCCAAGTAGTTGTTTGATTTCTTTCCCACTTTATCTCTTTCTCCATTTCCCTCTCACTGCCAATGGGCCCGGTCCCTCTCTTCCTTTCCCCTTGCTTTCTTGTCCTCTCTCCTCCCCTGTTTGCTCTCCCGCCTCCTTGCACTGACTTGACCAAGTGCTCTGCGCTGTGTGTACACCTCCTCGCTTGCTCAGCCGCGCGTTGCACAGAGCCATGCCAGCTTGCCGAGTGACTGTGTGCCATGCTCCCATGCGCAGTGTGCCAACCCGAGCCCATGCCTGCGCCTGCCTAGCATAGGCCCAAGCTCCTCCGCCATGCGCCCACATCACACCAAGTGTCTTTGCGCACATCACGCCATGCCCCATGCCACCATCAGCGCGTGCCCATTCCCTACCCCCGTTGAGTCACCTCGCCATCACCCTGACCGGCGCCATGCTCTATCATGGCCCTGCCACCTGCATGCTTGTGCCATGCCCTGCTAAGCCATGTTGTGTCCTGCACCCCAATCAACGGCAATAGCGCTGCCATAGCTTCCCCTACAGCTATAAATGACTCCTAAGGCTCCCCTTGCTCCTTGGCAACCCCCTCTTCCTCCTCCCCTTGCTCCCCATATTGCTAAAACTCACATGGCCATGCCCATGTTGGCCACCGCCATCGCATGGTGTTTCCCCCACTCTGACCACCTCCTTCCAAATTATCTACATCAAAATGCGTCCCCAATTCCCTCCTTCCTTCCCACAAACTTAATTGAAATTTGATGTAACATCGTTGTCACACCGACCAACTCCCCTAATTTTGGCCACCACCACCTCCCACGCCACCATCTCTAACCCATCATAAGGCTCCTCAATTCCTCAGAGCTTGAGCAATACCACGTGTCCCTGAAGCTTTCCCAACCACTGCTTGGCCTCCTCCCTCACCCCAGCTTGCCGCCTCCAGAAGCCACATGCTCATGCCCTTCCCATTTCTCCCCTTTTCCCTTTCGGCCGCCACCACCATGTGCGACCTCTACCTCCGGCCGTCGTGCATTGTGCCTAGCTCACCATGATGCTCCCCCAACCACACCGCCACCTCCCTTAGCCTCCTTGCCTTCCTAGCTTCCCATTTTGCTCACTATCGCCACCTCTCTAGCCTCTCCTCGCCGGCGGCAACTCCCGCCCCACCAAGCACCATGTGCTCCTCTGTTTCAACCCCCTCTCCCCTGTCTCCTGTGAAGAGCCCCTCCCCTGTGTTGACCACTTTGCTCTGGTTCTTTTGAGAACCTGTTTAGACCCGAATATGCAAATTCGGATTCTCTGTATATACCGTATTAGTCCAGGATCACGCTATTGCACACAGTGTAAATATAGATGAAATATCATCCATATGCACGATTAGCAAAGAAAAATACTCAAATATTAATAATTATCATAGTACAACCTTATGGCCAAGCTTACAATTAATATCCTGAAAGGTTTAAGAAACTAGCAGCGAAAACAAAATTAAGCGAAGTAGCCATTCGACATGGCCACAGGCAATCAACTGGGAAGTGAAGTCTTAATTCACGAGTTGTCGAAGTATCCTCCTTTAGGTACCTCCTGTTGATATGGTTCTTTCTCTTCAACTGAGCAACAGTAGGCATAAAACCGTGAGTATATTGGTACTCAGCAAGTCATTTGTAACAAAGGTGCAATATAATATGCAAGGGTTATCAATGGATGGCTGAAAGGTTATTTTGCAAAAAGTAGTAATTTAAAGTAAATACAATAAATAGATTGAAAGTAAATTTTTTTAAAAATAATATTAAATAAATAACCAAAGGAATTAAATAGACTATAAGTGAACTAACCATCTACTTAATAAACTAGCAGTGAACTACCTGTCCACTTTTTAAAGTTATTTAACCCAAGTTTTATAAAATAACTATCCATAGTGTGAAATCACTGAGTATTGTCTATAACTGGAGGCATAGTTATTCGAATAGTTTTACACTTTGTAGATGTTGCACTACTATACCCACACGATGTGATCATTCTGCGCTAAAAGAAAATCACAAAAAGACTTTTACAATACTCAATCACAACTCAATTTTACCCGCTAAGGTTTTGTCGTCAAGTAGGCTAACCACCTAGTTGATAATTGCCTCCTCTTGCACCTCATGAAAGTCAGCAACCATGTTCAACTCAATGGTGAAATTGGAATTAAAATATTACAAACTAATCAGCCAGGTCTATTCCATACTAGACATGTGGTTTGCATGGTAAATCTCAGATTAAAAGTGCATAAAGTTAACTCCTTCGATATTACCAAGGTGAGACATCCACATCCTTCAAAGTAAATCCACACTTCCCCGTATGCTGCATGATCACTCGTCCAAGTGAAAACTAATTTTGTATAACCAATACCAATGACATACCAATGTCGTGGCACATAAATTTTATAACTGTGGCACCAACCACGATTCAATAACTCATTAAGTCAAATTAATTAATTAACCACTTGTGGTGATGAGCCCAACAAGACTATAAGCATAACTAAGCAAATTAATCGTACAACCCAAGTGACAACTAATATTGCATCACTACAATGGTTTTTCATCCTATGGTGATAATGGTATTTGAACTTTAGAAAATAGCAAATAAATCTGAAAAAATTTAGAAAATTCCTTAAGACACAAAAAACCCAAATAAAATATATTTAACAAATGTTAATATTTATTCTAGTCATATTAAATATTTTTAATTATTTAAAATTTATTTTAAGCTTGATTTAATTATAGAAAAATTCAAATGGTGAATTTTATTTTTAGTGGTTTCAAATAACTCTAAAAAACAAGGTGTTGTAGTTGTGAAAAATGCAAGCTTCATTAAGGGAGAGAAAGGACATTAATTAAACCATTGAAAATGTAGTGTTTATGCTCCTTTCACATAGACATCAATATCAATATCAATATATAAAAAATCAATCACATGATAATAACATGATCCGGTGTCTCAACTTCAATAGTGCATGATAGCATCTAGATGGCAAAGCATTATTATGAGAAACAAATGATTGGACAATATAGATATAATATTAGTGAATACACAAGTTCACCAAGGCATTTAAAATTAACAAGACGGGGAAAAATCCTAGTATACCTATGGTTGACAAATCGCATCAACGCATAGACCTTCAAAAACACCTGAAGCATGGAATAAATGATGGAGATATGCCATAGAGATAATCATAGAGATGATTCTGTTTATTATATTCATGAATTATTGGATAATTTATCTTGTTCCTTGAATAACATCGTCAATATTTATTATCAAGTGTGTGACTTGATTATGAAACTCTATATTGTTGCGATAATTATTCTTAGATTATCCCTAGTCAAACATATGAGGACACATATTAATAGACTAGTATATGTATTGGTTGATGACCATGTTTCACGGGTCATAGATATAAAGATATTAAACCAATAATATGGACACATGTTAGCAAACATGGGGTTGGATCGACCCACCATGAAACACTGCGAGAATGTTGCATTCTTACCGTCATCAGTTGGTTTCATTCACAAAGCATATGCTATGTCCTTAAGACTTGAGATCGTCGCACGTACTCAAGAAGTATAATGACTGACTTAGGGGTTGCCAAACACTACTCCGTAACTGGGTAGTCATAAAGGTAGCTTTCGGGTTTTGTTATGATGCATGCATTAAGGCATGGTCGATCAAGATAGGATTTGCCCCTCCAAGCAACAGGAGAGATATCTCTAGGCCTCTCGAGTGATTGGATTCCAGAAATGCATGGCCATGCTATTCACGGTTAAAGAGTTAACCGTAGTCGGGAATTCAAGTCACATAATCGAGAAAGAGTGGTTGAGCTAACCAAACAAGGATGACACGTACTCGCCTTGAGTTTAACCGATATCGTGAGGCAAAGGGAAATGCATAAGTTTTGTTGAGGTTCGTCCGATATGATCTTTGCATATACTTAGGAGTCGGTATGTCTTGCTAAGGGGCCGCTGCCGATGAATGGACGAGTAGGAGTACTCGGGCTATGTCTAAGTGTATGTGAACATATAGGGTCGCACACTTAAAGGGCTGGGACTTAATTCGGATAGTGATCCGAATTCTTATGGGCCATGAGTTCCTAATGGGCCTCCAGTTCGAGACCCATTATGATGGATGTCTACAAATAGAGGGGAGGTGGCATAGGGTTTGTGAAGAGAATTTTGGAATTCCTGAAACCCTAGTTGCCACACCATCCCCATCTAATACCGCGCCGCCGGCGCTAGCACTCCGGCGCGTGGTGTTCCTGCCCCGTACATGTGGATACCTTGGAGGTGTTGATGCGAAGCTTCAACACTAGGACGATCCGCAACTTGTGACGAACGCAAGGACTTGAAGGAGGAGACGTTCTGCAAGAACGACTACAACTGCATCAACGCGCTACATCGACTCTACTACGCTCACGAGTCGCGCGTCTAGAGGTAATCCTGTGATCTATTACTAGAGGAGGTCCCTTTTACGCGGTAGAATTTTTGAAATTATGCTTGCATAGCCTACCCGTAGATCTTCAATAAAATGACATGCAATACGCTCAACTTCACGTTACAAGGCTGAAGCCGAAGTTAACAAGCAAATGAAGCTTCAACTTGCTAGTGTTTGCTAGTGTTAGAAAAGAAAGGAAGACATGTCCATGCAATGGTCGTTCCTCAAAGAAAAACGTGGATTGGCAAAGATTGCACGTTAAGAAACTTTTTTTTTGCGAGCGCACCAATTTCATTAAGGAGACGTTCAGAATAGCGATGGCTTCTAACTTTTGGCTGAAATTTTACTATAGCTGGCTGATTTTTTACTGTAGCTGAGTTAGCTTATTGAGCATAATTAAATTTAAAAAATATAAAAATAAAAGTGACATGATAACCTATCACAGATAATGCAAATAAATAGGAAAAAACAAAACACAAAAATACCAAAAATAACACAAAAAGACAAAAATGTTACAGTGTTTGAGAAGCTATCGCCCGCCGCTGGTTTTAGCCACAGCTGAGCGGGGCCTAAGGAGGAGCAAAGCGAGTACAATACATTCTAAACCAGCAGCGAGGCAGCCAGAGACTTGTGTCTTTTTTTTTTTGCAAGGCTTACATGTCTGAAGGCCTATGCCCAACCCGGATTGCTAAACTATTGATGGCTATCATCCAAAAAAAGGAATGCCATAAAAGAATTACAGCAGTGTTGGTCTGCAAATGTTTAAAATAGTACTTGTAAATCATCACACGGTTTCCACACTGCATGTCCTGTTGTATATACCAGAGGGTAAAGAGGAAATTTCCCATTTGATAAAATAAAAAAAAGAAAAAGGAAAAGAGGAGTGGCCCACCAGTCGGTGGGCCGGGCTGAGGATAAGAAGGAGGAGCTCAGCTCCTCCTCATTCCCACCCGAGCGAAGCACAGGCGGAGAGGGCGACGGCTCATTCCCACCCGGTCCTCCCGCTCCTCTCCCGTTCCCCATGCGGCCCGGTCTTCCCGTGTGACATGCTCCCGTGCGGTTGCTTCGATCTGGTTTTTTTGGGGGTGGTGTTGGCTTGAGCAACTTCGGCAGAGAGGAGAGGGGGTGGCGGCAGCCTGGGATCCTCGGATCTGTCCGTTGGAGGCCACCACCCCAGTGGTTATTCCACTCCTCACTCGGCTATAAAGAGGGGCTTGCTCTTCTTGTGTTAATCATCTAAAGGAGTAAGCTCTCTTCCTCCTCACCTCCTTCTGACTCCCTGTGCTGGCGTGTTCGGTCTGTGTGGTTGCTTGGCATCCAGGGCCGACTTTAGTCCCCTAAGGTGCTCAACGGCAGAAGCTTGGCCGGTTACTTCTGTGATCTTGTGCGGCGTCCCCTAACCTCGGCTTCATCGGTGTGTGCACATACATCGGTGAAGGGGGCTTTGTATATCCGTTAGTCTGCGACCCTCTCTCACTTTGGTGTAAGGGAGGCGCTAGGTTTTCTAGGACAACGTCTCACGACGTGCCTGGCTCCGTGACCTTCTCGGTGATTTCGAATATCACCGGCTTTGTGAGTAAAAGAATTATTTCGTTGCAATCTGTGGCTTATTTATCTGTTGATGATTGCAAAGAAGAATGTGGGTTAAAGTGCTCTATGATGCAAATGGCTATATACTGAAATTGGAGTAATCTACTTTGAACTCTATATCTTGTTTAGACTGTTGTCTATCTCGTTGAATGATCATATGTTGAACATTTATGCTTCAGTCAATCACTTGTAGCTAACCAGTCTTATAGTTTTTCGGTGTATGCATGTTTTGTGATTACTTGAATTCAGGTTTAGTCACTTGTTAAAGTGCTTCTTCTGTTATGCATAACTTGATGAGCTAAAACATCAAAATTGGATGTTAGATCAAGTTACATATCCTTGCTTTCAAGTGATTTCATGCTTACATATTATGCTGGCCGAAAACGTGTAAACTGATTAGTATTGTAATTCAGAATAGTCAATTGGGATTTAGAGCTCAAAGTTCAAACTTCTTTTAGACATATCCAATTGATGAAGAGTATATAGCCATAAATAGCGGGACGGCCAAGATTTGATCTTGTGTAACCCTACACTTGAGAGCGCAAAATATCAATTAAAATTTGAGCTTATTGCTAGTCTTAATTGATACATGATTTACACATTAGCATACATATTCACATTTAGAAGATTATTTCTATTATTAAATTTGTGTTATATTTTGAATGATATGATCAAATCATATGATTACATACATGTTATATCATTTGTTTTTGGATACATATCATTTCTTTGTTTACATAATTATATTGAAATTATATTAATATTTATGTTTATACCGTAAATACTACAGCATGTCCAGCACTCTAATAAATTTGCTGGCAAGATGACCTCTACAAGGATCTTTCAGCTTTACAGTACAACTTACCATGCTTTCCTGAGAAGTGACCCTGAGAAATAATCTCTCACTTAAATAAATAAACTAACCGAAAATAAGATTTCAAACTAACCAAATTAATCTAACCCCTAAAAAATAAAACTAATCATGGTTACTACAGTAACCAATGCACGTGTGCTACAGTGACCACGCTGGTAACATATTCTTACTCATTCTTCTCTTTGGATACGTCAGCAGCATCATGGATTGGCCTTATCTACAGATGCTGCACGGAGGGGAAGGCGAGGATTTGCTGGGCCGGCCCAAGTCCAAAGAAGAGGATAAAAGGGGGGGGGGGCGGCCCAGGCTGTGTAAACCCTAGCAGAGCGTCTCCCAACTCCGAGACCAGTCAGATCGGACGATGTCGTCCTCCTCCGCCATCGGCAAGCGCGGCGGCGAGGGCATCCTGGCTTCCATCTCCCGGTCGTCCGTGGCGGCGCAGGGGCGCGAGGCCGCGGCCAAGGCGAAGAAGCTTCTGCGGAGCACGGGGAAGGCGGCGTGGATCGCGGGGACGACGTTCCTCGTCCTGGTGGTGCCGCTCATCATCGAGATGGACCGCGAGCAGCAGCTCAACGACCTCGAGCTCCAGCAGCACGCGCTCCTCGGCGCCCCGCCGCCGGCGCCCACCAAATAAATCTCTCATCTTTCCTAGTATTATCTACCGGCGGCCGCTTGCCATTGCCTGCCCTGTTCGAGAACTAATCAATTTCGTGCTGCCTTTTATCTTATCGTAAGTTGCCGTGTCATACTCGTTTTGAATCTACTGTTAAGAACTGGATTTTATTTTTCTTCGAGCAGTTGAATCTACGCGCTATGCTATGCTAATTGCTATCCTTGTCTTGCACTTGAATCATCAACTCCCAGCAATTTCTTATCTATCTTGGAGTAGCTGCTACGGATGCCATGTCATAAATGAATAAATGAATTCCGTTCCATTTCATTTCATTTCATTTCTTGGGAGGTTGGCTGTGAGATGCTTCATGTTTGATGTTTGGTTCCGATGCTTGCTACTCTGCATCTTATCGCTCTTGTTTACCACCAGGATCAGACTAGGAATGAATTGAGTGAATGATCCTTGCTGCTCCTGGAATGTTCCATACTAGTAGCCTAGGACCTGCCAGTATCGACTCATTCCACCATGTATCTCCTCCAGCATCCGTGAATTGTGTGATACATACCGATCACAAAAGAATGTCCACTTTCTAATCTTTTTAAACCTTTAGATCGGATTAATGAAAATCATATGTGTAGATATATCTCGGAGAATACTCTCATAGAATTCTAATTTTATTAGGTTTTGTAAATATATTACAATAGAAACTAATAGTCAAAGCTGTATTTTGGCACCTGTCAATGTTAAAAACAGCATTTTCTGCGACTTGTTTTCCATCTGACTCGTCTCTTCCGGAGTGGTACATTACCACGATTTGGATTTGGAATCGATTCTGGTTTGCACCACAAGGTTTTTTTGACAAACAGGAGGAACCTCCCAAATTATATTGGAAGCCAATGTCTCACTGAAAGGAGGGGGAGAAAAAGGTTGAACCACAAAAAATAGAATAGTTCTAAACACAAAGCAACACAAGTCAGTCGTGTTCTTTTCCGCTTATAGTTTATGACTTTCCTCAAACAAACAAATGGAATGACTTCTTTACCGCCGTTTCAAAGTGGCTCATCGGGATAGTCTTTTAGAAACAGCTTACCAGCTCTCGTTTAAGTCAGTCGTGTTCTTTTCCACTTATAGTTTATGATTTTCCTCAAACAAACAAATGAAATGGCTTCTTTACCGCCGTTTCAAAGTGGCTCATCGGGATAGTCTTTTAGAAACAGCTTATCAGCTCTCGTTTCGTCCATACCTAGGGTCAAACGCTATAACCAGTACAGCGCTCGTACTAGGGTTAAAAAACCATAACCATGAGACACAGCCGCAAGGAATGCGCCATTACATTCCAGACAGCATCTTACACCACCAACCGGAACAGGGTCATCAAAACCAAATCCTTGGGTACGATCCTCCATCGCTGCATCAAACCAAATCATGCTGTACAAAGGTCAGTTGGTTCTTTATGGGTCAGTCCTACAAATGCCATCCATCCTACAGCACCAAAACCTAGCAGTTTAATTTTCTGAGACCCTCCTTGTTGAAGCCATCGGACCGTGCAAAATCTCTGACGTGACCACACAAGACGAGCTACGATGCATCCAAACAATGTTATCCGCTGTTTCCTGCTCTGATCACAACACACATCCTTCCTCTCCTGGCCAACTTCTTTCAGTTTGGCTGCTGCTGGTAACGGAAAACTTGCAGCAGAGAGATCTTCGTCGGAATCTTTCTCCAGGGATAATGCAGCTCAGCTCGCAACAGGGGAGCACGTAATGCAACGCAGCACAAGCAATACTAGCACGATGCAAACGAACAAGCAACACAACAGCTGCACTTAGTGTAAACAGACATCATAAAATAAGCGTCTAGCAAAAGTTGCAACGACGAGACATTCATCGACAAACTTCTGTCCCCAAAAACGCAACCTAACGGAACGGAGTACTCCAGTACTAGGTAGGTTTAGTTATGGATCTCTCCCTCCCTAACTCTGACGGACGGATCAAAACCTCTTCTTGTTCTGCTCGCCATGGGACATCAATCAGTTCCTTGCACCGTGGCTCCCCAGTATGCCCCTCTCGTGGTGAGGGACACGCTGGTAGTCGTTCGACCTCCCACGGTTGCCATTGTACTCGCTGTCGCCTCCGCCTCTCGCGTATCCACGGCCACCTCCACCAAAACGACCTCTGCCTCCCCTTCCTGCCAATGTCAACACGCACAACGTCAAAAAACGACGACACAATGTGCTCCAAACCATGGATACATAAAGTGCACAAGAGTAATCAATATCATGCTGCTGATGCAAGGATTTAGTGCAACCATCAAGTTACCATTACCAGTCCAAGCATTAGCATTGGGTGAATGCCAACAAAGCGCAAAAATGCACAGCAATTGAAAAAAGACATGGACTTACTTCCACCTCTTATTCCGCTGTTAGGCTTCCGCTCCTCAACATATATCTGCCGCCCATTTATTTCAATTGGTGGAGCCTGAAATGTGCCAACACAAGTTTAGTATATGGCCAGCTAAAACATGATAACTAAGACACTGGGCACTATCCTTCAAAGTAAGAAAACCAAATACTTCCATGGCGTACACAGAGAGAAAAGCAACCCACCCACCAATTAGCACAAAGGATTACACACACAAGATTTTGAATAAATTAAATGCACAAAATAATTTGAACTTCAACGAGCACTCACCCTTAATGCATTGTGAACGCCACTAAGTTCCTCGAATTCCACAAACGCATAGTAGCCACCAGTCTCCTGCCAATTTCATATCAACACCAATCAAATAAATATCTTCATGTTATACAAAGTGAAGAATCTAAAGTCAAATCTAACTGCAAACCTTGCGGCTTCTGATAGCAACACCATCAGGGATGAGCCGGCCAAATTTCTTGAACTCGTTCTCAAGATCAGCCTCAGTTACAGATGATGCCACATTCCCAACATAAACAGACTTGCTCTCTACTTTTATGAGCAGAAAGGTTAGGAGCCAGTAAAAAATGTGCAAGTCAAACCAGCAAAGGTATTATGATACTAGCATGATGTAAAAGACAACCTTCATCATCATGGGCAGCAACTTCACCATAGACCTCAGATTTTGGCTTCTCAGCTGCCATCGATGAAGTCATAACCGATTGTTGGGTACTCAAATGTGTTGCCTGGTTTGGCTCGGTTGTAGGGTGAGAAGGCTTATTCACAGGGACTGGCTGGGCCACAGGGAACACAGGTGGAGCTTTTGCGGTTCTTAGCTGCATGAGTCATACAGTCATGGTTTTAAAGATGCATCAGATGATATACCACAACACATTGCATAATCAAGCAAAGGAAGATGCGACAGACAATGGAAGCATAGGTCTTCTTTACTGGTTCCCCAATAGGCTCCTCTACGTGAGGCGGCGGCACAGGTGGAGGTTGCACTGACTCCTCTGGTGCCATCGCCATTCCATTCGAAAAGGACGAAAGAGGTTCTTCTGGCAGAGGTTCATCTGCCCAGTTGTCCAACTGAGAAACTACTTGCTGCGGTGGCTCAGAATAAGTATAATTGTCAACAGCATCGTTTTCTTCGGATGTTATTGGAACAGCACCTTGTGGTGCTTGACTTTCTTCTTCATGAATGTACTCTGGAACTGCAGGCAAAACATTTTGCAGTCAAACATGGGCAGATGGCAGAACTATCAAGTAGTGGCAAAATTAGAACATGAACAAGAACTTTTTTAATTCATGCGAGACTACTGTTTTTTTTTGCCATGGCAGCATTCTAATTTCAAACCATCAGTATTCAACTGGTTTGCTATCCAAACCGTCATTTCTGTTGGTGCCCATAGATATTAAACACAAGAGAAGGCCAGTATGTTCTCAAAGAAATGAACATTGTTTTATGGTGCCACTAGAAACACGTAGTCGAAATCTGGTTAAAAATTAAAACCCCATAGTAATGTGTCTAATACTCTAATAAGCATTGCAGACAAAGCCTACTGTTATCTGAGTATCAATGAAAAAACAGAATGCCGAAAGCAGTAAATAAAAAATATGGATAGCCTAACTTGGACAGGAAAGTAAGGAATACAGCATATCTTGGAACATTCACATAACACGAGACAGGACAGTTTACACAAAACATGGAGAGGAAAGTAAGGAATATGGTTGACTAGTCCACACGTAAATCACAACAAAAAGAATAAGATTGAAAATTGTAAAGGCAGAATTCTTAGATACTTATTCAGGATCACAACAAAAATTAAGATTGAAAATTGTAAAGGCAGAATTCTTAGATACTTTTTTAGACTGCTCATCAATCACATATCCATAGTTCCATACCAGTTTCAACAACCGTGTTGGATGCCATGTTGCTCTCAAAGTTTTCCTGAGCAATCACTGGTGCAGGTTGCACTTGTTCTTGGTCAACAAAGTGAAAATAATCATTGAGAACAAAGTAACCCTTCTCCTGCGGAGCAAGAAAAAACATCTGGATAAATTTCCTTTGGTGGCTGTACTCCTTGGTCTGTACGAGACCAGAGACCATAACTAGCACCCCATCGCCCCATGAGTTGACGAAGTTGGCAGTTTTAATCTCGATTTGGGTGAAATTTAAGGACATGACGAGAGAGTGTATATCCTGCAAAAGTAGCGTGTGTTTAAAGTAAGTTACACAGGAAACGCACAAGACACATGAAGTAACCAACCACAAAGTAGCGAAGACAAAAATTAGATCTCATCATGCATATAGCTGAGTTTAGAAGCAATAAGCAAATTCAACTCAGCAGAGCGGACAAACAAAGTGGCAATAAGTAAAAGCAACTCAGCAGAGCAGGCAAATAAAGTGGCATGCACGATGCTCCATAACAGTAAGAAAATAATATACAACCGACATAAAATCTATGCCCAGACGAGCGGCTCAGAGTGCAGGTAATACCGTGAATAATCTGGTAATATTAGTAAAAGTAATCATCACTTGTTCCGTATAGCTAAGGGGTATTGTGTGTGTGTTAGGGATAATAGCAGACTTTAGGAGCAATCAGTAAATCCAATCAGCATGAGCAGAGCGGACAAACAAAGTGTCATGCAGAATCTACCTGACGGCAACAGCATATGTAGCTATCGAGCAAGCATCGTATTGAATTGAAGTTGAAGTGCGTATATGTAAAAAGAATGGGCGAGCATACATCCAATCCGAAATTGTGGCATTGCAGGAAAATAGATTGAAGCGATGGTCGACACGTAGTAAGGGAAATGGAAATAGATTGGATAAGCACGGAGCGCAGGAGAATGGATACAGACCATCATGGTGTTGGCGGTGGTGCTGGTTCCGGTGAGGTCGTCGACGCGGACCATGGTGCTGGCGTCGCTGTAGAACTGGTGGACGACATCGGGGTTCTGCTGCAGCAGGTTGTAGTAGTTGCGAAGGAAGTAAGTCCCCACCTGCAACGAATCCAGCTATCGGTCTCAATCGCAGCAACAAAAAATCGAACCGCAATCCGAATCAGATATCGAGACAGATGAGCACCATGAGTGGGTGCTGGGATTTTGCAGCCCAGCGAGAGGAGAGCTAGGCTGCGGGAACTTACTTGGGTCGCCGCCGCCGAAGCCATGGAGCGGAGTAGGAAGAAACCCTAGATCTGCGGCGGCAGCGGGCAAGATCTAACCCTCCTCGGCTCTCTCTCTCTCTCTCTCTCTCTCTCTCTCTCTCCCTCACAAAGACGACACGACACAACACGATGGTCGCAGGCATTTTTTTTTACGGCCCGGCCGGGAGACGATTCGATTCCCCGCTCCAACCGCCTTAATTCGCCGTTACCTCTTCCTTCGAGAAAAAAATAAAAAAAATTATTACACCATCACAAGTAATACAAAGAAATAAAAAATTCAAAAAACCGAAATCAAATACAGACGTGTTATTAGTGGCTTCTGGCCTAAATAAGTCAGAGGCAGAAACCGTTTGGCGGCTTCTAGCTTATGGTTTTTCGTCTTTTCTGGTTTTTTTTGTTTTTTATTTTATCTCTTATTTCTTTGTATTGTCCATTCTGATATAATGTTTTTTTCTCTTTTTTATATTTAATTACGCATAATAAGCCAACAACAACTACAGTACAAAATAAGCCATAAACTCTAACTTATAAGTCACTTGAAACATGCCGCACTATTTTCTTCTGTCTTTCCTTTTTCTTCTCTCCTTGTCCAAAATTACATTCCGGTTTTCAGAGTTTTTAAACTCTTCTTCAATGGGGAAAATGTAAACATTCATATAGAAAAGAGAAATCAAAGTACAAACTATTCATGCTAGAGATAGCATCTCAAATAGTTTATTCTTATCATATCCCCACAAAAACCCCACAGAGAGGCCAATCTCTGGCCCGCTAGCGTACTGGGGCCGTCACTGTCTTTCTGCCGTGGGAGTTCGACTCCTACTATGTTAGGGAATATCTCCGTGGGGAAACTGCCATCCCTACATGAACCTTCTTCTTGCCAGGGGTCAAGCTCCATGCTGACTTTCATCAATAAGACTAAGATCCTTGATGTAGGCATACATACACCCAAAGATTAAAAAAAAAATCCTCAATTTACTTGTCACAGCCAGATCTGAATCCTTGCGAGAGAGAGAGAGAGCAGCCATGCTCAAATCAGTAAATTGAACACTGATACTCACTTCTCTGGCATTTGCAGTACACCCTCTGAGATTGAGGGCCTATTTGTTGATGGCTGCGGCTGATGACTTTTAACTACAGCTGATGACTTTTTGGCTGTTTGTGACAAAGATTGCGGAAAGAGAGATACCCGTTTGCGATTTTTGATGGTACAAATATTAGTTTTTTAACATGTACTATAATTAACTTTTAGACCCTATCTTAATAAAATACTCTATTTAAAAGTTAGTTATTATAGTAAAAATCAAAAGCAGCTTTTAGAAGCCGCAAAGCACAGGACCTGAGGCTGAAATTCACCACCCCACATTTATACCATCGTGACTCTGCTGCATGTAGTATTCTACACTCCTCACCCAAGATGTTGAAGACTCGACGCAACTGAGAGGAAAAGCATCGCTTTGGCTTCCAAGCGACGGATAAAAACTTTATGGTGATGTTAATATGGACAAGAATGATTCAATGGTATTTTCTCAAGTCATGATCTTTCGATGTGATGCCATAGAGCTATTTTTTTCTTTATCAAATTGGGCCGACGCCTTTCACATATTTAGTTAAAAGTCTGCTCTAACGTGGAATATTTGGGAATATCACCCAAAAACTATATAACAACAAACTAGTTTCAAAACATGCTAATATGTTACAGAGGAATGTTCCATCAATTTGATGTTTGGAAAGACTGTAATCAGTTGGCTAAGTCTCGCTCATGAATCCTTTAAATGACGGTGAGCGTTTGACAGACAGACGGTTTTCAATATTTGAGGGGGGTTTAATACTCTCCTTTCTCTATGAAAGTCTAGTTCAAGTCTCAATCGCTTGTGTATTGGAGTAAGAACAGAATAATTGAGGGGTTTTAACAGGAGACTCAAAATCAGCAAGAACATAGTGGTAGCATAGCATGCAGTATATCTTTGGGTTATAATAAGCAGACAAGCAAGCACATCTTTGGGTCATATGGAGAGAGATTTCTGTCAGCTGCAGGCTAGGTTCTTATTACAGCCAGCAGCAGATTTGGGTTGGATCCAACAAATAGCAGCAGCAGCAGCAGCAGCTAATCCAGGCGCGGGTCAGTGCGATGAGGAAGACCACTCCGAGCCCCCAAAGCTCTGCAGCCGCAACCAGCCTGCAAATGCACATACATACCCCATTACCACCTCAATCGTAAGCTAAGCAACCCATTGCTTGTGCTATCAAAGGGCAATTACTTGCTACAGTTTAGTTTCCTCCCCAACCCCAACTACTATTATTATTTATGAGAAAGAACGAGTTAGTCGTCATCCGACTGCAATCCTCAAGTGCCTTACCACTCGTGCCGCGAAAGGCAGCATCCTCTCTGGTGCCATGCCAGTGCATAAACCTAATCACAAAGTAGAACAATTAGCTCGCGCCACCTCATGCAATGACAAGTCGGAAAAATCTCTTAGCAGTCAGCTTTCGTAACAAAGAAACAGAGTGTCCAGTTCAAATCGCAATGCAATCCCCCCAAAGAGATCAGATCTAGTGTTAACAACACAGATAAGCCTTGTGCATTAAGTCTGCATGTGTTTCAGTGCTAATAATATTCCTTAGCATATTGTGCAATCAGACCTTCAACAACTTTGGTACAGATTATTACGAAAATGATAGATGAAGCATATTATTGCTCTGTTTACCACTATTCATGTCTGAAAAGAAAATTTACTAGCTCCACTAAAAAAGTACGGTGTAGTATAGAAGAAAACAACCAACTGTTGCATTTATTTAGCATACCATATAGAACGGCTCCAATGAATGCATCACCTGCACCAGTTGTATCTATGAGCTCTTCAGAGGGTATAACTTCGGCTGTACCTAAAAGTAACCTACCACTCATGGAGCCTACTCCATCTGCACTTATTCTCAAATTTGACTAAAACAACAGAAACAGAAACAAATAAATCAGAAACTACATAATTTGAAAATTGCAGATTCAAACATAATAAGTTGGATTTCTCCAGAGAGAGAGAGAGAGAGAGAGAGAGAGAGAGTGTGTAAATTTCACGAAACCCCATGTTTACAGCCCTTTGTAACACAAAACCACAGATTTTGCAATTCCTTGCACGTAACCACATCGTTGACTCCTCACGCAGGCGCTGACTTGGACATTGTGTGGAGACTCCTTGCCACGTCGGATTGAGCCCACCCGTTAGGTTGGATGACTAATATAATGAGTGGGCGGGACGCGGCGCGCTCGACCATCCCATTTGGCGTTAATTTCTCCCCCGTCCCACGCTGGTTGAGGAACCCTAGAGGCGGTGGCGGAGCTCCCTTCCATCCCTTCTTGGTCTGACTCCCTTCCGCTTGCACCATCTCTCCCTATCTTGGCGTAGATCAGAGGACGAAGCGCCACATCCCGCCCAATCCCACCTAGTAGACATCCATCCAGACTTGTGGGCTAATCCAATGTGTCAAGGAGTCGTCACGCAAATGCCAAGTTAGCGCTTGCATGTGTGTGAGTTAGAGTTGACGATGCTTGGTTGGGCAGGGCAAAGCTAAAAACTGTGGTTGTGTTACAAAGCCCATGTACATGTGGTTTTGTGCAAGGAATTGCAAAACCTGTTGTTTTGTGTTACATATGACCATAAACATGTTTGTTTGTAAAATTTACTAAAAAAGAACATAATAAGTTGGAACGTTGAAGTCACTAACACAAACAAATAGCAAATACATTCCCAACAGCTAGTTATAGACCAGAAAGGACACAGACGTGATGTATATACTATAAGATGTATTATACCTGTGTGCATTTTTCCAATTATATAAGGGGTTATCTGCATATATGCCTCACCTGTACATGTACACATACCGGCCCATTGGCCTTATAATGAATACAAACCCTATTCATAACATGGTATCAGAGCGTACCTAGGGATTTGTCGAGTCACCGCCTGGCTTTCCCGCTGGTTCGTCTCTCTAGCCGCTACCATGCGTCGCTTTCCCGCCGCTATCTCCTCTGTCACGCTGCTCTTCCGCCGCCTCTGCCCTCTGCTCGGGTTTTTCTTCGCCAAGCCGACACTGGTTGGGGGCTTTCACCATCCACGCCTATCGCCGCCGCCTGCTCCGTTCCACCGATCTACACAACCGCCGCCACCCGGATCCATGCCCATCGCCGCCGGCGTTGCCGTCTTCGGTCACCACCTGCTGCCCGGATCCACACCTGTCGCCACTGCTTGCTCCATTCTGCCGATCTACGCAGCCACTGCCGCTCGAATCCACGCCCATCACCACCGACGTCGCCGTCCCCGATCGCTCGGCTATCTCCGTGTTGTGAGTCACGGGGACTCTGTTGGCTTTCGCTTGAGTCACGGTTTAATATCGGGTTAGGCTCTTAACTGATTTGGTCAAGTCTTGTTGATCGACCTACCGAAAAAAAGAAAAAATGTCTTCTTTTGTAGGCACCATTTATGTTCCTCGTTGCCCGGTGATCTTCGATAGTCTCAATTATCGGGACTGATTTCAGTATATACGCCTCCACATGCGTGGTCAGCGCCTTTGAGAGTTTCACTGGTGAGTTGCCTTGTTCGTCTCACCCTACTTCACCTGCTGAGCCTGTAGTCCTAAAGGATGCTTTCTAAGACACTCGTACAAAGACATATAAGGCGTTTGAGGATGCCATAGAGATTTTTCAGACTCAGTTTGCTACTTACAAGACATGGATCAATGAGAATGCCCGTGCTTCTGCTATTCTAGTTGCTAGCATGGAAGTGCATCTTACTGGTGATGTTAGTTTGACTTCCGCACAGGTGATGTGGGCGCATCTGCACAACTGTTACGAGCCATCTGGTGATTCCTTGTACCTTGCTGTTGTGCGTCAGGAGTAGTCGTTGCAGCAGAGAGATGCTACTGTAAACGAGTTTTATGCTCAGTTGTCCGTAGTATGGCGTCAAATCGACTCTTTGGGGCCAGATGTTTGCCGCACCTATCACTGCTGTCAGCTTCAACAGTCTCACCTGGGGCTTCGCCGCATCTACGACTTCTTGACACGTCTTCGGACTAAGTTTGAGTAGACTCGTACTCAGTTGCTAGCTCGTCACCCTCGTGTGACTATTTTAGAGGCCCTTGCAGCTGTTCGCACTAAGGAGATTTGTCTACGTGGTGCAGGTCTGTTGTTGTCACTGTCGTCTCCTTCAGTTTTGGCAGCCCCTCCAATTTCTACACCTGTTGCGCCTCTGGTTACTCCTTCCTCAGTTGCACCTCCACCAGTGACAACTGTTGTTGGAAGGGGACCCTACTGCACATTGCAACAAGGATGAACATGTGGAGTAGTTCTGCTATAGAAAGAAGGATTTTTGTCATGGTGCTCGTCCTCTGAAGGGTACTGAAGGTTCCTCCTCTCAGCGGAGTCCTAGTGCCTCTGATACTCAGCAATTTCTCACACTGTTAGGTCGCATGGTTGCTTCTGCATCATCAAGTTCTACTGATTCTGCTAATTAATCTTCCGGTGAGAGACCACCTTCTACTTCTCCTTCCTCAAGTATATCACAATGGATTATTGATCCTAGTGCTTCTTTTCATACGACATCTTATTCCACCACTCTTATTTTCATTAGTCTTTTAGCTGCTCCTATCATTATTCAAACAACAGATAGTACATCTCTTTCTGTCATTGGACGAGGTAGTCTCTCAAATTCATATTTTCATGTTCCAAAACTAACCATGCAACTCATATCTGTCGGTTAGCTCACTGATCATGGTTGTCGACCAGTCTTCGCCTATTTGGGTGCGCGCGCTATATTCTCCTTGCACCTCGTGAGCGTACCAAGCTAACCGCTCAGTCTGTTGAGTGCGTTTTTCTAGGCTATAGTGCTGAACAAAAGGGATATCATTGCTGGGATCCTATTGGCCAACGGATACGGATTTCTCGGGATGTTACTTTTGATGAGTCTCGTCCTTTCTATTCTCGCTCTTCTTATTCCTCCACTTCAACATCTCTTGTTAAGCCACTTTTTTCTAATTTTTCCTTCCACCCCCAGAGTCATCACTCCTACACCACAGCCTTTGGTCTCTTCGGTACCTCCTTCCCAGTCGACACCTTCTTCACCACCAACACACTCTCCCGAGATTACTCCTAACATTGTTCCTTCTTATCCTTTCTACTATACTCGTCGCTCGTGAGTTGAGGATTCTTCTGATGTGCCATCTCCTTGTAATGGGTTATCCTCTTTGGCCTCTCCTCGCTATGCTCTTCGCGATCACCAGTCTATTCGGCCTTCTGAGCGTTTTGGTTTTACTGCTACTGCTTTTGCCAAACCGATTTCTTATTATGATGTTGTTGTTCATCAGGAGTGGCAGTATGCGATGGCAGAGTTGATTGTTTCCCTTGAGCGTACTGGCACGTGGGATCTTGTTCATTTTCCTACGCGTCACTCCTATCACGTGCAAGTGGGTCTATAAGGTTAAGACCCGCTCTGATGGTTCTCTTGAGCGCTACAAGACTCATCTTATGGCGCGTGGTTTTCAACAGGAGCATGGTCGTGACTATGATGAGACCTTTGCTCCTGTCGCTCACATGACCACTGTTCGCACTCTTCTTACTGTGGCCTCTATTCGACAGTGATCTATCTCTCAGTTGGACATCAAGAATGTCTTTCTCAATGGCGAGTTGCGTGAGCAGGTCTACATGCAGCCGCCCTTAGATATTCTGTTCCTGAGGGTATGATTTGTCGTCTTCGCTGATCTATGGCCTCAAGCAAGCTTCTCGCGTTTGGTCTGATCGTTTCTCTTCTGTTGTCATTGCAACCGCTTTCTTTGTCAGTGCTCATGATCCTACTTTTTTTATTCATATTACGCCTCGTGGACAGACGCCTCTCCATGATATGATTATTACTGGAGATAATTCTCAATACATCACTTTTATCAAGGAGCATCTTCATAAGCAATTTCTCATGTCTGATCTAGATCCTCTTCACTATTTTCTCGGGATTGAGGTTATTTATATTCCCGAGAGTTTCTGTCTGACCCAAGAAAAGTATATACAGGATCTTCTTGATCGTACCTCTTACTGATCAGCGCACAGTTGAGATTCCTATGGAGCTTAATGTTCATCTTCGTCACACTAATGGTGAGCCTCTTTCTGATCCTACTCACTATCATTACCTTGTTAGAAGCCTTAGTTATCTTGATGTCACTCATCCTAACATTTTATACCATGTGCATATCTTGAGTCAGTTTGTTTCTGCACCCACTCAGCTCCGCTATAGTCATCTTCATGTTCTACGATACCTTCGTGGAACTATCTCTCATCGTCTCTCTTTCCCTCGCTCCAGCTCTTTACAGCTTCGAACATATTCTGATGTCACCTGAGCTAGTGATCCCTCTGATCGCCGGTCTCTCTACTTATTGCGTTTTTCTTGATGGTTCTCTCATTACTTAGAAGATTAAGAAGCAGATAGCAGTTTTTCGTTCGAGTGCTGAGGCTAAGTTGTGAGCTATGGCTTTGTTGACTGCAGAGGTTACTTAGCTACGGTGGTTTCTTGAGGATTTTGGTGTTTTTGTTTCTGCACCGACTATCTTTTGTCTGCCAGTACAGGTGCTATTAACATTGCTAAAGATCTGGTGAAGCATGAGTTTACAAAGCATATTGGTGTTGATACTTCCTACATGCGAACATAGGTGCAACAACAGTTATTGCTCTTCAATACGTGCCTTCCGAGCTTCAGTTAGCTAACTTTTTCACAAAGGCTCAGATCAGGACACAACATAGCTTCTATATCTTCAAACTTTATGTTGTTAATCCACCATAAGTTTGAGAGGTGTTAGATGTATTATACCTGTGTATTTTTCCCTGTTGTATAAGACTTTCACAAAGGCCCAGATCAGGACACAGCATAGCTTCTATATCTTCAAACTTCATGTTGTTGATCCACCATAAGTTTGAGAGGTGTTAGATGTATTATACTTGTGTGTATTTTCCCTATTGTATAAGGAGTTATCTCCATATATGACTCACCTATACGTGTATATATACGAGCCCATTAGTCTCATAATGAATACAAGCCCTATTCATAACATATATATTTTTTAAGAGAACGTAATGTGATGTATATCTGTAGCTCCTGTCCTGTAACTATAGACTTAGTTCCAACTTACAGGATAACAGAGGTACAGACCAGAAGGTCCAGACTCCAGAGGAATTCACACCCACGAAAGATATAATACCTTGGAAGCAATGCATTTTGGCATGCTAGAACTCAAATCAACTTTCTGCTCTAGCGATTCCAGCAGATTCTCTACATCTATTTCCTCTGACTCAGAAGCATCTGCAAGTTTAGTGCATTATATATATTTTTTCAATCATTACGGGATCCTTTGCAAGTAAAATGCATATTTCACGTGTCCATGTCTTGTCTAAAATGGTTCGCTGAACATAGCATGCAGAAGAACTATAGCAAACTAACCTGTCACGCTTCTTTCCAGCATTAAGCAACCTTTTTCTCCCAGGGTTACAATAACAAACTTGATATTAGGTAATCTTAAAAGCATGGACACCAAAGCAACTGGTATTGATGAGGCTCCTGTCCAGGCCTGAAAATTTAGATTAGGTGAAAAGAAATTAACTTATAGGAATACTAACAATCTCATATGCTGAATATAGTGATCACCTAAGCCTTGGTGTTCCAAAATGTAAGGACCATTATAATGCAGCATGATGGAAATTGTGTCTTCAATTCACCTTATTCATTTGTGCTAAGAAATAACCATCAACTGCAAATATCCATACACAGCTTCCCCAAATATCAAACTCCTCATTTAAGGTGATGGCAGAGCCTTAAGAGTACAAAGCCTTACATGCAATAATTCAGATCATGCTAGTTGTATAGCATATAGATAGACTACAGTAAAGCAAACGTAAGTGCACTTTTGCATTCCAAATAAATGGAAAGTATGCCTAACATCATGAAGAGGAAAAACAAAATAAGCAATTTCTTGCCTCAGCCACGTCAAATGTAAGAATTTCCCATTTGTACAAGGAGAAGTTAGTTTATATTAACTTTTTGAGAGAAAAAATAGTCCACATTAAAAAAAAAATTGTCTTGGTGAATGCAGGAAGGGCTTAGCAGTTATACTGTTTTGCAATAGACTACTTACCTGAGGAAATTTTGCAGAGCATACAACATAAGATGCAAAATTAAGAAGCTCATCCAATCCCTCCCGCTTTCTTTCAGCGTCAATCAAAATAGGAATTTTTCTTTGGCTTGCCTGCACTGGATTGTTCCATAAACAAAGATCGATATCGCTACCAGTGTAGAGAAAAGGTGAAAAAAGCAGGAAAGAAAAAACTGATGAGCAACATTAACACAGAAGAAGTTACAGATCGATAAAGTGGATAAAATGACAACTTCCCTATTCAGAGCCATATCTCAGATTTATAGCTATACACAACCATAACTGTAGAAAGAGCAAGATTTTTTTTTTTTTGGGGGGGAGGGGGGGGGACATTCCTGTATCTGATATCTACTCAATCGCTAATCTTTATATAGAAGCGGAGTCAACTTTTAGTATGCAAGCATTCATATTTCTTAGATTGTCTAGAAAAATATGAAACGTTGCGCCAGGAAAGGTTTACCTCTTCTGCTACAAGTAAAGCAGTCTCATGCAATCTTACATCAAAATACACGATGTCTGCGCCGTCTAAAGCAGCAAGTAAGTTTTTCTCTGTGAGCTCCTCTGGCACCATCGGGGGATAACCAGGAGTGTGTATACAAGTACGAGTTTTCCTGAAAGGCAAGCGGGCAATACAGCAGTAATAACGCCAGTGATAAAATTATTTCAAACAATAGGATGCCACTCGCGTACTAGCATTGAAATTTGCAAAAGCCATACATGTAAGGTAAGAATCAGAAAATTCAGTTGTAACACAGGATAACCAAACCATAAAGGCTTCAGTGTTGTAGCATAGCCATGTATTATCAATAACATTCACAGTCATAAGCACACATAAAAAAGAGTAAATTGCACAAAACCCTAGGTTTTGAGGGAAAGGAAACACACAACCCCATGTTTTGCAAAAATTTTCAAGGAGCCACAATTTCTTGGACTAAAGATTTCAAGACACCCAAGGTTTACTAAAGATTTCAAGACACCCAAGGTTTACTCTATTCCATTCCATCTAATAAGATATGACAACTGGGACCCATATGAATATCATACGTACAAGTAGGACCATGGTTGTTACGGCGTCGCCTAGTCGTCGCCAAGTTGACGACTTGGCATCCAGTCGGCCAAATCTCGACACCGAGGTCTCACGCCGCCGCAGCAGCCGCGCTCGTGGGCCCGCGCCCTGTCACTCCTCCATCCAAAGCCGCCGTCCGCTGGATCTGAAGCCACACTGATCGGATTTGGAGCCGATCACCTCTTCCTATGCTGTTGTTGCCTCATCCTGTGCTCTCCGTAGCCACATCATCCTCCATCCTCTTCCCGAGCTGCATTGCCTCCTGAGCCACACCGATCGTCTTCGGATCTGGCAGTCGCCTCCCAGCTACAGCAGCCCTAGGCCAGATCCTCTCCACCGCCGGCCTCTTCACCACCGGATCTGGCATCTCGGGGCTCTCACTCGCCGGGTTCGACCTCTCCAGCGGCCACCTCGGCCTCCCGGTTTGTCCCCGGTGTCGGCTCCCTGCAGCCGCTACCAGCTCCCAACCAGCCCCTCTGCTCCCGGCTCCTCCCGTTTCTTCTCCCTTGAGCCTTCTCCTATTTTCTTCTTTGGCGCTGGAGAGAGGGAGAGACACGGGAGAGAGTGGAGGCTCTATGACCTCGTGAGGCTTGACTGTGTTTAAGTCGTTCTTGTGACTGGAGATTGTTGTTGGTCACGGTTGTACGCGGATGTGATTTTTGGTGAATGGTTGCTCTGTTCGCGGTCAGAGTTGTTCTTGAAGGTTATGAAGCAAAACACAGCAGCCATAACAAACAAGCTATGAACTGTTGGATGTCTACTTATGTTATGGACCTTGTTCTGTTAATGCTATTTGCTATTATGGACTTTGTTATTTGGATAATTTGTGCTATTATGTTACATGGTTATTTAATTTTCGGTCACATAAGGTATTACTTGTATTTATTACTATCATCTAACTGTTGCCATAGCGGGTGCCTAGTCGACTAGGCGTCCAAGCGCCTCGGTCTCGCCGCGACTCGCTGGAGCACCGTGACAACCCTGAGTAGGGCCTACCTATCAGCCCCACCCACCCTCCTTTTTGGGTCCGCCTACATTGTTGCTGATTGTTACTCTCAGAAAGAGTAAAGAAGAGAGAGAAGAGAGATGGGGCCGACATGTGGGCCCATATTCGGCACATGGGACTAACTAGTGGGCCCTAATTATTAGTTTGACTGACAAGTGAGTCCCACCTATTGCATGAGGTTTTGTGTTACCCCCAAAACTTAGGGTTATGTGAAATTTACTCCATAAAAAATGTAAGCAAGAGATCAAAAGGGTCCACTGCAGTTTGAATTTGAACAAAGCAAGCCATCTGTTTCCTAGAGCACAAAATATACATATATATTCTGACATGTACGTAGAGATTAAAAGGGGGATGTATGTGTATATAAAAGAGTCTCTCACGTCTGGTTGTCAACAATTATGTAGGTGAAGGGTGAATTCCCTTCCTCTGCTACCTGGAGACGATGAGATGCATGCATAAGAAAACAGGCATAGTAGGATAGAACATGCAGCGTGTAAGAAGAGAAGATAGGCAATTGCGATTGCTGTTACTTGTTACATTACATACCAGGATGTAGGAAGTGTCCACCCCATCAGCTTGCAGCTCCTTGAGCATGTTTCTACCTTGTGCGTCATTAGATACCTACTAGTAAGAGCAATCGAATGAACCCAACCAAATCTAAGCAGAAAGGGAGCAGCACTAGACTAGTAGTAGTGAGGGCCGAAGGTACGGACCTTGGATATGATTCTTGGGTTGAGACCCAAGCGAGCGGCGGCGGTGAGGGCGTTGCCGGTGTTGCCGCCTCCCTCAATCTTGAGCGATAGGCTTCGGATCTTGTCGTCGGGGTTGGGGAAGGAGGCGACGGTGGCGAGGTAGTCCGCGGAGACGGCGCCGCAACCGAGCTTTTTTTTTTTCCCGCCGCAACCGAGCATATATATATTCAGAAAAGAATCAATCGAGTTGGAAAGCGGTAAGGGAGCGAATCAGTTGAGTGGAGGAGACGCGTACCACGATGGGTTCGGGATTGCGGGAGGCGGAGGTGGCGGTGGCCATGGGCGGTCGGCGGCGGCGAAGAGTGGAAGAAGGGGGGGTTGTTGGAGTTGGGCTGCTGTGCACGACCACCACCACCATGGTCACAATTATTTGTGAGCGATGAAAAGCTCGGTCAAAAGTGGGGCTGTTGCGAGCGCATAATTTATCCGGTGAGCAGGTACACTGAAGCCCAATTGGAGCTGAGGGTTGAGACAAGGATTAATTTCATACAATTGATTTAGTATGTTGATCTAGTGCCAAGATCGTACTCGATTATAAAAAAAAGGAGACTCGCATTATTAGAACCTATGGTATGTTTTTCTAAGACCTGTTGCATTGTACGAGCACTCGATCGGCTAGCACTACATAAAAGGACTTGTGATGACTTCTTCACATTGTTCGGATATGGATAAACTACACTATCGTAGATTAAAATTTTCTAACGCGTAAAATAGGAAGTCATGTGAGTAAAAGATAATATATTAATTGTTACCAACGCACAGTGCAGCAGTACTAGAGTTCAAGGGGCCGGTTCAAGGTGGGGTGCGTCGGTGTGGTGGAAGTAGTCGATCGTCCTCTGGTCACTATCTCCTCGCGATCGTTTTGATTAGCGCCGCAGTTTGCACAGATCCAAAGTTATTCATAATCCTACGTCGTGAAAATTGGGCACTCTATATCATCTTAGTATCATAGCACAATGATTGCATGTGTCGTTTCTTGAATAGCTGTTCAGAGATTGCATGAGCTATGTGTTTGTGGTTGGTCTTATCTGAGTCATTTAAAGATCGAATTCTTGTGCTCATCTTTTCTACACATAAATCATGCAACCACAAAGTCTAGTGATGAGATAGACCTAGCCCATTAATTTGCTTAGCTCCGGTGCGAATCATGTGCTTTTAGATCGATATGGGGATTTCTGGATTTTTGTTGTGACTTGTGAGAGCGACCTGTAATGATCACTGGCCTTTTAGATTTTTGTCGAAAAGGGCCGTAGACTCCCTAACAACTAGGTCCTTCGTTGAAAACATAGCCTGGGATGGGAACGTTCTACGGGTGAGGCGTAACCTGGGATGGGAATGTTCATTATCGCCAGTGTTGCGAATTCACTCTAGAGTGGGAGTAAGCATTGAAGCTAAGCATTGTAAAAGTCTTATTATGATTTTCTTAGTTGCACGTCTACAGAAGTATGTAGTGACCGACATTATGAGTTAATCATATCTTATAGGTAAAGTTGTACAACCTTTAAAGAGTGTTAAAAAACCTATTTGAATAGTCGTGCCCCAGACATTGGCAAAAGTATAAAATCATCACACTTGCGTAGTTTTCATAAATTAATAATAAAATGGTCTTGTGGTAATGGTTGCCATAACCAAATTTGGAAATGGAAATGAAAACGAAGGGATTTCTCTCTCATGATAAACTTGACTCAAAAATGGATATTGATTTTAATGAATAATTGGCTAAGTCATAGGTTTGGAATATACTTCAATTAGTATATTTGACAAATTGTCTTTATGCTAAAAGAGATGTAAACATTTACTTGGTTAAGCCTTGCATGTAGATATATAAACACTTGTATTCTACTATAGGGACTTGCTAAGTACTTTTGTAATCGTTGTTGCTTAATATGTAGTTTAGATGATAGAGTTGATGACCCGGTGTATAGATTTATCTATGCCCCGGCTATGACACGGAAGACAAAGGCTAGGACTAGGTTTAGCCCTAGTTGATTGCCTGAGGCAGATCTTGAAGGCCCCTTTTAGTTTACTTACTATTTCGCTCCTTTGTTACGAAGAATACTATTTGGTCAGTTAACCCGTTAAGTAAAAACTAATCATAAGATCTATTTTCCGGTTGCTTGTGTAATATTAGGTATTCCTTTTCTTATTTGTATGTATGGATGCGATATTTGTTGATATTATTATGTGAACTAGCTACGCGGTATTACCGCAAATACACCTGCAGTAGTTCCGATTTTTCTGATACTTCCAGAAAATGACCCAAATCAAATACAATCTTTGCAAAACAATTTAACTACTCTAAAAACATTGCAAAAATAAATCTATTTTACACTCTCAACTACCATAAAAGCCTAATTTTCATACTCAACTACAAGACCATTCTATTTACACCCTCAACTATCAAAACTGGTGCAAATAAGACCCTTCTCATAAACCTCACCCCGGTTTATAGATGAGATGGCACTATATTGAGCTGCCAAAGTACATGTTGGTAGATTTCTCCAGATTGGCCGCATCGTTCAGCTGCAGCACTAGTGAGGCTTCGTCATCTTCCATTCCCCTCTGCGGCGTGTTGGTCTTTCGAGCAAGCTGGTCGCCAACCCAAGCAGATGAGCATGCCACTGCTTCTCGCCCACAATATGCTCGATTGAATGCCCAGCACGTGCACTCTTCCAAGCTTCACCGTGACGAACGAGACGGCGTGGCGCCGTTGCCGGCGGCGGCTGGCTTGGGCGTGAGCTGCCGCATGCTCGATGCGGCTCAATAAGCGGCCATGGTACACATGTGGCTGCTGGCTCGGACACGAACGAACGGCCAAGATTCAGGCGAGCCGCCAGCGTTTGGAAGAATGTGTGGCACATCCTGCAAGCTATGACGTCAAGACGTAGAAGAAAATTATAGCGATGACCACGGCATTGAATAACTTTATCATCTACACAGCGACGCCGAATGAAGACTACTTGGACATCAAAGGCGAGGAGGACAACATGCTAGGAGAGGGCAGGGACACCAAGTCTCCTTATGGTAATCTTGGGAGATCAAACAGATCCATGGTCGTGCTTTAAGATAGCATTGCGTGGGCTTTGGTACGCTAACGTATGGTAAGACTCGCTACTGATGACTCACATAAGGCTAGTTGTATGAGATTCTTTGTGCAAGTTACCACCAAGTTTGGACATATTATAAATTATTGTGTTCTACGAATAGTACCATGTTGTAGCTGCCTATGTTTTAATTTTCTACATTGCACTTTTGCATGTCATAACGTACTATATACTTTCGTATGTCACAATTTCCATACGTGGCATGTAGTTCAGAACATTACCGATTTGTGAGTGACATCGTCATTTCCTTTCAATATGACATAATGAACTCAGCCAAAAGTCGTCAGCTAAAAACTAATATGAACGCCACAGCTTCTATAAGCCGCTTTTCCAGCCAGTACTATTTATTTTTAGCCAAAAGTCATAAACCGCAGCCAAAAGTCATTAGCTGCAGCCAATACGAACCCCTTGAATTTGCAGGATATGTGCACGGGCCTGTTCTTTTTTGCTGCGATTTATGGTTTTTGGCTGAAATTTTTGAATTTTAGCTGTTTGCGACAGAGATTACGGAGAGAGAGATACTCGCTTACGATTTTGGATGATACAGATGTTAGTCTTTTAACGTGTATTATAATTAACTTGTAGACTCCATCTTAAAAAAATACTCCATTTGAAAGTTAGGTACTGTAGCAAAAACCAAAATTCGTTTTGAAAATCTGAAAAGAACAGGCCCGTGCACGTTTTTGTGCTTTGGGAATTGGATAGTTCATCAAAGGATCAAAATCACCAAACACAGGTCTAATTACTGCCATTAAATGTTTGATTCATAAAAGGATCCTTCTATTGTTGCGGCCTCCACACTCATCCATGGCCACCACCCTACTCCCCCTCACCTCTCAGCCAGTACCACCCACCACCCCATTGACATCCACACCTCCGCCTCAACCCCCCCACCTCCACCACCATCTGCTTCCTAACCATTGTTGGCCACCATACTGTCGCCCTTTGCACGCTCTCCTCCATGGCCTCCCCCTCCGCGCTGCTCGACCACTTCGCCCTCCCTCAAAGTCTGTCATCGCCCTTGGCGACTCCCATGTCGCTCACGCCATCGAAGCTACCGCACTCTCCTGGGACCTCCTTCACCACCACACCCCCACCATGGCCAATGCCCTCCTCACCGCCTATGCCTGCTGTAGTGACCTCCTCGTTGCGCTCACCCTTTTCACTGTCGTGCCCTACTGCTTTGCGATGTTGTATCCTTCAAGTCCCTCATCTCAGTGTCTGCCTTTTCCGCTGTTAGGACCCTGCCCTCGATGCCATGCGCGACAAGGGCCACCACGTGGCCAGCCGAGGTGGCCAATGGTGGTGGCATGACCACATGAGATAGAGAGAGGGAGGAGAGAGAGGGGGAGAAAAGTACTGACACATAGGTCCCTGATTTTGAGAGGGTAAAATAGGCATTTCTTGAAAAAATGTGATAGGTTTATGGACACAACGGGCGACTGCCCTAACGGAACTAGCAGCAGTGGCATGGAAGAAATATGAAAAGTTTTTTGGTGGCGTGGAAGGACCCGTATTTTTCTAGTGATAAATCCGAGATTGAGTTAACTCGTAGTGGCATACGGGGAATTTTCCCCAGTATATACCATGGCAGCGAGCAACCAATAACTCTGGTAGATTGATGTATTTATGACGCACAAATGCACGCAGCAGCGGGGCGGCCTTCATAACTCGTGTTTCTGCTCTGCACTCGATGTTTCACCTGCACAGATTTTAAAAGGACACCGCACCTCACCTCAGCTGCACTGCACTGCACAGATTTTTAAAAGGGCAAATGAGTAGGAGGCCTTAAGTCTTTTGATCGAGCTTAAGCGTCAGATTGAGGGGAGGATTTGACAGTAGCTCGATCGGTCGACGTAGCATTCTTGCCCATCTCCATGCAATGCAATAGCTCACTTGTCTGAAGATACTGAACTTACTCTGTAAATGTCGTTGTGTTTCCTTTTTCCCAAGCAAGCAAGCAAGCATTGATGCATCTCATGTTTGGGTCGAGACAGGAAGATGCATCTCATGCTAGCGTGCCTGCTGATTTGTGGGCGTGAGTGTAGCGTAGTTTGCGAATTGAAAGCTCTCGCAACTGCTGCTGCTGCTGCTGCTGCTGCTACTAGTATGGAGTAGCCTGTCTCTGTGACGATGATGGCGCAGGGCAGGGCCGGGCAGGTAGGGCTCGTGTTGGATCGAAATGAATTGCAGGAGGGACCGCCCTGACAGGGGGATAGTAAACGCCTCCGCAGCTCGGTAGCTCGATAGTAAGCTAAGCTGGAGCAGATCAAATTAAGGATCATACGGATCCAGTAGCTAGAGGCAGATACATGCGTACTGGCAGCAAGTTGAGTGTTAAGCTCGTTATATTCGGGGCAGGCTCCCCCTGCCGCCGCCGCTAGCTAGAGTATTCTCCTCTCCGCCCTCTTAATCTGGGCTCCGGAATTGATTGGCTAGCTAGCACCACATACATACACGATACGAGTAACCAGCAGCTGATCTATCGATCGATACATGATCGGGCGCACGGCCGACATGAAGAAAAGGAGGAGGAGGAGGCGGCGGCGGCGTCGGCTATGCCGCTCATCGGAGCGTCAGCTACCCTTATCTTGCTCTGCTCCTGCTCCTGCTCCGCCGCCGCCGAGGCTGGCACTGCATCATCCCCTCGGTGTTGCTGCTGCGCTCGCCCTTGCGCTGCTCCTGCTCTTCAGCAGCGGCGCGGTGCCGGTGTCGGCGAGCTGGAGATGGTCATCGTCAGTAGGGGAGGAGGAGCCCAGGATGGCCAGGATGCAGAGGCACCTCGCCGGGATCAACAAGCCCGCCGTGCGCTCCATAAAGGTACGTACACGCCGACCGATCTGCCGGTGTACTTTGTTCTTGCCAGCGCCAGCTGACGAACTGGCCGGACGCAGAGCCTCGACGGCGACATCATCGACTGCGTGGCCCGGCACAAGCAGCACGCGTTGGACCACCCGCTCCTGAAGAAGCACAAGATCCAGAGGGTGCCGGCCCAGACACCGACCTCGTCGGCGTCCAGAGCGGCGGCGAACGAGAGCAGCAGCCGGACGGCGTGGCAGACGTGGCACCACGTGGGCCACTGCCCCAAGGGGACGGTGCCCGTGCGGAGGACGAGCGCGGCGGACGTGATGCGCGCCAGGTCGCTCTTCCGCTTCGGCCGCAAGAAGAAGAGGCACCACCACCTGCCGCTTGCCCAGATGCCCGCAGCAGCCAACGCGCCCGACGTCGTCACCGGCAACGGCCACGAGGTACCAAACCTACCTAGCTACCTCCATCCATGCATCGAATGCTGCTGCTAGCGCCATGCATTCCATCATCTTGTACGTACGGTAGTAGGATGGGTAGGTTTAGTTATGGCGTGGCGACGAGGAGTTAATACGGGTTGGTGGCTCAGCCGTGGCGGTGGGTGGCCTCATCATTCATGCCATGCTCGCCCCGCCCGTTGGAAGTTTTGGCAATCTGCACTGACGTGGCATCATTTGGTGTGGTTGCAGCACGCGATCGCGTACACCAGCGCGGCGGTGTACGGCGCCAAGGCGACCATCAACGTGTGGGATCCGGCCATCCAGGAATCCAACGGCTTCAGCCTCTCGCAGCTCTGGATCCTCTCGGGCTCGTTCAACGGCTCAGATCTCAACAGCATCGAGGCAGGCTGGCAGGTCCATGACTCTCTCTCTCTCTCACTAGCCGAAGAATCATCACCACTAGAGCATGCGGATCAATGTAATCCGCGTCGGTCTGGTCCAAAGTCAAAACCCTGCTCGCCGGCTGAGGCCAAGGCACATGGCATCATAAATGGAATGCCCATGCGTCTCTTCTCGACTGGCTCCATCGCACTTATAGTTAACTAGCAGCCCTTAATTGGAGGTCAACCCATTCGTACGCGCCCAGTGCTAAACATGCATGGATTACTGATAATATACTACTACTACTAGTCATCTATCCATAAATGTAGATCGTCGTGGGTTCCGTACGGACAATTTTTTTGAAACATTTCACCATTCATTCATACATGTTGAAGTATACATTATTTAGGCACAAAATCCAACCATCAAGAAACAGTAGAAAATTACATTGGTGGGAGGAGGAAGAGGCGGGTGGAATTTATCGTCTGGTCCCATAGATACACACCAGCAACTGAAAAATTTGTCGAGGCAGTAAAAATGATTAGATTATCCATAATCATTATCTCTAAGCACTATATTCGATACATACATGTAGATAATAGCAAGTAGAGATGTATATTTATTAAGGGTATAAATTAAAGAAATATCACGCTAATTTTATATCAGAATATAAAATACGCTCTATATTTATAGATAAAATTATTTAAAAATATGCCTTATGAACTTGGACGGAGGGATTAGCAGTACTCTAGATGCTAGTAATGTGTTGTGTCATTACAAGCAAGCCGATCGAGCACTCCATGCATGAACTAATAATATACAGTAGTTAGATTCATTCGTTCGTTCATGCGCCATAACATGCCATCATATAATATTCTGAATTACTATCATAGCCGCTGGAGTGGTATATCTGAAGCTTTTCATGTTTCCTTCTAGTCAGGTCAGCCCTGAGCTGTACGGGGACAGCAGGCCCAGGCTCTTCACATACTGGACAGTGAGTCATGAGACCCATCGATACTATTTACCACTACTAATTATCCTCCGTTTCACTGTGTTCGTCCATGATCTCGTCGGTTTTCGTTTAAAATTGTTTAAAATTATTAGCCTTCTCATATGTAGCTTTTTTTTGGGTCCATGGACAAATATTACCCAACGGATGGAGTATTTACCGATTGATTACTCCGTGTGATTAACAATGTAACAATGAATGAATGAATGAGTATTTTAATTGCAGAGCGACGCTTACGAGGCTACCGGGTGCTACAACGCCCTATGCCCGGGCTTCGTGCAGACGAGCTCGCGCATCGCCATCGGCGCGTCCATCTCGCCGGTGTCGTCGCTGGGCGGCTCGCAGTACGACATGACGCTCCTCATCTGGAAGGACCCCAAGCTGGGCAACTGGTGGCTCTGCTACGGCGACGGCGGCAAGGAGCAGCTCGTGGGCTACTGGCCGGCCGAGCTCTTCACGCACCTGTCGGACCACGCCACCATGGTGGAGTGGGGCGGCGAGGTGGTCAACACCAGGCCCGACGGGGAGCACACCGCCACTCAGATGGGCTCCGGCCGCTTCCCCGGAGAGGGGTTCGGGCGGGCCAGCTACTTCCGCAACCTGGAGACGGTCGACGCCGACAACAGCCTGGCGGCGGTGCCACTGGACGCCATCCAGACGCTGGCGGAGGACGCCGGATGCTACGACATACAAAAGTCCTACGACGACGGCGGCGACAAGCACTCCGGCGGCGGATGGGGCACGCACTTCTACTACGGGGGCCCGGGACACAGCCCGGCATGCCCCTAGCTAGCTTAATTAGCTTTTGACGTACGACTATCTACTAGTTCCTTCGATGTTAAGCTAGCTTAATTAGCTGCAGCTGCGAGCAAGCGACAATGGAAAAGTCCAGTGCTGGCTGCTTATTTTGTACCTACTTAGATTTGCCATCGATGACCAGTACTTGGCACTTGGCAATCCCTCGTTAGTATCGCAGCGGACTTAGATTTTCGCAAGCTAGCTAGCTGGCTAGCTAAGCTAAGCTTTGATTAAACACAAGTACATGTACTTGATACCGTTATATCATGTAGCGTTCGAAATAGCGATGATTTTTAATTTTTGCTAAAATTTTACTGTAACCGACTTATTTTTTTACTGTAGCTGAGTTGATTTATTAGACATAATTAAATCTAAAAAAATGTAAAAAAAGGCACACCAATCTAGAGCGGACGATGCAAAGAAATACGAAAAAAAATAAAACACAAAAATACTAAAAAACAAAAAAGATGAATAAAGACAAAATTACTGTAGTACTCTTGTCGCTGCTATAGTGTTTTCATCTCAAAAAGCCCATCGCCCACAGCTCAACCGAGCGCACCCACAGTTTAACCGTTCAGTCATAAGTGTTTACACTACCTTCTCATCGGTCCAATTAAAAACCGGATGCAACCTAGTCTGTCTTTGTGTTGGTAACCTGCTGGACACAGTGTCTTCTTCTTTTCAATCCCTATAGCTGTGAATTAGAGGTGAGGGTCGGGCAGGCTTTTTTAGACCAATCCAGGCTTTTTTTAGTCCTGTCCTACTAGATTTGATTTTGAGTCATGGAATCTGCCTGTTCTCCTAAAAAATGTAGCTTTTCTTTGTTTTTTAATAAGTTCATTTGAACCTCCGGACAATCGTTATTTGCGTAAGATTTAACTCTCAACTACAAAACCAGATATTTAACACATATCTCTGTTAGTGATATATTCTAGAGGCAATCATGGAGATGATTGTATCAGTTCCATATTTATGATCTTTTGAATAATATGTTATTTTGTCTCTTGAATAAATGTCTTTTATATTGATCAATAAGTATGTGACTTATTCGTAGAACTCTTTATTTATGTTTTAATGTTATTCTAAATTATTTCTAATCTTATGTCATTATGTAAGACAACTATGATTTACAGATCAATATATGTATTGATTGATGATCATGTTTCATAGATCATGGATATAGTGATATTAAATTAATAATGTAGACACGTGTTAGAGAACATGGTGTTGGATTAATCTACCATAAGACACTGGGGACTTGTTATATTTTTAAGTGTCGTCAATTGATCTTATATATAGTGTATGTAGGATTTTTAGACCTAAGATCATCATGATTTCCTACATGTGTAATAGTTTACTTAGGAGTTGCTAAATACTACTCTATAACTAAGTGGTTATAAAGATAGTTTTCAGGTTTATTATGAAACATGCAGAGAAATGTGAACGATCAAGATGGAATTTTCCCTCCAATATAATAGGAGAGATATTTCTGAACTTCTCGATGTGGTTGGATTAAGAAAGTGTATGACCATACCGAATGTGGTTGAAAAGTCAATCACAACTGAGTAATCTACTATATGTTCAAGTGAATGATCAAGTTATCATAAAATGGCACGCTTCTTACGTTAAGTTCGATCTAATATCATGAGGCAAAAGGATCGGTACATAAGCATTATACATGTTCATCTGATATGATTTTTATGTATATTTCAGAGTCATTATGCCCTGTTAGTGACTGCTATCAACTTATGGATTAGAAAGGATTTTTTGGCCTATAGCTAAATATACATGAACCTAAAGGATCACACACTTAACAGGTCAGAATTATAAGGGATGATAGACTAAGAGGGGGATATGATCTCTACTCATATTGGATCTAGTTGGAGATTATCTGAGTGGGATACGATCTCTACTCGTATTGGATAAAGATCTAGCCTGAGGCTTTTCGAGTTGGATACGATATCTAATCGTATCGGATAAGGATTCGATTGGAGACTATATAAAGAGAGGTGCAGGGGGTGAAGGAGGGATTCTGAGACACACCCATCAAAATCCTAGTCGCCACCTCTCATAACCCCTGTCGTGCACGCTAGTGCTAGCACATCGATGCATGGAATTCTATCTCTAGACGTGTGGACTTTGGTAAAGGCGCTGCTGTGACTGTGGTGTTGATCGAAATGATCATGAGGAAGGGACAGTTGGTCAGAAGATGATCAACTACTTCCACTATACCTCCACGCTTTTCGTTGAACCAAATGCTTCAACTCTACTTTCATTGCACTTCACATCCAGTAGTTACGATCTATGATCTTTTACTCGCATGACTTCTTGGTTTACACAGTAGAAAATTTTATTTTGTGCTAGTGTAGCCTACCCATATCCCAACACTCTCAAATATAAAGACTAGGCAAGTTAATCCCCTAAGGCCATTTCACCCTGCTTTGAACTGATGTGGCAATGGTTTTGACACATGAGCTGGACTTTCAGTTGACATGGTAACCTAGTAACAAAATCACATGAAATTAGAGATACAAAAGTAGGGGGTGGTCATGCCAAGGTTGTTCTTTGGTCACCACTGCCGGTGGTGAGCGTCAGCCGACGAAGGAGGAAGTGGTAGCCATAGAGAGATGAGTGGGGGTGGTGGCATGACCAAAGATGTCCGGTAGAGAGCTCGTCAGCGGAGTCATTGGCGTGGCAGGTGAATTGGTCTTGGTAGCAGTTTTTTGGCAATTGAAATGTGAATGTGAAGAAAAGGGTGGGGTGAGAAAAGGAGGGAGAGGGGAAACTATGGGAGAAGCGGATTAGAAAATTTACTCATTAAGGAGTAAGAAATAGAGGTCAAAGTTGGGGAAGAAGGTGACAATGGTGCGATGGCCGGAGGCAAAATTAGTTGAGGGATTTTGTTGCCACGGTCAAGTGGAGTCTCCTAGTGCAAGGAATCAGCCAGAGGTCCACCGAACCGAGAGATCAGAGTGGTGGTACACTTGGCTAAACTTGAAGAAGATGAAGGATGGCGACAGTAGTGAGAAGAGGAGGGTGTAGTGCCACAACAACAACCAATGAGTTATGTGGGGAGTGGGACGTCGGAGATGCTCATGGCCACATCAATGGAGGAGGAGGAGGAGTGAGGGAAAGGAGCATACGAGGCTCAGGAAGAGGAGGCCGAAGCCGAAGCCGAAGTAAGTTAAGACCAGCAAGGCCAAGCCAACTGTGACCAAGGTGAGTCAATACTTTAATCATGTTGAACCTATATTTTTTAGCAAATTATTTCTATTTAAATTATAAAACTGCATGCCAATATTTTATACAAATCTATTATTGTTTTAGAGTATTAGCTATATGCCCACTATTGAACTTGTTGGTATTATATTCCCTTGAGATATTCTGAATATGTGAGCTTTGTCACCATAGAAAAAATTATGATGATAAACTTTAAAAGTAAGTCTATAATTATACGCCATGCTTAGTACTACTTAAATACTTGGGGGCATCAAAATGCCCCAAGCATCAATTTTAGTCATGAAAACTGATTTGGGGAAATAGCTAGTTTTGACATGGTATTTTATGTTCCTAAAATCTCTAACATGCTTATTTATCTAGGCGGATAGTAAGAGGGCCAGTGCGATGGATGCACGAGAACATGTGGATTGTGGTGGAACCGTCCAGATAACCCTACGAACTTAATCGGGTCATGACCTCCCATTGTAAAACAGTACAACCACAAGTCTGCAAATTGCAACTTGGCTAAGTAAATCTATCAAACCCCCAGACTCATCTCATAGGTAGTGGAAAGAAGAGGAGTATTACAAGCGTAAGGGGAGGCTTAAAGGGACACCAAGGGCAGGGTGAAGTTTGCCAGCTGTGCTAGACATTGGGGTGAGCGGAGTCCTGCTGTGCTAGTTATTGTGGTAAATATTCCGAGCAACGTATGGGACCCATCGTAAGTGGAAGAGCCCATAGGGTGAGATGACAAAAGGGGCCAAATATTTCAAAAAGTTACCGTGATGATATACTCAACCGCATGACTAAGAAATCGTGTGGAGCAACGAGCAGATTGTCTCTTGTGGTGAAAGTGTACAAACTCTGCAAAGTCAAAACTATTCGAACAACTATGCCCACAGTTATGGGCGGGTATGGAAACTTAACTTGAGATAGTTCTATTTCAAAAACTTTATAGGTGGAAATAGAAAATGGTGGGCTACAGGAAGCCCTGATTTGATATTGTCCTAAGTGTCGTCCTAGTGGTAAGGTAGGCCGATATAACGCTGAAAGGTTAGCATATGGATATTTTTATTGCACTCTTTGGTTCAAATAACATGTTTTAGTTCAAACTGCTAGGTCATAGGAAGTTTTCTATGTACCCTATTCTCAAAAATAATTTATGACAAATAAAACAACCTTAACCTTCCTCTGATAAGCCTTGCATGATAATTAATTGCATCATGTGTATTGGCTCATGGAGTACGGTGATTTGTGCTCACTCTCGCATTACCAAAAATTAGGAAACCAAGATCACTATGCATATGAAGATGCACCTACCACGGAAGGGAGAGCTGAGGATGAGAATCAGGAGTCGTTATCAAGTTCGGGTCCTAGGCAAATGGACTCGATGGTGATGTATGCACATCTATTATCTAGTCTAAGATAATATTTGTCACACCCATTTACCCCAAGTCGTTTGCCTGTGGCTAATGGTTCTACTTTTGCTTATGCTTTTCGCTGCTATCTTTTGTATTGTAAATATTTGGCCTATTAGCCCTTATGTAAAACTGTCGCTCGATGTGGCATAGTCTAAACTCTGATTTGTAATGTTTTAGTTCGATCTATTTTGTGCGATGTATGACTTGAGACAGTAATGTATCTGTGAGCACTATCTATCAATCCAGAAATTAGTGTGGTGGAATCACAAAGGATTCTAAATTACAAGATCCGAGTCCGATATTTGATCAGCTTAAAGAAGCCAAAGTTTTCTCCAAGATTCACTTAAGGTTAGAATATCATCAAATAAAAATGCGTTAGAAGGATATACCTAAAACAACTTTCTTAACTCGATATGGTCTGTACGAGTTCACCGTGATGTCCTTTAGTTTAACTAATGCCTTAGCTTATTTTATGTACCTGATGAACAATATGTTCATGGAGTATTTGAACAAATTTGTCGTCATGTTTATTGATGGTATTTTGATTTACTCCAAGAATAAGAAGGAGCGTGAATAGCATTGGAGGCTAGCGTTGCAAAAGTTAAGAGAACATAAGCTATATGCCAAGGTCAGCAAGCGTGAGTTTTGGATAAAGAAATTTGCTTTCCTAGGCCACGTCATGTCAACAGAGGAGTTGCAGTTGACCCTAGAAAAGTAAAGGATATGCTTGATTGGAAGTCACAGTGACACAAGTTAGAAGTTTTCTTGGAATGGTAGGATATTATTGTCGATTCATTAAAGAATTTTTCAGCGTAGCAAGACCACCTACACAGTTGCTAAAGAAAGAAAAAAATTTATTTGGACGCAAGAATGTGAGAAGAGTTTTTAGAAATTGAAGGAGTGTTTGACTATAGTCCCGGTGTTAGTATTGCTAGACATTAATAAGAATTTTGAGATCTATTGCGATACTTCTCACAAAGGTTTGGGATGTATGCTGATGCAAGATAGAAAAGTGGTAGCTTATGTTTCGCATCAGTTGAGGCCACATGAAGAAAATTACCCCATTCACGATGGAGTTAACCGCTGTAGTGTATGCTTTAAAGATTTAGCGTCATTATCTCATGAGTAATCGATGTGAGATTTACATGGATCACAAGAGTTTAAAGTATATCTTCACTCAAGTCGACCTTAATCTCAGGCAAAGAAGGTGATTGGAGTTGATGAAAGACTACAATGCTGGAATACATTACTACCCAGGAAAGATCAATGTGGCAGCAGATGCTTTGAGTAGAAAGGTTTATTGCAATACAATGATGATCAAGGAGAGTCAGCTAGTTTTGTACAATGAATTTCAAAAGCTTAGCCTGGAATTGGTTTAGAAAGGATTGTTAGCCATAATGGAGTTACAACCGATATTGGATGGTCAGATTTGTCAAGCTCAAGCAGAGGACGAAAATATTTGGAAAATCAAAGTCAATATGAGCAAGGGTAAAATATCATGATTTAATGTGGACGATGAAGGTATCATGTGGTTCAAAGAGCATTTGTGTGTGCCAAATAAGAGGGAGTTAAAGGAGTTGTTGCTCAAGGAAGCTTATCAGTCGTTGTAATCAATTCACCCAGGTAGTACCAAGATGTATCAGGACATCATTGATAAATATTGGTGGCTAAGCATGAAGCGTAAGATAATAGAGTATGTTGCACTTTGTGACGTATGCCAAAGATTAAAAGCTGAGTATCAGAGACCAATATGTTTGCTACAACCGTTGAGGATTCCCGAGTGGAAGTGGGAAGAAGTTGTCATGGACTTTATTACAGGGTTATCAAAGGCCAGGGATGTTTTCAACTCGATTTTGGTAATTGTGGATTATTTGTCAAAGGTTGCTCACTTCATTTCGGTTAAGACAACCTATGCAGGTGATAAATTGGCAGAGCTATTCATGTCAAGAATTGTGAGTTTCCATAGAGTGCCCAAGAAAATAGTATCGGATTGTGGATCACAGTTTATTTTATGATTTTGAGGGAGTTTCCATTAAGCTATGGGTACCCATCTGAATTTCAATATAGCCTATCACTCCCAGACCGATGGTCAGACTGAGTGAGTGAATTAGATTCTTGAGGACATGTGAAAAGCTTATGTGCTAGATCACGAAGCCAAGTGGGATAGTTGTTTGCCTTTTACAAAATTCTCATACAACAATAGTTATCAGGACAGTGTGCAAATGTCACTATTTGAAGCTTTATATGGTAGAAAATGTAGAACCCCTATAAACTGGAAAGAGACAGGGGAAGGTCAAGTCTTTGGACCAGACTGAATCAATGAGGCTGAGGAAAAGGTTTCGATTAATCCAGGAGAGATTAAAAACTGCTCAGACTAGACAAAAAATCTATGCGGATACTCGTCGTCGAGAGTTGAGCATCGAGTCAGATTATTATGTGTATTTCAGGATTACACCGTTCAAACGTGGCAAGAGGTTTCAGATGAAAAGAAAGCTTGCACCAAGGTATATGGGGCCGTTTAAGATATTAAAGCATAGGGGAGAAGTTGCTTATTAGTTAGAGCTGCTTGCATCCTTCAGTGGGATACATGATGTCTTCCATATATCTTAGTTGAAAAAATATTTGCGTATACCAGAGGAGGCAGTGCCAGTGGAAGTCGTTAATCTTTGGGAGGATCTGTCTTATAAGGAGCACCCTGACAGAATCTTAGAAATGTCAAAGTGTATGACTAAGAGCAAGGTTGTCCATTTTTGTAAAGTTCAGTGGAGTAACCATTCCGAAGAGTAAGCCACCTGGGAGCACAAGGAGGATTTCAGAGTAGAGTTTCCAAACCTATTCTTTTAGTGAGACAAAATCTCAGAGTCGAGATTCTATTTAAGGGGGGAGGTTTGTAACATTCTGATTTTTAGAGTTCATTTGAAGCTTTTAAAATAAATTCACCATTTGGATTTTTAGATTTAATACAAGCTTAAATTAAAATTTTAATAATTAAAAGGATTTAATATGACTAATATAAACATTAATATTTCTTAAAAATATTTCATTTGGGTTTCTTGTCTCTCAATGAATTTTCTAGGTTTTTTTCTAAATTTATTTTCTTTTTTCTAGAGCTCAGTTTATTTTCTTCCAACCATCCGAGGGCTTTCGCACTGTTCATCTGCACTTTCTACTACAACCGTCTGATTTTTGCCATGGCCATATGTCACCCATCAACACCATTGACTACTGTTCTTCGTCTCTGAGCAGGATTTCGTTGGTTGTCTTCTCTTCAAACTCCATGCCATGCCTAAGCCACTCTCTTGTGTTTGTGCTTAAATAGCTATGCCACCCCTTGTGTTTTGCACCCGTCGTCACTCACGCTCGCTCATGCGCCATCGTCCTCACCGAAGTTCACCGCTACCACCGTTCACTGATCTCGGTCGTCCCATCACTGTCATCGTCGAGCTCCACTATTTGCTCTGCCTTCTCCAACGCCATCGCTCGCTCGCTGCCACCGCCTCCACCATCCATCACTGTTGGTTTCGTCTTATTCGAAGATGAGAAGTGCCACTATGTCTCCTGCCCCATTCGGCCTCTCTACCATCGAGCCCAACCATCGTCACTTCGCCTTTAGTAGTCCAAATGTCCTCAGCCCTCGGGACCGTTTGATCATATTCGAACCATCCAATCATCCTCACCCCTTCAGCCGGTCCAAACATCTTCGGCCTGTCCGATCATCCCTGGGTGTCTAATCGTCGTTGGACTGTCTGATCATCATAATTGTTCAGACAGTCCGATTGTTGTCACTCCTCAGTCATCCGGACATTGATGTACCACGACTTAGTGCAGATCTAAGTTCTTAGACATTACCTAGGCAAGACATCCACATCCCTCGAAATGAATGCACACTTTCACCTTTACTACACGATCACTCACCGAAGTGAAAACCAATTTTGCATCACTAACACCAATAACACATCAATATCATGGTACACAGATTTTATAACAGTGGCTACAATCATGATTCAGTATCTCATTAAGTCAAATTAATTAATTAATCACATAAATTTAGAAATGGGCTTCGGCTGAAAAAGCCATTTATGGATTTTTGGAGGCTTTTCTAATTCAGAAATTCAAATAAATTTGATTGAGCTCTAGAAATTAGCAAATAAATACAAAAAAATCACAAAAATTATAGAAAATTCTTTGAGACACAAGGAACCCAAATAAAATATTTTCAATAATTTTTCATGTGTAATTTAATCATATTAAATCCTTTTTAATTAATAAAAATTATTTAAGCTTGCATTAAATTCAAAAAAATTTAAATGGTGAATTTTCCTTTAGAAGTTTTGAATAAACTCTAAAAATCAAGATGTTAGAGTCAACGAGAGTGCTCGAGCTAGGCAATCATGTCACGGACTCTTCGCGATATCCCTTCGGCAAATTAGTCATAGCCTGGAGCTCAAGCAAGTTCTTGAGTCGTGTTCTCCAGCAAATCGTTGATATGTTGGAGCTCTCAAGCCTCTTTAGACCAGTATAGAGCACGCCTAGACAAAGATCCGTGGGTAGCAAGCAGTCTTCTTCGAGTGGTCTCCGGGTCCTCGATGACTGAGGCGAGCTGAGATTGCCTTAGAGGAAAGCAATTATTTCTAAGATTTTGTAACATCCTGTTTTTCTGGAGATTATAAAGTCCTATTTCCAAAAATAAATTTTTGGAATTTTTCAAGAATTAAAACAAGCTTAAAATGAATTTTTAGAGATTAAAATGATTTAATATGATTAAAATAAACTTTAACATGAGCTAAAAATATTTTATTTGAGTTCCTCAGGTCTGAAGGAATATTATGGTATTTTTGGTGAATTTTTGGGATTTTTCTGCTATTTTCTAGAGCTTTTGGATCTTTATTTGAATTTCTGAAAAGAAAATAAAAGGGGGAAAGCCTTAGCCGCCCGATTCCTCCGTCTACCATGCGACGGCATCGCGCCCGTTGCCCGCGCGCCGCCGTTACACGTCACCCATCCGCGCCCTCGCCCCGGTCCCCGCATCCCGCCTTCGCCCAGCGCCGCACGATCGTGCTACCTCGCCACCTGGCGCGCATCTGCCCGCCCGGCCCCCGCGCGAACCCTAGCGCCTCGCACCGCACTCATGCGCTCGCACCCCACCCGCGTCCAGCCATCCGATCGGCCGCCTTGCCACGCGGCGCCGATCCAAGCCGCCATGTGCCCCGACCGAGTCCCGGTTGCAACCTGCCGTCTCCACCCCGTTCTTGCCTCGGTTCATGTGCCACCTCGCCTCCGACACCGTTCATCGCCGCCTCCACCGCCCGTTGCGCCCTCGTGTTGTCGCCCGTCGCCCTCGCCAGAGCCGCCGTGCCCCATCGTCGTCCCTACCGCCGGTGAGCGTTGCCCCCAAGCCTCCCTTCCGCTCGTGCCCCGTCGTCGCCTCCCCGTCGTCGCGCTCGCCTGAGCGATCGCTGGAAGCGGCCGCCAGCACCGCCCCTCGGTCCGCACGCCACACCCGCGCCGCGCCCGCGTCCGTGTCGCCTCACGCCGCGCACCACATCGCCCCCGTTGATCTGGATTTGGATCGACATCCCAGATGCAACCGCGTGTCCGTATATCCACCGTCCAATCCCGCTGCCGCCACAGCCGCGCCTCACATCCACGTCAACCCTACCCACGTGGCTAGCCACATCAGCCCTAGGCCACGTGGCATGCCACGTGTCAGTCACGTCAGCTGCCATATTAGCAAAAATCCGCAACCCATGCCACATCAGTATGCCATGTCACTTGCCACATGTCAGTACCAGCGTGCACCACGTCAGCACCCCGCGCACTGTTTCATAGACCCGGTCCATCGTGAACCCGTCTCCCCCGTGAACCCGGTCCACAACACAATAACTTTTTCGATTTTCAGCCTTTTTCTTTGGATTTAATTTTTCGAGGGCTCGTTCTCCTCTGTCCTAGCTCCGATTGACTTTGTTCTTTTTTCTAAATTTATCTAAAATTGAGCTCTAGTTTTTGGTTCTAGTTTCATAGTTTTTGTAGTTCATTTGCTTATCATTTTATATGTTTTTGTTATTTCGGTCGTTTTCTCTCTTTTTAGATTCCAATTCCGGAGGAGCAGGAGCTACACCAGAAGACACCGAGTACCTCGCTGAGCATAACCAAGGCAAGTCGTGTCCTTTGATCATGTTGAACCCTGTTTACAATCGATTATTTATTTATTTTGATTTAAATTACATTGCATCACTATTTAATTACAATCAATCGAATATGATAGTTATTGTCCCAATTGATTCCTCCCTCCTTGATAATTTGAATGCCATGATGTCATTGTCATCATAGGTTGAAATATTTACTAGTGATGCTATGCTAGATATCACATGGGTTGTACGATTAGAATGCTTAGCCTTGCTTATTTTATGACTGTATATATCATCACATGTGAATTATTAAATTGACTTAATGAGATATAGAACCGTGGTTGGTGCCATATTTATTAAAATTTGTGCTATGATATTGGTGTGTCATTGGCGTGGTTATACAAATTTGGTTTTGCACTCGGACGATTGATCGTGCAGTAAAGGGGAAGTGCAGGTTCACTTCGTGGGATGTGGTAGCCTCGCTCGGGTATACTTAAGGACTTAACTTTGTGCGTTATTGATCTGAGTTTTATCGTGCAAATCACATGTCTAGTATGGGATAGACCTAGCTGATTAATTTGGGATATGACAATTTCAATCTCGCCATTGTGATGAACATGGTTACTGATTTCTATGTGGCGCAAGGGGGGTGTGATGCGAAATTCTAGAGGGTGAGATTGAGTTGGGATTGAATTTTGTAAAGGTCTTGTTGTGATTTCCTTAGCGCGAGGCTAATCACATCGTGTGGGTATAGTTGTGCATCCTCTGCAGAGTGTAAAACTATTCGAATAGCCGCGTCCTTGGTTATGGACAATGCTCGGTGATTTCACATGAGGGGTAGTGATTTCAGTTCAACTCGTGGATTATGGTTGGTTAGTGAACAGGTAGTTCACTGTTGGTTTCGCTTGTGGATGGGATGTCCATAAGTGGTTTACTTCAATTACTTTGATTATTTATCATTATTGTTTTCTATTACAAGTTCATTTTCAATCTAATTATTATATTTATTTTAAAATATCATTCATGCAAATTAACCCTTTCAGTCTTCCATCGGTAAGCCTTACATACTATAATGCATTCATTTGTTACAAACGACTTGTTGAGTACAAATGTACTCAGGGTCACGGCTTTATGCCTATGTTGTTCAGTTGAGGAGGAGGATTATTATCAACAGGAGGTTCCAGAAGGAGAGTACTTCGATGACTTCACGGATTAGGCTTCGTTCTCCACTCGATAGCTTGTGGGCTTGTCGATTGGCCGCTACGCTTTACTTTGGATTTTCCGTTGTTAGATTTAAAGCTCTTCTGGCTAGAGATATTGTAAGCTTGGCTATAAAGTCGTACTTTTGAGATTTCTTGATGTTTGAGGTTTTTCTTTATTTTAGTGTGTGTATGGTTGTGATTACATCTATGTTTGACTGTGTGCAATAGCGTGATCCTGGACTAGTGCAGTTTACACAGAGAGTCCGAATTTGCATATTCTGGTCTCAACAGATTTCTCTCATACTTAGGAGAGAACTGATCTCGCTCATCACTACAGGTCTCCTTGCCATCCTCGGGAGAGGAAGGAGTGTGTGTTCGGTGGAGAGCATCCTGAAAGCCTCCATTGGGAAGATGATGAGAATCTACGGGGATGGCCATGACCTCTTATCTAGAATCTCCACTTCCGATGGAGGTCTATTCATCTGAAGAATCATCCAACAACGGCATATCACGACCAGGAGTAAACCCTACCAAGTAGGGAAATTCTGGGTTATAACTATCTTCGATTGTATTTGTATCCTGCGATGGGATGGTCTAATTTGTAGGGAGCACACCCTTTGCAGATTCTAGTGGAGAGTTACGATCACCAAGTGATGGTGATTTTCCAGAATATGATCTTTCGGGATTGACTGAAACCGGGCAGACTACCGACAGCGGCAGGGGACTCGAACACTTTGGGATGGGCCCACTGTTGCATTGCAGGTCCGATTTGTGCTCGGATTGACCCTTTCTATTTGGTGAAAGTAAGCCTCCCTTGGGCGTACTGCTGTGGGGGATGAGGATCCTCTCTTAGTCTTTCACGCAGTGTGGTTGATGATGTTTTCGGGTGAAGCTCAAGGGACAGCCTCACCGTCGGGAGCGAGCATTGTTTGCTCGTACTCGTAGCAGGCCTCCATGTCGAGGTCTGCGTACTCAGCCATGTCAAACCAATTCTCCTCGTTCCATTCTCCTTCCATAAGAACATCAGATGGAAGAAAACTTACAGAAAAACAAATTACCGGGCTCCTGGTAGAAAACTTTTCCCCGATAATGGCACCAACTATCGATGTTTTAATATCAATCTTACATATGGTTTGTATGGATTTGGGGGAAGGTTTATCTCAAGGGATAGGCCACGAGTACACAGAGGATACAGGAATTTTTATACAGGTTTAGGCTGTCTTCTGAGATAATAATAGCCATACGTCCTATGTGACTATTGCTTCAGAGAGAATGATTACAACAGAGTCATACGAAAAAGTCTTGCAGTGGTCTCAATTACTTCAGGATCCGATCCCTTCTTCCTCCGACACTAATTGCTATACAGTTCGTGAAACGACAGCCATTGTCTTACACCAAGAGCCGTCTCCACGCTTTAGGGTATAACCGCTGGAAGGAGGTTATTGTCAGAAAGACGTGATGAGCTGTTCGTTGTGTGACAACTGTTGTCAGAGAGATATTATGTGCAGTTATTGGGCATAAACACACATTCTAACTGCCTTGTCCGACGAATACGTTGTGTGGCAGGTCATGATAAACATGCTAGTCAAAGAGACATTGGTCGCAGAAAGGTCTATGACCACATGGTGGTCATCGAACCACTTATGACTAGCTTATGGTCGTAGAAGATCTTAAGACTATAAGATGCCTGTAGAAAGATTAAGACCAGATAGTCATAGGATAGCTTATGACTATAAAATGGCCGTAGAATAGCTTGCGACCACTATATGATTTTCCTCCCTTACTGGTAAGGGGTATATTTAAAGAGTGTAATAACATAATAATTAGAGGATTATTCTATCATCGTCAAGAGTAGTTAATGATAAATTATATGAGGTATATGAGAAACACGAAAATAAGTTTTAGTCCATGCGTTTGGAAAGACCCTAGGTAGCCCCTGGCACCTCTGTGAGGAATATGCAATAGGGCATAATTTTTTGTTTTTCCTCTAGAGATTCTCGAGGTTTTCATGCAGGTACACATCGGTCAGGAGATGCAAGGCGTCAAAGCACCAGAGGCCTATCAAGCTATCTCAAAAGTGATAGCGTTTGCTTCGAGCAAGAGTTGAATATCCTCTCATGGTGGTAAACCCAAAAAGTAACATATCCAGTGCTATCAATATTAGCATGTAATGTGTTGATTGTTTCTATTTCTACGGTCTCCTCGGAGTCAGCCTTTAGTCCATCTGGAAGAATAATCGAGGAGCGACAAACAAGTCTCTCGAATGAGTTGGTCGAAATCCTTCTGATTATCAAAGACTGAAATCAAACTGAATCAAGACTCCAACATACTTCAAACTGAATCAAGACTCCAACATACTGTAGGGAATAGATATTTAAAATAATCTTTTAAGAATTTGTTTCTAGATAGCAATGAATATGATTTCAAATATTTTTTCTTCAGATATAGTATCAAGACTCCAACATACTGTAGGGAATATAGGCGGTACTCTTTTTTCTTTACCAAGATTTTCTCAAGTTAAGTTTTTACTTGGTAAAGTTTTTAACGAGGCAGACATGTCATGTAATAATCTATATTGATATTCTACAAGTTAATAAAGCTTATTATGTCATTGACAATACTTATCTTGATGATTAACAATATCTATAATTTTTTATTATTTTTTAATAACTTTTTACAATTTATTTTTAACGAACCAGACATGTCATGTAATAATCTATATTGATATTTTACAAGTTAATAAAGCTCATTATGTCATTAACAATATTTATCTTGATGATTAACAATATCTATAATTTTTTATAGTTTTTCTATAATTTTTTACAATTTGTTTTTGGAGTTTTCTACAACTTTTTAAATTTCCTCTTTTTTTTCGGTTTAACGGGCCAACCGTGTCGGTATGGCCTATTAAAACTTAATCGTGTCTGTACCAATATGGCACGGTCATGGATGATGCCTAAGCTCAAACCATGGTCCGTAAGCCAGTATTGTTCAATCTATTTGCTTACTACGTCTAAATAAACTGTGCCTAGAGCCAGTTGGTAGCGTGCTGGCCCGGCACGGCCCACTGGCAGCACTAGTTGACCCGGCCCGGTTGGCCAGGTCTGGCACCGCGTTGCCCGGCCACACCATCCCACTTACCACTTGGCTTCTTCTCTTCCTGCTTGCTGCTGCTCCTCCTCCTCCTCCGAGCTCCGATTCAACCGGCGGCGAGAACGAGGCGGATGCGCCATCTCCCCCTCCGCCTCCGCCTTCTGCTGCCACCACTCCGACCGAACCCAACAACCAAACCCACGCTCTCCCCCTTCTCCTCGAGCTGGTCAACAAGAAGCACCACCACCACCAAGTACAGGCTGATGTCTACGTCTTCTTCTTCTTCTGCGGCGGTGGTCGCCGAGGGCTCGGCCGCCCGCCGCTTCTGGATCGCCGCCTCCTCGCGGGAGGCTGCCTTCGCTTCCTATACGCCCTTCGTCCTCTCCCTCGCCGCCGGGGCCCTCCGCCTCGACACTTTCCGCCGCTACGTCGCGCAGGACGCCCACTTCCTCCAAGCCTTCGCACGCGCGTAAGCAAGCACCCTAATTAATCCCCTTTCCGCCTTCGATTCCGGATTCACTTGGATCTGATCCATGGATCCATCCCATCCCATCAGCTACGAGATGGCCGAGGAGTGCGCCGACGACGACGATGACAAGGCCACCATCGCGGCCCTCAGGAATTCCGTCCTCCGCGAGCTCAACCTCCACGCTTCCGTCCTCCTGGTCCCACCTACCCCTCATGCTCCATTTCACCCCCAAATCCTCATAATTGCTTTTGCTTCCACGGAATCAGAACGGATTTACTTCTAGGCCTCGAAAGCTTTGCCTGCACCATCTAGCCGATCTAACCTGCTTATTGCATAATGGATATAAATGGATTTCTAGCAGGCTACTAACATTGATAAAAACTAGTTTGTTCATGATAATATCAACTACCATACGATACCCAGATTCTAAGTACACTTGCTAATTTGCTAGTACCGGGTCTCTCTCATAATTTTTACAATAACAAACTTGAGCATGCATTTTAACAATCCAAGTTATGCATTCTTTTTATTCAGGTTTGTTGTTGTGTTCTTGCCTTCAATTAGCTCATTCCACAGGAGTACATTTCAAAATCCTACATCTACAACCAAAATGCTTTCCAGGCGCCGTATGATTTGAGTTTTTAAGTTGTTTTGAGATAAATCGCAATTTTACTACATGTTGTGCGATGCAATTTATATGTATAAATTGCATATATAGTCCTTAGGACTGAATTTTCCCTGCCCTGCCTGATAGTCTAACTCGTCCTTCCAACTAAGGACCTTTTTATTCCTTGGAGTTCTCGCTACTCAGCCAGTTGCCTTGACTATTTAATTGCAGGAGTGGGGAGTTAATCCTACCAAAGAGATCCCTCCAAACCCAGCAACAACCAAGTACACTGATTTCTTACTTGCAACTGCAGCTGGAAAAGTCAATGGTGGGAAAGGTTCTGATAAAATGGTCACACCATTCGAGAAGACAAAAATTGCCGCATACACTGTTGGGGCCATGACTCCGTGCATGAGGCTTTATGCATATCTGGGCAAAGAACTCACCGCTTTCCTGAAACAAGATGAAAATCACCCATACAAGAAATGGATTGAGACATATGCATCCAGTGATTTTGAGGTATGGGAGGTGTCATCTGTTTATATATTGATCCTACATCTGAATGTAATACTGGCATGTGCTTCAATGTAACTTGGCTTATGCGCTGAACCCCCCCCCCCCCCCCCTGCTACAGGGTAGTGCACTCCAAATAGAAGAGTTGCTTGATAAACTAAGTGTCTCATTAACTGGTGAGGAGCTTGAGATTATTGGGAAGCTCTACCAACAGGCTATGAGACTGGAAGTTGAGTTTTTTTCTGCTCAGCTCATAGACCAACCTGTTGTTGCTCCACTTTCAAGATATTGTGATCCCAAAGATAAGCTCTTGCTCTTTTCTGATTTTGATTTGACATGCACTATTGTTGATTCGTCTGCCATTCTGGTGGAGATTGCAATTTTGTCATACCAAAAGACTAGTCAAAGTGGGGCTAATAATACCCTCGACCATACGAAATCAGCTGACTTGAGAAATTCGTGGAATAAACTCTCTAATCAATACATGGAAGAGTATGAGCAATGCATAGAAAGATTACTTCCTCCAGAAGAAGGTGCGCATCATGGCCCCTCTGTTCCATTAGTTTCTGCTGAAAGTTTGTATTTTACCAATAATAAATAATCCATGCTTTCAATGACCTGCTGATGATTTGGGTGTTTTTTGTTTAATTCCAGCAAGGTCACTAGACTATGATCAACTGTACAAAGGTTTGGAGGTGCTATCAGAATTTGAGAAACTTGCAAATTCTAGGGTTATTGATTCTGGCGTCCTAAGGGGAATGCATTTGGATGACATCAAAAAATCTGGGGAGGGGCTTATTCTGCAAGATGGCTGTCGAAATTTCTTTCAGAAGATTGGAAAAACAAGGGAGGATCTCAATTTAGATATCCATATTCTTTCCTATTGCTGGTGTGAAGAACTTATACGGTCAGCCTTCTCATCAGGTAATGCTGAAAACCCTCAGCCAGTTTTTCTTTGTGTTTGCTGATGATGATGGTCACTACAACTAAGCTAATTTTGCAAGTCCATCATGCTTCTCTTGTTAGCTTACAATCAACATCCCAATTTTGTTCTCAATATACGTTTTTTATATTTCTTTTGCTCATTTTGTTTAGAGGTTATCATTATGACCTTGTGACCAACTTTCTTTTGGACAGTAGGAATTGCTTAAAACCACATCTCAATTTTGTTCTCAATATACGGTTTTTAAATTTCTTTTGCTGATTTTGTTTTGAGGTTATCATTATGACCTTGTGACCAACTTTCTTTTGGACAGTAGGAATGCTTTCGATCAGTGCTGTATGCCATGATAATTTGATCGGTGTCAATAGTTGATTTTTTTGTTGGCCTTTAAATTCTCATGGTGATTTACAAGTGACTTCCTGAAGAAGGATCAACCAATATTTGACAAAAATTGGGGCTTATGTCATTTTCGTAGAAATGATTTCCTTAATATGGCAACTTGATCTAAGCTTCTTATGTAATACTAATAAAGTAACAATTCCTATAGAAAAACAGTACCAATTATGTATGTTCTACAATCTGATCTGGACATCTGGAGTGGTTAGTTTTTTTAGGGCATTGGTCGGTGTTTTTAGGACAGCTGTAACAATGTATTGTTATCAAGAACACCTCTTCTATATTAAGGCCGAAGGCTCAAACTGGTGATAATTGTTTGTTTATGTTTCCTGATGCTTTTTGTGCAGTTGGTTGTCTAGATGGGTTGAACATACACTCCAACGAGTTTGCCTTTGAGGGATCGGTTTCAACTGGTCAAATCAACAGAAAAATGCAGTCTCCACTGGACAAAGTTGAAAAGTTCAAGAGTATCAAAAGTAACATGGGCAGTACAACACCATTACTATCTGTTTATATTGGGGACTCAGTTGGAGATTTGCTTTGCTTGTTGGAGGCAGATATTGGTATTGTTGTTGGAGCAAGCACAACCTTGCGGAGAGTGGGCAAACAGTTCGGTGTTTCTTTTGTTCCATTGTTCCCTGGTTTGGTAGACAAGCAAAGGCAACTCTCAAAGCAAGAATCATCCATCTTCAAGGCGCGGTCTGGAGTTCTTTTTACGGTTTCTAGCTGGTCAGAGATACAGTCTTTTATCCTGGGAAATGATTTCAGCTGATTGTTGCTGTTCTTTTTCTCTCATTTTCCTTCACAAACAAGACTGGTACCAGTTGATGCACATGATACGTAAACCCAGAGTGTGGCCATTTTATGGAAGCCACATGTCGATTCTCTTCCTGTATGAATGCCTTGTTTTGTGCAATGGTTTTGTATGATCAATGTGTGGTTCATTACATTCGACTCGTCTTTCCATTTGGGATCATTTCTTTTAATTTCCGGAGTGGTTCTTGCATTGCAACAGTGATATACCCAAGTGTAACTGTAGAGATGTTTTTAGCTATAAAATTTGAGATTGCTACGTGCTTGTTTGGCCATGATGTATGCTGTCGTGATGATTGGAGGATATAGCAGTCTGTAACTCTTAGAAGAGTACTTTATGACCTTTCTGCTTCCATATATGTTGTGATGGTGCACCATGCATGGGGATCGAGCATGGTTCCTCCAGATTTTTGGTGCTACATGTTGGTATGTGATATATTTCAATTTGAACCCGATGGGTAGATGTGTTCAGATTTGGGTTGCAAGAATCATTAAGATGCAAGTCATCTGGAGGATCAGCAACTGGGTACTCAAAATTTCATACGATTTTTGCTTGCTTGCAGTATGGAGTACTAATAATTGCATTGTTACTGGCTAGCCAGGTCGAAGGCACACTCCATCCATCTGTTTATTCTGTTTTTTTTTCAGGTCGTTCTTCTGGTGACTAGCTAGATACATACTTAGGTAGCTCGGTCGAAGGCACACAAATCAAGAATGTGAGAGGTTGGCCGGCGTTGATGAAGAATAATAAGGGTATCTTCGATGGTCTTAGTTAGCAACTAATTAGGAGACTTTCACATCATTTATATAGTACACACTAAAAACTAGCATTTCAAAGAACTATCTACAAGGATAGCTATTTGATGTTTACATACATACACGAAAAGGGCTATCATTTATAAAGGCTGCCTCGTTTTGTGTTATAGATTAGCTCTTAAGGAAGAGCTGGCTTAGTTTTTTTATATACTCTCTTTCCTCCACATAGAATTTATGCTGATGTGTACATGCAAATAGCTAGTTGAGTCAGACCATTGGAGATGCCCTAATAATCTTGTTTCATGGCCATGCAGTGGCGGCGTCGGTGGCGAGGATTGTGGTGAGGTTGAATGGGTGCATGCACAGTTGGTGGAGCCGGCCATGAACTGGCAAACTGTGACATCCTAAAAAAATTATTTATTTAAAATTTATTGGGTTTTTTATAATTTAATTCCCCTCTTTTTAATTAGGCCTAGATTAAAAGTTATTAAAAATTATGTGCATTTGTGGTCAACAAATTTATTTTATTTGAGTTCTTTTTTAGAATTTTTAGGAATTTTTTTTGAGATTTATTTGATTTTTTCACTATTTTCTAGGCCATTTTTTACGGGATTTCTGAATATCAAAAGTAAAAATTTATATTCAAAGATCCTGCCCTCACCCTTGGGTGACGCGTGGACGGCCCGGATTCGCTCACGTCGCCGCTCAGGTCCATCCCTCCTCTCTCTTTCTCTCTCCCGCAGGCCCACCTGTCGGTGTCTTCCCCCTTCTCTCTCCCTTCCTTCTCTCGTCAACGCCTAGGCCCCACCACCCTTTTTCCTCTCGCGCCTCCTTTCTTCCTGGTCGCGCCGCCCGGCCATTACACCGCACGCCTTTCCTGACCACCACCTTCTCCCTACCACGTGCCCACCTTCCCCATCTCTCGGTGCCACTTCCCCTTATTTGCTTGCAACCCCCACCGCATCTCCTATTTTTTCGGCGAGCAATCCCCAGTTGTGGAGCCCTCCGCCCCCTATAAACCCTCCTCCCCCCAGCTCTCCCCTCTCCTCACTCCACCACCCTCCGCACACCAATGCCCTTCTCGTGCCCTAAGAAGCTTCCACGTCGTCTCCCTCTTTTTTCGAGCACCAGTGAGCATCTCCGGTGAAGAATCCCCGACGTGTTCGTGCCGATCGAGCCTCGTTGACCCCACCTCCGACCTCGTTGAGTTCTTGCCAACTTTCCCTCGCCCTTGGCTATGCCCCAGCCCTGCCAAAGTGCCATCACGCAGCCATCCAAGCCGCCTTGGCCGTCTTCCCTGTCGTTGGCCGTCCTCATTGTCTCCTATGCCCCGAGTGATGATAAAATCGAACCCCCTTGCCTTCCTCTCTCTCTTTTGTGCCGCTCCCCGTCCGTCGTCGTCCACTCCACCGCTGACAACCCTAGGTCCCAGAGCGCCACTTGTCGCCAGCGCCGCCATGTCAGCATGTCGAGCCCATGTGGTCGCCATGTGGCGCTCCAACGCAGTGCTCGATAGCCACACGGAGCCACATGGAACCCCGCCCGCCACACCAGCACGGCCGCCAGTGTGGCCTGCCACCTAATGGCATAGGTCCACGTGGAGCCACGTGGTATGCTATGTCAGCACCGAGCCGCCCCTAGGCCATATCAGCGCCACGTGTCAGCCAGGTGGCAGCCACATTAGCAAAAAGTGCCACATCATCAACCACGTGTAGGGCTGATGTCATAAATTATATTTTCTTTTAGAAGATTAATTCAACCGAAAATTAAATTCAATGCTAACATCATAATTCCTAATTTCCTTTAGAAAATAATTCCTCAAAAGCCAAAAATTCCTTGCTAACATCATAAATATCTTTTTTTAGAAAAATAATTCTATAAATTTATTTTATTCATTTTTTTTAGAATTTAAACTTCCAGAAGCCTGTTCTCCTTTATCCTAACTCCGATTGAGCCAGTTGAAAATTTTAAATTCATATAAAATCGTGAACTATCTAAATCTATAATATTTTCAAATTTTGGAGTTTATTTGAATTTTTATTTGAGTTTGGTGGGTTATTTTTAGATTTAGACTACGACGATTCTAAAGAATTCTACTTCGATGACTCGCATCAATCTACGAAGCAAGGCAAGTTGCATATCCTTGATCATGTAAAACCCAATTTACAAATAAAATTATGTTATTTTAAATTATATTGCATTCTTAACTTATATTCACAATATTTCAATTCTGGTTTACTTTAGTTAATGTCCATTTGTTATGACCCATTTGATATTGCAAATTCTTGTACCTTGTCGCCCTAGATCAAAATTTTAGTTAGTACATTAGTATGGCTAGAGAATTTTTTATAGCAATGCTTAGACCTGCATAGCTATAACTTTAGGCTTGGCATAACATTTTTCACATAAAAACTTGGACAAAAAATAATCGATTGTATTTTTCTAGGATATGCTTAAAATAGCACAGCTATAGATTTTTAGTAGCTAAATCAGAAATTCCTGAGATTATTACTAACACAATAATAGAGTCTAGAAATGCTTTATTTTTTAGAATATTTTTCTTATGAGAACAGCACACAGTACTTCATGAACTGAGAATGTTCAAATCGATAATATCGAAAATGAGAATAATCAAACTTCTGAACTTCCTATCATTTCTAAACCAATTTATGATATCCCTGAGGAGAATAACAATCTAGTCAAAGAATCTCCTCGTAGGAGCAAGAGACAAAGGGTTGAGAAAACATTTGGTGATGACTTTATTGTATACCCCGTGAATAATATGCCAAATACTCTTTTGGAAGCTTATGCATCTTCTGATGCTAAGTATTAGAAAGAGGCAGCCCATAGTAAGATGGACTCTATCATGGCTAATGGGAGTTGGGAGATCATTGATCGTTCTATTGGGTACAAACCTATAGGATGTAAGTGGGTCTTTAAAAAGAAATCGATGTTTGATGGTACTATTAAGAGGTATAAGAAAAGACCTGTGGCCAAGGGTTACACCCAGAAAGGGAGAAAAGATTTTTTTGATGCATATTCTCCTGTCACCAGATTAACCATCATCAGAGTGCTTCTTGCATTAGTATCTTTCTATGGTCTACATGTTCATCAAATGGATATGAAGACAGGTTTCCTTAATGAAGAGTTGGAGAAAGAAATCTATATGGATCAACTGAATGGTTTTGTGATTTCTAGATAGAAAAATAAGGTATGTAGATTATTAAAATCCTTGTATGGCTTAAAGTAAGTACATAAACAATGGCACAAAAAGTTTGATAAGACTTTGACGACTGCTGGCTTTATTGTGAATGAAGCTCATAAATGTGTATATTACCGTTATGATGTGGATCAAGAAGTGATCATGTGTTTGTATGGAGATTACATACTTATATTTAGAATAAACACATTCGTAATTGACGAGGTCAAATCTTTCTTATCTTGATGCTTTGATGTGAAAGACTTAGGAGAGGCTGATGTCATTCCGAATATTAAATTGACCAAGAATGAGAATTAAATCACTTTGAACCAATCCCATTATGCTGAGAAAATATTGAGCCGATTCGATTTTGAAAACTGTAACATTTCTCCAACGTCCTATGATGCAAGTATTAAATTACGAAGGGACTAGAAAAAGGTTAATTGAGATATTCACAAATTATTGGGTCGCTCATGTATTTAGCTGGTGCTACAAGAACTAATGTTTCATTTGCTGTGAGCAAATTAATTTGGTTTACTTCTAACCCAGGAGATGATCACTGGGAGGCAATTGAAGGAGTGTTGTGCTACTTGAGGGTAACAACATCTTTTGGAATTCATTATACTGGATACCCTTCTGTATTAGAAGGATATAGTGATTCCAATTGGATCTTTGATGCAGATGAGATCAAAGCTATAAGTCGTTATGTGTTTACTTTAACTGGTGCTGCAGTTTTATGGAGGTCTTGCAAATAGATTATATTGACGATGTCAACTATAGAAGCAGAACTTATAGTATTTGACACAACCACTGTTGAGGCTTAATGGCAAAGAGAGTTTCTGATGGACTTACCATTGGTTGAGAAATCAATACCGACAATTCTGATGTACTGTGATAATCAAACTATGTTGGTCAAAGTCACAGGTACAAAGGATAATATGAAATTATCTAGATATGTGAAGCGTAGGCTTAAATCTGTCAAAAAACTGAAAAACTCCAGAGTGATAGCTGTAAATTATATTGATACTAAGAAAAATCTAGCAGATTCTTTTACAAAAGGGTTAGCATGGAAAGCGATTTTCGTTGCTTCTATGAACATGGGAGTGAAGTCCATTTGAGTTACATCACAATGGTAACACATACTTTCTTGATCAGAAATCCTATGACTTAGGTAATGAAAAAAATAAGTTAATATTGTAACAAGAGAGTACATATTCATTGAACCGATGTCCTAATAAACAAAGTACCCTCGATTGCATGAAAGGTTGGCATAAAGTCTTAAACATTCTGTTGTCCAAATGAGGAAAATATATTAGCCTATAGGATACCTAGAAAGAATAAACCTACTTGAGCCAACTGTGTGGTCGCAGTTCATGAGAACGGGGCATTCTCTAGAAAGCTCATAAGCGGATAAGAGAGCATGACCATATATCGTTTCGTTTAGGCATAGTACTAGTTGAGATTTCAAGTGAAATCTGATCACGAAAATCTGTGAATTCAAGGTATAGTCCATTCATCAGCTGTGAGAAGATAAATCTTGTCATTTTAGGTGCAAATTCAACCTGTACGAGACATACATTAAAACACTGATATATTAATAGTACTTTAGCACAATATATTTGACATCTTTTGCTTCTTGTTTTGGAATTGGTGGGGAATTGTTGAAAATAGGCTCATGAGTAAATGATTGTTTAATCATATTAGTTATCGGGTCTGTCTATATATATCCTGGAGATGTCCAGGGTATATTGCCAAGAATTCCATTGTCTCCGTTCTCTTCCTCCTATGAACTTATGCTGTTATGCTGCGTCGTCTGAACCTCGTCGGCTCTTCTTCCCGGCATGCACCGTGAAGAAGGGGAGTGATATCTCCGAGCTATTGTTGCCATGAAGATCTGCACGGGGGCAGCAATAAGGTTTCTGGGCAGCGCATATATACGCGAGTGCTCGCGGCATTGTGTCATATACACACCTGCGCTACTTCCTGTTCTTTATTAAGCCCAACAATAAGTCATTCGCGCATTCGATCGACTTTCATATTATATTTTCCTTGCGTATTTTCTGAAGTATAATGAGTAGCCTGCTGTTAGTTGTGAGTTGTGCATCACTAATTTTATATTGTATTTGTTTCCTAGTAGAATTTGAAATTAAAATATTACCTATATAGAGAGAGTGATACACAGTTCAGCAAAAATAAAGGTGAATTTGGTCTGCCATATGGCGCACCACGTCACGGCACGGTCGCGCGTCGTAAGTCAAAAGTCATGCAATTTTCACGCGAAAATATACGAATACGTATGCTCATGTGTGATTAGCCAAAGCGCTTCTCATGTCATCCCTATCCATAATTCAAGAAATAGCATAGACTAGACTTTATAAATTGATCTCCCCTACTTTATCTTAGTAATATGGTACTAAATTATATATGCTTTGGAATTAAGAAAATGGGTCTCACTCACAGGCCTATTTTCAATAGCTGCTTCTCGATATGGATGATGTTCACCTGCATGCATGTATATGCGTGTGCAGATTGAATAGTTGATTCGTTCGTTTCATTGGTAGCTAGCTAGAAGAGATAGCAGAGGAGGTAGCTAGGGTTTGATATCTTACGAACTGGATGCCGGTGTGTTGAGGATCCCCACGCTAGTGGAGGCGAAGTTTGCGCCACCAAGCAGCTTGTGGCCGTCGAGGTGGGGGCTGAGGGGGTGTTCAAAATGGTGTTGGCTTATGACTTTTTTACTGTAGCTGACTTATTTTCTATTGTAGCTAAGTTGATTTATTTGATACAATTAAATTTTTTTAAAAAATTAAAAATAGAAAAAAAACATATTAACCCATCACAGACAATGCAGAGGAATACGGGAAAAAAAGAAAAAAAATAAAAAAACCTAAAATAAAAAAATAAAAAAAATAAAAAAGGAGTAGGACCTGAGGTAGGGTGGGATAGTCCAGGCCGTAGGGCGGTGAGTCGTGGCCAGCATATACACGAGCAGGAGGGCTCGCCTCGCAAACCCTTTCTGCTACCAAGATCACGACCGCAGCGATGGCTAGAGTAGACTGCCAGTGCTGGCTCGCATTGCACGGCAACTGATTATACCGAATTCGCCGCCCTGCTTCTAGGGGTGGGTATTTTTATACCGAATTATAAGCGGATTAGTCATACATCACAAAGTGATAGCCAGCTAATGGATAGGACACTGCAGACAATTCTGTCCCAGGGAATACTATATTACAGTCACCGAAAAAGAGAGAAAATTTGCGTGTTCACCCTTTCCTTCTGTTCCCAAGCTCAGCAATGGATTAGTCAAAATCCCCTTGCTACTCACGGGGATACGTAAACGCGCAAACAACTGCAATTTCGGTAACTGAAAACGGATACGCAAAGGATTCTCATTACATGACGGCCCAAATCATTAAAACCTCAAATTGCTCGGTAGTTTAGCAAACCATGTTAAATGTTGTCACGAGTTATTAACGTTGATATCCAATTCTGACAGCATCGTAGCTAGTTCCCCTTTGCGATAAAGCTTCACGGTGTCTACAACACAAGGAGAACACCAATGTGAGCGCCCAAGGAGTTTTTTTTTCTTCTGTAACAGTAAAAATTTCAAGTGCAATGTACTGACCACTATGGAAATATGCATGTCCTAGCACTTACAGTTTTCTGCTTACAATAAAATAAAATGCTAGTGCAGCACAGTATGGAAGATGAAGTTCGCACAGCACATGGCAACTATTCAAAAATATTACCTTGTATCGTAATGCAGACAGCCAGCAAATAACATAACATATAGTCTCACTGAGCTAGTTACAGAGCATGGATTCATGATCACCTAGTTGCTTTCACTATTTTTGTCATTCTAATTCTAAATTTTAAAAGAATATGTGTCTATGGCTGAACCAATCAATTGCAGAAACAGCAAAGAAAATAAACTATATCCCTCAATTATTCCACATAACACGATTAGCTTAGGAGCATGGGAGCATATTATGAAGATAGCATGTAGGATATACTCTGATCTATTGGTGGACAAGGACAGACATCACTTGACATTCTACTTGTAGCATAACTGCAAAGATCGATAAAAATTCAACAAACAGCACACGTATAAGTACCTGTACAGCCACCAATGTGCTTTCCACCTGAAAGAAAACAAAAACAATTACTTAGAAATCTGCATGGCGTGCAACAGGTGAACCCAAATAACAGATATATGTATGTGAATTCCGGCAGTGACAAATTGTAACAGGCAAAAGGGTAGATATATGCATGTGTATTTCTGCTTATTAAGGACATCAATCAGATATTCCTACTTAATAATATGAAAAAAATTAAAATTATTTATGCTAATAAGGTCGAGCTCAAATAATGAAAACAATTTGGCATACCGATGAAAACATTAGGAACAGTGGACTGTTTAGTCAACCTTTCTAACACCTTTTGCAATTGTGGTCCCTGAGGGCCTGAAAAGGGGCAGGCTGTCAGTCGCACAAGAATAGTAACATGCACATTGACATCCAAAACCATTGTCTTCTACAACCTACACCATTTTTCCTGATGGAAGATGATTACGAAAAAAATACAAGCACTTCAGGGTGTGCGGGTTTGTAAAGTACAAAAACACAAGCATGTGTAAGAAATCCAACTGTGCTTGCACAGGCAAACCATGGAAGAATAAGACATACTTAAAGCCCTCGCATATATGATATATGGGCATGTTGTGTGTGTGGTAGGAGTCAAATATGCATATGTGCAAGCGGTTGTTCAATTGCTGGTGTATTGGAGTGTCCATGGGCTTTAACTAAGAACTCCGGAGCAGAGTATCATGCACATGTTTGATAGTGTGGGTTTCGAAAGGCAACGTAACTTTGGTGACGGCAGGAAGACGATAGTTCAGAGAAGAGGGAGACAAATCAGTATGGTTTCTTTCCAGAAGTTAAGTTTTGGACTGAAATAAGAAGAATAAAGGTGAACAAATATGGTGAGTAAACGGTAGAGAACCTGAACACAAGGCATCTAGTTGCAGGCAAAAGGTATTCTTTTATATAGCTAACAGCCTCATGTGTCATGCTCTTAAAGGAGAACCAATTGAATTGTTCATGAGCATAGCATACAGAATATCAAAGATTTAGAAAGCAGAGATGTCTAAAATCCACAAAGTGTTAGTTCAGTTGAGTGGCATTGCCCACAGAGATGGGTGGAAGGAGCATGGCATCATGTTTAACTATTGGATGATAATACTGGTACATATAACGTATGACATTAACAAGAACGGAGACGAGATCAAGGCCCCCCCAATAGAATAGCACAACAAATTCTGCAGACATCAGATTGTTTAAACTTGCTTTGAGGAACGACCATATGCGCACGGCGGCATCGGTTTGGACTGTGGTGCAGGGGACGATTCGGGAGGGAGGGGGGGAAGAAGGGACGGACCGAGATGGTCGAGCTCGATGACATGGGGCTGCACGCCGATCCGCTTGAAGAGCGCCTTGACCTCCATGGAATACCTGCGGTGTAGGACAAGGACCAAGGGAATCAGTCAATCAATCGCCGGAATCAGATGATTCGTTTCATCTCTCACTCAATTGGCAACAACCGCAGAAGACGAATCGTGGAACGGATTTTGGTTCTTACGAGCACCATGACTTGGAGTAGATGACGACGGGGTTGTCGGCCACCGTGATCTTGACGGATTCCTCCATCCGCGAACCGAAGGACGAGTCCGGCGAGGAGGAGGACGCCCTGGCGGCGACGGCCCTGGCGCGACGTGCGGCGGCGAGGGAGAGGCGGGGGCGAGGCAGGGAAGGCGCCGAGCAAGGGAGGCCAAGGGTGGCCGCGGGAAGGCGACAGAGGGTCGGGCTCGGCGGCGGCATTTGAGGCGGCGGGATGAACCTGGACGGCTTCGAATCTCGACGGCGGTGGAGATTGCGAGGCCGAGACTACCACCTGTCCTAGAGGCTACCTTTTCTTTTCGGGTCGAGTTCACTCACCACCACAATTTCACAACCCTCAAGCCCGCACCAAAGGCACCCCGGCCCGGCCCAGCCCAGACTATATTTATCGAGCAAAGCGGCAGCAACCACCGACCACACATGCACGCCCTGTGAATTTTTTGTGTCTTCTTTTCTGACGTTTAGCTTCTCTATCTCCATAAATACAGAGATAGTGGCCGATCGATCTCGAGGTGCTACCACGGCAGAAGCAGCAATAACGGTACATACTTTTTTTAGCTATTTACAAAAAATAATGATGCTCACTACTAATACGTTATAAACATGACTAATTACAAAAACACATTAAACATAGTTACCAACCGCATTCCACAATATTAAATAGCCGTTTCGCTAATGAAATACTAACAGCATATTACACATATTGCTCGTATGCGGATGAAGTATAACTTTTCTTGAAGATCTTTACCCACTTTGCAATCCTTCCAATTGCGAAAGCTCCTAAATCACACCTAAACCACCTTCAAAAACTATTACAAACTCGCCTTTTAATATCTCTTTCCTTCTTTTCCCTCGCTCGCTCCAGCCCAACCGAGCCCCCCTCGTGGTGCACCACGCCACCTGTCAAGCATGGCAGCGTGCTACCGATGCACGGCAGCTCGTAGGCCATGGGCCCCAGCAGCTCCTGCACGCACACCTGTCTACCATTGTCGTCTGTCCTACCACGTCGAATGTGACAGGTGTCATCTGCTGAGCTCATGGACAGAGATATTTTTACGGAAGCAGACATTCAGGGGTAAAATTTGAAAAAAAAAAGAGAGTAAAACACCGTAAAAGTAGAGGACCAAGGGGGCCCGAAGGCTAGACTGGCGTGTGCCGCTGGCGTCTTCTCGCCTCCACTCGTTTTGGTGTCGTCATCGAGTCGGGTCCTCCTCCTCGCTATTTGCAGTTTGCGACGAGCCGAGGCAAGGGCCGTCCATGGCTTCCGCGCCGGCGAGCTGCTTCTTCTGCTCCTCCTCATTGCCACTCCCCCCCACTATCACTGTGGCTCAATCCCCCAGCTTCGCCGCCTCCTTCACACCACGCCCATGGGGCTCCTCGTGCTTCCCAGCTCGAGGTTGGCCACCTCCTCGCTTCAACTGCAACTAGCCAATAGAGTACGAGCCTATCTACTTGCGTGATGCTTAATTTCTCGGTCAATTCAAGCAGGGGGGGATGCGCTGCCGCGACGGAGGAAGGCCAGGGCGACGGCGCTGAGGGAGGACTGGAGGGACAAATCCAAGCCCATCCCTCCCGGCGGCGTCTACCCCGCCAAGGACCACTGCAGGTAGGTATCCATCCCATCCGTATGCATTGCGTGCAGCCGCAATTAGTAGATTGCTTGCACGCAGGATGGATCTCTAATGGATTTCATTGTGCTCTCTCTCTCTCTCTCATATGCATGTCGATCATCAACTTCATCAAGCCGCTGTGGTCTCTGCGACACATACTACATCGCGCATGTCAAGAACGCCTGCGCCTTCCTCGGAGACGGCATGTCCCGTATTGAGGTGAGCTCACCTCTGTCTGCTCATCCATGCATCTTTGTGCTTTGCTTCCACCTCACGCACACACAACTCCATCGTTTCTCTTCATTTCTCCTTGTCACCCGGCCAAACTGCAAAGTAAGTGCTTGCAAGGCATCAAGGGATCAAGCAGTTTGGGTCTGGTTGCATGTCTCTCAGACAGACAGTACACTAATTGTGTGCACAGTATATATCATGCTTAGTTTCCTGCATGCTTACCAACACTTTTCCTGATTTAGGATTTGGAACCACTAGTCCATGGGAGGGGCAGGAAGCTGGGAGACATGGATGAAATGTACTTCGGAGTGTATCATCAACTCTTATATGCCAGGAAGATCAAACCTGTTCAAGGTATCTACCTTAATTTCCTTATCCGTCGCCACAAATAATTACCTCTTGTCAACTTCTGAACCATGCAATACATATGTGACTTACATGTAGGTGCTCAATGGACGGGAATAGTGACAACAATTGCAGTTGAGATGCTAAAAGCAAACATGGTTGATGCTGTGGTTTGTGTACAAAGGCACCCAAACAAGAATCAAATGCCACATCATTGTTTTTCCTTGCAAAAGAGTCAATTCGTGGACTTGAATAATGTTGTTTGTTACCTCTGCAGTGATCCAGACGACAGGCTTGCTCCAAGGCCTGTTTTAGCCAGGTATTGTGAGATGATCCATTCCTTGTCAGTTTCAGAAATTTGCTACAGTGTATGGCTTGTGCCTGACACTTCTTAAATATACATTTGTAGTTTCAGTAGTTGTTTGCTTGTCTCTGAGCTAAAAACTTCGTTACCAGTCCATCCATGAATTATTCATGCTGCTCGTGCTTGCTGTAATGGAAGTAAGAGTTAATCTTTGTAACCATGCTCTGGTAGGACACCAGATGAAGTGATTGCAGCCAAAGGTGTGAAGCCAACACTATCACCTAACCTCAATACGCTTGCCTTAGTTGAGGTAAATCTGTCTTTTCTTCACACTATATGTCCCTTTTTGCTTTTGTCGCTAGCTATTGTGTCTTGTTTTCTTGCCCTTCTCAATGTACAGAAGCAAACGGATCATGATGGTAGATATCTGAAAGAAGTCAAAGAACATTAGCTCTTTGGACATGAACTTGGACTTGTTTAGTTCAGAGATTTGCTCCCATATCCCAATTCTAGGAAATCGAAATCAGCTAAATAGTATTTGTTTTGGATACATGGGGATGAAAATCTGTGTTAGCCTATTCAATCTTCCACATCCAACTGTACTTCATGCTCCAATGTATTCCAAATCAAACCAAAGTCCTCTTTAGGTGCTCTTGCCAAAGACACTACGCTTTCTCATTCTAATCAACTCTTAGCAGTACCTGAGAGTTTCAGGATTTCCTTTGGCAGGCAGCTGGTGTAAAGCGTCTTCTTTTTTGTGGTGTGGGTTGTCAAGTGCAAGGTGTTTACTATACCTAATCATTCTTCTAGTTCTGCCAGTGACGGTTCATCATATCTCACAATCATTTAACGTGAATTTATTGGAACTACAGCTTTGAGATCTGTGGAGAAGTACCTTGGTTTGGAAAAGCTTTATGTGCTCGGCACAAACTGTGGTGAGTACTAATGGATCTCTCAACCAGTCAATCTTGAAATTTTCATTTACTGTGTTGCATGGAAGATATATTGGAGATTTGGCTTACAGTAAATATTCTCAGTGGACAATGGTACGCGTGAAGGACTTGATAAGTTTTTGAAAGCTGCAAGCAGTGAACCAGAAACTGTTCTACATTATGAATTTATGCAAGACTACAAGGTGAAACTTTGAAATAATGAGTACCTTCTTTTCCCCCATTTTGACACAGTTTCATGTATGTCATATCAATAGCAATACATTTACTTTTTAAAATCAGCAGTTCGAAAAAAATGGAATTCATAGCGTTACTATTCTGTTACTTTGCAAAATTTGATACGTGATAGTGTTATATAACTGAGAGTATCTGCAGGTTCACTTAAAGCATTTGGATGGGCACATTGAAGAGGCAAGTCACCTGTCTATCTATTATTCTACAGCGTTGGTTCTACCAAAATAATTTCTTTGTTGCCTGATTTAAAGCAGGTTCCCTATTTTTGCCTGCCAGCAAAGGACCTAGTTGATGTTATTGCACCGTCATGCTACAGGTACTCTCTGTCAACTGTATAAACGTGTTGCCAGATTTTCTCCAAAATTTCTAGCCATCATTCACAACCGAGCTAATGGTCTTACATCTACCATCCTGCAGCTGCTTTGACTACACAAATGCCTTGGCGGTAAGGTTTCCATCGTTTTAAATTTGAATAGGTACTCTTGTTGGAGTTGTAAATCATCGATTGGAAAGGAATCATCTGATTTCTGGCTACAACAGAATCCATTGTTCCTTCTGCCCGTCTACAAAAATAGAAATTCTTACATCATGTCTTGTTGATACCTCAGAGAGCCTATAATAATAATACAACATGTACTCAATACTGGCAGTGATTGCATCATCTAACTTGAATCGGTCTTATCATTTGATAACTGGAATTTTCATTTTCCTGGCAGTGTTTCAGAAAATGGACAAACTTCAAAATTTCAATTCATTTTCATATGTTTACCTTGATTTTATGTTTATTAAGTATAGGTCTGAAAAGAATTAACCTTTGTTTTTCTTTTCACAAGTTTGGCCAGGTGTTTTAGTTACATGAGTACCTCTCCGGTTGAGATTTGTATATTTTTTAAGACGACATGATTATCCTTATGCTATTTATTTCCCTTTTCTGTTGCTATTCCAACAGTTTGCTCACTTACAGAAGCAGCCCACAGCTAAACGTGTTAGTTGAAAAACTGCAGGATTTGGTAGTGGGCTATATGGGTGTACCAAAATACTCCGGGGTTTCCATGACACAGCACCCTCAGTATATCACGGTCAGGTAAAGTGAATGCGATGGCATTTGTTACTAGTTATTGACTGGCAAATTTTGATTGCTCAGCAGCGAATTGATTTTATTTCTGATCATAACGGTATGCCTTAAGGAACGATCGCGGAAGGGATATGCTCAGCCTGGTAGAGGGCCTTCTGGAGAGCACACCTACAGTTAGCAGTGTACGCATCCATCCACAGCTAGCCAGAAAAGATTAATCATACAGTGTGGCACTAGTACTGCATTATATATGTTTTGGGCCTTTCTTTTTCAGGGCGTCAGGCAACCATTTGTTATGGAGACAGTTAAAGCTGACGATGAAGCAAAAATGGGTATACTATATATGCAATGATATGAATCTTAGATGCATGCGTTGTTTGATCTGCAGAATTAATTAATGAATTGGTTCTAAGATGTGATTTGACTTGCGTATAAGCTGGAGGTTGAATATAATTTGCAGGGAGAGGTCCTTCTAGCCCAGCTCCCAGATTTGTGGGTAACATCATTGCCTTCCTGCTAAACCTGGTCAGTACGTGCTCCCGTGTATACCAACTGTATGGTACTGCTGGTGAATATAATGCATGCATGCATGCTGCATCAATTAATTTGATTTTTGGATGTGTTTGCACATACGGAATTGGATTTGAACAGTATGGTTTTGGTTTCAGGTTGGTCCCAAGGGCCTGGAGTTTGCTCGCTACTCTCTGGACTACCACACGACAAGGAACTACCTCCATGTGAAGAGGGCATGGGGAAAACAGAGGTGCGTAGATGCATGAATGTGCTGCTCGATGGATGGAATGGAATTGAGTTGGATGGTGGTGATGAATGCAGGGCGGAGCAGCACATGCCATCGTATGCCAAGAAAATCGTGGAGGCGTACGACAAGGACGGTCGAATCGAGTCGATGCTGCACTAGCTAGCTAGAATGTATATATGTATGTACGAATGACATGCCTCTGCCTCTGCCTCCACAACTTGATCGAGGAAGAAGAACGGCACAGGTACTATATATATGATACTAGCTGATTGCCCGTCCGTTGCTACGGATCTTTTTTTGAAAAAAAATCAGGTTCGGTGTTCTAAAACCACAAAATAAAATCATCACCGCAGTCAGCTCATCGAATCATTCCACCATAAATTTCTGATCGCTGTTAGAGATTATGTATGAGTTTCTTGATATTACTTAGCAAATATCATCCTAAATTCCTATCCATCTATGGCACATTGATCTATCCATCTATGGCTGCTGCCGCTATTCCTTCTAAGGCCACGGCCCACATGGCGTCTTGCCGGCGCCAGTGAGGCCCACCAACGCTACAACATCACCACCTCCTCATCCTCTGCTTAAGCCTCCCCTATGCTCGTCGCCACCACCTCCCACGGCGCCTTCTCGAAGCCATGGCTTCCTCCTCATCGTCTCAAGTGTTCTTCCCCATACCACGACCATTGAAAACCAATTTAAAAGATATGATCAAAGAGATGACTTGCTTGAGCGTGTTTCTACTCTCATCAATCTGTCAAAATAAAAAATGAGTCCTACATGTCCTAATCCATCCTCGAAATTGACTCCTAATGGTAATTTGTGAATTTTAAGAATAAAACATTTTCTAAATATGATGCAAAAATCAATCATAGGCAGTAGGCATTACTACAGAAATAATATTAGTAGACGCAACATCACAGACGATTTTGTGAAACCGCCTGTGTAGGGTTAATACCACAGACGGTTCTTGCCAAGAACCGTCTGTAATACTAGAAGTATCACAGACGGTTTTTAATAAAAATCATCTATGATAATTTATGAATTATCATAGACGGTTTTTTATTAAAAATCGTCTGTGATAATCCTGTATATATTGTTTGCGCTGCTTAGATTCGCGTCTGTCTTCAGTTTGATCCAGATCTAGGCGCCCTGGCCTCCTCCTCCCCCGAGCTTGGCACCCTCCTCCCCCAACTCCGGCACCTTCCTCCCCCGCGAGGTGAAGAAGATTTGTGATGATATGAAGAAAATCTTTCATGTTTTATATAGAATAAATATTGTTGTAAAGTACTTCAAAGATATCATTATACATAATACCTTCTAAGTGCAAATGCAATCGCTATCTTTTTATTGGTATAAGTATATATCGCTCTAGAATCGAGGTTTCGCGAAAGGAACAGATCTATAATCGACGAACTTATCAGGCTGCATAAGCTAGCAATTCTTGAATGGGTGATTGCCTGTTTATGATGGAAGAAAAGTCGTGTTACCTTCTAAGTGCAAATGTAATCGCTATATTTTTATTGGTTTATCACTCCAGAATCGAGGTCTCACAAAAGGAACAGATCCGTAATCAATGAACTTGTCAGGCTGCATAAGTAATGCTTGGATAGACGATTGCCTGTTTATGATAAAAGAAAAGGTGTGTTACTTTCTAAATGCAAATGCAATCGCTATCTTTTTATTTGTCTATCACTTCGGAATCGAGGTTTCGCGAAAGGAACAGATCTATAATCAACGAACTTGTCAGGTTGCATAAGTAATGCTTGGATAAACGATTGTCTGTTTATGATGGAACAAAATGTGTGTTATCTTCTAAGTGCAAATGCAATCATTATCTTTTTATTGGTCTATCACTCCAGAATCGAGGTCTCACGAAAAGAACAGATACATAATCAACGAGCTTGTCAGGCTGCGTAAGCAATACTTGTCAGGTCTCGTGAAAAGGCATGTTTGGGATAAGATTAACCTTAATTGTACATGTGTATTTGTTAATGGATATTTTATTTCATTTCAATTAATTGATTTGCAAAATGGATGTTTTTGTTACTGAAATGAATTGAGGTGTGAATTGGATGTATACATGTACATGTTGATTTGTTTATTTCAAAAGTTAGCCAATAAACAGAAATAGATTTAGGGGAAGAAAAGAATATCACAGACAGTTTTTAATAAAAAACCGTCTGTGATAAAATAGCACAGACGGTTTTAGTTACAAATCGTCTGTGATATGTGATTATCACAGATGGTTCATAGATAAAACTGTCTGTGATATTTAGCTATCACAGATGAGCAATCACCGCTACGCCAAGGAATCTCCGCTGAAGCTAACCGCATCAGAAGCTTTGTCGAGTCAAGGTCTTCGCCTCAGAGTGTAACATCTTGAATTTTGAAACAAGCAAAATTTTGAAGAATTTAAAATTTTTGTTTATATCTTGTTGGCATTCATAATTTCTCTTGCAAATTTTTCGAGCTTTCCTAAAAATTGTGTTATGTAAATTAATATTCGAGCAAAACTCCCAAGATGAAAATAATAAAAGTAAAAGAAATATAGCAAATACAAAATAATTTAAATGCAAGATATGAAAAACAAAAATCAGGTGTAAGATAGTAAAACAGAAAGGAGGAATCCAAAATTTAAACAGTGCATTCGAAAAATGAATAAAGGTTTTGAGCTCAACAATTAACCACAAAAGTAAATTAAACAAAATAACATAAACTACACTTTGAAATTTAATTCAAAATTTAAGTTAGTGTTCAAATTTAAATTTCATAATTTTTCCATGGGGCAGTCTTTCTTCTTTATTCCTTTCCCATTTTCTTCCTCTTATTTCCCTTACTGCCTGCGGGCCCCACTCTCTCCTCCCTTTCTCCCCTCCCTATTTCCCCTTTCTCCCTCTCTGCCAGCTAGGCCGCGCTCCCACTTCCTCTCTCCCTCCTCCTCCTCCTGTTTCTCTGCGCGCATCGCCTCCTGCCCATGCCACCACCCCCGGTTTCTTCGCGCCGCCCCCGATTTATTCTCCCCCATCACCTCCCCCATCCTACGCTTTCCCACCACCCGCTCGGCCTCCTTCTCCACCCCACCTAGCTGGCATTGAAGGCCACCCTGCGCTGCCCCATGCTCACACTGCTGGGCCGCCTCGGAGTCCCTCCGCCGCCGCCGACCGTTAGGTAAGCTTCATGGTACCTCTCTCCTACTCGTGCTCTTCCTCCTTCTTCCTTTCTCCGCCGGCACCATCGCTTCATGTTTTGGTCCACCGCCGGGTGTTTGAACCACCGTTCGCGAGCGCTCGATACTACTCCGGCCGGTGCGCTGCCACCTCCAAGTTCAATGCCTCTCCTGAAGCTCGTTTTGCCATCGCCGTCGAGACTCCGGCCTAGCCTCGCCTTCGCCGCCGACGCCAGGTGCATACGCCACTGCCCCTGAATGTTTCGCAGCACCCCCTTTCCTCTGTTCAGCTCGGTTAGCACCAACCGCAAGCACACCCCTTTTCTATTTACTTAAGGGACAAATGCAGATTAGTATAAGTTGAAATGGAAGTGTAATAGCATAAAGTTTAATTGTGGATATATATATATATATATATATATATATATATATATATATATATATATATATGATACATACGTATACGCACGATATCGATATGCATACGTATGCATACGTATACGTATGCATACGTATGCGACACGATATGCATGCATATCACGTATGCATGCATACGTATGCACGCGATATCGCATGCATGCATGATATCGATATACGTGACGTATACGATATGCACGTATATATATGTATATGTATATATATGTGTGTGTGTGTCTATATATATATATATATATATATGCGCATGATGGTATGATGAGTAATAGGAGAAATTGTTAAGAATCAAATATGGTTCTAATAAATGGAAATAGTTGCATGGTCCAAAACAATAATATGTGTATTGTAATTAGTCTTGAATTGAATTATGCAATTAAAAGCGGCATAAGGAAAGAATCACATTTCTTTTCATGTTGGCAAAGATTGTAGACAAAAATTTAAATTATAACTACAATTTTTAGACATAAGACCTTATGGAAATTCTTCTTCGAGTATTGATAAGTCAACTTGAATATTAAGGTAATATAAATTCACAAATAGAAATCATTTTGCATATAATTACTTAAATATCCAAACTTGAAAAGATAGGCCTTATTTATACATTGGGTAAATCATATGTAATTAAAATAAGTAGTAGCTAATATCATGAAAGCTTTTTTTAAAATAGTAGCTAATATAAATAATTATCATAAACCCAAACAAAAGTACAATGGCATATGGTCTAGTGGTGAATATATATACATGTGGTAATAGGGGTAAAATTGTGAAAATCAAGAAAGGTCTTAATAAAATAGAAGTGTTGGAAAAGCTAACCTTGAGTAGTGCATATCTAAAAAGCTTGGTAAGTGATTTAGAAAAAGAAAAATGTGTTATTAATAGTTGTTTTGTAGCCTAACGGCTAAATAAAAATATTATAAAAGGTAGTTGCGGGAAAACACCCAAGTGTCACAAAGTCGTAACTAAGCGTACATGTATTATCGATGACAAATAGTTAATAAGGCGCTGTAGTTAAGCGTAAAAGAAAATGGTGTTACGATACAGTTTTGTGGATGGAAATGATAACTGAATTATATAGTTGGGTCCACAAGAATAATTCTAATCGAAGTTAAAATCGTGAAAGAGAATATATGCGAATGTATATATGAAGCATCAATGACCCTTAGTTCTCCGAGCATCGTAAACAAATGTCATACCAAAGTATGACTTCATACGCTTATTAAAAGGGTCCCATGGGTCGCCAATTGTTAAAGATAACCTCGCTAACCTACACCTTAATAAATAAGTTGATAATAGGACCACATAAAATAATACGTCTTCAATTACTAGAAATATAAACTATAAGGCAAATTTGATAAATCAAAATAATCATGTACCTTATATATGTAACACATGCCTAAATTCGTAAATGCTAACCCCGATAAAATAATGCTCGGCTAAATTCGTACATCTATACTCTAACTCATGGAATTTCCTTAGTAAATATAAAATTCTAAAAGAAAATATTAAATAAAATAGATCGAGCCATGATATTCTACCATCGGCTACGCCTAACCATCTTTAAACCCGAAATGGAATACTCCGACGCCTACTCCTCCCGCCATAACACATCCTTTGTCCTTTTGCCATTCATCGTTCCGCTCCAACCCCGTTGATTCCGTCAATTCTCTGCGTCCAATCAACCCTATCAGAAGCCACCCTTTAATTTATTATAAGATTAAGTTGAGTTTATTTGGATTTTCTTGGATCTTTTGAGTTATTTGAGTGTATTGGATCCATTGTTTAGTGCGTGACTAGAAAAATGGAATCTTGGAGAAACAATGGATCCAGCGAGACCACAATCCAAAAGGCAATGAAGATCAGAAGCTCGAGATCAACAAGCAAGAAAGCTTTGAGTGAGCTCAAGACCGCGGTAAAAACCGCGCCAGACGAGTTGATACTTTGATAATTTTGAATACCCATTTTGCAAATTATTTACCTTTAAATTACCAAATGCATGCTGTTATTTTATGTGCTATATTATGTAGATTTTATGCTTTAGCTAATTGCCCTCTTTATTAAAGTGCTAATAGTATACCTTTCCAGCACATTATATTGTGAATCTTATTATCCCTAGAAAAAATTTATAAATGTAATTGTTTCAAAAATTAGTTGCGTTTATATTTTATGGCCTAGCAATGATAGTTTCCGTTGGTGTTGAGATACCCCAATCTCATATGCAAATGCAAAGAGCAAGTTTTGAGAAAAGTTGTGGTTGACGTATGTTTAAAGTGATAGTTATTTTAATGCCCACAAAAATCCCCAAAATTGCTTATACGTTTGGGCGGATGGTTCGGGGGCATGGTGCATCGGTGTGCACGAGTGTGTGATTTTGTGGTAGAACCGCCCAGATAATACAAGGACTGAATCGGGTCATGACCTCCCATTGTAAAATAGTGCAACCACAAGTCTGCAAATTGCAACTTGGCTAAGTAGATTCTATCGAACCTCGGACTCATCTCACAGGTTGGGAAAAGAAATACCGGAATGCCAGGGCCTGTTGTGGCTAAAGGGACACTGAGGGGAGGGTGAATTGTTTCTCAGTCTTACTAGCACTATGGGGAGTGGAGCCTAGAGGTGCTAGTAATAGTGATTAATATCCCGCGCAACGTATGAGACCCACCATAAGTGAGAGCATCCCATAGGGTAAGATGAGACCCTGATGCCATGTAGTTTTGAAAGTTACTGTGATGATCTACTCAACTGCATGACTAAGGAATCATGCGGGGTAACGAGCGGATTGTCTCTTGTGGTGAAAGTGTACAAACTCTGCAAAGTCAAAACTATTCGAATAGTTATGCCTACAGTCAAGGGCGGACATAGGAACTTAACTCTGATATAGTTCTATTTCAAAAATGATTTTTGGTGGTTAGGACATGGAATGGGAAAATGAAGGATGATGGACTATCCTGGTTTGTGTTACCCTGGGTGTCGTCCTAGTGGTAAGTTAAGCAGCTATGACGCTGAAAATTGGCTATGTGGTACAAGTAACATGCTTTGGTGGATGAGATCTGTACTTATTCTATAAATCTTTCAGTCAAAAGTATTATGATTTTAGTCCAAAAGGCTAAGTCTAGGAATTTCCTACATTTAATCTTAAGTCCTTTAAAATGCAATTTCTGGCAAATAAATTAACCCGAGCCTATCCTTTGGCAAGCCATGCATGTTATATAACTGTATTCTGTGTGTTGGTTCACTGAGTACGGTGGTTAGTGTGCTCACTCTCGCTCACAAAATCCAGAATCAAGAGTCGAACCACTATACTTCTGCAATGCGCCAAGACGTGGTGAAGATGAAGATGGAAAGGCCAAGAACTAGGTCGTGAACCTCCAGTTGGCTGCCTGTGGGCATGTTCTATGGGTCCCACCTGTGTGCTTCATTTCCGCTGCTGCTTTCGTGATTTTCGGCCTCATCGACCCATGTGTAATTATACAATTATAATTGCGCTTCCGCTTGATATGTACTTTGATATTCAGTAATGTATCTGTGAGCACTATCTACTGATCTAGGGAATAGTGCGGTGGAATCATAGAGGATTCTGGATTGAAAATCTGGATCCTACACAGAGCCATCGTCTTCACTGAAAAACCATTAGAAGATGTCGTTTCATGGACCCGATCCGCTCCGCCGCTGAACCTCGCTGTAGGTGAGCCCCGATGACCATTGGTTCCTGCATCAACCCAAACCGCACCGCAAGGATCCCAGGAACCCAATGCACATCATGAAGAGTCTTGCCAACAACGTTCACAGAATTCATCGCCGCCCGAGCTAGCTCCGTCGCTGACCATCGTTTCGACCTTTGTGTGTATGGATGATATTATATCAATGTTGCTACTGTGTCCACTAGTATGATCCTAGACTAGTATAGTATACACATAGAGTTTGGATTTGTATATTTGGGTCCCGACAGGTGAAGACGAGGGCAGCGACGTGGCTCTTCGGCGGGGAGGAATGACATTGCAAGAAGCGCAGGAGGGTCAGGGAGACAACGACGCGGTCAATTTGGGAGAAGAAGGGCTCTTGAGGGAGAATTTAGGAAGAGTAACAAGGTGGTTGTGGGGTGGTGATGGCGGTCCGCCAGGCTTGGGTACGATGACTGCTCAACAACATGTGGGCGGCCTCAGGGACAAGAAAGGGAGAGGAAAAGTTGGGTGATGGCACTGGGTTTGGGTTTTATAGCCGCGACAGTGAGGAGGGCAAGGCGAGAGGTGAGGTGCCTATAGCTTTGGCATCTCTCTCTCACAGCGCGACACACACGGGTGTGAGCTGGCGCTATCCTCGACGGCACGCCACGTTGGCGAACATGCAGGGCGACAGCGTAGGATGCTTGAGCGGCGGAAGCAAGCACCGACGATGTGTGCCTAGCGAGGTGGTAGAGGCGATCACAGGCTTGGGGGCGTGCTCTGCATACGTCGGAGATGCAAGAGGGGCAAGCTAGTGTGAGGTAGGCCGGGTAGGATGGCTGTTGGTTGGGTGGGCTAGTGTAGCCGAAAGAAAGGAGAGGAGGGAGCTAGACCAAGAGGAGACAGATGGTCATGGGTTGGGCTGGAAAAGGGTCCAAGAAAGAAGAGTAGAACTTTGAGGAAATTTGGGGATTTGAGGAATTTAGGTTAGTTGTTTTTTTTTATTTGGGAAGAGGGTCTTTGGCAAGAGGGAAATGCAAACCAAAAACTACAAGAACTCAAGAAAACATGATGAACAATTTGAAAGCACTTGGAAGATTTTGCAAAAAAGCTTCATGCAAATTTTGAAATTTGTAGGATGTCACATGGCAGTGTGTTTTAGTAAAGATATAAAAAAAATAATGTCCTAGAGCAAATACCATAAATTAATGGTATAATGTAGCCAATTTTACCTATTAAGAATCCAAGGGTTTGCTTCCAAAGTTCAAATGCACGCACAAGGCTATTCCTAGATAACGCCTTAGGCCATATACAATGATGTGTGATATTTGGTTTGTTCTTTTCGGCTTCTCAAACCGGTTTTCTGGCTTTTACTACAGTACTTAATTTTCAAACAGAATTTTTTTTGAGACAGGGTCTACAAGTTAATTGTAATACACGTTAAAAGCTCAACATATGTACCATCCAAAATCACAAGCAAATATCTTTCTCTCCGTAATCTCTGTCGTAAACAACTAAAATTCAAAAATTTCAACCAAAAGTCATAAACCACAGCCATATCAAACAGACCCATTAGCTGTCTATAAACCTTGACACGTAGGACACGAGATAATATGGAGGAGAAAGGGGGAGCATACAGAATTGGGCCGTCTATTATGCAATAATCGATTGTAACACAGTAAAAAAGACATATTATGTTATAGAGAAGTTGTCTATAAAGACATGTAAAAAGACAACTTATTATATAAACCGTCTTTAGATGATAAGAAAGATATTATAGATAATAGTTTTTTATAATATTATACGTGTCCCTTAACTAGCTAGGTGCTTCCTAGGTACACGTGCGCTTTTACTAGGTGCAAGCATACGAAGTTGAGATGGACCATGCAAGAGCAGTACTTGTGAGTTTGAGAGCTCCGACACTTACCATGCACGATGCATCAATGCAACATGTGTGCTGCTATGTACACGTGTTTGCGCTAATTTTTATTGCAACATGGATAAGTCTGACATGCACTAATTTTTATTGCAATAGATTTATAAAACTTAGTAAGAATATATTTTCATAAAGATTCTTTTTAAGATAAATTTACATATTGTTTTTATGCTCAATATAAATATTAAAAAAGATAAAAAAAATAGCTAAAACATAGACAGTCTAACGTATGTAACTGTTGAACTGTCGCTGGCGAGTCTAGTCCGAGTGATTTCTCTCCTATGCAAAATAGATGGATCAAAAACAGAATATGGCAAACAATAAATTTGACATAGAAAGATAAGATGGGGACTTATTTCTTTGTTGCTTTCTCTGTTTATGTGTGCTTTACAATGATTAGGATATCTATTTATAGACTAAGTGAAGGGTGCCCATCAATAGGCCAAGCTTGCAGGCCCAGACTCAGGTTTCATAACACTCCCCTTTGGCACTCATCCGATACGTTTATGCTTTATCAAAACTCCATAAAAATCCAATGAGAAAAATTTAGAGAAAGAGTATATGATACATGTTATGTTGTGTTATACGAATTGCTTCATTAAAAACCTTGGCCAAGAAACTTCAGAAAAACTCGTCAAGGAAAAAAGAGTACAATCCACCCCATTTCATTTCATCTACGAGATGTATTCTTTGCGTACTCAATCTTCGTTGTCAAATAGTGAGTTCAAGAAGAGTCTCCCCTGAATTATGCACTTCTCTAAGTCTTATTATTCCAATTCGACGTACACATCCTTTAAAATTAGATGCTGAAAGTGACTTAGTGAATAAATCTGTAAGATTTTCACATAACTTAGTGTGCAATATCTTAATTTCGTCCATTTTTTGTAATTCATGAGCATAGAAGAACTTAACGTTGATATGCTTCATGAGATGACTCTTCACGTAAGCTGTTTGCACTTGTGTAATACAAGCTGCATTATCTTCATAGATAATTATAGGAGCTTGTATGATGTTCAGTCCATATGACTGCTGGATACGGTGAACCATTCGTTGAAACTAAGCATATTCTCGTGCGGCTTCGTATAGTGTAATGATTTTTGAGTGGTTCGTCGAAGTCGATACAAAACTTTGTTTAGACGATTTTTATGAAATTGCGGTTCCACCACACAGGAATATATAGCATGTTTATGACCTGGTGGTATGCAGGTCTGATAAGTACCCGACATCTGCATAGCCAGTCATATTCAGATCTTGGTTTTTCTGTAGAATAGTACAAGGTCTTTGCTTCCTAAGAGGTATCGTAAGATATCCTTTATTCCCTTCCAATGCATTTTGGTAGGCTGACTGATGCATAATATCCCTTCTGGGATATGCTTGAGTTGCAAGCCTAAGCAATATTTGGTTTTACCCAAATTTTTTATTTCGAACTCTGATTCTAGGTAAGAGCTTGCTTTTTTTATATCATTGAGGGTTCCGATGATATTCAGGTCATCTACATACACTGAGATTATACAAAATTCATTATGGGATTGTCGTATAAATACATAGAGACAATCCTCATTGTTCATGTAGCCTTTTTTTGCATAGAAAGTCGCTTAAGTAATTATACCATATGCTGCCTGATTGCTTAAGCTCGTACAATGATTTTCTGAGTTTTACATTGTACAAGTTTCTATTTGCTCTATCTTGGTTTGGGACAGGGATAACTTCAGGTACCTTCATATAAATGTCTGAATCCAGATTTCCATAAAGGTATGTCGTTACCACATCCATCAATTTCAGTTCTAAATTCAGGTTAACTGCTATCGAGATTAAATATCTAAAGATAATACCACCCATGACCAGACAATAGGTATCTTCATAATCAACTCCTGGTCATTGAGTGAAACCTTGTGCGACAAGCCTTGCTCTATATCTTAGAACTTCAATTTTCTCATTTCTCTTTCGAACAAATACCCATTTATGCCCTACGGGGTGCACATGCGGGGTGTGCGGCTTACAAGTCTGAATACCTCTCTTTTATTCATAGATAACAATTCAGTTTCTATTGCCCTTTTCCAATCATCCCAATTTGATCTTTTCTTATCTTACATTCAGCGAGTGATGCAGGCCCTAGATCAATATCGATGATTGTGGCAGTTTTTTTGCAAAATAGATATCAACATTGGCTGTTGTCCTATTTATGGATTATCCCGTGTTCACATAGTTTATAGCTATTTTATCACGAGACAATTCTTGTAGTTCTTCTGCTTGCTCACCACTCTTTCTAGTTGTGGAGGCAAGTCCCTTTAGTTTTTCAGCTTTGATATGTGCGCACACATCCATGCTAGTTTCTCCCTCCATGGGAATATTCAGATCTGGTATGCCTTTTTCTGAAGGTGCCATACCAGTGTCAGGTCTCAATTGGCTCCCCTGCTGATTCTGGGGAACTTCAATGATTGGTTATATCAAGTCCTTCTTATCCATTTTTACCGGACGTCCTCGGTTACTTGGGATTCGAGGGGCCAAAGTTCTCGTCCTTTTATTCTGAGGCCTCTGGACGGGATTAGAGATACTTTCTACTTTCTTCGGTATTTCAACCCTCTTCGATGCATTGCGTACAGGCACATACGACTTGGTCATGCTCTTTAAATCACGAGAGTGATCAGGTAATTGATTTGCTAATGCGTACAAATCAATGATCTTCTAGACTTCTCTATTTGCTTTACTAGTGCGCAGGTCATGTGCATGGATTCTCGTGATTTACCTTATAATTTTTCAATATTTTTTATCAAGGGGTTGATTTCCTCCTAATGTCGGGAAGCTATCATCATCAAATATACTATAAGTGAAATAGGCGGCATGCAAATCTCCTATTGTAGGATCCAAATACCTTATTATAGATGTTGTCACATAACCAATATATATCCTAGACTTTCGGAGAGGGCCCATTGCAGTACGCTGTGGTGGTGGTATAGATATATAAACTTTGCACGCAAATCTACAGAGATGAGAAATTTTCGGTGATGACCCTTGCACTAGTTGCATAGGTGAATGGATATTATGTGCCAATGGTTTAAAGTTGATGAGAGTTGCTGTATGTAGGATTGCGTGTCCCCAACATGTAGTTGGTAAATTACAATTATGCAAAAGAGGTTAGGCAATGAATTTAATCCTCTTAATTAATGCCTCTGCTAGTCTATTCTGGGTGTGGATATGCGGGACGAAATGCTCAACTTTAATTCTCATTGTCATGCAATAATCATCAAATGCCTTTGAAGTAAATTCTCCAGCGTTGTCCATTCTGATGGACTTTATGTGATGATCAGGGAAATTATTTCTAATTTGAATTATCTGTGAGATCAGTTTTACAAAAACATGATTTCTCGTAGATAATAAATATACGTGCGACCATTTCGAGGAAGCATCGATGAGCATCATAAAATATTTAAATGGTCCCGATAGAGGTTGTAGAGGACTGCAAATATCTCCTTGAATGCGTTTCAAGAATGCAGGAAATTCATCATTCACTTTCAGAGTGGAAGGTCTAGTAATTAATTTTCTAGTGGCATATGCGGGGCGCACAAAATCTTCCTGATTCGAAAAATTCTTTACATTGATATTAGAATTGTTAATTATATTTCTCATCATCCTAACACCTGGACGGCCTAATCTATCGTGCCAAAGATAAAAAGTTCAGAGTTTCTAAATATAGTTTTCAAGGTAGTATAGGCTGCGGGTGCCGTAATATTAGTGTAGTATAGCCCGGATTCAAATGAAGGAAGTCTTTCTAATACTCTTGTTTCACTTACCTCACGCTTTGTAATGAGCAGATATTCCTTACCATATTCTTTTTCAGTCTCAACATAGATACTGTTAGTGCGAATGTCTTTGAAACTTAGGGGAGTTCTAGTCGAATCTAAGTATAACAAGGCTTTTGACCAAAGTTGTGTCCGTTGAGAGTATAATTGTGGCTCTTCCTGAGCCTATTATACAAGCATCACTACCGATGATTGTCATAAGGCTGCCATAATTCTTACTAATCGACTGAAAAGATGGTATTCGTTGTGCCGCTATCAGCTAAGCACACTTCTTCCATAAGCGCCGCACACGTTCTAATATAAAATACTTTATTAATATATAGTAGAAGACAAGCAATACATAAAATAAAATACTTCAAATATCAGAACTTATTATGCTATTATTGACTGAATAAATGAATGAATTAATGTGATCTAACTATCACGAGAATGAATTATTTGAGTATCATTATTGCAAGCCTAACTTATTCCTCTCACAAATGAAATGAATAACAATTAAAGTCTATATGTATTTTGTGCATTAGACTGAATCTGCCAAGAAATCTCTGTGCATTAGACTGAATTTGTCAAGAAGTCTGAGACTTCGGCTGCTATCTTCTCAAGGGTGAGATGCTCTTCTGGAGAAATCATGACGGCGACAACTGTAATGTCAAAAGGGGGTGTGGCTGCAAGAGTGGACTCTACCTCCATTGGTGCAGGCAACTACTCGGAATTCTCCCCCTTGACAAAAGCAAAGTAGATTTCATACTGTCCTTTGCCACCCCTCTTCTCTTTGGCTTAGAAGGCATCAACGACGTGTTGCGACTCTTTATAGATCCACGACCAGTACCCCCCACTTGCCACACTTGTAGCAGGTTTGGTCTTGATGACCATAGAGCTTGTCGTCGTATTTTGGTTTACCAGCCTTGTTCTCTAGTGGAGCATTTGACTTGCCTTTCTAGGCTATGGCTTTGCCCTTCCTTCCCCTTCATTATAGGCTTCCGCACCTTGTAGCTCCTAGTATTGGCCTCATGGTCAGCAGAGCTCCCAGGTGGCTGTGCGACAAAGTTCTTGCGGAGAACTTCATCTTGAGTCTCTACAACCTACATGATATCAATTAATTCAGTATACTCCTTGTAGCTGTCTTGACGATAGTTGCACCTAGATTGCATTGCACTAGGGTGGAAGGTGGAGATGGTCTTCTCAATTTTCTGCTCATCTGTGACCTACCTGCTATAAAGCTGAAGATTGGTACAAATTCTGTGTAGAGCATAATTGTACTCCCCAACCGTCTTGAAATCAGTAAATCTAAGTCGAATCCATTCTAGCTCTGCCTAAGGAAGGATGGTGCACTTTAGTTTCTCGAAACAGAGGTGATACCTAAGGAAGTAAAGTGCCTGATCATTTTTCTCATGTGTAGGTTTGACATCCTGCGGTGCACTAATCCCAATGGCAGCGCAAAGCTTCTTGGCTCTAAGTACGATCTCGACATCAGAAGTTCAAGTCAAATAGTTTTGGCCGTGCTAGGCTAGCTCCTCAAACTCCCAGTTCGTAATGCCTACCATCTACATGTGTATGAATGAAATATATAAATTTTACTGTAGGTAAATATGCAAGAAATAAGTTGGATAATGATACAAAATATTCTCATGATATTTCAGAATTTTTTTTGCATATTTTCTATAATTTTACTGTTAATTTCAGTGATTAAAAGCAATTTAAACAATTACAATTAATCAAAACAGTAAGTAAATACAAAAAAGCATAGAAAATAATAACAATAGTGCTAAATATGCTTTAGATGTGAAAGACAACTCAAAATTTAAATTCCCGAGGCCCTTTTATGCTGGAATATACATTTTCAGTGAATTCTGCAATTTTCTGAGGGGTTCTCTGCTAATTTTCAATTGTGAGAAAATTTTTGCTTAGTTTTCTGATTTTTCGATGGCCTATTTGCAAAAATCCAAATGCCCCTCCCTCGCGCCGCCCCAGCCAATCGGAGGGTCCGAACTACCTTCGGCCAATCGGACGGTCTGAAGTTCCCTGGGTCAATCAGACTGGTCTGAACCTTCCATGGTCTATCGTGCCATCCATGGCTGATCGGACTAGTCCGAACTTCCTGTGGCCGATTGGACGGTCTATGTATGATTGGACGGTCCAGATTTCACATGGCCATTCGGACTGGTCCGACTTGCCATGGCAGATTGGGCAGTCCATGTCTAATCGGATGGTTTGGATCTCCCTTGACTATTTGGACTAGTCCAAACTTCTCGTAGCCGATCGGACGGTCCACAACCGATCGAATGGTCCGGATTTCTCATGACCATTCGGATTGGTCTAAACCTCCATTGCCAATTGGATGGTCCATTGCTGATCGGACGCTCTAGATTCTTTCATGGCTGATTCAAAGAGGGAGGGGTAGGGCAAACCCTACCCTATTCACTTTGTAGCGGTGTGCCATTTGGGGAAGTCGACGGAGGCAGCAGCTCACGCGGAGGCTGGCAGAGGCATTCAGGTCGCGTCGACGCTCGTGCAGGAGGCGACAGTCATGTGGGCGCTACAGGCGGCTAGGGTCAGCAGCCGTGTGGGCACTGTGGGCGACGACGGCTGTGCAGGCGAGTGTTGCTGGTGAGTAGGGCTGACGGGGAAGCCCGTGCGGGGGTGTGCGGTGCAGGAATTGGTGGCGGTGGCTTCAGGCAGGAAGCCAAGCAACGGCTCAGCCATGCAGGGTTAGCGGTGGCACGAACAACGGTGCGTAGCGCGGTCACGTTTGTGCGGCCGGTGCTGGAGCTCATGCGGGTACGGCGTAGCGCGGAATGGCCGGTGTTGGTGCGGCTTCGGGCACATGACGTGGCTGGGAGGCCATGTGGGGCGACGCCGTTGCGGCTAGCGACGGCACAGCGCGGCGGGGAGGCATGGTGCGGTGAGAGCCCATGTGGGGGTGGCTCTACTCTATGCCGATGAAGGCGCAGTGCGGTGAAGGAACGTAGGGGGTCAGAGCAGCCATACGGGGCTGGTGGGGCCTTTGCCGTGCCGGCTCAACGGTGCGGCAGCGTGCTGGCGGCACGCGTGGCGGATGGGCCGACGCGACGCGTGCGGGCACCGCGGCCACATGCAGGTAGCGATTTTTTTCTTTCCAATCAATCTATAGTACAATCCTCGTCCACTCCTTTCTATATAATCTACCGATTAGTATTATGCTGGTGACTTCTAGTCTGCTCACGGTAGATTAGAGTGGATTTACACCGTAAAAAATAATCTAGAAAGCAAAAATTTACGGAATTTAAAATGATCTAGATATGTAAATATCGTGCTTCGATTATTACCTTTGATCCACCGGAGCAATTTGTGCTGATAACGTGTTGAGAAACCGTCGCTAGCGAGTCCAGTCTGAGCGATTCCTCTCCTATACAAAATAGATACATCAAACACAGAATATTGTAAACAATGATTTTGACACAGAGAGATGAGAGAAAAATTTCTTTTTTTATTGCTTTCTTTGTTTATGTGTGCTTTACAATAAGTATGACCTTTATTTATAGACTAAGTAAAAAATGCTTATCAATAGATTAGGTTTACAGTTCAAATCTAGGTTTCTTAATAGTAACCACGTTCTTGTGTGAGACGGGAGGGAGAAGGTGGTGGTATGCAAATTCAAATGGCTCGACCTGAGATGGGCGCGCCCCACATGGCCCCTGGGAGGCGACTCGTGGAGCCCTCTTCTCTCCTCTTCTCTCCCATGCAGATGCAGCTAGCTAGGTAGCAATTGCGATCGCGCGGTTTATAAATATCAAGGCATAGAAGCAAATAATTGCAAACCATAGAGGTGGTGCAGTAGCAGCAATTGCAATTGCAGCCTCATCGGTATCTGCAGGCAGCAGCAACAACTGCACGTGAGCATAAGGAGATGATGACCAGCAGCAGCAATGGCAAGTGCAGCAGCAGCAGCAGGCAGCAGAGCAACAAGCGCTACCCCCTGCGCTGCTCGCGCAAGGGCTGCATGAAGGGCAAGGGCTGGCCGGAGAACCAGCGCTGCCCCTTCTGCTGCACCTGGGGCAAGTGGGTCGCCCAGATCCGCGAGCCCAACCACGGCGCCCGCCTATGGCTCGGCACCTTCAACACCACCCTCGGCGCCGCACACGCATACAACGCCGCCGCCAGAGAGCTCTACGGCGACTGCGCGCGCCTCAACCTCCCCGTCTCTGTCTCTCCATCCCCTGATACCACGGCAGGTCTACAGCTTCGTCCCCCACACATCAATATTTCTACTACTACAGGTGCTGCCGGTGGCCACCAGTACAAGCAGTGGCAGACCCAGAATCAAATTTTAGGGGGGGGGCTAGTAGAACATAACGTACGAAAGATAAATGAATTAAATATAAAGTGAACTGTATTTTGCAATCTAAAATCACACATAATTATAATAGGAACATAGTAAAAATACAAAATACAACAAAGATTGTACCTCGATAATGGTTCATGTGCCTCCCAAAGCCCATAAATATATGTAAACAGTTATCTGTATACACAAAATTAACAAACTTAGTGATAAAATCAGAAATTACATTTGTGAATAGTTATAAAGATTGAAACAAATGATGAAACATACTATTAACTAGGATTGAATAGTAGTAGTGCAAGTACGAGGCAATAGTATTCTACGAGATTTCATGCTAAAATATCAAATTAATCACAATTACATAAATTAAGAAGAATGGATCTATATTAATAAATAATAACTCATTGTTTTATACCTATTAAAGTATTAATGACTTAATGGTTAGTTCATACCTATTTCAATAGTTCTAGTTCATACTTCATACAAGCATACCTATTAGTTCTTGAGTCTTCCTCTCGGCCAGCACAGGACTCGGTCTCATATAGCCTCCCTCTGTCGGTCTGTCCCTCACGCGCTCACTAAGCAGTTAGGCGCTCCCTCTGCCAGGCGCTCGTTCCCGCCTCCCTCCTCAGCTCCTGCCTCCGGCCTCCCTAGTCCCCACTGCCAGGCGCCAGCTCCGAGCTCCCGCCTCCCCGCCTCCCTCCGCCCACCGGGCCGACCAGCCGACCGGCAAGGCGGCAACCAGGCCTCCGGGCTCCCGGCCTCCCGCCTCCCCACAGGGCCCACACTGCAAGCTCACGCCAGCGGCGGCGCCTCAATCTCCTCCGACCTCCCTCTCTAGGCCAGATCTGGCGCTCCTCGGCTCCTGCTCACCCGGTCACGCCTTGGTCCTCGGCCGCTCGGCGCCTCCGCCAGTCCGTCGCCTCGCAGCCTCCCTCTCCGGCCAGATCTGTTGCGGCGCTCCACCCTCCACACCTCGTCGCCTCCAGATCTGGCACTCCACCCTCCGCCCATCGCCCGTCCGTGCTTTGCCGTTGCTGTGGACTGTGGTGTGGCCGAATTGGATTTGGGTCATTTGGTTCCCCAAGTGCTCGGTATGTATTTTTTGGTGGGCTTTGTCGATTAGGCCTTTACACTTTGCAGGATCGATATTTGTGGCCCAAATTGGCATTTTATTGCAATGCTTGCTATGGTTGCTTGTTGTTGGGATTTTTTGTCTTCACAGCCTCATTGTCCCAGGCTCCTAACCCCAACCGATGGCACCGTGGCAGGCATGGCGGTGGCGGCGCCCCAGCTGGACGTAGGGGGGGCAAGGGGGGTACCCACTCTCCGGCCGGAGGTAGGGTGGGCGCTAGCCCCCCTGACCCACCAAGCGTTGTAGGGGTACAAACAAAACAGATACAGATGGATATCGTTCATCCCATATTCTTTTGTATATTTTTTCTTAGAGTCAGAGTCGGACAAGGATAGTTCTTGATACGAATATGAATGCGGATATTCTTGATCAAGAATGCGAAGTGAATACATGTCGCTTCGAATACAGTTAGTTTCAGTCACGAATATTTAGTTAGATAATACGTGAAAACATAAATCATATATGTTGCACATATAAAATTAAATAAACCATACTACATGACCAAAACACAACTACATTAGTTGCTTAACAAGTAAATTTAACTGTTATCATACGATGATAGAGACTAATTAAGCAAGTGGTAGGAAGTTCTAATTAGCAAAGTATAAGATATGCCTAGTGAAGCAAGTAGTAGCTACACGTAGCAAGTCACAACTCTAAACCTCACATTGTCCAAAATCAAGATTTACCTATAGCCAAGTACATTACTAGTTCGTTTAACTATAAAAAAACCAAAAAGAATGGGCCACAAGCGAAGCGGCTTTAAAAAGCCGCTTGAAGAAGTCTGCCCATTTGTTTTGGCTTCCGAAGAAGCCAAAGCCAAAAACCATGAAAAAGCCAAAATGAATGGGTCTATATGCGGCAGTATATGCCTTACCTTCCTCCTATATTTTTGTTTTCTTTCTTTCCCTTTTCCTCTTTCTATTTTTCTCTCCTTTTCTTCTTCCTTCAAGGGGCCACCACTAGCTCCACGCCATTGCCACAATATCCGCCGCCGTCGCCTCGCGTTTCCCCTTACCCAACAAGGCATAAAGGCAATGCCTACATGTAACATGACATCACCTTGGCATCCATAATGTTTAGGTCATTGTCTGATGCGATCTATATCGCTCCCATGATCACATGCAATGATAATTGATTATGCCAATTACTCTCTCCAGACTCCATTTCTCAGTGTTTTAGCTAAATTCACACAAAATAAGGATCAATACAATATTACTATGCTGCTCCATTACTTTATTAAATCTGCCCTTGTATATAAAGTCAAATTTCATCATTGGGGAATATAGGAGGTAAAATATGATATTTTCTGGTGTCGAGACCCGAATATGCGAATCCGGACTCCTTGTGTATTCTGCACTAGTCCTAGGATCATACTAGTGCACACAGTCAAACATAAATGTCATCACAACCATATATACGATAAGAATAAAGGAAAAGCTCAAATATCAATAAATCTCAAAAGGTACGACTTTATGGTCAAGCTTACGATAAACTAGCCTGAAGGGCTTAACAAAACTAGCAGCGGAAATCCAAAATAAAGCGTAGTGGCCAATCGACAAGCCCACAGGCTATCGAGTGGAGAATGAAGCCTAATCTGTGAAGTCGTCGAAGTACTCTCCTTCTGGAACCTTCTGCTGATGATACTCCTCTTCCTCAACTGAGCAACATTGGGCATAAAGCCGTGAGTACATTGGTACTCAGCAAGTCATTTGTAACAAATGAATGCAATATAGTATGCAAGGCTTACCAAAGAATGGCTGAAAAGTTAATTTACATAAAACGACATTTAAAGGTAAATACAGTAAATAGATTGAAAGCGAACTTTAAATAAAATAATAATAAATAATAACCAAAAGAATTGTAATAAACTACTTATGGACCTCTCATCCGTAAGCTAAGCCAACCACTTATGGACCTCCCATCCATAAGCTAAACCAACAGTGAATTAACCATTCCCTATCTAATCACAATCCACAAGATTTCAGAAATAACTACCCCTCGTGTGAAATCACCGAGCATTGTCCATGACCGAGGACACGGCTATTCGAATAGTTTTACACTCTGCAGAGGTTGCACAACTGTACCCACACGATGTGATGATCCTCATGTTAAAGAAAATCACAACAAGGCCTTTACAAAGTTTAGTCACAACTCAATCCGCTCGCTAGGGTTTCGCATCACACCCCCCTTGCGCCACATGGAAATCAGCAACCATGTTCATCTCAATGGCAAGATTGAAGTTGAAACATCCCAAATTAGTCAGCCAGGTCCGTCCCATACCAGACATGTGGTTTGCACGGTAAGACTCAGATCAATGACGCACAAAGTTAAGTCCTTAATTCTACCCGGGCGAGACTACCTCATCCCTCGAAGTGCTCCAACACTTCCCCCTTTACTGCACGATCACTCTTCCGAGTGCAAAACCAGGTTTGTATAACCAGCACCAATGACGCACCAATGTCATGGCACAAATTGTAATAAACGTGGCACCAACTATAGTTTTATATCTCATTAAGTCAAATTGATAATTCACGTATGATGATAAACCCAATCGTAACTATAAGCAAAGTTAAGCATTCTATCGTACCAACCCATGTGACAAATAACCTAGCATCACTAGTATGTTTCCCAACCTATGGTGACAATGGTATCATGGCATTCCAAATTATCAAGAAAGGATAAATCAATCTGGGACAATAATTACTAATTACAAGGTTTGAATAAAAATAGCGATGCAACGTAATTTAAAATAAAATAATTAAATAATAAGTTGTAAACTAGGTTCAACATGATCAAAGGACACAACTTGCCTTGGTTATGCTCAGTGAGGTACTCTTGGTCTTCGGGCGTAGATCCTGCTCCTCCGGAATCCGAATCTAACGAGAGAGAAAACGATCAAAAGAAGAAAAACACATAAAATAATAAGTAAATGAACTCCAAAAATCATGAAACCAGAACCAAAAGCTAGAGCTCGATTTTAGATGAATTTAGAAAAAAGAACGGAGTCAATCGGAGCTAGGACGGAGGAGAAAGGGCTCTCGGAAAATAAATCCTAACGAAAATCGGGAAAAGTGAAAAAAGTTACTGTGCTGTGAACCCGGTCCACGGGAAGCTCGGTGTACGGTAGACCCGGCGCACGGAATATTGCACGCGGGAGAGGGGGTGCTGAGTCGGCGGGGTTGGGCTGACGTGGTAGCTGGTGGTGCTGCCACGTGGCTTGGTCTGACGTGGCCTGCTGACGTGGCTGCCACGTGGCTCGGGTGGCGTATTTTGGCTGATGTGGCGCTGATGTGGCTGCCACGTGTCATGCCACGTGGCCCTAGGGCTGACATGGTGTGCCACGTGGGTAGGGCTGACGTAGCTCGGTGCGGGCGCGGCGACGGTGGCGGGATCGGACGGCTTAGAAGGCGACACGTGGGCGCATCTAGGCCGGAGGTTTGGATCTGGAACGGGCGGCTGAGATTGGGCGGCGTGGAGGCGGGAGTCGGCCGATGGCCAACGCGTGTCTGGCGCGTCGCGCGAAGTGTCGCGCGGAAGCAGCGCGGGGATCGAGGGCGGGTGCGTGGTCGCGTCCGGCGAGGCGGGTGCAACGGGTTCCGGCGAGGCGCGCGCGGGGCGTGCGAGTGCGACGGCGGTGGGGTGGTCTCCGGCGACCATTGCGCACGACGGACGGTCCAGCGGGCGGTGGGGTTCTCACCGGCGACGAACGTGACGACGGCGGCGACCTCTGGCGACGGTCCGAGCGGCAAATGCGGAATCCGGCGACGGGGACAGGGACGCGGCTTCGGCGGAGACGACGGCAGGGAGGAGAGGACACCGGCGACGGTGGTCTGCGGTAGGAGATGGCGGCGCACGGGAGCGAGGGAGGTGGCGAGGGCGGCGGCGTCGTTCGGAGCACGCGAACCGAGGGCTTAAATCCCGCGAACCGAGGTGGGTCCGAGACGAACTCGACGCGACGATTTCGCATCGGGGACGACACATAGGCGGGGCGACGCGTGGCACGGGTCTGGCATCAGACGGCTGCGAGCGAGGTGAGGCGTGGAGCGCGGCGGCGGCTAGGGTTAGGGCAGGCGCGGGGCGAGCGGGGCGAGCGCGCGGGATCACGACGCGTAGCGGGCACGTCGATCGAATGGCGCGGAGGCGAGGGAGGCGGGAGCGCGCGGGTGTGGATCTGGCGGCGGAGGGAGAGGCGGGGGGTGGGAGCGGGCTGGGCTGAGGGAGGTGGCGGGGAAAGAGGCCGGGGATGGCGACGCGTGGAGGGGAGAGGAGATCGGGCGGCGGGTAATATTTCCCTAATTAATTTCTTTTCAGAAAATTCTAATAAACTTCCAGGAGCTCTAGAAAATAGCAAAAAAATCTCAAAAATTCACCAAAAATACCAGAAAACTCCTTGTGACACAAGGAACTCAAATAAATTATTTTTAGCTAATGTTGAAGTTTAGTTTAATCATATTAAATCCTTTAAAACTTTGAAAATTCAATTTAAGCTTGATTAAAATTCAGAAAAATTCCAAAAATTTATTTTTAAATTCAACGTTTTAAAAAGCTTTGAAAATCAGGATGTTACATCTGGCCAACCGATCTCTTTTGTATTTTCATGTTTAGGGTTGGAATTTGAGAATAGAGTGCGTGGTGTGTTTTCTATCCTCCAAAGTGAAGTGACTGTAGAACTTTCCTCCTCAAACAGCAATAGAATCAATCTTTGATCATCTCCATGGTTATTTCTTGTCTTGATTGATTTGCTCTTAATTTGGTAGATTTTTCCTCTCATCTCATCTCTCTTGTTAGTCTTGTTGTGCTAAGAATGTATAAAAGACATAAATAATGTTAGAAAATCTATCTCCACCCATCTAGGCACTTGGTAACAAGTTCATCAAGAAACTCTATTTTTTGCCCGTTTTTGATCTTTTAAGTGATTTCTTGATATGATGGTTTTTGGCTTGATTTTGTCGGTGTTCTAACTTGTTGTGACATCCACGAGCAAATCGTACTCACCGTTTTAGGTTTTTGATCAGTTTTGGTGCGATCTGTCTTAAAACTGAAAAGGTCATGTCAATGTTTAATATCGATCTTACATATGATTTCTTGGATTTGGGGAGAGCTCTCAAGACCCCTCGTATGATCATACAAAGTAAAGACACAAGGATTTTTATAAGGTTCGGGCCTTCTTCTAGAAAAATAACAACCCTACGTACTGTGTTACTATTACTGAGGGAAAGTGTAAAAGTATGGATAGTACGAGAAATCTAGCACTCCTTCCAGAACTGAACGCCCCATCCTTCTCCAACATCAATTTATATATTAGCAACGAAGTGGTGGCAGTTGTTTCTTGGTAGAAGACACATTGGCACTTCGGGAGTTAACCGCGGATTGGTGGTTATTGCCAGAGAGACATAGACAATTGTTCATTGTAAGATGATTGTTGTCAGAGAGACGTGAGCAAGATGGTGTGCGGTTATGAAGCATAAACGTACATTCTAACTGACTTGTCAGACAAATCTGCTATGAAAGCAGGTTAGCTAAACATAGGAGAATGATTAGAGAGTCGTAGCATAACTTACGACTAGATCACCGTAGCAGAACTTACGACTAAGTAATTGTAGCATAACTTATGACTACTCTACGAAATTTCTCCCTTATCGTTAAGGGGTATATTTGAGAATATGATGATGTAATAAATAAAGAGTCATTATATCCTCATCATCTAGCTCCCCAACTTCAAATGAAAATAACTTGCGCAAGAGGAGTTGTAGATGATCGAAAGCATTGTCTTTTCGATTCTTGACCAGGAATGCATTTGGACAGAAAGGTAATTTTGTTTGAGTTGAGAAGACAGACGGACTTCAAAGAGAATTTTTAATTACCTCTTATAATTCTGTCTACCCATTCGCTTCCCGAGAAAACCGTTCAACTCCCTAGACAAGTAACTGATGCTTCAATAAAAAAGGCCACTTTTGGGCTACCCTTTCGGCTTTACTTTTCTCAATCATTTCCATCCTCCTTACATTTTTTGACGAACAAGTTATCTTCCTCCTTCAACCTTCTTCTATATCCAAATCATCCAGTCGGGAAAATGGCAAAACTTTCATCCAATTGGGTGGTATCAGAGATAGATAGGCCCAAGCTAAAGGCCTTGGAAGAGGCTGAGAAGATCCCGCCACGAAAATTCATGAGGTGGATTGAGGCCACCAGACAACACTAGTCATCAAGGGAGATTGGACAAATCTTGGTGTTCCACACTTTTTTGTGAGTACGGCCTTCGTCTTACTACTCATCTCTTCCTTACAGTGGTGCTGAGTACTACGTGGTTGAGTTGGTGAATCTGGTTCCTAACTCAGTTACCATACTAAGTGTATTCGTATACCTCTACGAAGCATATTTGGGGATCCCCACAAACTTGGAGCTATTATGGTATTATCATGAGACCAGCCGTCAAACCGGAATCGCTGGAACCTACGGATTGAAACTTCACGTCGGGAAGTTGAAGGTGTACATCCAGTTGTTCACCTGGTCACCATAGCCTGGGTGGAGGAAGAGGTGGTTCTACTGGGAGACTATTAGTGAAGACACTCTTTTCTTTGTGAGGAAGGCTGCCGAAAAGAATTCATCCTAGAATTCAGTCTTAAAAGACACTACCAGATTTACTCCCTACATCTCAGCTATTAAGGAGCTGAGGGATAAGAGACTTATGGGATGGCATGTAGTGAAGGAATACTCCACCCGTCGCATCAGCCCTTTGAAGAGGCGAGCTCATCCTATGTGAATGTACTCGGGTGCAGCTGATGATGAGGACATCACACTTTTGGATACAAATAAGACTTCTCAACTTGACGCAATACAAGGACCAATTACAAGGGCACGTGCACGACAACTAAATTATCAGGTGAACTCTTTCCTAGAAATACATAACTGTTTAATGGAGAAGAGACTACTACCTGATGCATGTATTGTTCTTTTACTTAGGAACATAGGAGATGATCAAGCGCAAGGAATACAAAATAAAGAGAGACATGTGCAAGCAGAGTATAAGAGTCACCACATCACCTTGATGCCAGCTCAAGGAACAACTCCAGTGGGACACATATTGGATTTCAATTCAGCCTCCAGGTCAATTCGGAATCAGCCATATAGGTCCAACTTCAAATGTGCATAACTTTTGCACGCGAACTTCGTTTAAGGTGTGCGAGTACAGTATAGAAAAAAGAATTTGTCCACTTTCCAATGGATCTAGCCTCACCTGTAAATTGCTTCTGTGCGCACCACAATCTTCAAATCAAGCCAACGTTGACTCAGCCTGACATGACCAACTTTAAATGCTCATAGATTTCGTATCAAAAGTCCGTTTGGAATGTGTGAGTACAGCATGGAAATGTTATTTCGTCCTTTTTCCAACGGATTTAGCCCCATCCCGAAATTCTTTTTATGCACAACGGGAACATCAAAACAATCTTTTAGTTTTGGAAATAGAGATAGAATCAGTTATAATTTGATTAGTTTCCATGTGTTGAGAACTTTTCATAAGCAAGAGCCTGCGTGTCCCTATAATAGAGGCTCAATTAGCCATATAACTCGGGCTTGTTTAGATTAGTTTTTCACCGTGAAACTTCGTCGTGTGTTCTTGTATCAACTAGACCAACAACTACGATTGTAGGCATCAACTCTTTGTGTTCCTCATTCATATTTGCAATAGTCAGATTGCTCTTTATCTTGTTTTTGCTTGTTTTTCGATTGCTTGTATGAATTGAACCTCGTGTTCAGGTCAATCGCGTTCTTTGCACAGTTGATATCGACTAGGGTGTGGTGTAGCGATTGCAGGACGGACTTGGTCATCTCTGTCAAGTAGCCTCTTCGTCAACGTCATATCAAGTCAAACTTATCCTCTTCGTCAACGTCATATCAAGTCAAACTTATCCTTCTCGTTGGAAGATCGGGCCACCCCCTCATCAGTTGGTATCAGAGCACAGATTGCCCGGTGAGATTTTAGTTTTAGATTTATTTTTTATACCTATAGCCAAAAAATTGCCCTACAAAAACAGTTAAATTCCGCTTTCCAAACCACGTTGTGCCTTTCAATTTGTTAATTTCGATTTGCTAAATTGAATTTGTGCCCATTTTAGATTTCTCTTGTTTCTGGTCATATTCTTGGTCCCATAAAACTCACAAAAAAAAATCCCCACATCCAAAACCATCAAGAACACATCAAACCCTAATTCCGATTTTCGGCCAGAAGACTCCCTCTTGTGTAGCCGCCACCAAAAATAGCGTAACTTTTGATTCTTTGCTCCTTTTTGAGTGTGAGAATTTGAATTAGACTCATAACTTCAATATCCATCTACCTGCAAAATTTTGCTTCATTGCAGTACGGCAATTAAAAGATATCTGCGGTGAAAGTTGACCCAAATTTCTGTTCTGAATCTGCAATAGTCAGAAATTGTAATTTTTGTGAGAATTTTTCTATCGGTTTTCAGAAGTTGGTCCCAAAAGGAAAGTTATAGAAAAAGCTGTCATAAAACAAGGAAAAAAAGAATCATTGAAAAATAGGCAATTGACAAAAAGTATGGTTAAAATACCGACAACTTGTCTAGTGGACAGAAATATGCCATTCTCAGATTTGGGTCAATACTTGTGCTTTCCACTTCTAATTTCATTGAAATTAATGATCTTGTGTCTACCACTCCTATATTTTGATATCCACTTGTATTAGCCTTCATCTATGCTTCTTTGATCAGCAACATAAGGCTAAGTGCTAGATACGAACTATAATTCAATTCCATGCAATTTCTGAAATTAACCGATTGTTCTCCATTGCTACATATCTAGAGCTTTCCAAGCTACACTTACTACTAACCGTTACAAGCCTTGATGTACCGGCAATCGCTATACTCATCACTCAAGTCAGGACTATCACGAACCAGCCACCGGTTGCACAACTTGTTTGCTTTGGTAAGAATTTGTAAGAATTTGGTAAGAGTTTGAGTGTGTGCGACTTTTGTAAACCTCCAAGCACCCAGTAGTGATAGAAAACTAATATCTTTCTTGTGAGTTTCTTGTTTTTCACTAATAATGGTAGGATCACAAAATTCAAAACATGATGGCAAGGATGATGGTTCATCTGTTGAACTTGAGAGTGCTGGACCTCTCACTCCTCGCACCTGGATGTTGGTGCAACACTTCAACCGTGAGGTCAATAAGAGAATGGAGGAGATCTACAATGTGTTGGGTCTGCTCAATGACACCCTCATCACCATCAACAACATAGTTGAGAATCTTGAGCAACGTCCACCCCCAGCTACTCGACGTGCTCTATCTTCCCCTCACTCTTCGGCAGATGAGGATGACGATGTTGAAAAGAACAACTACGATGCCGACACTGAAGTTGAGGGCCTCGATAACCACAACTGTCGTCGATTCCGGCAAAACCGACGAGGTATGGGCAGGTTATAAAGAGAGGTACATAATGATGATGCGTTAACTAAAGTTAAGATTACAATTCCTTCATTGGCTGGTAAATATGACCCTGAAGCTTATCTTGATTGGGAATTACAATTAGATCAAAAATTTGCATGCCATGATTTTCCTAATGATAAAAGAGTTAGGGCTGCTACTAGTGAATTTACTGATTTTGCATCAATTTGGTGGAGGAAACAATGTAGACTACCCCATGTACCTAGAACTTGGGATGCTTTGAAAAAAGTCATGAGAGCTAGATTTGTGTCTTCATACTTTTCACGTCATATGTTAAATAAATTGCAATACTTAAAATAAGGTAATAGATCAGTAGAGAAATACTATCAAGAATTACAAATTGGTTTATTGCATTGTGGTTTGGAAGAAACTGAAGAAACTAAAATGGCTAGAATTTTGGGAGGGCTTAACCGAAAAATTCAGGACATACTTGACTATAAGAAATACAATTCTGTCACTCGTTTGTTTCATCTTACTTGCAAAGCTGAAAGGAAAGTGCAGGGGCGACACATGAGAACAAGGAGTCATTTTGGAGGCTCTTCTTCCTCCAAACAAAGTGTCGGAATAACAAGAACACCCCTTCCATATATACCAAGCCGAGGGCGCTCCACTTCTACTTCCATGCCCTTACGTGCACCGGAAGCAAGCAAGGCTACAGCCGTTCAAGCTCCCACAAAACCTGCTCCAACAAAGAGTGCATCTTCGGTTACTTCCACTGGACGTACAAGGGACATCCAATGTCACAAGTGCAACGGGTTTGGGCACTTCATGAGAGATAGTCCAAGTCAGCGGGCTCTCATTGTGAGAGAAGATGGTGGGTATACTTCAGTTAGTGAAATTGATGAAGAGTATATATATGTTGCAAATGACCTTGCAGGTGATGAGATTGATACTAGTGACGAACAAGAAGAACACTTGAGTGCTGAAGCTTCAAATAAGTACACGAGCCTTATAGTGAAGTGTGTTCTTAGTGCACAAATGGAGAGTGCCAAACAAGACCAACGACACAATTTGTTTCAAACCAAGTTCATCATCAAGGATCGTTCATGTCGTATCATCATCGATGAAGGAAGTTGCAACAACTTGGCTTGCTTGGAAATGATCGAGAAGCTTCACTTGACCACAAATCCTCACCCACGACCCTACTACATTCAGTGGTTTAACTCATGTGGTAAGTTGAAAGTAATTAAAATTGTGAGGGTACCATTTTCACTTGGTTCATATCATGATTATGTTGATTGTGATGTCGTTCCTATGCAAACATGCTCCTTGCTTTTCGGTAGGCCATGGCAGTTTGATAATGATTCCACTCATCATGGCAGAAATAATCAATATACTCTCATGCATAAGGGCAAGGAAATTATTTTACATTCAATGTCTCCTGAAGCCATTGTTAAAGATGAAATTGAACAATCTGAACGTAAGAAAAAGGAGAATGCTAAAAGTGAGAATCAGTCAGTAGCTAAAGAATACTTTCCACCTAAAAAGAAAGAAGCAAAAGAATCAAATGCTAGAAAGAATGAAATTAAATTGAAAGGTGTTATTCTATTAGCTACTAAATTTGATTTCAATGACTTGGAAGTAGAAAATTTAGTTTGCTATGCCTTACTTTGCAAAGATGCTTTCTTTTCTTTTGAGGATTTGCCTGCATCTTTGCTTCCTGTTGTCACTAACCTTTTGCAGGAGTTTAATGGTGTGTTCCTATCTGAAATACCCCCAGGGCTGCCACCTATGAGAGGAATTGAGCATCAAATTGACTTGATCCTAAGAGATTCTTTGCCAAACTGTGTACCATATAGGACTAATCTAGAGGAGACTAAGGAAATTCAGCGTCAAGTGCAAGACTTTCTTGACAAGGGGTACGTACGTGAAAGTCTTAGTCCTTGTGCTGTCCCTGTGATTTTAGTTCTTAACAAAGATGGATCTTGATGAATGTGTGTTGACTGTAGAGCGATTAATAATATCACTGTTAGATATCGTCATCCTATTCCTAGGTTAGATGATATGCTTGATGAATTGAGTGGTTCTATTGTTTTCTCTAAAGTTGACTTGCATAGTAGATACCACCAAATTAGAATGAACTTGGAGATGAATGAAAAACTGCTTTTAAAACTAAGTTCAGATTATATGAGTGGTTAGTGATGCCTTTTGGTTTAACTAATGCACCTATCACTTTAATGAGATTAATGAATGAAGTTTTACATGCTTTGATGATATATTAATTTACAGCCCGTCACTTGATGAACATCATGAACTCTTACGTGCTGTCTTTATTGCTTTGAGAGATGCACGTTTATTTGGTAACATCGAAAAGTGCACCTTTTGCACCAATTGAGTTTGTTTCCTTGGCTATGTTGTTACTCCGCAGGGATTTGAGGTAGATGAAGTTAAGATTGAAGCGATAAAGAGTTGGCCAACACTACAAATAGTCACACAAGTGCGGAGCTTTGATGGACTTGTAAGATTCTATCGTCGCTTTGTGAAAAATTTCAGCACCATCGCTGCACTACTTAATGAATTGACGAAAAATGTGTTCCTTTCAAATAGAGACAAGCACAAGAAGAAGCTTTTAACCTTCTAAAAAAAAGCTCATGAATGCACCATTACTCCAACTTCCTGATTTCGGTAAGACTTTTGAACTTGAGTGTGATGCTAGTGGAATTGGAATTGGTGGTGTGTTACTTCAAGAAGTTAAACCTGTTGCCTACTTTAGTGAGAATTTGAATGGGCCAAGTCTTAATTATTCAACTTAAGATAAAGAATTATATGCTATTTTTCGTGCACTTGAAACTTGGTAATATTATTTATGGCACAAAGAGTTTGCTATTCATTCTGATCATGAATCGTTGAAGCACATTAGAAGTCAAGCTAAACTAAATCGAAGACATGCTCGTTGGGTTGAATTCATAGAATTATTTCATTATGTCATAAAACATAAGGGAAGGAAAATGTGATTGCTGATGCCTTGTCTCGGCGGTATACTTTATTGTCTCAACTTAATTGTAGAATTTTTGACCTAGAGACAATAAAAGAACTATACGATTCTGATAATGAATTTAAAGATGCCATGTCCAATTGCAAAGATGGTAGAAGCTGAAATAAATTTGTTTTCAATGACGTATTTTTATTTAAATCTAACAAGCTATGCATTTGTAACATCCTGATTTTCAAAGATTTTTAAAACCTTGAATTTAAAAATAAATTTTTGGAATTTTTGAGAATTAGTAAAGAGTAATTTGAATTTTTTAGAATTTAAAAGGATTTAATGTGATTAAAATAAACTTCAACATAAGATATAATTATTTTATTTGAGATCCTTGTCTCTCGAGGATTTTTCTGGTATTTTTGGTAACTTTTTGGGATTTATTTGCTATTTTCTAGAGCTCCTAGCATTTTGTTTGAATTTATTTAAAAAGAAAAACTCTAGAATTTCCCTCCCAAACCCTAGCGGGCCAGACCCGGCCCGGCCCACTCCCCTCCGCGCCACGCATTGGCTTCCCGCCGCGCCGCGCGTCCCCTTCCTCGGCCCATCCAGCCCGCCGTGCCGTCCAACCACCCGCGCCCACCAGCTGTCGCCAATCCCACCTCTCCGCGCCGCCCCGCTTCAATCCGAGCCGTCCACCACCCCCCTCGCACGCCCGCGCGCGCCAGCTGGCCGCCACCCCAATCCGCCTCCTGCACCCGTGCGTCCCAACCGTCGGATCCCCTCCCCGCCACGCGGCAGCATCCGCGCCATCTGCCGCGCGCGTTAACCCTAACCCTAACCCGCCGCCGCCCCTCGCCCGTCGGATGCCGCCCGTGCCATCCGTAGCTAATTCATGCTGTCCGCACCGTGTTCGCGTTCGCTCTGCACTGTCCCCGAATCGGACTCCTCGGTTCGCGTGCTTTTATACGCGCGGCCGCCTCGGTTCGCGTGCCTCACCCGTTGACGCCGCCGCCCTCGTCCTCGCCTCGCCCTACCGTCGCCGAAGCCCTCGCCGCCGCCACCTGTGCGCCCCACCGTGCGCCCGTCCTCGTCGCCGCCGGAGACCCACCGCCGTCGCCATTTCCCGCCGGTGAGTTCCGCGCCGACCCCGTCGCCCGTGTCGCCCCCTCCGTCGCCGCTATGCCTGCGCCGGACGCGCCCGAGCGCGTGCCTCGGTTTGCGCACCCCCGCGCGCTCACGTCTGCGCGGCTCTTCGCGCGACGCGCCTGAGCCATGCGTTGGCCATCGGCCACCGCCTCGCCTCCGAGCCGTTGGATCGTCACCGTCGATCCAGATCTGGATCGACGGATTAGATGCAGCCACGTGTCCACCTCCGCGCCGTCGGATGGAGCCGCCGCCGCCTCACCCGACCGAGCCACGTCAGCCCTAGGTGACATGGCAGCCACATCAGCCCTGCCTACCACGTGGCAGCCACGTGGCCATGCCACGTCAGCCAAAACCCGAGCCTGGTGCCACATGTCAGCCACGTCAGCATGCCACGTCAGCCGTAGCCACGTGTCAGCACCAGCGTGAGCCACGTTAGCCCTAATCTACCGCGTCAGCACCGCCCTCCCCGTGAGCACTATTTCGTGCACCGGGTTCACCGTGGACCTGTTCTCCTGTGGATCGGGTTCACAGCACAGTGACTTTTCTGATTTTCTGTAATTTCCTTTAGGGTTTATTTTCCGAGAGCCCGTTCTCCTCCGTCCTAGCTCCGATTGACCCTGTTCTTTTTTTAAATTCATCTAAAATCGAGCTCTAGCTTTTGGTTCTAGTTTCATGGTTTTTGGAGTTCATGTGCTTATCATTTTATGTGTTTTTCTTATTTCGGTTGTTTTCTCTCTCGTTAGATTCCGATTTCGGAGGAGCAGGATCTACGCCCGAAGACCAAGAGTACCTCGCTGAGCATAACCAAGGCAAGTCGTGTCCTTTGATCATATTGAACCCAGTTTGCAATCTACTATTTAATTATTTTATTTTAAATTACATTGCATTGCTATTTTTATTCAAAACTTGTACTTGGTAGTTATTGCCCCCAATTGGTTAATCCCTCTTTGATACTTTGAAATGCCATGATACCATTGTTACCATAGGTTGGAAAATGTACTAGTGATGCTATGATAGTTGTCACATGGGTTGGTACGATTAGATGCTTAGCCTTGCTTAATTTACGATTGGGTTTATCATCACATGTGAATTATCAATTTGACTTGATGAGATATAGAACTGTGGTTGGTGCCACGTTTATTAAAATTTGTGCCATAACATTGGTGTGTCATTGACGTGGTTATACAAACTTGGTTTTGTACGGGCGAGTGATCGTGCAGTAAAGGGGGAAGTGTTGGAGCACTTCGAGGGATGTGGTAGTCTCGCCTGGGTACACGTAAGGACTTAACTTTGTGCGCCATTGATCTGAGCTTTACCGTGCAAACCACATGTCTAGTATGGGCTGGACCTGGCTAATTAATTTAGGATGTTTCAACTTTAATCTTGCCATTGAGATGAACATGGTTGCTGATTTCCATGTGGCGCAAGGGGGGTGTGATGCGAAACTCTAGCGAACGGATTGAGTTGTAACTGAACTTTGTAAAGGCCTTGTTGTGATTTCCTTAGCGCGAGGTTAATCACATCATGTGTAAAACTATTCGAATAGCCGCGTCCTCGGTGATGGACAATGCTCGGTGATTTCACATGAGGTATAGTTATTTCAGAAAACTCGTGGATTGTGATTAGACAGTGAATGGTTAATTCACTGTTGGTTCAGCTTATGGATGGGAGGTCCATAAGTGGTTGGTTAGCTTATGGATGGGAGGTCCATAAGTGGTTTATTTCAATTCCTTTCATTATCTATTTATTAATATTTTACTTAAAGTTCGCTTTCAATCTATTTACTGTATTTTCCTTCAAATGTCATTTTATGCAAATTAACATTTCAGCCTTCCATTGGTAAGCCTTGCATACTATATTGCCTTCATTTGTTACAAACGACTTGCTGAATACCAATGTACTTACGGCTTTATGCCCAATGTTGCTCAGTTGAGGAAGAGGAGTATCACTAGCACGAGGTTCCAGAAGGAGAGTACTTCGACGACTTCGCGGATTAGGCTTCGTTCTCCAGTCGATAGCCTGTGGGCTTGTCGATTGGTCACTACGCTTTATTTTGGATTTCCGCTGCTAGTTTTTGTTAAGCCTTTCGGGTTAGTCCATTGTAAGCTTGACCATAATGTCGTACATTTTGAGATTTATTGATATTTAAGCTTTTCCTTTATTTTAACGTGTATATGTTTCTGATGATATTTGTGTTTGACTGTGTGCACTAGCGTGATCCTGGGACTAGTGCAGTATACACAGAGAATCTGGATTTGCATATTTGGGTCTCGACAGAAATGGTATCAGAGCTGTATCGACTGTAGGACGAAGCCTTATGTCGGGACCCGAATATACAAATTCGGACTCTCTATGTAAACTGCACTAGTCCAAGATCACGCTAGTGCACACAGTCAAACATAAATGTAATCACAACCATACACACGATAAAATAAAGGAAAAACTCAAATATCGATAAATCTCAAAAATACGACCTTATGGCCAAGCTTACAATTTCTCTAGCCGGAAGGGTTTTAAAACTAGCAGTGAAAATACAACATAAAGCGTAGCGGCCAATTGACAAACCCATAGGCTATCGAGTAGAGAACGAAGCATAATTAATGAAGTCATCGAAGTACTCTCCTTCTGAAACCTCCTGCTGATAATACTCCTCGTCCTCAACTGAGCAACATAGGCGTAAAGCCGTGAGTACATTGGTACTCAGCAAGTCCTTTGTAACAATGAATGCAATATAGTATGCAAGACTTACCAATAGATGACTGAAATGTTAATTTGCATAAAAGACATTTCACAGTAAATATGATAAATTAATTGAAAGCGAACTTTGAATGAAAACGATAATAATAAATAATCAAAGAAATGAAAATAAGCCACTTGTGAACATCCCATTCACAAACTGAACCGACAATGAACTACCTGTTCACTTCCAACAAAAACAACCAAGTTTATAATGAAATCACTACCCCTCGTGTGAAATCACCGAGCATTGTCCATGACCGAGGACACGGCTATTCGAGTAATTTTACACTCTGCAGAGGTTGCACAACTGTACCCACACGATGTGATTAGTCTCGATCTCAGGAAATCAAAACAAGGCCTTTACAAAGTTTAATCCCAACCTAATCCTGCCAGCTAGGGTTTCGCATCACACCCCCCCTTGCACCACATGGAAATCAGCAACCATATTCATCTCATTGGCAAGATTAAGTAGAAACCTCCCAAATTAGTCAGCCAGGTCTATCATATACTAGACATGTGGTTTGCACGATAAAATTCAGATCAATGGTGCACAAAGTTAAGTCCTTAAGTCTACCTGGGCGAGGCTACCACATCCCCGAAGTGAATCTGCACTTTCCCATTTACTGCACGATCACTCACCCGAGTGCAAAACCAAGTTTGTATAACCACACCAATTACACACCAATGCCATGGCATAAATTTTAATAAACGTGGCACCAACCACAGTTCCATATATCATTAAGTCAAATTAATAATTCACATGTGATGATGAAACCATTCGTAAAATTAAGCAAGGCTAAGAAATTCTATCATACCAATCCCATGTGACAATTAACATACACCTCTAAATAATAACCCAACTTAAGGTGATAATAGCATAAGGGTGTTCCAAATTATCATGGAGGGATAATCAATCTGGGACAATAACTACCAATCACAAGGTTTGAATAAAAATAGCGATGCAATGTAATTTAAAATAAATAAATTAAATAATAGATTGCAAATTGGGTTCAACATGATCGAAGGACACGACTTGCCTTGGTTATGCTCAGCGAGGTACTCTTGGTCTTCGGGCGTAGCTCCTGCTCCTCCGGAATCCGAATCTAACGAGAGAGAAAACGACCGAAGTAAGAAAAATACATAAAATGATAAGCAAATAAACTCCAAAAACCATGAAACTAGAAACAAAAGCTAGAGCTCGATTTTAAATGAATTTAGAAAAAAGAACGGGGTCAATCGGAGCTAGGACGGAGGAGAACAGGCTCTCGAAAAATAAACCCTAAAGAAATTACAGAAAATCAGAAAAGCTACTGTGCTGTGAATTCGGTGCACGAAAGATCGAGCACACGGTGGACTCGGTCCACAAAACAGTGCTTGCGGGCGCGGTGCTGACACAGCGAGGCTAGGGCTGACGTGGCAGCGGCTGGGGCCGACACGTGGCACCTGCTGATGTGGCTGACACGTGGCATGCCACGTGGACCTAGGGCTGACGTGGCGTGCCACGTGGGTAGGGCTGACGCGGCACGGCTTGGGCGCGGCGGCGGCACAGCTTGATCCGATGGCTGAGGGGCGACCACGCGGTGAGCTCGGAGGCATCGGCTCGGATCTGGATGAGCGGTAAGGATCAGACTGCTCAGAGGCGGGGCGACGGGGATTGTCGACGCGTGGCTGGTGCGCCGCGCGGACGCGGGCGCGGCTCGGGGACCGAGGGGCGGAGCGGGGCGCCGGGGTCCGGCAGACACGGGCGACGTGAGCGGCGACTCAGGCGACGGGGAGGAGACGCAGCGATGGGGACGGCGCGGAGGCTCACCGGCAGGGATGGCGACGGCAGCGAATCTCCGGCGGTGGCGGGGACGGGCGCACGTCGGTGGCGGTGTGGGTGCTCGGGCGACGGCGGCGCGAGGCGAAGGTGAGGGCGAGGGCGACATCGGACGGGCGAGGGGCGGCGGCGACGCTAGGGTTAGGGTTCGCGCGACCGCGGGGATGGCGACGCGTGGCGGGCACGTCGATCAAACGGCGCGAAGGCGAGGCTAGGCGTGAGCGGCTGTGCGGGCGGGGTCGGGTCGACGCAATGCTGATGCGTATCACACGCGGAAATCGACGGCTGAGGTTTTTCCCCGGTTTTCTTTTTCCTCAGAAATTCAAATAAACTCCAAAAAGCTCTAGAAAATAGCAAATAAATCTAAAAAATTTACCAAAAATACCAGAAAATTCCTTGAGACCTGATGAACTCAAATAAAATATTTTTAGCTTGTGTTGGAGTTTATTTTAATCAGATTAAATCATTTTAAATTTTGAAATTCTTTTTAAGCTTGAATTAATTCCAGAAAAAATCTAGAAAATTTATTTTTAAATCCGAGGCTTTAGAAATTGCAGAAAAATAGGATGGTACAAACCTTACGCCCTTAAACAAGATCTTGACCCCGAGATCTAGGCTAGCTAGGAGAATAGGTTCAGGAATTCGGCTCTGAGGTCCTCCTCGTGCTCCCAAGTTGCTTCCTCTTTTGAATGGTTGCTCCACTGAACTTTGCAAAAATGGACTACTTTATTCCGAATGACTCGCTCTGACACTTTCAAAACTTTGATTGGGTGCTCTTTGTACGACAGATCCTCCTGCAAGTCAACGGCCTCAACTGGCACAACCTCCTCTGGCACACGCAAACACTTTTTCAGCTGGGACACATGAAAGACGTCATGTACCCCACTGAAGGACGCAGGTAGCTCCAACTGATAAGCAACCTCTCCCCTGCGTTTCAAAATCCTGAACGGACCAACATATCTCGGTGCAAGCTTCCCTTTTAACTGAAACCTCTTCACACCTTTGAATGGTGTGATCCTGAGATACACAAAATCATCTGGCTCAAAACTCAGCTCTCGACATCTGATATCGGTATAGCTCTTCTGTCTGGCTTGGGCAGTTTTTAGTCTTTCCTGAATCAAACGGACCTTATCCTTAGCTTCTTGTAAACAGTCTGGACCAAAAACCTGACCTTCCCCCGTCTCTTTCCAATTGAGAGGGGTCCCGCATTTCCTTCCATACAATGCCTCAAATGGTGACATCTGTAAACTGGCCTGATAACTGTTGTTGTACGAGAACTCTGCAAAAGGCAAACAACTGTCCCACTTGGACCTATGATCTAGCACACATGCTCTTAACATGTCCTCAAGAATCTGATTTACTCGCTCTATCTGACCATCTGTCTGGGGGTGATATGCTGTACTGAAATTCAGGTGAGTTCCCATAGCCTTATGGAAACTACCCCAAAAACGAGAGGTGAACTGAGATCCCCGATCTGACACTATTTTCTTTGGAACTCCATGTAAACTGACAATTCTCGACATATACAGCTCTGCTAATATGTCACCACAATAGGTTGTCTTAAATGGGATGAAATGAGCAACCTTGGTCAATCGGTCCACGATGACCCAAATCGAATCATAGCCCTCTTTGGTCTTAGGCAGACCGACTATGAAGTCCATACCAATTTCTTCCCACTTTCACTCAGGGATTTTCATTGGCTGCAACAAACCAGCTGGTCTCTGATGCTCTGCCTTTACTCTCTGACAAATATCCCAAAGTGCCACATACTCAGCGATCTCACGCTTTATGCTTGGCCACCAATACTTATCCTTAATGTCCTGGTACATCTTGGTTCTGCCGGGATGAATCAAGTACAAAGACTCGTGTGCCTATTTTAACAGCAAATCCTTTAACTCCTTATTAGGCACATACAAGCGCTGCTTGAACCACAGGGTTCCTTTGTCATCCACTGTAAATCCCGACTCTTTTCCTTCACTCAAGTTTTGTCTGATCCACTGAAATGCCTTATCGTTTGACTGAACCTGACGAATCTGACCATCCAAGGTAGGCTGCAACTCCATTGTTGCCAAAAATCCTTGCTCAACCAACTCTAGGTTAAGCTTCTGAAATTCCTCATGCAAAGCTGGCTAACTCTCTTGAACCATCACTGAATTACAATACACCTTTCTGCTCAAAGCATCTGCAACCACATTGGCCTTTCCAGGATGATAATGTATACCGACATTATAATCCTTTATCAGCTCTAACCACCTCCTCTGCCTGAGGTTAAGCTCGGACTAGGTAAAGATATATTTCAGACTCTTATGATCCGTGTAAACCTCACATCTATTACCCATCAGATAATGATGCCAAATCTTCAAAGCATGCACTACGGCTGTTAATTCCAAATCATGAGTAGGGTAGTTCTCCTCATGCGGTCTCAACTGGCGTGAGGCATAGGCTACCACCCTCTTGTCCTGTAACAACCCAGCTGTTTATTTCAAAAAAATTAATTATTTGATTTAATTTAAAAACAAAATAATTGCTTTTGCTTTCTTAAGTCTGTAAAAAAAATTTTGTTGCATAAAATTTTTGTTTTAAAAAAGAGGCTATTGTTGTGGAAAATAATTTAAAAGAAAACTTTTATGCATTATCAAATAAAGGGTATTTTGAAATTCTGTATAAAACGAATTCAAATTAATTACTGATATCTTCTGAATTTTATTGGATTTTCCTGGATTTTATTCCAAGCCCTGAATTGAGAGAAGTTAAAAAATTTCATTTCGTAAAAGCCAAAATAAAAATATTTCATTTTATAATGGTCAAAATAACTGCATTTCATTTTCCTAGTCAAACCTGTAATTATAGAGATTTTCAGGAATTTATAAAGATTTAAAACTCTTCTTTTAAAGTCAATTTGTGTGTTTACAATTTGTCAATATGAAAATGGGTTGAAAATATTTTTCTTTAGTGAAAAATCATTCCAGATGATTCTCTAAATTTTTCTGGAATTTGTAAAATTTATTTGGTATTTTTCTGAGTATTTTAAAGCCTCCATTCCCTTCCAAATTTTCAATCCACATCCAAAAATTCAAATTCTATCTTCTAGTTTATATTATAATTTTGGGAGTTTATTTGGGTTTTATTTGATTTTTGTTTGAATTTCTTTTGTTGTGGTTCTTCGCATAGATTTAAACGATTCAGGATAGTACGACTTCGACGATTTTCAGCAGGACTTCGAGCAAGGCAAGTTACACATTTGACCATGTTGAACCTAATGTTTCAAATTTATTTATGTTGTTTTACTGTATATGCATTCGTACTTCTATTCAAATTTAATTTAAATTCAGTTTAAACTTTAGTTATGCCCAGGATCCTTTGATTATAGCCCATTTGAATCCCGAATTCATCTACCTTGTCACCCTAACTGAAAACTAGTTAGTACAATAGTGTTGACTAGAAATTTTATAGAAGTGCTTAGCTTGGCTTAGTATAATTTTAGGTGGGATCAATCTTTCACATGAAATGACAATTCCTTTTGAAATCCTGATTTCGGTGAGTCAAGGATAGTTTATGAAAATGATTTAAAAATAAAAATAGAAACTTATGATTTGGACTTAGGCTAATGGTTAGGTGGTGTTTCGTGACACCTGGTTGATTGTCGTGCATGTGGGTATGTGGATTGAGCCTAAGTCAAATTAACGACCAGTCTGTGAGCTACTATTGCAAAGCCACATCGTACTACCACATGTCCGGTATGGGACGGACCTGGCTAAGTAATTTGTGAAGTTCCAAATACGGTTTCGCTATAGGCTGAATGTGAGCGTCCATGTGAAATCATTTGAAAAGATGGACCAGGTGGGATACCTGTGACTAGATTATTGTTTGATCGGAGCTTGCACTAACGATATTATTTTGTTAAATTGTGATTTTTATCTACTATATAAAATTCAGCTTTTGCACTTATGTGTTGTATTTAAATTCAGTACTGTTTTTTTTGCACAAATAACCTTATTAAGCCTTCCTTTGTTATCCTTATGCATGCATTCACTCTGTTCAAACTGCTGGTGTAACTTGCGTAAGTACTTTATGTGCTTACCTTTGGAGTACTTTATGTGCTCACCTTGCTAAAATCTGTTGCCAGAGGATGACGTCAACAACTTCGGTGAGGATGGTGACGACTAGGCCGCGTCTTCTGATCATTCGCTGTGGGCAGCGGGGATGGGCTCGCTTCATTGGTTTTCTTCCGCTGTTTATATTTATTTTTGGTTTATGCACCATTGATGTAACCTTTGGCCATCCGGCCCATATTTAGTTAATGAATAAATGTCATTGTGCATGATATAAATCTTTATATCCACTGTGTGTACTAGCTTGATCCTAGACTAGTGCGATTTACACAGAGGATTCAGGAGTCGTTGCTCCGGGGTCCGACATGTCCTGCATCAAAACACAACCCAATCCTTGTTTATATCAGGCAACACTAGCACTGGGGCTGTGTCGAGACCCGAATATGCAAATTCGGTCTCTCTGTATAAACTGCACTAGTTCAGGATCATGCTAGTGCACACAGTCAAACATAGATGTCATCACAGTCATACGCACGATAATAATAAAGGAAAACTCGAATATCGATAAAATATCAAAGGTACGACCTTATGGCCAAGCTTACAATATCCCTAGTCGGAAGGGCTTAACAAAATAGCAGCGGAAATCCAAAATAAAGCGTAGCGGCCAATCGACAAGCCCACAGGCTATCGAGTGGGGAACGAAGCCTAATCCGTGAAGTCATCGTAGTACTCTCCTTCCGAACCTCCCCGCGATAGTACTCCTCTCCCTCAACTGAGCAACATAGGCGTAAAGCCGTGAGTACATTGGTACTCAGCAAGTCGTTTGTAACAAATGAATGCAGTATAATATGCAAGGCTTACCAAAAGGAGGCTGAAAGGTTAATTTGCATAAAGGCATTTCACAAAGAAATATAATAAATAACTTGAAAGCGAAGGTTAACTGAAAACAATAATAATAAATAATCAAAGAAATAAGCATGAACCACTTGTGAACACGGTTCACAATCTAAACCAACAGGGACTACTGCCCACCTCCAACATGAACCACCAAGTTATAAGCGAAAACACTACCCTCGTGTGAAATCACCGAGCAATGTCCATGACCGAAGACGCGGCTATTCGAATAGTTTTACACTCTGCAGAGGTTGCACAACTGTACTCACACGATGTGATTAGCCTAGACCTAAGGTAATCACAACAAGGTCTTTACAATGCTCTACCTCAACTCAATCCTGCCCGCTAGGGTTTTGCATCACACCCCCCCTTGCGCCACACGGAAATCAGCAACCATGTTCATCACGATGGTAGAATTGAAATTGAGTTATTACACTAAGCATCTACTCGTACAACCCATGTGACAATAATCATACATCACTAGTAAGTTTCCCATCCTATGGTGACAATGGTATCATGGCATTTCAAAATATCAAGGAGGTATAATCTCGATTAGGACGATAACTACCAGTGCAAAGGATTGAATAAAAATAGCGATGCGATGTAATTTAAAACAAAATAATTAAATAATAGAGTGCAAACTGGGTTCAACATGATCAAAGGACACGACTTGCCTTGGTTATGCTTAGCGAGGTACTCCTGGTCTTCGGGCGCGAAACCTGCTCCTCCAGAATCCGAATCTAACGAGAGAGAAAACGACCGAAAACAAAAAAACACATAAAATGATAAGCAAATGAACTCCAAAAATCACAAAACCAGAACCAACAGCTAGAGCTCGATTTTAGATGAATTTAGAAAAAAGAACGGGCTCTCGGAAAATTAATCAGGAATTAAATCGGGAAAATTAGAAAATGTTACTGTGCTGTGAACCCGGTCCATAGGAGACGCGGTCCACCAAACAAAGGCACGGTGTGCGGCACGACGCGGCGGCTCTACCGACGTGGCACGCGCATATGCCGCACGCGTGGCGAGTGCCGACGTGGCGATGGCGGCACCGGGCGGGTTCCGGCTGACATGGCCTGACGTGGCATGTCCACGTGGCATGCCACGTCAGCTAGGGCTGACGTGGCCTAGGGCTGACGCGGCACGGGCGCGGCGCGATCTAGATCCTTGATCCAGATCTGAACGTGCAGCGAGGATGAGGCGGCTGAGCGCAGGCGGCGGGCGGATCGCCGACGTGTGGCGCGCGCGGCGGCGCGCGCGCGCGCGGCGCGAGGCGAGGCGGGGTGCGTCGGCGGGATCCGACGGCGGAGACAGGGACGCGTGGCGCCAGCTGGTGCCTCGCGCTCCGACCGATGAGCAGCGAAGTGCGCGGCGATGCCGAGGCGACGCCGAGGCGACTTCAGCGACGGGCTCACCGACGGCGAGGACGGCGACGAGGGCGGGGCTCCGGCGACAGAACTGCTCCGGCGACGTCGGAGGCGGCGGCGGGGCAACACGAACGGCGGCGGAGCGGCTCCAACGGCGACGCGGGCGCGCGGACAAGCGAGGAGCGGCTGCGGCGAGATCGGGCGACGAGCACGCGAACCGAGGAGCATCGGTGGGTTTTAACACGCGAACCGAGGAGCTCCAATCGGTTACGGTTCGGGGCGGCCGCGGTGTCCGGGTTGGACGGCTGCGATGCGGCCACGTCGGGGAGATCGGACAGCTCAGGAGGGGTAGCGCTAGGGTTAGGGTTCGGGCGGCTCGGGCACGAGCGGGGCGACGCGTGGCGCTGGGATGCGGTCCAACGGCGGGGCACGGGCGACGCTGAGGGCGGGCGCGCGCGAGGGATCGGGCGGCGGGGAACGCGACGCGTGGAGGGAAGGAAGGATCGAGCGGTGCGGGTGCGGGCGGGGAGAGGTGGTACAGCGGCGGCGCGGGCGCGGTGGATGGGTGACGTGTGGCGGGGAGGAGGATCAGGCGGCGGGGAATTTTCTTATTTCTTTTCTTTTTCCAGAAATTCAAATAAACTTTCAGAGGCTCTAGAAAATAGCAAATAAATCCCAAAAATTCACCAAAAATACCAGAAAATTCCTTGAGACCTAAAGAATCCAAATAAAATATTTCCAGCTTATGTTAACATTTATTTTAATCATATTAAATCTTTGAAAATTCTAGAAATTCATTTGAAGCTTGAATTAAATTCAGAAAATTCCAGAAAATTCATTTTTAAATCCAGGCTTGAAAAATCTCAGAAAAACAGGATGTTACAAACTTTACCCCCTTAAACGAGATCTCGACCTCGAGATCTGGGCCAACTAAGAGAATAAGTTCGGGAACTCTACTATGAGATCCTCCTCGCGCTCCCAGGTGGCTTCCTCCTCGGAATGGTTGCTCCACTGGACTTTGCAAAAATAGACCACTTTATTCCGGGTGACTCGCTCTGACACTTCCAAGACTTTGACTGGATGCTCCTTGTACAACAGGTCCTCCTGCAGGTCAACGGCCTCAACTGGCACGACCTCCTCTGGCACACGCAAACACTTCTTCAGCTGGGACACATGGAAGACGTCATGTACCCCACTGAAGGACGCAGGTAGCTCCAACTGATAAGCAACCTCTCCCCTGCATTTCAGAATCCTTAACGGACCAACATATCTCGGTGCAAGCTTCCCTTTTAACTGAAACCTCTTCACACCCTTGAATGGTGTGATCGTGAGATATACGAAATCATCTGGCTCAAAACTCGGCTCGACGCCCGTATCCGTGCATAACTTTTACATCGGCACAGGCGTTCTCAACCTCTCTGATCGAGACGGACCTTGTCCTCAGCTTCTTTCAAACAATCCGGACCAAAAACCTGTCCTTCCCCTGTCTCTTTCCAATTGAGAGGGGTCCTGCATTTTGTGCCATACAATGCCTCAAACGGTGACATCTGCAAACTGGCCTGATAACTGTTGTTGTACGAGAACTCTGCAAATGGCAAACAACTGTCCCACTTAGACCCATGATCAAGCACACAGGCTCTCAACATGTCCTCCAAAATCTGATTTGCTCGTTCATCGACCATCCATGCAGGGGTGATATGTCTTGACGAGTTCTCGTGAGTTTCCATAGCCTTATGGAAACTACCCCAAAAACGAGAGGTAAACTACGATCCACGATCTGACACAATCTTCTTGGGCACACCATGCAAACTAACAATCCTCGACATATATAGCTCTGCCAATCTGTCACCACTGTAGGTTGTCTTAACGGGAATGAGGTGAGCAACCTTGGTCAATCGGTCCACGATGACCCAAATCGAATCATAGCCCTCTTTGGTCTTAGGCAGACCGACTATGAAGTTCATACCAATTTCTTCCCACTTCCATTCAGGGATTTTCAATGGTATGTAGCAAGCCCGCCTGGGTCTCGATGCTCGCTTTACTCTCTGACAAACATCACAAAGGGCTACATACTCAGCGATCTCACGCTTCATGCCTGGCCACCAATACTTATCCTTAATGTCCTGGTACATTTTGGTACTGCCTGGATGAATCGAATATAACGACTCATGAGCCTCTTTTAACAACATATCCTTTAGTTCTTGCTTGTTGGGCACACATAACCGCTGCTTGAACCATAAGGTTCCCTGGTCATCCACTGAAAATCCTGACTCTTTACCTTCACTTAAGTTCTTTCTGATCCGCTGAAATGCCTCATCATCTGACTGAGCCTGACGAATCTGACCATCCAAAGTAGGCTGCAACTCCATAGCTGCCAAAGATCTTTGCTCAACCAACTCTAGGCTAAGCTTCTGAAATTTCTCATGCAGCGCTGGCTGACTCTCTCGAACCATCACTGAATTGCAGTATACCTTTCTGCTCAAGGCATCGGCAACAACATTAGCTTTCCCAGGATGATAATGTATGCCAACATTATAATCCTTTATCAGCTCTAACCACCTCCTTTGCCTGAGGTTAAGCTCGGACTGGGTGAATATGTATTTCAGACTCTTATGATCCGTGTAAACCTCGCATCTATTACCCATCAGATAATGACGCCAAATCTTTAAAGCATGCACTACGGCTGCTAGCTCCAAGTCATGAGTAGGGTAGTTCTCCTCATGTGGTCTCAACTGGCGTGAGGCATAAGCTACCACTCTCTTGTCTTGCATCAAGACACAACCCAAACCTTTGCGAGAGGCATCGCAATATATCTCAAAATCCTTAATATCAGGCAACACAAGCACTGGGGCTGTGGTCAAACTCTCCTTAAGTCTCTGAAAACTTTTCTCGTACTCTGGCGTCCAAGTGAATTTCTTTTCCTTCTTGAGCAACTGCATGAGGGGTCTGGCCACACTGGAAAATCCCTCAATAAAACGACGGTAGTATCCTGCCATACCCAGAAAACTCCTGACCTGGGTAACTGAAGTGGGTGACTGCCAATCCAAAACATCACTCACCTTTCCTGGGTCAACTGCGACTCCTTCTGCTGTCAACATATGCCCTAGAAAGACGACTTTCTTCATCCAAAACTCACATTTGCTGAGCTTAGCATATAACTGATTATCCCTCAATTTCTGCAATGCTAATCTCAAGTGCTCCTGATGCTCTCTCTCATCCTTGGAGTAAATCAAAATGTCGTCAATGAACACAACGACAAACTTATCTAAATACTCCATGAACACCTTATTCATCAAATACATGAAATATGCTGGGGCATTGGTCAAACCAAATGACATCACGGTGAACTCGTATAGACCATAACGAGTTGAGAAGGATGTCTTGGGTATGTCCTCCTTGCGTATCCTCATCTGATGATATCCTGACCTCAAATCAATCTTGGAGAAAACTCCTGCTCTCTTAAGCTAATCAAACAGGTCATCAATCCTGGGCAGAGGGTACTTATTCTTGATGGTGACCTCATTAAGTGCTCTGTAGTCCACACACATGCGCTGACTACCATCCTTCTTCTTGACGAACAACACTAGCGCTCCCCACGGGGACGAACTCGGTCTGATGTAACCCTTATCCAAAAGCTCCTGAATTTGCTTCTTCAACTCTACTAGATCATTAGCTGGCATCCTGTAGGGTCTCTTGGAAATCGGAGCGGTACCTGGTACAAGCTCGATCAGAAACTCCACCTCTCGCTCCGGTGGCATACCTGGAAGATCATCTGGGAATACGTCGGGGTACTCCCTGACAACTGGTACATCCTCCAACTGGATCACCTTGCTCTGGCAAACCATGACTGGCTCTGACTGACACTCGCTGGCTGCGAATCGCACCTTAACCCCATCTGAATTGGTTAAGGTCACTGCTCTGCTCCCACAGTCTAACACTGCCTGCTGCTTCTGAAGCCAATCCATTCCCAAGATTACATTTAGGGACTGCATATCCAACAAAATCAGGTCGGCCCTCAACAACCTAGATTGGATCTCAACTCGGATCCGGGGGATTGGATTAAAAGAACAGATCCAAGAGCAACAGTTTTCAATTGTTGCTTTAAAGCAAAACTCCGAGAAACAAACGAATGCGAAGCTCCAGAATCAAATAAAACTGTGGCAGGAACTGAATGTACTAGGAACGTACCGATCACAACGTCTGGTGCTGCCTGGGCATCCTCTGCGGTGACGTGGTTCACCTGACCTCTCACCACCGGCGTCCTGCTGGCCTGTCCTGATGCCGGGGGTGCTCCTCGTCCTGCTCCTGGGGTAGGAGTACGACCGGGTGTGGCTCCCAAGTCGAAGCGAACTGGCGTCGGGGCCTGCCTCTGAGGGCACTTGCTAGCATAGTGTCCCACCTCATGACACTTGAAGCAAGTGACAGATGCTGCTGAGTTATTGCTCTTCTGCTGCTGCTGACCACTGGAACCACCAGGACGCTGTCCGGATCAGGCCGACGGGTGTCCGAGCTGGGTCCAAAGCCGACGATCGCCGCTTTGTGGCACTCGTGCAGGCTGGTAGGAACCAAAACGAGGCCTCTGGGACTGGTGCGACTGTGACCCCTACTGGATCATCCTCCTCTTGTGAGACTCCTCGAGCTCGCGGCGACTCTCCTCAACGAGAATGGCCTTGTCCACTAACTGCTGGAAACTGGCATAGTCGTTGCCTACGACTTGCACCTTCAAAGCTGGGTTCAAGCCCTTCTTGAACCTCTTCTGGCGAGCTGCATCTGACGCTACATCCTTTGGCGCGTAGCGAGCCAACTGAGTGAATTTATTGAGATATTCACTCACTGACAGGTTCCTCTGCTGAAATTCCCGGAACTCATCCTTTTTCATCTCGACCACTCCATCCATGACGTGGGCGGTATGGAAGGCCTTGGCGAACTCCTTCCAAGTGATGTTGTTCTGGTTCTCATGGGCAGCACAATAGTTCTCCCACCACTCTGCTGTTGGTCCCTCAAGCTGGTGTGCTGCATATAATACCTTCTCTCTGTCGGTGCACTGAGCCAAGTTCAGTTTCTTCTCAACTGAACGGATCCAATCATCAGCCTCCAAAGGCTCTAACGAATCGAGAAAACAGCGGTCTCGTCCTCATGAACTCTGCATTTGGATCGGGCCGACGAGGTGCTTTGGTGGTGGTATGGCTCTGGTCTCGTTGTCGCTACATCATAGTCCGCATACTCTGCATCATAGTGCGCATCATCCGAGCAGGCCACCAAAAGCGACCGAGGCGGGGTCCAAAACCGGTGGAACCAGGCTGCGCAAAGATCGCTGCTCTGGATCTGGTTTGTTCGGTTCGCACTGAGAAAGTCCTAGTATCAACCATCTTGCTGCTGAAAAGAAAACAACTGCGGACTGACTAAAGGCAAAAAGACGAGAGGGAAAAGCATAGATAAGAGGTAAATGCGTCTAAGGGGGTTTTGCTTAATGGAAATCTAAACTAAACAAACACTTATGCTTCTCATCCTTGGTGAGGTAGACGGACAATCTCTTCAATCCGAGGCTCCGCAACAGAACGCGTAGAAGTGATCTCCATCCTCCTGTCGGGCTATAAGAAGTTTGGGACATCTAATGCATTTATAAAGGAAAGATCAGTTTATAACTTTATGAAAACAAAATTTGCAAGAATGGGGCGAGAGACAAGAACCCTTAAGAATGAGGTAAGAAGATAGAGATATTACTAAATATCAAATTTAGTTGGTTTGATTTAGAAAATAAAATTTTGGGCTACGACCATTCTAACTAGGGCTTCGTCCTATAGTCGATATGGCTCTGATACCATCTCTGTCGAGACCCGAATATGCAAATTCGGTCTCTCTGTGTAATCTGCACTAGTCCAGGATCACGCTAGTGCACACAGTCAAACATAGATGTCATCACAGTCATACGCACGATAATAATAAAGGAAAACTCGAATATCGATAAAATATCAAAGGTACGACCTTATGGTCAAGCTTACAATATCCCTAGTCGGAAGGGCTTAACAAAATAGCAGCGGAAATCCAAAATAAAGCGTAGCGGCCAATCGACAAGCCCACAGGCTATCGAGTGGGGAACGAAGCCTAATCCGTGAAGTCGTCGTAGTACTCTCCTTCTAGAACCTCCTGCTGATAGTACTCCTCTCCCTCAACTGAGCAACATAGGCGTAAAGCCGTGAGTACATTGGTACTCAGCAAGTCGTTTGTAACAAATGAATGCAGTATAATATGCAAGGCTTACCAAAAGGAGGCTGAAAGGTTAATTTGCATAAAGGCATTTCACAAAGAAATATAATAAATAACTTGAAAGCGAAGGTTAACTGAAAACAATAATAATAAATAATCAAAGAAATAAGCATGAACCACTTGTGAACACCAGTTCACAATCTAAACCAACAGGGGACTACCTGTCCACCTCCAACATGAACCACCAAGTTATAACTGAAAACACTACCCCTTGTGTGAAATCACCGAGCAATGTCCATGACCGAAGACGCGGCTATTCGAATAGTTTTACACTCTGCAGAGGTTGCACAACTGTACTCACACGATGTGATTAGCCTAGACCTAAGGTAATCACAACAAGGTCTTTACAATGCTCTACCTCAACTCAATCCTGCCCGCTAGGGTTTCGCATCACACCCCCCTTGCGCCACATGGAAATCAGCAACCATGTTCATCACGATGGTAGAATTGAAATTGAGGTATTACAAATTAATCAACCAGGTCCATCCCATAATAGACATGTGGTTTGCACGATTAAGCTCAGATCAATGGCGCATAAAGTTAAGTCCTTAACATTACCCGGGCAAGACTACCACATCCCCCAAAGTACATCTGTACTTCCCCCTTTACTGCACGATCACTCGCCCGAGTGCAAAAACTATATTTGTATAACCAAGCCAACGTCACACCAATGACGTGGCACAAATTTTATTAAACGTGGCACCAACCACAATTCCATATATCATTAAATCAAATTAAAGTTTAACATGTGATGATAAGGCCATTCGCAATTATAAGCAACACTAAGCATCTACTCGTACAACCCATGTGACAATAATCATACATCACTAGTAAGTTTCCCATCCTATGGTGACAATGGTATCATGGCATTCCAAAGTATCAAGGAGGTATAATCTCAATTGGGACGATAACTACCAGTGCAAAGGATTGAATAAAAATAGCGATGCGATGTAATTTAAAACAAAATAATTAAATAATAGAGTGCAAACTGGGTTCAACATGATCAAAGGACACGACTTGCCTTGGTTATGCTCAGCGAGGTACTCCTGGTCTTCGGGTGCGAAACCTGCTCCTCCGGAATCCGAATCTAACGAGAGAGAAAACGACCGAAAACAAAGAAACATATAAAATGATAAGCAAATGAACTCCAAAAATCACAAAACTAGAACCAACAGCTAGAGCTCGATTTTAGATGAATTTAGAAAAAAGAACGGGGTCAATCGAAGCTAGGACGGAGGAGAACGGGCTCTTGGAAAATTAATCAGGAATTAAATCGGGAAAATTAGAAAATGTTACTGTGCTGTGAACCCGGTCCACGAGAGACACGGTCCACGGTGGACGTGGTCCACCAAACAGTGCAGGGGGGCGGCGCTGACGCGGCGGTTCGGCTGACGTGGCACGCGCATATGCTACCACGTGGCAGGGTGCTGACGTGGCGCTGACGTGGCACCCGGGGGCGAGTTCCGGCTGATGTGGCGCTGACGTGGCATGTCCACGTGGCATGCCACGTCAGCTAGGGCTGACGTGGCCTAGGGCTGATGCGGCACGGGCGCGGCGCGGGCGGCGGCGGCGGGGATCCGACGGCGGGGGTCGTGGCGCGTGGCGCGATCTGGATCCTTGATCCAGACCAACGCGTCTTGGCAGGCGCGCGGCGGCGATCGCCGACGCATGGCGCGGCGCGCGCGCCACGCGAGGCGCCGCGCGGCGCGCGCGAGGCGAGGCGGCAGGTGCGTCGGCGGATCCGACGCGCGAGACGGGACGCGTGGCGCAAGCTGGTGCCTCGCGGCTCCGTCCAGGATGAGCAGCGGATGCGCGCGCGGAGGCGGGAAGGCGGCGATTGTCGATGCGTGGCTCCGGCGCGCCGCGCGAAGCGTCGCGCGGGCGCGACGCGCGGGGGTGCACGGTGTTCGGGCGCGACGACCGAGGGCGATGCCGGAGGCGACGCTGGAGGCGACTCGGGCGACGGGGCTCACCGGCGGCGAGGACGGCGACGAGGGCGGGGCTCCAGCGACGGAACTGCTCCGGCGACGTGTGGATATCTTCAAACTTTGAGCATCTTGAATGGATGACTAGAGAGCAGTACGTGAGCGCAAACAAAGCAGATTTTGAGGCAGCCTTAAATACTGTCTCCAGTGCCTATGAAAAAATGTTTGAACAGCATGTAATTCCTCTTCATCAGTGCTTAGAACTCTATGATAGAAAACAAAGATTTGTGCCTGGCAGGCTTCATGCTTTGCTGCCCATCCCCAGTCTGATCAGCAGGATCATCAATCACACTATTCTTCCTAAAAGTGGCAACTATGATGCCATCAGGGGACATGCCTGGAACTTGATACACTGCATCATGACTGGCACAAAATTTGATGTGATTGATTTGATGATAAGAGAGATGGATGCTTTCAAAAATGATAGGCAGAGGAGAATCAATTATGCACCCTACATTTTGAAGTTAATTATTCATCAAACCGGCCCATTCAGGAGTGGGAGAGGAGGTGTGCATAAGGTCTACAAACCAAGAGAGAATGCCCCAATCTCCTTGCCTCTGTGCCCTAGTGCGCATCCAGGAGCTTCCTCATCCTCTCAGCAGTAGGGGGGAGCAAGGGGATGATGTAACAATGGCTCAACTCTATGCTGCGGTCATGGGTCTAAGTGGGAGTTTGACCACCATGACAGATAGTCTGAGCAGCATCAGTGGAACTGTCTCTTCTCTGAATGAGCACTATTCTTCTCTATCTGGTGATGTGTCCAATCTGATTACAGCTATCTCCTCACTTGGCGACCGGATGACAACGCTTGAGGCCATAGTTGCCCCACAACATTATGTACGCCGCACCCGTCGTCGCCCAGATCCTTCTTCTCAAGCCCAAGATCAACCTCCTCAGGAGTAAGCTTTTTGGTACTTGATGCCAAAGGGGGAGAAGAAAAAGTGAAGAAGAAGGAGGAAGAAAAGAAGGACTTTTGAATTTTATCTATTTATGTAAAAGACTATCTGGTGTAATGACACTATGGATGTTTACTTTTTAAGTTACGTGAACAATATGCTTATGCTCATGTATTTTATGTTATTGCCTCATGAAATTTCAAGTGTTGTTATTTGCATATCTTAATCTCTTGAAATTCATTAATGCCCCAAAATATAGTTATTGTTTATATGTGCAATTTAAACTTCTCTTTTATGCACATATTTAGGGGGAGTATGTCAAATTGACTTTAGAAAGAAATTGAATCACTTCTACACCGTGAAATAAAATGAAAGATTCAATTCCTTTCTCAAAAAGTCAACATTAGAGTATACAACTTGTTCTTATGCAAGTAGTATATTCAAACTCTTCTTATCTTAAATTTTAAAAGTTGTTGTCATCAATTACCAAAAAGGGGAGATTGAAAGTATCTAGGCCCCTTAAGTTTAGGGTTTTGGTAATTAATGACGAATTATGAACATGAGATTAATGTGTGTGCTAAGATTGTATAAATAAAGTATCATGTGTGCAAGGTAAAGAACAAGCTGCAAGGATTATTGACGCCAAGAATTTAAAGATGAGGTACATAAGTTTTTGGGTCTATTTTAATTTTCACCGGTCTTGGGAGTAAAGGTGGAAGACCGGATTATAGGTTAAATGCCGTACTATTGAGAGGGATTTGTGAAAATAGCTTGATAGCATGTTTTGGTGCACATTTGATCAATCTAGGATCGTGCATGCATTTGAAAATCAACTCTAAAGTTAACTGTGCTCTCCCAGTAAAAACGGTAGTACCGCATACTCAGCGGAACTACCGGCCTACGGTAGTTCTGGCATGTACACAGCAGAACTACCACAGTCCGGTAGTTCCGAATTTACAGCGGTACGTTTTTTCTAGAGAGCACCCTTCTGGGGACTTAAAGTCAAATACAATCGGTAGTTCCGATTCTACAACGGCGGAACTACCGTATAGCGGTAATACCGCATGATTTACGGAACTATCAGTTGCCGGTATGTTTTTTCCAGAAAGCACCCAGAAGAGAAACTAAACTAGCTAGAAATCGAAAGTATCGGATTTAGCACGACGGAACAACCGCAGTGCGGTAGTACCGCATGTCCAGTGGAACTACCGCAGAGCGGTAGTACCGCACTTATCACGGCGGTAGTACCGCGCCGAATTTCAAACGGCTAGTACTAACCGTTTGAAATAGCCATTACGGAGTGCTACAGTAACATGCGGTAGTTCCGCACTTTGCACGGCGGTAGTTCCGATTTCCCTAATTTTTCAGCATTAATTTTCAACAACGGCTAGTTTTGGTTGGTGAGGGTATAAATCCCCCCCACCTGCACTTGGGCAGCTTGCTGAAGTTTTATTGAACTCATTTGAGCCCTTGAGCATTTACTCCACCCTCATTTCTCTCTTGAGCATTCATTTTGAGTGTGTGGAGCATTTTTGAGTGCATTCATTTCTAGCTTGATCCAATTGCACTCAAGCGTCGTCAAGTGAATTCATTGGTCCATTCTCTTGGTACTTGCCGGCACCTAGACGGCGGAAAGGTTGATTGCCAGTGACTTCTTCAAAGGAGATTGTGAAGAAGCCCATGCCAAATTGTGAGTGGTTGGAGCTCACCATCTCTGGAGCGAAGGAAGAGCTACCAATAGTGATCGAGGTGTTTTGACTTAATTCGTGGAGTCGGTCCGATTAGTTCGGGCTAACATCAACGTGGATTAGTGGAAACCGGCAAGTTTCCGATACCACAGTAAAAATATCGAGTGTCACATTGTACTTGTTTCTTGTCTATTATAGTATTTGCTCCCGCTGTCTATTGCTTATTGTCAATTGCTTGGAATTGCTTGTATTGTGTAGGATTGTTCTTCACTCAATTTATTGCTTAATGATCATCTAGTCATTATTTGTTTAATTTAGCTAAGAATTTTTAAAACCTCCTATTCACCCCCCCTCTAGTTGGTTATCCTTGATCGAACGGCGCGGAGGAGAGGCTAGGCGGGATCAGTTGTGCGGGCGGGGTCGGGCCGATGCGATGCTGACACGTGGCACGCGCGGAAATCGGCGGCTGAGGTTTTTCCCCGGTTTTCTTTTTCCTCAAAAATTCAAATAAACTCCAAAAAACTCTAAAAAAATAGCAAATAAATCCCAAAAATTCACCAAAAATACCAGAAAATTCCTTGAGACCTGAAGAAATCCAATAAAATATTTTCAGCTTGTGTTGAAGTTTATTTTAATCATATTAAATCATTTTAAATTCTAAAAATTCTTTTTAAGCTTGAATTAATTCCAGGAAAAATCCAGAAAATTTATTTTTAAATTTCAGGCTTTAAAAATTGCAGTAAAACAGGATGTTACACCTTAGTTAGAATTGTCGTTTTAACCCAATTTTAAAATCTATTTTCTAAATCAAATCGACAAACGAATATCTAGTGATTCTCTATTCTTACCTTATTCTTAGGATTTTTAATCCTTGTCTTATCTGCGAATTCATTTTCAATGCTTAATTTGACTTCTTATCTCTACAATATCCATAGATGTCATGTGTGTCCCACAATCAAAGAGGAGGTCGACCCAGAATTCTTCGAGCTTTACGGTGAAGATTGGATCAAGCCAGCAGCCAAGTTGTTTCAAAACAAGAATGAAGACTATTGTGAAGATTAGGAGCCGTTAGATTAAAGCCCGGTTATAGTTTTAGCATCGTGTAGACCGTTTTGCTTTTTCTTGCCGTTGTGTGTGATGTGAGCTGCAAATATTGCCCTTATAGTTTTAGCATTATATTGCAATCATGTCAATCTTTTATTGGAGTTTTTCTCTCGATTTTGTTGTTAGCCTTTTCGTCTAATTGTTCGTTTAGTCTAGGTTATCATTAGAAAATCCCCCTTAGACGAATTTACCTCTCGTCTATGCTATTTCCCTCACATCTTTAAAACCAGCGAAGTCAGTCAGCAGTGTTTCTCTTTTCAGAGAAGCAGCAGGATGGTTGATACCAGGACTACAGCAGGCTGCAGCCAGGCAAACCAGGATCCAGGGAGCAATGTAGCTCAGCCACCCCAGGGAGCCCCAGTGTTGGACCCGGCCCTCAATCAATTCCTGGTGGCCCAGACTCAGATGATGCAAACAATGATGCAGAATATGCAGGCTATGATGCAGCGACAACACCAAGAGCCAGTACCACCACCAGCGCCTCGTCAGCAGTATAGCTATGCAGAGTTCATGAGGACGAGACCGCCTACCTACTCCAGTTCTTCAGAGCCTATGGAGGTCGATGATTGGATCCGTTCAGTTGAGAAGAAGCTGAACTTGGCTCAGTGCACCGACAGAGAGAAGGTGTTGTATGCAGTACACCAGCTTAAGGGAGCAGCAGCAGAGTGGTGGGAGAACTACTGTGTCGCCCATGAGGACCAGAACAGCATCACATGGGCAGAGTTCGCCAAAGCCTTCCATCACGCCCACGTCTTGGATGGAGTAGTCGAGATGAAGAAAGATGAATTCCGTGAGTTGCAGCAGAACAATATGTCAGTGAGTGAATACCTCAATAGATTCACTCAGCTAGCTCGCTATGCAACAGAGGACGTAGCCACAGATTCAGCTCGCTAGAAGAGCTTCAAGAAGGGTCTGAACCCAGGATTGAAAGTGCAAGTCAAAGGCAATGACTACGCCAGTTTTCAGCACATGGTGGATAAGGCCATACTGATTGAGGAATCCCGCCACGAGTTGGGAGAATTTCGCAAAAGAAAGATGAGTCAACAGGGAGTTCACTTACAACAGTCTCAAAGGACAAGATTCAACACCTATCAGTCTGCACGAATGCCTCAGCAGCAGCAGCAGCAGCCAATTTTTAAGACCCCAGCTCCAGTGACCCGTCATGACAATTCGGGACCACACCCTATCAATGTCAGCAATCAACCTTAGAAGGGCGCAAACCCTACAAGATCATCCTATTGTTTCAATTGCAAAGAGCTAGGCCATTTCGCACGCAGTTGCCCGCAGAAGCGTCGAGACATCACGCTGATTCCATTCAACCTTGGAAGTACACCTGCAGGCCGTGGAACATCAGCAACTCAGGGCAGCCAGTAATCCCAGAGCATTGCAAGAGGAAGCCTGAACCACGTCAGCTCCGTCGTCGCACCCGGTAGACCTATTTCTCTTAGTACGCCTGGATCTCGGGGTCGAGATTCCGTTTAAGAGGGTAAGGTTTGTAACATCCTGATATTCAGAGATTTTTAAAACCTTGAGTTTAAAAATAAATTTTTGGAATTTTCTGGAATTAATAAAGCTTAATTTGATCTTTTCAGAATATAAAAGGATTTAATGTGACTAAAATAAACTTCAACATAAGCTATAATTATTTTATTTGAGTTCCTTATTTCTCAAGGATTTTTCTGGTATTTTTTGTGAATTTTTGGGATTTATTTGCTATTTTCTAGAGCTCCTAGCATTTTATTTGAATTTATTCAAAAAGTAAAACTCTAGAATTTCCCTCCCAAACAGTAGCGGGCCAGACTCGGCCCGGCCCACTCCCCTCCTCACCACGCGTCGGCTTCCCGCCGCGCCGCGTGTCCCCTTCCTCGGCCCATCTAGCCCGCCAAGCCGTCCAACCACCCGCGCCCGCCAGCTGTCGCCAATCCCGCCTCTTCGCGCCGCCCCGCTTCAATCCGAGCCGTCCACCGCCCCCCTCGTGCTCCCACACGTGCCAGCTGGCCGCCACCCCAATCCGCCTCCCGCGCCCATGCCTCCCAGGCGTCGGATCCCCTCCCCGCCACACGGTAGCATCCGCGCCATCCGCCACGCGCGTTGACCCTAACCCTAACCCGCCGCCGCCCATCACCCGTCCGCGTTTGCTCCGCGCCGTCCCCGAACTGAACTCCTCGGTTCATGTGCTTTTATACGCGCGAACGCCTCGGTTCGCGTGCCTCATTCGTCGCCGCCGCCCTCACCCTCGTCCTCGCCTCACCCCGCTGTCGCTGGAGCCCTCACCGTCGCCGCCGGAGACCCGCCGCCGTCGCCATTCCCGCCGATGAGTTCCGCGCCGACCTTATCGCCCGCATCGCCCCCTTCGTCGCCGCCATGCCCACGCCGGACGCGCCCGAGCGTGTGCCTCAGTCCGCGCACCACCGCCCGTGCACCCCCGCGCGCTCGCGTCCGCACGGCGCGCCCGATCCACGCGTCGGCCATCGGCCACCGCCCCGCCTCCGTGCTACTCGATCGTCACCGTCGATCCAGATCTGGATCGATGGATCAGATGCAGCCACGCGTCCACCTCCGCGCCGTCGGATCGAGCCGCCGCCGCCTCACCCGATCGAGCCACATCAGCCCTAGCAGACATGGCAGCCACATCAGCTTTGCCTGCCACGTGGCCATGCCACGTCAGCAAAAACCCGAGCCTGGTGCCACGTGTCGGCCACGTTAGCCCAAGCCACGTGTCAGCACCAGCGCGAGCCACGTCAGCCCTAATCTGCCGCGTCAGCACCGCCCTTCTCGTGCGCACTATTTTGTGCACCGGGTTCACTGTGGACCTGTTCTCCCGTGGACCAGGTTCACAGCACAGTTATTTTTCCGATTTTCTGTAATTTCCTTTAGGGTTTATTTTCCGATAGCTCGTTCTCCTCCGTCGTAGCTCCGATTGACCCCGTTCTTTTTTCTAAATTCATCTAAAATCGAGCTCTAGCTTTTGGTTCTAGTTTCATGGTTTTTGGTGTTCATGTGCTTATCATTTTATGTATTTTTCTTATTTCGGTTGTTTTCTCTCTCGTTAGATTCCGATTCCAGAGGAGAAGGATCTACGCCCGAAGACCAAGAGTACCTCGCTGAGCATAACCAAGGCAAATTGTGTCTTTTGATCATGTTGAACCCAGTTTGCAATCTACTATTTAATTATTTTGTTTTAAATTACATTGCATTGCTATTTTTATTCAAACCTTGTACTTGGTAGTTATTGCCCCCAATTGGTTAATTCCTCCTCGATACTTTGAAATGCCATGATACCATTGTCACCATAGGTTGGGAAATATACTAGTGATACTATGATAGCTGTCACATGGGTTGGTACGATTAGATGCTTAGTCTTACTTAATTTACGATTGGGTTTATCATCACATGTAAATTATCAATTTGACTTAATGAGATATGGAACTGTGGTTGGTGTCACGTTTATTAAAATTTGTGCCATGACATTGGTGTGTCATTGGCGTGGTTATACAAACCTGGTTTTGCACGGGCGAGTGATCGTGCAGTAAAGGGGGAAGTGTTGAAGCACTTCGAGGGATATGGTAGTCTCGCCCGGGTACACGTAAGGACTTAACTTTGTGTGCCATTGATCTGAGCTTTACCGTGCAAACCACATGTCTAGTATGGGCTGAACCTAGCTGATTAATTTGGGATGTTTCAATTTTAATCTTGCCATTGAGATGAACATGGTTGCTGATTTCCATGTGGCGCAAGGGGAGTGTGATGTGAAACCCTAGCGGGCGGATTGAGTTGTAACTGAACTTTGTAAATGCCTTGTTGTAATTTCCTTAGCGCGAGGTTAATCACATCATGTGGGTACAGTTGTGCAACCTCTGCAGAGTGTAAAACTATTCGAATAGCCGCGTCCTTGGTCATGGACAATGCTTAGTGTTTTCACACGAGGTATAGTTATTTCTGAAAACTTATGGATTGTGGTTAGACAGTGAATGGTTAATTCACTGTTGGTTTAGCTTATGGATGAGAGGTCCATACGCGGTTGGTTTAGCTTGTGGATAGGATGTCCGCAAGTGGTTATGTCAATTCTTTTGATTATTATTTATCATTGTTTTATTTAAAATACGCTTTCAATCTATTTACTGTATTTACCTTCAAATATCATTTTATGCAAATTAACCTTTCAGCCTTCCATTGGTAAGCCTTGCATACTATATTGTATTCATTTGTTACAAATAACTTGCTGAGTACCAATGTACTCACGGCTTTATGCTCAATATTGCTCAGTTGAGGAAGAGGAGTATCACCAGCAGGAGGTTCCAGATGGAGAGTACTTCGACGACTTCACGGATTAGGCTTCGTTCTCCACTCGATAGCATGTGGGCTTATCGATTGGCCGCAACACTTTATTTTGGAGTTCCGCTGCTAGTTTTTGTTAAGCCCTTCGGGCTAGTCTATTGTAAGCTTGGCCATAAGGTCGTACCTTTTGAGATTTATTGATATTTGAGCTTTTCCTTTATTTTATCGTGTATATGGTTGTGATGACATCTATGTTTGACTGTGTGCACTAGCGTGATCCTGGGACTAGTGCAGAATACACAGAGAGTCCTGATTTGCATATTCGGGTCTCGACACCATTGCTATTCTGTTTGTAGGAGTTATAGCCGAAATAAAATGACTTTATGGAATCTCTACTCATAGTGAAGAGGAGACAAAGTCAGTAAAGATAATTCTCCACGACAACATTGAACTATTCAACAATTTACTCGACAAGTGTGGTTCTGAGAAGATAGATCTTCCCGAAGATACTATAACCGCTTGTACGAGTACGATTGAGCTGCAAGTGAAGATTTTGGAGAAGAACTTAACTACTCTAAAGGGCCAAGTCGAGTCGATTCGGGAAGCAGTTAGAGGTGTCGTAAGCTACGCTTTGGCAAAACTCAAAGAGTGCGAACTGAATCAATCATTTCAACCAATCAAGTATGACTTCAACTACTCAAACACAAGAGTAGCTCCACTGATCAAGAAAGCCAAACCTTTTGCTCGAAAGGTTGCAGAAGAAATGCAACTCGACTCTCCTTCCGAATAGTTGTGCAAGTGTAAAAGTTTTGTAAAAGATTTACCAATGATGCATAAAAAGTCTCTTTCTTTTCCTTTGATGAATGAGAAGTCTCTTCTTTTTCCTACAAATCATCTTTAATTGCACTCGTAAGACAAAAGAGGCAAAGAAAAAGGAAAAGATAAATTTAGAGCTAAGAAATGAAGTTATATGAAAAATTCTATCCGAGATCCCGACTATTTATTTAGTTTATAAGGATAAACTAAGCGAATAGTATCGTGAAGAGTAACATCTTGATTTTCTGGAGTTTTCAAAGCCTTTATTTTAAAAATGAATTATTGGAATTTTTCTGGAATTAATACAGCTTAAATTGAATTTTTAGAAATTAAAATAATTTAATGTGATTAAAACAAACTTTACCGTAAGCTAAAAATATTTTATTCAAATTTATTGTGTCACAAGGAATGTTTTGGTATTTTTGGTGAATTTTTGGGATTTATTTGTTATTTTCTGGAGCTATTTGGAATTTTGGAAAAAAAATTAGGGAAAAGTTTAAAAACACCTTCGGGTCGAAACTCCCTTCGGCCCAGCCGTCTCCCGATCCAACCCGCCCCTCCCCACAGCTCACCCGAACCGGCCCACTTCTCCCATGCCACGCGCCGGGCGTCGGTCCCCAGCCTGCCACCCGCACTCGCGCTGCTGCCCGCCGCCCAATCTCCTCCCTTGCCCATGCATCACCCATCCCGCTTATGCGCCCGCGCCGCACCCGAACTCGTCCAGAGCCGTCCGATCGACTCTGCTGGCCACGCGTCATATTCGTGTGTGTCGTCCCCGATGCGAACTCCACCGCGTCGTGTTCGTCCCGGGTTCGCCTCGGTTCGCAGGCTTAAAGCCATGCGCCGCCACCGTCGGTTCCCGTACCCCGTCATCGCCTCCTCTCACCCCGCGCCGCCGTAGACCGCCGACGCCGCCGTCGACCGCCGACGCCGCCGTCTCACCCCATGCCCCGCTGCCGTCGGAGCTCCTCGCCAGACCTCGTCGCCTCTCGCCGCGTCCGTCGTTTCCGCCGACGCCATCGTCTTCCGCATCGGCGTCCGTGCTCGAGCACCCTTGCTGACATCCGGAGCGTCGTTGCCATCCCCGTTTCCACTGGTGAGCACGACCGCCGCCGTCCTTCGCCCGCGTTGTCGAACCGTCCCCGCCGCCGCACCGCGCCGTGCTCGACTGCACCCACGCTCCGCCCCTCGGTCGCCACACCGCACCTGCGCCGCGCCCCGCACCACCTCGGTTGCCAGCCCAAGTCCGCGCCCGCACTCGCCTCGCATCCGTGCCCGCAACGCTACATGGAGTGTGCTGCCACGCGTCGCCAATCCGTCGGCCAGAGCCTCGCATCACAACCGTTGCTTCCGATCTAGTTCACCAGCTCAAATCCAACCACGTGGCGCACTCCCGACCGTCGGATCCCACCACCTTCGCCGCACCCGAGCAGTCCACGTTAGCCCTAGCCACGTAAGCCCTACCTTTGCCACATGTCATGCCACATCAGCTACCACGTCAGCCAAAACCGAGCCCGAGTGCCACGTCAGCACGTGCCACGTGTCAGCACCCCGACGTGCCACGTCAGCCCTAAGCCGCCGTGTCAGCACCGCCCCTCTACGCGCACTGTTCCGTGGACTGGGTCCACCGTGGACTTGTTTTTTCGTGCACCGGGTTCACAGTACAGTGTAATTTCTGATTTTTTAGGATTTTCTTTAGATTTAATTTTTCGAGAGCCCATTCTCCTCCGTCCTAACTCCGATTGACCCCGTTCTTTTTTCTAAATTCATCTAAAATCAATCTCTATCTGTTGGTGCTAGTTTCAAGGTTTTTGGAGTTCATTTGTTTTATTATGTTATGTGATGTTTTTATTTCAGTCATTTTCTCTCTCGTTAAATTCTGATTCCGGAGGAGCAGGAGTGACGCTAGAAGACCTCGAGTACCTCGTTGAGTATAACCAAGGCAAGTTATGTCCTTTGATCATGTTAAACCTAGTTTTCAATCTATTACTTATTTATTTTGATTTAAATTATCATGCATCACTATTTTATTACAAACCCTTGTATTCGGTAATTATTATCCCAATTGATTAATCTCTCCTTGATACTTTGAATACCATAATGCCATTGTCACCATAGGTTGGAAAATTATGTAGTGATACCATATTAGATATCACATGGGTGGTACGATTAATATGCTTAGCCATGCTTATAGTCTCGATGAGTTCATCATCACATGTGATTAATCAATTTGACTTAATGAGATATGAAATCGTGGTTGGTGCCACAGCTATAAAATTTATGCCATGGCATCGGTGTGTCATTAGTATTGGTCATACAAAATTGGTTTTCACTTGAGCGAGTGATCGTTCAGTAAAGGGGGAAGTGTAGATTCACTTCGTGGGATGTGGAAGTCTCACCTGAGTAATGTTAAGTACTTAACTTTGTGTGCTATAATGCATTTTATGCAAATATCATTTTATGCAAAATAACCTTTCAGCCATCCATTGGTAAACCTTGCATACTATAATGCATTTATTTGTTACAAACGACTTGCTGAGTATCAATGTACTCACGGCTTTACGCCATTGTTACTCAGTTTAGGAGGAGTATTACCAGCAGGAGGTAGCAGAGAGAGAGTACTTCAGCGACTTCGTGGATTAGGACTTCACTCCCTAGTCGATTGCCTGTGGGCATGTCAAATGGCTACTACGCTTTATTTTGTTTCTTTCCGCTGCTAGATTTTGATCCCTTCGGGCTAGTGCTATTGTAAGCTTGACCATAAGGTCGTGCCTTTGATATTTATAATATTTGAGTTTTCCCTTTATTTTAACGTGTATGTGCTTGTGATTTCATCTATATTTGACTGTGTGCAGTAGCGTGATCCTAGACTAGTGCAGTATACACAGAGAGTCCGAATTTGCATATTCAGGTCTCGACACATTTGACTGCCATTGTCGAATTCAATTGTCGTACTCTGGTAGCAAAAGTTGGTAACAAGTCAACGCTAAGGGGTTTCTTCTAGTGGGCAGAACCACATGTAGAGCGGAAAGTGTCTGACTAGGTAGTCATTACCACACTTCGACCAAGTTAATCAAATTGAAGACACAAATGATAGCGACATAATCATTCGAGTTATTTCTTTTATATCCGCCCAACATGTTCATAGATGACCCAATTATTTTGTGCTAACAGGAAGAGTTAGGAATAATGTATCACTAGGAAGCTTCTTCTAGTGGGCAGGACCACATACAGAAAGGAAAGACTTCGACTAATGTTGTCCCCTTCTTCGACCAGGTAAAACCAATTGAATATACTAGAAGCAGTCGAACAAACATAAAAGAATTTCCACTGAACACAGATAAAAAGATTGGGAATACCAAAACTTTATTACAAAAATGAGAATGTTCAAATGTAAAATTTACGCAATTGATCGATGTTCCAAAAAATTGAAAGAACCTAGCCGTCTTCCGTAACAAGTCGTACGGAGCCTGATCGTGTGACCTCGACTACAGTGTAAAGACCTTCCCACTTAGGGTAAACCTTGTTCCAATTAGACTGAGATTGAAATTTTCTCAATACCATGTTAACTACAGCAAGGTTACGAGGTTGAACCTTATGATTGTAGTACTTACGTAAGGCTTATGATAGACTACCGATCAGATTAAGGCTTATGAGCAGGTTGATGTCATCTGTTCGAAACTACTCTTGGTTGGAGTCGCTGAAGTTTTTGACTCTTGCCGACCGAATCTTTAACTCTGGAGCAAGCATGGCTTCTGCTCTAAATACTAAGAAAAAAAGGAGTCTCTCCTGTTGCCCGACTAGGAGTCATGCGAATCACCCATAATACCAAAGGGAGTTTCTTTACCCAAGCCACCGAGTGCTTTACTAGCTAGTAAAAACTCGAGTCTTAATCCTTTACATTATCTAGCCATGAAATTAGCATTGTACACACCTCTTAATCAACTCTTTAGCATCATTGAGGGCCGTTGGCTAGTAGAAACCTTGTCGAAAAACCTTACCGACTAGCGTTGCTCAATGGACACTATCTCATTAGGAGCTGTCTCTGGTCCTTCGACCAAAGATGGCTTCCAGAGTTGCTCTAAGAAGACTCTTGATGGTACTAGTGATCAGGAGGAAGCTATTTGAGCCAACTGATCTGCGAGAATGTTATTCCTTCGAAGCATATACTGTAACTCGCGACCAAAAAAGTGCTTTTCTAGCTTGCGAACTTTCGGCAAGTATTGAGACATGATCGAACTTAAGTATTGATACTCTTTGCTGACCTAATTCATGACTAGTTGAGAGTCTCCTCTCACAAGTAGTCGACAAATCCCAAGCGCTTTAGCGGCTCGTATCCCAGCTAACAAGGCTTCATACTCAGCCATGTTGTTAGTAGCTGGAAAGAGTAATTGGATGTCATACTTTAAGATATCTCCCGTAGGAGATTCTAGGACCACCCTAGCTCCCGAGTCACTTAATGTAAGTGATCCATCAAAGTACATCATTCACTGGTCATGGGAATCGTACTATTGGGGATCCTGAACAGGTTCAAGATGTGTCCATTCAGTGACAAAGTCTACCAAGATCTAGAATTTAATGGCTGTTCAAGACATGAAATGGAGGTCAAACTTCCCAAGTTCCACTGACCAATTTGCCATGTATCTCACTATTTCCCTACTTTGGAGGACCACTTCTAAGGGAAACTTAGACGGCATAATAATTTTGTGCGCTTGAAAATAATGCCTTAGTTTTCTCGAAGACATGAGGAGGGTATATAACAGCTTTTGGACCTACGAGTAGCACTCCTTAGGCCCATATAAGACTTCGCTTACATAATATACAGGTCGCTAAACATTTTTACATTCTGCAATGAGTGCAACACTTACTTCCTGTGGCGTGGCGGAAAGATATACGAGTAGCATCTCACTTGATTTTGGAGAAACCAGCACAGGAGCACTCGTAAAATATCTCTGATATCCTCGAAGGCATCATTAGTATCCTTCGACCACTTGAAAGCCTCATGTTTCCTGAGAAGCTTAAAAAAGGAAGCCCTTTCTCACCCAGATTGCGATGAAATGACTTAAAGCCGCCATGTAGCCAGTGAGTTTTTGAACCTCTTTGTCTGTTGTCAGAGGACACATCTGCACGATGGTCTTGATTTTTTTAGGATTTGCTTCGATACCCCTTGCCGAAACAAGGAATCCAAGCAACTTTTCTGAAGAAACTCCAAACACATATTTCTAAGAATTAAGCTTCAAGCGATGTTTTCTGAGGTTATTGAAAGTCTCTTGCAGGTCTGAGATGTGATTAAGTCATTTAATGCTCTTGACAACTACATCATAAACATAGGCTTCTAGATTTCGTCCCATTTGATGTACAAAAGTCAGTTGCATTAAATGCTGAAAAGTTGGACTAGTATTTTTTTGACCAAATGGCATTTTGACATAGCAAAATATTCCAAATGGCGTGATAAATGTGGTTTTCTATTCATCTTCCGAAGACATACTAATCTGATGATGACTAGAGTATGCATCTAGAAAACTTAACATTTCATAAGCAACAGTACAGTCAACCAACTAATCAATGTGAGGAAGTGGGAAATCATCTTTTGGACAAGCTTTATTTTAATCGGTATAGTCTATACACATATGCTACTTACCATTAGAATTCTTTACCATTACAGGGTTATCCAACCACTCAGAGTGTTCGACTTCTCTTATGAAGCCTGCTTTTAATAACTTGTTCAACTTTAATTTAATAGCTTCTCACTGATCTAGTGCAAATCTCCGTAATTTCTATTTTACGGGTTTCTTACCAGGCTGTAGAACTAGCCTATGCTCGATCACCTCCTCAAGGACTCTGGGCATGTCGGATGGCTGCACGCGAACACATCTACGTTTGCTCAGAGGAAGACGACAAGAGCATCTTCCTAGGTAGGGTCGAAAGTAACCCCAATACGAACAGCCTTCAAAGGCACCATTAGATCCAGAGGAACCTCATTGATCACCTCGTTCAGTTTCAACGCGGCTTTAGACTTTGAGTGCTTGCTCAAAGGCTGCGCCTCAATAGCTTCTCGAGTTGGCGGTTGGCCGACCAGCTCGAGGGACTTGCGGTTATATGTTAGCGCTATCTTCTTATCACAGCGGACTGTGATTACTCTTTCGGGACATGGCAACTTAAGACATTGATATGCATAATGAACAACTATCAGAAAGCATGCTAGAGTTGGCTGACCGAGTATGGCGTTATATGGCATATCAAAATCATCCACATCAAAGGAGATTTTCTCTATCCTGATGTTGCTCGAGGATCCGAACATTATAGGTAGAGAAACTTGGCAAATAGGCTTAGCCGAAGATTCTAGTACGATTCCATGAAAGGAATACCACATCGATTTTATTCTGGTTTGAGAAACTTGCATCTCATCCAGAGCGCTAACAAATAAGATATTTAAAGAACTGGCACCATTAATCAATATGTGATTAACTCAGCAGTTGTTGATGGTGGGCTCGACCACGGTCGAAAACTGACTAGGTCTAGTCAGAGGGACCGAGCAGTCACCCCTCTCAAAAGAAATGGTAACTTTCAACCACTCAGAAAAATTATTGACAAATGATGTGTTGACAGAGTTTACCTCTCAATCGATAGCCTTATACTGCCGCTTTGACTCGTATGTGGACGAACCCCTATAGATATGTTCAATTGTATGATTCGGATCCCGTAAAGGCATATCTTCGTCCTTGTCTGAGTGCTTTCGACCACTCAACTACCCCACCTCCTCGAGTATGGGAAGTGGTTCCTTGCCAGAATAATAATTCTTGAGTTTTCTTTGAAAAATCTGGCAATTGCGGAGATCGTGGCCCTCCTTCTGATGAAGTGGACACCACCTAGACTTGTTGTCTCTTTGAGTGGATGCCTTGCCTTTGCCCCGATCAAAGTATTGCTAGGGATTATGAGGCTTTTCATCACCTATAGCCAAGACTTCCTTTAAGGGATCGATTCGAGGTTTCTGACCTTTAGTCTTGTTCTTAGACCTCTTAGATTTCTTCTTCCTCGTATTACTGTTGCCTTCCTCTTTAATACCTCAGTTGACTTGATCAACGGTTTTCGTCCATTCAACTGCCTCAGCAACAGTCGTGTAACAATCAGCCATCTCGAAGAGCTCGGTAACGGTGGTAGGAGGATGCAAGGTGATATCTTCATTGAATCTCCTATTGCGGACTCCCTACTTGAATGCTCTGATGACAGAAGCATCAGAGACCTCTGGAATCGAGTTACGAACCTGGCCAAAATGCCTAATGAACTATCACATGGTCTTGTCGCTGTTCTGCTGCATCCGATGCAAGTCGTCCTCTTTCCTAGAGCGGTTGTACGCCTCCTACAAATAAGCTAGTAGCAAGTTGCAGAGGTGCTGCCAAGAGTAAATCGACTTGCATGGTTGGTTGAGCAACCAAGATCGAGCGGACCTCTCGAGCACTGTCAGAAGGTAATTTGCCATAACGTGCCCATCACCTCCTGCCGCCCATACCGTAGTCATATAAATCTGAAGGAACTCGATGGGATTCTGAGTCCCATCGAACCTCTCCATGTTTACCAGATAGAACCGTGGCAGCCAGTGTACTGCTCAGAGTTCGAGTATAAATGCTCGGCACCTGGTAACCACCTCTTGACGTCTCCTTTGTGGGAAAGGGTAAATGGAATCACCGGGAGACCGTAGTTGACGATGCCCAACAGCAGATGAACCTGACCTATAATAGGTCTGGTCCATACGTCTATAATAGGCGGTCAACGATGGTCCCATGCAGACCCAGGTGGAGCTAGGCAGGCAAGGTGCGGCGACGCTGGGCGGTCTGGAGCTGCTCTGGATCGCAGTTGCTCCAACGGCACGAGTAGCGGTGCGACGGTATCCTTGGGTGTGGCATCGCTGAACACCCGCGGAAGGACCTCCACCTTCTGCGCGTTGCTACAAAACAGCATCACCGCGAGCACCCCGCCCACGCCGACACCCATCGCCACATTGAAGAACTCCACCACATGCTCGTCCGGGTCACTGTAGCGTTGGCACAGCCTGGCCTCGAGTGTCTACTCGGGTACGTGCGAGCAGCAACGCAAGCAAGCTCTGCGACTTTGGTGGAGAGACGCTCCAGGGACTCAGTGCAGAAGTGCTCCGGGGGCAAGCGGCGGCGCTAGGGACCGGTTGGAGCGGTCCACCGGGTAGCGAGGAGGGGCCCCAGTGAGAAAGGCGAGCGGCGGCACCGGGTTCCAGCAAGGGGAGGCGAGGAGGCGGACCCAAATGCAGCCCAGTTTGGCTGGGGAGAAATAGGGGAGGACAAAGAGTAAAGGGGAGTTGACCACAATAATGAAGGGGATGAGATGTGGTCTGTTGCTAGAGTACGTGACCCTTTTCTATGCCTTCGAGGGAGTCAACCTCTTGGACTAGTGCAAGCTAGCAGTCGGGCACCTAGGTGCCCTAGGCACTAGGCGGCCACCAACCACCCGCCTAGTGCCTAGTTGAACATTAGACCACTCATTGGTCTTCGACCACATATTAGTCTTCGACCACTCCGATCTTTCTCTGTCAAATGAGTCTCTATTGACTTATTCTTCACTCTTGATCTTCATAGATTTTTATAGTTATTGAAATAAAGATTATGGAATACATAGGGGAAAATTTGAGGCATCATTCACCTATTTCTGTTACCATATTTGGTCCTATAATGTATATGTTCCCCATCATCTAAAATGAAACATGTGGAAGGAAGATGAAATTGAAAAATTCTAATAGCAGATGAACTCTAAATTACACATGTTGGAGTCAAATTAAAAGGTCTGACTTGAATAAATCAAATATTTTGAGATAAAGAACATACATCTTCAGGCGCCATAAATCCTTCGGGTACAGTGCAACAATGTCGAAGGCAGTATTTCTCTCAACTGCTCATTCTCTTATCCAATACATCCTTTACTAAGTGGTGAATGTCATTTACTCCCTACATAGAAAACAAAAGGTCTATACTGAGAATTTTCCAGCAGGCCCATTGTCAAAAAAAATGCCATTTTACAATCATATGAATGTTATGAAATGGCTTTCAGAAGGAAGATATCAGCAACATAAGTAAAACAAACAGTTGTTAAACATCTTAAAGCATGTTAAACCAGATGAACTATGGATGTGAAACTAATGTTATCTGGAGACAATGATAGACAACAAAACTTTAATGATTTTCATTGTTCTAACTGTTTCGAACTTGCATCCAGTCATCCTTTTACGTTTAAAATTTGAGCAACACAAATTTGCTACAGACATTTGTTCATCAAAGGCATCTTAACACAGCAATATTTTTTCCCCAGTGAAACTAAGTACCAATACACAGTTTGAAGCCCAAAAAGAGTACATGAATGTGCCAAGAAAAGACCACACATTACCCATCCTGTAGAAAAGGGGCTACCAAGCAAGCAAATATAAGCCTACACCTGAAAGACTCAGCTACTCTAGGCCTCATCAGTCATCACTGTATCAACTTCCTCTGGAATGGGATCTGCCTCTCATCAGCCAGATGCAGTTTAGTTTTCTCCATTGTGGCGTAAGTACAAGCGAACCGAACTTTTTCCCGAGAACACACAAAAGGTGCTGTTCAGAATAACGGTGATTTATGATTGTTTTTTATTATAGTTGATTTATTTTTAACTGTAGTTGAGTTGGCTTATTTGGTATAATTAAATTAAAAAAATAGAAATAGAAAAAATATATTGACCTATCACGGACAATACAAAGGAATACGGGAAAATATAAAATAAAAAAAGTAAAATAGAAAAAAAATCAACAATAAAAAAAGCCACCGCCCAACGCCAGACGCTGGCTTCGCAGACGCTAAGCGGGGCCAAAAACTGGCGTCTCTCTCTCAACTGCATGGGCTTGGGAATTCTGATAATTACCGGGTTTTTTCCAGCCAAACTTACAAATAGCTCCGTATCCATTAAATAATGCCTTTTTTAATCAATTTTTATATCCAAAAAATACCTCTAGATATTCGAAAATATATTTCAAATTGTATCCGAATTAATTCGGACAGACAAATAGTTAAAAAGTTTGCACCTCTAACCGAGCGAGCTAGTGAACTTTGGCTGTCTGCATGCAGCTTAGCACGCACATATCCCTGTGCATACAATGCACGTGTGCACCGTCTCGCCGAGATGACCCTCCTCCCAACCATATATCGTCCAATCTCCCTTCTCTTCTCCCAAAGTTAGAGAGGATCCATCGATTTATCCTATATATGGCAGCCAGTGCCACATTAATCGTAAAGTAAGTTTACGAATCTACGCAGTCGATTATGCTGGATTTTAATTATAACAGTGTAAATTAATAAAATATACATTATAACTGTACCGAATATATGCTCGTTTTTCAATCATAGGCATTACGGTTCTAGTATGTAGCCATGTGATTGCGCAGAAAATCGGCTAGTTAACATATATACAAACTGAAAATGAAGCGGTTAATTGCATATCTTTCAAAACCAAAACAGGGGACAATAAGAATTAAAGACGGTGTACTTTGCAGTCAGCTACCAAAGTTCCTTCTTGGATGTTTGGCTGTTCAAGGGAATTACCCAAGAGAGTTATTCTCAGAGTAAAACTGGACAAACCAATATACCGTCGGCAATAGGGGAACCACCTTTTTACGGGTGGTAGAATTGTGAGTGTACAACTCTACTCATTAGCATTTAAATTCTAGTACCTATATTTATATATACAGGAGTACGTCTTAGTAGAAATTTTGTAAGGTTGCGAATTTATTCTTAACCTCCTTATTTCTACATATGTACTAAGGAAATACACTCGCAAGTGTGTGTGTGGTGTGCATACGTGCACATGTACCTCGTAAAAGAAAAAAAGGCCTTCGACAAGCTACAAATTAAGGATAGGATATCCAACACTTAAAAGGAATAAAAGTATCATTTTTTAGATGAATTAAAGTATCAATTGGGATACCAAAGGACCTAGACCTGCTATTTATGAGTTAATGGTATATTTTGTTAATTAATGATAATCATATTATGAAACTAACATTTTCTATTAGTTGAATAAATAGGTAATATCCTATGATGATGAAGACTTTGGATAGTGTCATGAGTTGATCGTCATCAAGTCAAGGTTTGTGATGAATGATGGTATCATGTGTTGGTGAGCATCAAGTCAAGGTCCCAAAGAGAAAATGATCATGAGTTAACCATCAAGTCAAGAGAAAACCCATCATGTATTAATAAAAGGAAAGTGAAAGATGCATCATGAGTTGATACAATGGCAGGCGATAGTGGTGGTTAGGTCATGGAGGCAATAACGCTACGGTGGAGAGGCAAAAATACACACATCAAAATATAGGTAAAGAATAGATGATGCTCATGTACGAAGGAATCAAACAGATTCTTATCGGTCATGATGAATCACGATGGAGAAGCTTGACAACGCTAGAGAAGAACTTAGATTATGAGCATTTGTTAGCATGAGACCCAAATTAATTTGTGGAACACAATGTGACGCAGACAGTTTTGAGAAAAGAAAATGGGAGAAAGAGGCTGGCTAGTGGGCCCGCCCTTTTTTATTTTTTCCTGATCTAATAAAAGTATTGCTGAAAGGTGAGGCCACATCAACTTAAGTTATATATTAGGATGCCACGTTAGCGTGCATTATCCATTAGTACAAGGAGTATTGTAAAGTGGAGTTGTTGCGTAGTATTATTATTATTGTTGTTGTTATTGTTATTATTATTATGTTGTCAGTAAAAGAAACATGGATTTTGTAGAGTGATCTACCAATATGTACTGCAACAATGCTTTTAGCATCCTATGAAATGCAAACGCAGATGTTTGGTGTACAATGTACCAAGTTGATGGGATTTTATAGATTTTTTTGAAAAGATTCGGTATTTGGAATTTCTAACTCACATTCACACTATAATAGTTTCACAAAATTGCCTAAAATTTATTATAGATTATTTAGGGTATAGAGACGCTACTTTGTGCAAATTGTTAGGCCTAGACACATAGATGGGACCAACAAACTTTTACAGAAAATTTTTGAAAAAGTTCGGTATTTAGAATTTATAAATCGCGTTCATACCATAAAAGTTTCACGAAATTATCTGAAATTTACTATAGATAATTTGTGGTGTAGATACACTATTTTGTGTAAATTGTTAGATCCAGACACATACGTGGGACCAATAAACTTTTATAGGAAACTTTTAAAAATGTTCAGTATTTAAAATTTATAACTCGCGTTCACACTATAAAAGTTTCACAAAATTGTTTGGAATTTACTATACATATGTGGAACCAACAAACATTTATAGGAAATTTTTGAAAAAAAGTTCTGTATTTAAAATTTATAACTCATGTTCATATCATAAAAGTTTCACAAAATTTCTAAAATTTACTACAAATGATTTCAAGTTAGAGACACTAATTTATGCAAATTATTAGGTCTAGACACCTAGATGGACCCTATGGGTGGAGCCAACCCTTGAGTAAACCATATTACAACACCACGGTTTGAACCTATTCTCAACCCAATTTCAATCCTAAAATTTAGAGCCCATTCCAACCCTATCCAACCTTTTCTATGAGGCACCACTGTGAGTTCTTTCGGTTGATAATCCTTTTGAGGTGCTCTGTCGGTCAAAATGTATTCATACTGTATGTAAACTGAAAGTTGAAATTGTTAAGTTAATTTTAGAGCTCTAAGTTTGAGTTTTGTACGAGATAATCAATTAATGAAGAGTATAAAGTTATTGTAGCAAGATGGCCAAGTATCAACTTGCGTAACCCTACATTCTGAGAGCAACTTTATCAAACTAAAATCTACTTGCTAGATTTGATGATCATAGTGTTTATGATTAATTACATGATGCTTTTAAAGGGTATATGTTCAGATCATAATGTATTAAGGGATTGCTTTATTCTTATTTTACTTATATCATTCATATGCCATTTGTGCCATGTCATTGTTCTAATTATAGCTTATATTGGAATTAAATTAAAGTATTTGCTTATATCGCAATATATACAACAGGTAGAACCAACAAACATTTATAGGAAATTTTTGAAAAAAAGTTTTGTATTTGAAATTTCTAACTCATGTTTATATCATAAAAGTTTCATGAAATTTTTTAAAATTTACTATGGATGATTTCAAGTTAGAGACGCTAATTTATGCAAATTATTAGGTCTAGACGCCTAGATGGACCCTATGAGTGGAACCAACCCTCGAGTGAACTATATTGCAACACCACAATTTGAACCCATTTTGATTTCAATCCTAAAATTTAGAGCCCATTCCAATCTTACCCAACCTTTTCTATGAGGCAACCTAACCCAACTCAAGATAGTTATTCTCTCAACACATTTCCACCCAACCAAAGTCAATCCAATCAAGGACCCAACTCATTTAACATATTTGAACTTAACCCATTAACACCCCTAATTAGGATGCCATTGAAGCTAAAACCACCGTCACGTCAGAATCAAATCAAAGTGGTTTTATATGAAGGTTGTGTTTTGTATTTGTTTTAATAGTACGGGTCAAAAGTGAACACAGATGTTTGGTGTACAAAAAGAAGAGCAAAACGATCCTCGTTGACAACTGCTGCCAAGGTGAAATCAATGGATCAATTAATCCGGTGGAGTGGACCATGAGATGCAAGGACCCAACTCATTTAACATATTTGAACCTAACCCATTAGCACCCCTAATTAGGATGCCATTGAAGCTAAAACCACCGTCACGTCAGAATCAAATCAAAGTGGTTTTATATGAAGGTTGTGTTTTGTATTTGTTTTAATAGTACGGGTCAAAAGTGAACAAAGATGTTTGGTGTACAAAAAGAAGAGCAAAACGATCCTCGTTGACAGCTGCTGTCAAGGTGAAATCAATGGATCAATTAATCCGGTGGAGTGGGTCATGAGATGAGGCGGCCGGCCATAGTGGTATATAATAACGGTCTCGGTTTATAACTTATATTTTTTTTAAATAAATAAATGATTTTTTATTGCTGTTTGGAAGCGTCGAGATAGATCGCGATAGCCTATGGTCGTTTTGTCAGACCTGGTCGTCGTCGTCGTGGTCTATAAACCCATCGAGCTGCTCCTCGATCCGCACGAAACCAAATAGCCAATACGAATCGAACCGAAGAGTACAAGACGCAAGCATGGACGGCGCCAACTGGCGCCCCACCCAGGGGGCCGACCCTGCCGCCGCCGCCGGAGGCGACTGGCGCGGCCAGCTCCAGCCCGATGCGCGCAGCAGGATCGTCAACAAGATGTACGCAAACCCTACCCTACCCTACTTTACCCTCTAATTGATTTCCTTTCCCTTCCATCCCCTCGCTCTGATTATCTTAATCGAGTTCAAAATGAAAGATTTCGGGTCAATTTGGCCATCCATCCCATACAACCTACTTCGATCCGTCCATAATTCCATACCCATACCTACAGGAACAACAACAGATTCGTCGTCGATCCATTCTTAGGTCGCAATTCCCCGCTGCGGGATTACGTTGACTAATCATCTTCTCATACCTCTGTTGATTAGCTTTCAATTGAAACTCTACTTTAACAACTAAACACAAGTAACTCTTATTCACCAAAATGTACAAATTCGGTGTGAGAAGATTATAACTTAGACAATAAACACACACCATGATGTAGATTAATGTAGTATAACGCGGAGATGATTTTTTTCGTCGCATTTGGGGTTGCCATGGGTATTATTTACTAGTGTGGTGGGAGATGTGATCTTGTTCTCAAACTAGAGTCGCTCATCTGGTTCCCAAAGGGATCAAATGTTATGACGGCCTTTTCGCCTCCCCCCTTCCCCCTTTCTATCTTTGGATCATGCATGCGTTGCCTGGGATGTTGTAGCTGTTTGCAAATTGCATGCCATATATTGTTGCAGAAAGTCGTTGAATAGCAATATATATGTCATTTTATTCACATGTTGCATTATACGTGTAGAATGGAGACTCTGAAGAAGCATCTACCAGTATCAGTGCCCGAGGGGCTGAACGAACTTCAAAAAATCGCTGTGCGATTTGAAGAGAAGATTTATACTGCAGCCACCAGCCAGGTACATTTAGCCTAACTTTGCTAGCTTCCAGGGGCGGAGCAAGAACTTTTAGTTATGGGGTTCAAACAGGCTATGTGGGTCTGTAATAGAAAAAAACTGATCTTCAAATGTTCTAAAAGTTTTTTTGGATTGATTTTTAAGTACTTTTAGCACTTTCATATTTTTTTTGACCTTGGGTAATTTTTTTCACACCCCTGCTAAGCCGGTGAACCTTGCCACCAAAGTTATTTTCCCGGAATCCTGATTTTTTTCTGTGCTTGGAAACAAATCCCAATTTTTCTGCGGGACCCGGACTCGAACTCGAGCCATGGGAGTGCCAACGCCCACACAAAACCACTGTGAACACATCCCAGTTTCTGTAGCAGTTTCATAAAGTGTCATATAAATAGTAAGTTAGTAACTGAGATTTTTGAAATGTTGTCATTATGTTAACATAAATGATAGAACGATATGCCGATCATGAGCTTGGTTTCTCTTTTGTCAATGACCATGTTGAATTTATGAGTGTTGTTCATTGAGTTACTTCAGTCCATTGTTCTGCCAGTTCATGTTTGTGTAAGTCGCCCATGTGTCCGAAATTGTTATATGTGTAAACGAGTAAACAACCTTATGTTAAAAAGAGATTATTTATGCAATTCCATCATGGTATACGCAATAGTATACAGTCATTTATCCCAGACCAAACATCAAACAAGAGTTTACTCCCTCCTTCCATTTTGTGCTGGAAAGGGCCTTGTCATATTGCTTCCACTCCATTGTGGTAGACGTTTTCAAAGGGATTTATTTGGTTGGGGTACACTGTGTCACTATTTTCATTTGGATTTCACGTTTGTATAGATTATTTGTGGCAAAGTGGTTTGCTGTCTATATGAGTGTTTTTGCATGACTGCATGAGTAAGATGATATATATATTTTGAAGCAATTCCTTTTCAACTGTGCTTATCATACCAGAACTTATGGTTGGCAAGTTAGTATTAGTATAAAACTTGAAATTAACATTGTTGGTTTCTTTTGTATTACCCAGTCTGATTATTTGCGGAAGATTTCTATGAAAATGCTCTCTATGGAGACAAAGTCACAACAACCTCCTGGAAATGCTCAAGTGATTCCAAATCAGAATCCCTCTGGTCCAGGTATTGTATGCAGTAAACTGAGTGTTACCCTTTCTACGTGCTATCATCTTCACCTTTTGCTTATACATTACTACATTAGCTGTGGCAACCTTGTGAGCTATGGATGATGAAAATTGCTGCTTGCATTAATGGTGATCCTATGCATTTTATGGCAGTAATCATGATCCATTTGTAAAGTAGAAAAACCACCTGATGGATGGAGCTATCATGTGTAAGAATTTTGCATCTAGCTTTTGTCACTGGTGGTTTGCATATCCGGTACTACTAACGCCTGTTGTCTAAGTAATTTGTGTTTTCTTATTCACTTTTTCTTTTATTGCTCATTGTGTCTTTTGAAGGAGAAATTTTGTTGTTGCTAAATTTATTATCCATTATAACCTAGATGTTCAGTTAATGTTGTGTGAAATGATGCGCCTATTAAATGATTATATCATGGTAGGCTTTAGTAACTTAGCTTTAGGTTGGAGCTGGATTACAGTGATGTGACAACTGAGTTAAAATAACCATGGTTGTAATGGCGGCATCTAAACGTTGCCTAAACACAAAGGCACCCTGGGGTGGACGCCATGGAGGTCCACCTTGCCTTGGCCAGTTAGGCGGGCACCTAGGATTTCTGGGCGTCCATGGCAAGCTTCTGGGTGTCCACCTTGCCAGCTGGATGGTGTGTGTGTGTGTGAGAGAGAGAGAGAGAGAGAGAGAGAGAGGCTACTCAGGGATGGAACCCTGGCCACCCCCCTCCTCATTGCTGCTGACGACCTCTCCCTCTTCTCCCCTGCACTTCTTCTCTGTTCTCTGCTCAATCTGCTCTCTCTGCTTCCCTGTTCTCCCGATCTGCTCTGCTGCTCTTCCCCTTTCTCTCTGATCTGCTCTGCTTTGTTCCTCTTCCTCTTTCTCCCCAACCTGCTCTGCTCTGCTGCTCATGCTCAGTGCTCTCTGCTCCGCTGTTCTCTGCTCTGCTGCTCTCTGCTGTGTGCTCTGCTGACTCTCTTCACTGGTAGAAGTGCAGTGTGTAGAAGTGTAGTACTGCTGATGCTCTCTGCTCTGCTGCCCTCTGCTCTGCTCTGTGCTTTGCTGCTGATGCTCTCTTCTCTAGTGCTGACCTCTATGATTTGCTGTTTAATGCATTCCTTTATGTTCGCCTGATGTTGCCCAGACGATGATTAGGCAACACCCTAATCGACAAGCGGACAAGGCACCGTGATCGCCTAATACACTGTGACAACCATGAAAATAACAGTGGATCATCTTCAGTTCTTCGTTAGATTATGTTATTCTCTCGTTGCTGCTACTTTCCAGATTATGTTAATTTGGTCTGCTTCTCAGCTTCCCCAAAGGAACTAATGATTAGCTGTAAATCAGTTGCTCAGCCCTTTAATTGCTTCAGTGTATGTGCTTTTTTAATACAGAAACTCACTTTTGTCTCAATTTTACCTGTAACATGCTGATTTGAGTGCTTTGAATGCTTTTTACACTTTTGCTAGAAGTATTTGTTCACAAGATATTTAGCATGCATATGGTATCTTTTCTGAAACAGCAACAGGACTCCCTCCGCAAGGCAGTAATCCAGTACAATCATCAGCAATCCCCTTGATGTCTCAGCAACAGGCCCGACAGCCAAATACTTCTACATCTGTACAAGCTTCTTCTCTCAGTAATCTGAGTTTGCCAGGTGTCAGCCAAACATCCACATTGCAGAATATGTCATGCATGTCGCAAAACACTATGAATAATGGTTTGGAACAAAGCGCTTCACAAGATATTTATGCTGCACAAAAGCAAATGACAGGAAGGCAGCAACAGCAATCACACAGCCAATTATTTTATCAGCAGCAGCAAATGTTGATGAAGCAGAAATTGCAGCAGAATTCACTTGTGCAGCCACACATTCAGCAGCAGCAATCTTTGTTGCAGCCAACACAGATGCAATCTTCACAGCAACCCATGATGCAAATGTCATCTGGCCTTCAGACTGGGCAGTCCATACCGCAGACACAGCCAATGGCCATGCAGTCAGCTGCACAGAGTGGTATTCAACAGAATCCGTTGAACTCAGTACAACAATCTGTGCAACCATTACTCCAGCAACCTCCGCAATCTGTTGTGAGGCAGCAACAACAACCACAGCCCTCCATGCATCAGCAGCCTTCTCTGCAGCAGGCTCAGCCAACTCAGCAGCCCAACATTCCTTTGCAACAACAGCAACAACAGTTAATAGGACAGCAGCCAAATTTACAACAAAATCAGTTAATTGGTCAACAGAATGGTGCTATGGAGATGCAGCAGCAACAGAGGCTACCAGTTCAGTCAAATAATATTTTGAATATGCAGCAAACACAGCAGATGTTGAACCAGCAGTCTATGCCCTTGCATCAGCCACAGCAATTGGGCTCCCAGGCAAATATGCCGAGTCTGCAGCAGCAGCAGCAAAATCAACAGCATCAGCTTCTTGGAACTGTGCCTAATGTTTCAAGCATTCAACGGATGCATATGCTACAAACAAAGGCATCAGTTCAGCAACCACAGCAGCAACAGCATGCTCAGCAGCCATCAACAGGTTTGACGCAACCTCTATCCCAACAAAACCAACTTCAGCAATCACAGCAGCATCTTATGTCGCAGTTCCAGTCTCAGCCTAACCAGCTGCAACAACAATTGGGGATGCCGCAGCAAACTTCAATGCAACAAAGACTTCAAACTTCAGCTGGCATGCTCTTGCAACAAAATAACATTGATCAACAAAAGCAATTTATTCATGCACAAAGGGGCCTTCAAGAAGTTTCATCTAGTAGTAAGTTTCTCATATACTGTCTTTGTAGACACATTGTATCCTTTTATTGTTCTATCCTCTAATGTTTTTCCCCGTGTTCTTATGTTCTCCTACTTCTCTGTTGTGACCCTATAGATATTAACCTTAGATTTCACCAGCTGTTTAAGCCAGCTTAGGGATCTGGCATTACTTTCACCTTAGCTTCTTAAGGCAATGTTTATGCTATAAGAACTACTCCCTCCGTTTGACAATATTTGTCCAAGCCTACCATGTGCACAGACCCAGGAAGCACCAAATTTAAGAAAAAGTTTATAATAAATGATCATACATACCCCTATTAAAAGACGTACTATAACCACTTCATCTCTCTCACATCATTAAAGCGGGGGTAGAGAGTGGAAATATTGCAATTACTACAATCTTGATTTCCTCAATGGACAAACATTGTGAAGGATGCTTCCCAAGACAATAGGCAAAAATTGTAAAACGAAGGGAGTAGCTTCAAATTGTTTGGACTAAAAAATTGGAGATGACAATCGGATATTCATAATTCAGATGCAGTTAAATATGTAATGCACATTGATCATCATGTTGAGTAAGCTGACCCCATTGATCTTCTGCACCTTTCGTACATCACATTTGGTTTTCTGATTCATGGACATTTTTGCTGGAGAATGCTACTGTGCAACAATCATTGCAATCTGACCTCGAGCTCGTTGTTGTTGCTGTACTTTTTTAGTAGCAAGCTCACTATACTTTGTGAGTAGCAACACCACATTTGGTTCTGATTTGTTGACATTTTTGCTGGAGAGTGCTACTGTGCAACAATGTTGCAGTATGACCTCTGGCTCATTGTTGTTGCTGTACTTCTTTACTAGCAAGCGCGCTATACTTTTTCAGTAGCAAACACACAAGTTTCTACTTGCCCCTTTATTCCATCCTATGTTGTACCAGTAGCTTGCTATTTGATGGCTTCTCCATATTAATATCTTGTTTGACAGCCCTGCTTTTTATGCAGCATCTGTGGACTCCACTGCTCAAACAGGTCATGCAGGTGCAGGTGATTGGCAAGAGGAGACATATCAAATGGTAAGACATGCTACCATCCCTTTTGGTACTCCCGAGCTCGCTCACTTGACCTTTCTAAAAATCATAGAAAAGGACCTCCATAACAAAGGGGTTTGAGATTGCACTGTTCTAGATTGATAGATGATGAAACAAGAGACCATGTTGGATTTTAGGGGCTTTTTTCTCCACTATCTGTTGCACCTTTTTCTTTTTCTTACTTCTTTTGATCTGTTTTCCACCAAACTCCTCTCTCTTTTGTTTCCTTTTGCAAATAAAGTTAGAGCTGAAATTTCATATAGCAACACTTTAGTCTGGTAGGTAGATGTACTACATTCTGGCAGTCTTCTTTTAAGATATAAAGGGGATTCTGTGTGAATATGGACTATGGAGCATACAGTATCTAGATGTTATAAGGTCATGAGGCAGTTAGCGGTCATTTTCTTGATCATGAAGTTAATGTTAATCAAAACCATGGTTTATTATGGTTTCTTATTTTATTTCAAATTCCTATGCTTGCAATAGCTACTTGAACTATCTTGCCAGTGCCATATTTGTTTACTTAATCACAAACCATGGTTTATTGAATGTTCTGTTTCCTTTTCTGTACTATTCGTCTCTGTATAGCTTCTGTGACGAAGTTATGTGTATGTGGTTTTCTTTGCCCACAGATTAAGAGCTTGAAGGACCAATACTTTGCAGAACTCAGTGAATTGTACAATAAGATCTCTGTGAAGCTACAGCATGTTGACAGCATGATACCACCTCAAAAGCCATCAGACCAGTATGAAAAGATGGAGCGCTTTAAAATGATGTTGGAGCATACATTGCAAATCCTGCAAATTAACAAGAAGAACATTCAACCTGCTCTGAGGGAGAAAGTTCCTACATACGAGAGGCAAATTATCACTTTCCTAAATTCACAAAGAAGGAAGCCTGTGCATATGCAGCAACAGTTTCAGCAATCTGCCGGGCAAGCTCCTGGTTCTAACATTTCACAGCAACAACAGCCTTCCCAAGGTTTGCCACAACGTGATAGTCATACTAATCAGATGCCTCAAGCAAGTTTGCCAAGTATGAGCACTGGATTACAGTCCTCTAGTGCAGCTGGAATCCAGCATGGACCTGCACCTCCAGCAACAAACTTTGGTGTTCCAACAACACAGCAAAATGTTGCAAATGCACCGCAGGCTAGCTCTAATTTGGAGGCTGCTCAAGGAAGCAGTTTTAATTCTTTGCAGCACGGTTCAATAAGCGGCGCATTGCAACAGGGAAGCACTGGGCCCATGCAGAGTACAATGAATGCTCAACAGCAGGCCACTAGTAGCATGTTGTCTCACAACTCAATGAGTACAATGCAGCCTAATGCCAATTCCATGCAAGCAAATGCAAGTTCATTACAGCAGCTGAAGCAGCAACAGCAGGAGAATCATATGATGCAGAATCAGCAAATGAAGCGTCAAATGCTTCAACAGCAAAAGCAAATGCTTCAACAGCAGCTCCCAATACAGCAACAATTACAGAAACAACAGCAGGCACAGATGCAGGTTCCACAGCTTCATTCTGGAAATGATGTAAACGAGCTAAAGGTTAGACAAGGAGCTGCAATGAAAACTGGAATTTATCAACAGTTGGGTCAACGCAGTAACTATTATCATCAGCAGTTGAAGCAGGGTGGTGCTCTCCCAATTTCGTCACCACAGAACCTCCAAGCACCATCCCCACAAATTTCACACCATTCTCCTCAGGTTGATCAGCACAATCTGTTGCCACCTCCCATTAAGACTGGGACACCATTGCATTCATCTAACTCACCATTTGTTCCATCTCCATCCCCATCTGTTGCCCCATCTCCTATACCAGTGGATTCAGACAAGCCACTCTCCAATATATCATCACTTACTAATACTGGGCAGGCTGGACATCAGCAAACATCCCTAGCGCCTCAAACGCAATCAATTGCCGTTAACACACCAGGGATATCAGCATCACCCTTGCTAGCAGAATTCACAAGTGCTGATGGAAATCAGGCTAACATACCAACTCAAGTTCCAACAAAATCAAGTGCAGCAGAAAGGCCTCTGGATCGGTTACTTAAAGCAGTAAATACCTTGACAACTTTATATTTATTGTCTTTTGTTCTTTTTTCTGGTGCAAAATTGATTCATTGCTTAATCAACGTTGTTCTCAATATATTGTAGAACTTGATTAATTTCAAAGATAGTCATATTGTTCTGAAGCATACTGGCATAAAGAACATGAGGCTCAAGAACTGTATTTGGCTATAGGAGTTAGATATACTATGCCTTCTTCTTGAAACCCTTGTGTGTCTACCTTGCTAAAGTTGCCCCATTTCAATCAGCTAGTTCTTCAAATGATAACAGTGGTGCCTAGTCATTTTCGTTCTTGCCATCTGAAGATCTGAAAGCATGTGTAACAGGAAATAGAATTGGCCTGATTTCTTTTTTCCCTGATTATTGCTCTGCAGAATCCATATGTATTGTCCAACAGTCTGTTCTGCTGGTGTGATAGTACATAGCAAGTCATTTACACTCTCCCGCAGAATTAGTTATGATTGTTATGAATAGCACTTGTATTCATCATGAGGCCAATGGGCTAATATATATACATATACAGGTATGTCATATATGCAGAAAACCCCTTATATAACAGGGTAATTACACAACCCGTGGACAACGAGTATAGTAAAGAGGATAAGAAGGAACAAGACCAGGAGTAACCTCAGGAGAGGATGCCGGTGGTGAAGAGAGTGCCAACTGGGAAGGAGGCACCGGAGAGACTAAAGGCTGTGGTGGTGGAGTGGCGACTATAGGAGTGGAAGGAAAAGTCAGGAAAGAAAGTGGCTCGACATTAGATGCTGAAGTAGAGAAAGGAGGGCGTGAATAGAAAGGATGAGAGTCATCAAAAGTAACATCCTAAGAAATCCGCATTCGTCGGCCAACAGAGTCTCAACAACGATATCCCTTGTGCTCAGCACTGTAGCCCAGAAAAATGCACTCAACAGACTAAGCGGTCAGTTTGGTGCACTCACGAGGTGCAAGAAGAACATATCACACACACCCAAAGAGGCGAAGGTTGGAATAATCAGGAGTCTTGCCACATAGACGCTCGATTGGAATCCCACCTTGAAGAGCAGAGGAGGGCTGAATGTTGATCAAAAAAGTGGCAGTGGAAACAGCCTCAGCTCAGAAGTGTGGTGGAACATTAGAAGCAAGTATAAGAGTACGAGCTGTCTCAAGAAGATGGCGGTATTTGCGTTCCGCCACACCATTCTAAGCATGAGCACCGGGATAAGAAAAATGGGGGGAGAGTGCCCTGCTCATCAAGAAAACCATGAAAAGCTCCTGAAAAGTACTCCCTAGTAGAGTTAGTACGAAAAATACGAATAGAAGAGTCAAATTGAGTATGGACTATGGTGGCAAAAATCTTGTAGATGGAGAAAACATCACTATGAGATGACATAAAGTATATCCACGTATGTCGAGAAAAATCATCAATAAAAATGATATAATATTGATAACCTCCTTTCGAGACAAAAGGAGTTGGTCCCTATACATCAGAATGAACAAGATTAAAAGGACGTTGAGATACTGACTCGCTAGAAGGATAGGGGAGTTGAAACTATTTGCCAAGTTTACAACCCTAGCAATTGAGAGAAGCATCACCAGACAGACCCTAAAATGCCACAACGAAGTAAAGAAGACATACGCGACCCACAAAGATATCCTAAACGATGATGCCATTGAGCAAAAGAGGTGGTGGAGGCTGCAGCAGATGCGGAGGCAGTGGGAGGTGACCAGACAGACAAACAACAGGAATAAGAAAAGATGAATTTGAAAGAGTGCCTCGTCCTGTGACAGAAAGAGAGGTACCATCTGCTATTTGAACAAGTGATAGGAGCAACTAATGGAAGTGAGGTGGAATCAGATGTCATATGAAAACAAACTCCAGAATCAAGAATCTAAGGTGATGTACCTGAGGGAGTAGAAGGTGGTCTCTTAGCCGAAGACTGAGTAGCAGAACCAGTAGTACCTGACAATGCAGAAGCAACCATGCGGTCTAGCAATGTTAGAAACTCTAGTGCCCCTCGGAGAATAAGCACCATGACGAAAATCCTTCTTCTTGTGGCAAAACTGCTTCACATGTCCATCTTTATTACAATAGGTGCAGTGGAGTCCCCTACCAACAGTAGCTGTCACTGGTGGAGACACAACCAGTGAAGAAGTAACTGGCGACGTAGCAGGAGTAGAAACTAAAGCCACCAAAACCGAAGGAAACGACGATGATGACAGTAAACCCAAACCACGAAGGCAAATCTCCTTAGTACGAACAGCTGTAAGGGTCTCCAACAGAGTCACACGAGGGTGACGAGCCGACAACTGAGCATGAGTCTACTCAAACTCTGACTGGAGGCGTGTCAAGAAGTCGTAGATGCGACAAAGCTCGAGGTGAGACTGCTGACGCTGACAGCACTGACAGGTGCGAAAATATCTGGCCCTAAAGAGTCAATCTGACGCCATACCTTAGAGAGTTAAGCGTAGAACTGGTCCACAATGGCATCTCGCTGCTGCAGTGACTGCTCCTGATGCATAACAGCAAGATATAAGGAATCACCAGATGGCTCGTAGCGGGTGAGCAGATGTGCTCACATCGCCTGGGCGGAAGCCAGATCAACAACATCACCAGTGATGTGCACCTCCATGCTGGCAACCAGAATAACAGAAGCACGAACATCCTCAACGATCAATATCTTGTAAGCAACATACTGAGACTGAAAGGTCTCCATGGCAATTTCAAAAGCCTCAGATGCCTTTGTACGAGTGTCTTCGGAAGCATTCTTCGGGAGTACAGGCGCAGCAGGTGGAGTAGGGCGAGATGGACAAGACAACTCGCCAGTAAGGAACTCTCAAAAGCGCTGACCACGCATGTGGAGACGCATATACTGAAACCAATCTCGATAGTTGAGATCATCGAAGATCATCGGGCAACAAGGAACAGAAACTGTGCCTGCAAAAGAAAACATTTTTTCTTTTCTTTTCTTTTCTCTTTTTTTTCTCTCCTGTTTTTTACTAAGTCGGTTTGTTAAAACCGACACAGCCTACCGAAACAACCGCACAACCAACCAAAAAAAAAGAAGCAGATCTGGCAGCTAACCCTGACGACCTCAGCGGTGATCTGGCGGCTAACTCCGGCGACCCTGGCGGCGATCTGGCGGCTAACCCCGACTTGGATCTGGCGGCTAACCCCAGAGCGACCGACGATTGGGGCCGGTGAAGAAGATGACTCCGGCGGCCGGTGACGCTCCGGCTACTCTGGCTCCAGCTCCGGCGACTGAAGAACAAAAAGGAGCGGCGGCTGGCAGCTCGACTCCGACGACCGAAGAGCGGCGGGGATGGCCTACAGTGACCAGATCTGGCGCGGGAAGAGGCCTTCGGTGGCCGCACACGTGGTGGAGATGATCGGATGGCGGCAGCCGGAGACGAGCACGATCCGACGGCAGCTCGGCCAGATCCGTCAAGGGCCAGCGGCTCCAGAGATGGTGTCACCAACTGGATCTAACAGGATCGAAGAGCAGCGGCCCAGCTCCAGTTGACGAAGAAGCGGTGGCGGCGAGACAAGTACGGACTGGAACCTTAGGTATAACGAAACTCTAGGTTTGGCTCTGATACTATATTATGAATAGCACTTGTATTCATCATGAGGTCAATGGGTCAATATATATACACGTATAGGTATATCATATCTGTAGAAAACCCTTTATACAATAGGGTAATTATATAGCTATATGAGATATATCTAACAATGTTGATGATATGTCATGGTCTATAATCTTCTTTCCATTTTTTCCGCCTGTTTCATGTTTAATGTTTAATGTTGTGTTATAATGCAGTTGCAAACAACACCGCGCCAGTCTCTTAGTGCTGCAGTTAGCGACATAGGATCTGTCGTCAGCATGATTGACAGGATTGCTGGGTCAGCACCTGGTAATGGCTCTAGAGCTGCTGTGGGTGAAGATCTAGTAGCTATGACAAAGTGTCGGTTGCAAGCCAGGAATTTCATAACACATGATGGGAGTGGTACATCAAAGAAAATGAAGCGTGACACAAGTGCAATGCCTCTTAATGTGTCATCAGCTGGAAGTGTCAACGATAGCTTCAAGCAAACATATAGCGTGGATACCCCTGAGTTGCAATCAACTGCAACCTCACGTGCCAAGTGGCAAAAAACCGAGGTATTTTGTTCAAGATTTTGTGTGGAGAAACTATGAAAACATGATTTTATCCTGTAGTTCAAGTGTTACAATGACTTGTCTATCTGGACATAGAGAAGGGAAATGAAGTTAACTTGATGGGAGCTGTTCAAAAATTGTTGGCTACCTTGTAGTTTTATCTGGCATGTGGTTCATCTTTCTGCAGGTAAACCATGCTCTGGTGGAGGAGATCCAGGAGATAAACCAACAGCTCATCGATACAGAGCTCCATGTATGCGAGGATGATGCTGAGTCATTTGCTGCTACATCTGAAGGGGCGGAAGGGACAGTCATTAAATGCACATTTACTGCTGTGGCTGTTAGTCCCAGCTTGAAGTCCATGTTTGCATCAGCGCAGATGGTGAGCTTCTAAACGCATGGTCTATGCTCTGGACCTGTATCATTCGCTCATTTCTTCTATGTTGAAAACTTGAAATGCGTGGCAGAGTCCAATTTTGCCATTGAGGTTGTTTGTTCCTGCTAGCTACCCTAGATGCTCCCCAGTGGTCCTTGACAAGTTTCCGGATGAACAAAGGTGCGTAGCCAGACGGTATTATATCATGCTGTCCTGGTTCTTTTGGTGTACATTGATAAACTAACGGTGCTGCATTGTACTTGTGAATCTGCATCAGAAACTCCGATGACCTGTCTACGAAAGCAAAATCAAAGTTTGGCATTTTGCTGCGGGGTCTACCTGAGCCCATGTCATTGCGAGAAATTGCGAGGACATGGGACGCTTGCGCCCGCAAGGTCATTGCAGAGTATGCTCAGCAGATTGGTGGAGGCAGTTTCAGCTCGAGTTATGGTTGTTGGGAAAGTTGCGTAGGTGCTTGATCCGTCTGTTCTGCTGGCATGGAACAACTTCATTTTGCGTGGCCAAGTGCGGTTGCACTTAACTGTTGCTGGTCATCCTTGGTGACTATATTTATACTACAACAACAACAACAAAGCCCTTTGTCTCAAACAAGTTGGAGTAGGCGGTGACTATATTTATACCTTAATTAATAATTGAGCGGAGATGCAGTTGCTACTTGTCTGTCGTATTTTGTATTGGTGATTGTATTTATGGAAATCGTCTTCGTTAGCCTATGGTAGCGGCCCTTTGTGTACAGGACAGGTTTCGCCCGTGGACCAAGTGGTGGTGCAGCTGCTTGGTTTCCTGGTCACTGCTGGTATTATGTATTATGATTTGGATGTCAATTGAGACCAGTTGCTTGGGTATAATTAAAATAAAATGTGCCGAATGGCTGAAGGAGAGGCGCCGGATGATACTAGCCTTGGTGTGTGATTTGCCCTACAGATTTTGTTTGTGCTTCGATGTCGATATTTGATTTGGAGTATTTGCATGCATTCGGTCCATTACAACCCCGACCCAGAAGATGAACTTGTTCAGTCTGCGTACGTCTCCAACGGTACCCTATTGTTGGATTCCTGAGGATAAATTGGTAATTTTTTAATTTAATTTTAGACTCTTATATGATATATTTGTTAGGTATATGTTTTAATTTAGATGACTTAGAAAATTCATATGCTTATATGGTAGTCAAGTCATTTATATGTCTTTTATATCATGATTATATTTTTAGTGAATATGTTAGAATTAAATCTAAATATATGATTATACTTACAATACCCATTGGATCCTGATGCATGCTAGTCTTCTCCGTGGTCATGCGGTGCGCTTGCAACTGCCATTACTGTTGAATTAAGCTAGTCGTGCCACGTTTAGAAGCTGAAAAGAGGAGGATTGTTTTGATGATGTTGGATCAGTAAGACACAAGCAGCAACCTACACGGGCAACCCAATTTCGACCCATTTACAAATATGCATCCCAACAAAGCAAAAACATCTCAGATTAAAACAAAGCAAACCCTCGAAGCCCAAAAAAACCGAAATCAATAGATAAAAAAACAAGCCCAAAACGCCGATCCGTTAAGACATTGCGAGCCCGATAAATCCGACCGAAAACCAAAATATTCCCATGATTAAATTTCACTTCAATTTGCCTCGGCCACAATGTTGCTGCCCCATCCATCGATAAAGTCAGTACTTACTGCACAATGTTGGTGATATGGTTCAAGTATGTATGTATATTAAAGAATGCAAGATGCAGCTGTAACTACAAGGCTGTTGGTGATATGGTAGATCAGAAAACAGCAAGCATTGAGGATGGCACGCAGAGATAGACCTGATCACCAGCAAAGCAGAGAAACAAAACTCAAACTTACTGCAGATCTTGAGGGTCGTAGTCTGGCAGTTAGATCTGCAGGCAGGCAACCAATCAAGCCGGCCAAGTAAGTTGGCTAGGGGAAATGAATCAGGTGCACGTCCATTCATGCACCACGGAGGCAGGATGTGTGTGGTGGCCATCGGAAGAACAGCAGTCGATGGGGGCCGGAACGATGCTGAATTGGCGATCAGGATGTGTACTGCGATTTAATACTGTCGGGCTCCCTTTTCCACTTGGGACGGCCCGGGCCCAGACCTTTACAGCTGCCTTGCACCTTGCTTGCTTTCCTCTTTTCTCTTCTCTTCCTCTCTGGATGTATTTTTTTTGGTGGTAGCTCTTGTCTTTAGAATTCTAGATGTGTGAGAGAGTATAAAGAGCGACATATTAATCTATCACGGATAATGTAAAAGAATATAAGAAAAAATACTCAAAAATACTAAAAAACAAAAAAAGGCAAAACGACAAAAATATGAACAGTACACCAAAACGCTCAACAGTGCACCTGACCGCCGAACGTTTTCTCTCTCTCTCTCTCTTGTTTTACTAACTCGAGGGAGAATTAGTATCTGAGGAGTAAAAATCACTAAAATAGGTCCAAGTTTACACGGGCCCGTGATGGTGTTGTACTGACACGAAGCTCAGCTATGCCCCCCCATAAATAGCGTCATGAAAATCAAAGAGGAGAAATAAGTATGTCCAGGGAAATGGGAACCCGGCTGACCGGCAGGGCAGATACATGCACGCAGACGCAGACTTTCGAAGATTAATTCATCATTATTTATGTACATGTTTGCACTAGATCTCCACCGCACTTTGATCTCCACCGTTTCTCCAGAGCTTTAAGTGTAACTCTTTCTCTGACGATGTGGTAATCAACCTCAATATGTTTTTCTCTTGCATGAAAAATAGGATTAGCTAAAAGGAAAGTTGCGCCCAAATTATCACATCACAAACATAGTGGCTTGGATTGAAGAAATGCCGAGCTCTCCTAACAGGGATTGTATCCAAATAAATTCTGTAGTTGCATTAGCCAAAGCTTAGTACTTAGATTCGGTATTTGACCGTGATACTGTGGCTTGTTTGCACGAGCTCCACGATATCAAATTTGATCCAAAGAGCACTGCATAGCCTCCAATGGAACGGTGATCATCTGGGCAGCTTGCCCAATCGGCATCCGAAAAGGTGGAAGCCTGTGAGATGCTGGAGAAGACCTTGGGTGGAAGCCATGAGGACGATGTCGTTGACGTAGAGCAGTAGGTAGGCCATGTCAGTCCTCTGACGAAGGACAAACAGGGACATATCAGAGGAGGAAGCGACAAAACCGATGCTGTGGATGTAGGAGGTGAACTGTTGGTACGATGCTCGCGGAGCCTACTTCAAGCCACAGAGGGACTTCTGGAGAAGACACACATGGGTGGAACGAGCAAGGTCCACGAATTTAGAAGGCTGCTGGCAGTAGACAGTCTCATTAATAGTGCCATGGAGGAAGACATTCTTGACATCAAGCTGATGAATCAGCTAGGAGTAGGATGCAGCGATGGAGAGGACGGTCCGGATGGTGATCGGTTTGACCATTGGGCTGAACATCTCATCGTAGTCGACACCGTGCTGCTGAGAGAAGCCACGAACAACCCAGTGCGCTTTATAGTGAACCAGACTGCCATAAGAATGGAACTTGTGCTTGAAGATCCACTTCCCGGAGACGATGTTAGCACCTAGCGAGCGCGGTACAAGTCACCAGGTGTCGTTGTCCATGAGGGCCTTGTACTCATCGACCATCACAGCGCGACAGTTGGGATCGGCGAGGGTGCTACGATAGTTCACTGGGACGGGCGAAGCTGGGGAGTGGTCGGCCGCTAGGGAGAAAAACTCCATAGAGGGATCGGCGGCAGACCGAGCCCGTGTCACCATCGGATGGCCTGAGGGAGCAACCGATCGAAGAGGTGAGGACGCTGACGAAGTCAGGGTAGCTGGAGCCAACGCGGGTAACGGTGCTGGTGCAGCTGGGTCGGAAGGTGCCGCAAGTGGCCGTCTGGAGTAAACCAGATGCACGGGCGATCGTGGTGACGGAACGATGGATGTTGCCGTGGACGAAGGAGATAATTGTTCGACACCATGCAGTGGTGGAGCAGTCATCTGGGGTACCTGCAGGGGTGCCATTGCAGCAGTGCGAGGCACTGGCATGGTAGGGTCGACGTTGAGGAAATCGAAGTCGGAGTGAGAGGGAAGGGGTGAAGATCGGTCACTGCTGGTAAACGGAAATATGCTCTCATCAAATACAACATGGCGGGAGATGATGACACATTTGGTGGCGAGATCAAGACAGCGATACCCCTTATGATGAGAAGGGTAACCAAGGAAGACACAGGTCGTGGAACTCTTTCTCTGACGATGTGGTAATCAACCTCAATATGTTTTTCTCTTACATGAAAAATAGGATTAGCTAAAAGGAAAGCTGCGCCCAAATTATCACACCACAAGCATGGTGGCTTGGACTGAAGAAATGCCGAGCTCTCCTAATAGGGATTGTATCCAAATAACCTCTGTAGTTGCATTAGCCAAAGCTTAGTACTTAGATTCGGTATTTGACCGTGATACTGTGGCTTGTTTGCGCGAGCTCCACGATATCAAATTTGATCCAAAGAGCACTGCATAGCCTCCAGTGGAACGGTGATCATCTGGGCAGCTTGCCCAATCGGCATCCGAAAAGGTGCCTACCAAGGTAGAGGGTGACTTGCTGATTTTCATCCCAACCGAAGAGGAGTGCTTAAGAAAACGAAGAATACGTTTCACGACTACCCAATGCTGAGTTGTAGGTGAGCTAAGGAATTGAAAAACCTTATTTACAGAGTAAGAAATGTCGGTGTAGAAGAGTAGAGAAAGATTAGAGCAGACACCACACAACTAAAGGGCTAGGGTGGCTAGTATATCATCAACACAAACTAATATATAAATGATGTCTCCAAATTGATTATAGACGAAAAGCGAGGCATCAGCCTTTGAGGGAACAAGGCTCAATTCCTGAAGCTTTGAACTCAACCGAGAGAACTAGGCCTTAGGTGCCTGCTTTATACCTATAGTGCCTTTTTCAGTTTGCAAAGATACTGAGGACAATCAGCATGTATATATCCTGGAGGTTGACGCATGTATACCTCTTCAAGAACACCATGCAAGAAGGTGTTGTGGACATCAAGTTGACGAAGACTCCATCTTTTAGACACTGCTATTTAGACACCGCTAGAGCCAATGCAAGCCTGATAGTTGTTGGTTTTATCACCAGACTAAAATTGTCATCATAATCAATTCCTTGACGTTGATTGAATCCTTTGGCCACCAACCGTGTCTTATAACGATCTATTGATCCATCTGCTTTTCTTTTGAGTTTGAAGACCCAACGATAATTAATGATATTCTGTTAGTTAGAGAAGGGGACAAGATGCCATTTTTCATATTTCAACAGAGCTCTATATTCTCCATCCATTGCCATCTTCCATCTTTTTATCTTGCATGACCTCTTGATATGTAGTCGGTTCAGCTGTTGTAACTGAAAACACACCACGGCCACATGGCACTGTCCCATCTGTTCGCTTCTTGGGCTGACGAATGTTGTGCTGTAGACTAGAAACCATATGATGTATGCGACTAGGTTCAGGTGAGGGTGCAGATGGAGTTTCGGACGGCAAACTAGGCGATGTTGATGCTGCTGCCAGACTGGGTGATTTTCATTCGATTGCATCTGAAGAATCTAGAGAATGCTGCATCTAGCTCTGTTCTATAGCTATCGCTACCATGCAGTGCGAGCATGTATTTTACTTGGGGAATATTTGTGCCACTGGAACCGGCGGCGGCACTTTACGGTGATTGAAATTTTTATTTATAGACTAAGTATAAAGTGCCTATTATGGACCAGGTTTCCCAACAAAATCAATTGGGAGATGAGTGTCCTATGTCTATTTTCCATCTTCCATACGAAAACCGTCAGCTCTCATAAGTGTCAGCTCTTCACCAGCTCTTGTTCGCCCATTAGTACGGTACATGAGCTAGGTTCAGAGCATAGATCCTGCCCTGGAGACAGAAATACCCACATTAATAGTAGGTTGAATTTCGGCATTGAATAGATCCATGGATAAGATATGGATGAAATTACATAAGAAATCTAAGACTCAGTCAAAGAAAAGGAAAATGGGGATACGGTGAAATTGGTAGACACTACGGACTAGGTTGTATTGAATGAAAACCTGCTAAGTGGTAACTTGCAAAATCAGAAGATCCTAAGATTAAAAATGGACAATCATGAGCCAAATCCGTGTTTTGAGAAAAAAAAAAGTGAATTCAAAGGAAAAGAATAGGCAAATAGACTCGATGGAAGCTGTTGTAATGAATCGAGTTGGTTACTCCCTCTAAATTAGAGAAAGTAAGGGGTTCATACATCTAATACACGCATGTAAATACTAACCTAGCAAACGTTAATCAAAGAACCATGTCATAATATAGGTTCTTTATTATTATTTAGAATGAAATTAGGAATGATTGTAAAATAGAGAATTCTAAATTATTTAGATGCTCTGCCGACAAGCATCTAAACTCAGATTCCATTACCAAGATAACGGAATTTACATAGTTCTATTTTAGTGTTTTTTGGTTACTACTATTGCATGTTTACTGTTTTCCCCCTCTGTCCCTTGTCAAAGTGCACCAAACACAGCCACAGTTGGGACCTAAGTAAAAGAACCACAGCCAAGGCAGCTGCAATTCAACAAAAAGCAAAAGAAGGAAATTGATAACCAAGCTAGATACAAAAGACTAGTTTTTCTTTATTTTCATAGAAGCCTGAATATATCATCCTACGCTCTTCTTAGGCATCCTCTTCACTTTTATATCCTGACGGCTTCACTTTATAGCATATTAGCACTAGCCACCAAGACCTCTTTCTCCTCTTCCTTGTGAAGTCCTGCCCAAAATTTTAGGAATGTGCTTATATAACATATGAACTTAGTTGGGAATTTAATCAATTTCTTCTCAAAACTTACCTTATTTCTTAGTTTCCATATAGCCCAACATACAGCCGACAAACTAACCATATGAAAACTTGATTTAACAGGTAGATAATGACTACCTTACCACAGGTTTTGATCAAAAGAACCAGGCCTACAATTGGCTCCTAGATATGATCCAATAACACCCCATACATATTTGGCAACCGCACAATTAAAGAAAAGATGATTCATAGTCTCATTCTCACAACAAAAGCTGCAAGTTGGATCCCCAGACCATTTCTTCTTTAACAATACATCTCTTGTCAAAATGACATTGTTTCCAATTAACCACATGAGTATTTTAATATTACGAGGAATCTTTTATTTTCAAAGTACTTTCAAATTATTATTAGCGAGATGATTATGAAGTTGTTTATAAACCGACTGAACAGAAAACCTTCCAGATGCATTCAACTTCCATTTAGGTTTGTCATCATTTACACCCAAAGGTATAATCAGCAAAATATTTTTTAGATGATTTAGTTTGGTTTGTCTATCTTCATTTAACCATATTCTAAAAGATAAATTCCAACCATTACTAGCCAACTCATAAACTGATAGACCAAGGTCATTACTGATAGCAAAAAGATTATTAAATTTCTCACATAAAAGAACATAACCACACCAACAATCTTCTCAAAAATCGGTGTTTTTTTCCCATTCCCTACAATCATATATCTCCCTTCAAGGTATTCATTTTTAATCTTACGAAAATCAAACCAACATGGAGAGTCATTCTGTTTATGCTTAACATGTTTCACGGTTTTGTCACCCAAATACTTTGCTTTAACTATGTCCTATCATATTTCTTTCTTATTTTTTAATTTCCACCGCTACTTACATTATAGACTAACATTTAAAACGTACATATTCTAAATAATTTATTCTATTTCCACCTCCATACTAAAAAAAAATTTATTTCAGCTTTTATCATAGACATGTGATATATAGCATCATCGATGCGTCTATCAATCGATGTGTGGAGGCCTACCCTACTAGCTGCTCTGCTTTCCCTTTCCCGTAAGAAGACGCAAAGCAACGCAGGCTCCGCCGCTTCACTCCCCCCCGCCGCGCCGGCAAGGGAAGGGAAGCATCGTCTGAAGCAGAGTTGTTCATCTTCCCCCCGCATGCAGTGATGCAGATGGTGCGTACTGCCAGACCTGCACTCCTCCTCCCTCACTACCTCCTCCTCCTCCTCGCCTCCTGCAGCGGTAGCTTCTTGCCCTTCTCGCGGTCGGCGCCCTCCGACGTCGTGCTCCTCCTCGCCACGGTCAAACCCGCGCTTCAGGGCGCCGCCGCCTCCCCCAACGCCCAGCTCGCCACCTGGAACGCCTCCACGCCACTCTGCCTCTGGCGCGGCCTCCGCTGGTCCACTCCCGCCGGCCACCCCCTCCCCTGCGACACCGCCGCCGCGCGCGCCAACCTCTCCCTCTCCTCGGACCCCACCCTCCTCCTCTCCTCCATCCGCCTCCCCGCCGCTGCCCTCGCAGGCCGCCTCCCGCCAGAGCTCGGCGCCTTCTCCGCCCTCGACTCCCTCTACCTCGCCGCCAACTCCCTCTCCGGGGCCATCCCCCTCGAGCTCGGCAACGCGCCCGCGCTCTCCGACCTCGACCTCGCCGGCAACGCCCTCTCCGGCGCGCTCCCGCCCTCCATCTGGAACCTCTGTGACCGCCTCGCCGACCTCCGCCTCCATGGCAACGCTCTCACCGGAGCTATCCCCACGCCGGCGGGGCCCAACACCACCTGCGACCGCCTCCGCCTTCTTGACCTCGGCGCCAACCGCCTCTCCGGCGACTTCCCGTCCTTCCTCACAAGCTTCCGCGGCCTCCAGCGCCTCGACCTCGGCGGCAACCACCTCTCGGGACCCATCCCGGACTCCCTCGCCGGGATGAGAGCCCTCCAAAATCTCAACCTTTCCTACAACAACTTCTCCGGCCAGCTGCCTCCGGGCTTCGCGGACTCCACCTTCACCGCGGAATCGTTCCTTGGAAACAACCCGTCGCTGTGCGGCCCGCCGTTGCGCCAACAGTGCGTGTCCCCTTCGGGCCTCAGCTCCGGCGGCGTCGCCGGGATGGTCATCGGGCTAATGGCGGGCGCCGTGGTCGTCGCGTCGGTGTCCATCGGGTGGGCGCAGGGGAGGTGGAGGCGGAACAGGGTGAGGCGCGCGGCGGGGGAGGGGGTGGAGACGGAGGAAGGCGGCGAGGGGAAGCTGGTGGTGTTCCAGGGCGGGGAGCACCTGACGCTGGAGGAGGTGCTGAACGCGACCGGGCAGGTGGTGGACAAGGCGAGCTACTGCACGGTGTACAAGGCGAAGCTGGCGGATAGCGGCGGCAACATCGAGCTGCGGCTGCTGCGCGAGGGCAGCTGCAGGGACGCGGCGTCGTGCGGCCCGGTGGTGCGGCGCATCGGGTGCGCGCGGCACGAGAACCTGGTGCCGCTCCGGGCCTTCTACCAGGGCAGGCGCGGCGAGAAGCTGCTCGTCTACGACTTCTTCCCCTACCGGACGCTCCACGACCTCCTTCACGGCGGCGGCCTGACTCCTGGGGAGGGCAGGCCGGCGCTGACGTGGGCGCGGCGGCACAAGATCGCGCTGGGCGCGGCGCGTGCGCTGGCGTACCTGCACGCGGGGCACGGGGACGCGCACGGCAACGTGCGGTCGTCGAACGTGCTGGTGGACGAGTTCTTCGTGGCGAGGCTCGCCGAGTACGCGCTGGACCGGCTACTGGTGCCGTCGGCGGCGGAGGCGGTGCTGGCGGCGGCGAAGGCGGACGGGTACAAGGCCCCGGAGCTGCAGTCGATGAAGAGGTGCAGCCCGCGGACGGACGTGTACGCGTTCGGGATACTGCTGCTGGAGCTGCTGATGGGGAGGAGGCCGTCCCCGTCGGCCTCGGGGGGGATGGACCTGCCGTCGGCGGTGAAGGTGGCGGTGCTGGAGGAGACGACGATGGAGGTGTTCGACGCGGAGGTAGCGAAGGGGGTGCGGAGCCCCGCGGAGGAGGGGCTGGTGCAGGCGCTGAAGCTGGCGATGGGGTGCTGCGCGCCGGTGGCGGCGGCGAGGCCGAGCATGGCGGAGGTGGTGCGGCAGCTGGAGGAGAACCGCCCCAAGAACAGCCGGTCGGCGCTCTACAGCCCCGCCGAGACGAGGAGCGACGCCGGCACGCCGACGACCACCGTCTAGCGTCTGCACAAGCTGTACGACGTACTGTATACATCGGGACATGGATACCTAGCTTAGCTACGTACGTGCGGCTTGTACGATGAATTATATACGACTCTCCATGGCAGCTCGCGCCCGCCCTCCCGCCCGCATGAGGCTTCTTCTACCTCTGCTCGACTAAGTGTGGTTCTGCATGTACTGGTGACCTGTTCATCCATACCAACAACATATCTTATCTGCTCTATTTTTTTCCTTTTAAATTCCAAGATCGTGTAGCTAGCTAGGTAGAATAATAAATTAAGACGCTCTTTTCTCTAAGATGAAAGGCACCGCTTGGAAATTAATCAAAAGACTGGTAACCTGCAGCAGTCAAAAGTTGGGAATCTGAAGGCAGCATGGCGTCGTCTTCCGTTCGTTGCTGCGTCAGCGAAACACCTCTTTCTAATTTTAACTGAAGAACATCCGAGCTAATTAAGTTAAGCTTACGTATGAGTCAGTTGAAGCAGGGCTAAATGGATCCTGCTGCTGTGCGCATGGAAACTAACATATATATATTAGTCCTATGTCTTTGCATTGCAATAGAAACCAAAGCTCTCTGTAAAAAATATTATAGGGAGAAAGAGGAGGCGGTGCGCAGTGGGAGGAGTAGACGGCAGCACGGGGTGGGGAGGGGGTTGTAGGGAGGGAGCAGTTGGCGATTGGGGAGGAAGGAGATCGTACGTGTACAAAGGACGACAGACGGCTATGGAGAGTTGTTGGACATTGGATGGCTGCGAAGAGCTAAGGATGAATTGTTTTTCTAAGAGGAGGGAGGAAAAAGAACATACCATCACCAATTACTCTTTTTAAGTAGTATATATATATGTATATATATAATTTTTCTACTTCTGGGTGTAGTTACTCTCAACTCTGACTCTGATATACCACCTAGACGAACTTAAAATACTCTTTTATTACTTCGAGTACACTTATATACTAATTATAAGATACTACAATGTTATATACATGAAAAAAATGCAATGGAGTCTATAGTTTTAGCATATTTTGTAAATATCTTTATATTCGTATTTAAAAAAAATATGTATACCACCTCTGCAAAGGCATACATATCATCTAGATGGTTTTATATATATTCATATACTACATATACATATCCTCCATTACGTGAGATACAATTTGTTATGATATGAAAAGTAATTAGCCTAGAAGTGATATATATATATATATATATATATATATATATATATATATATATATATATATATATATATATATATATATATATATATTCTGCCCTGTCTGCCTTTGCTGGTGTCCTTTGTTCCTGGCCTGGCCTGCTGGTCCACGCTGGCTTTATTTCTCTGTGTGGGAGCAGGGTCGATATATCTACATTGGGATTTGAGTATTAGGTTCGCCACATTATTAGTTATTCCTTGTGAGTTTAGTTTCTCTAGTTGTAATTTCTCTTCATGGATTAGACCCTTTTTGGAACGGGAGAATTTCTCACCATTTGTACCGATGGATTAGACTTTGCGTGGAGTATGGGAAATTTTTTACTCCAACGGAAATTAGACTATTTCGTATGGGCATGTGCGGCTTGATCGAGCACTGGGGTTTTTATTTGGAAGTTTGGATATATCTAGCTCTGCTGATCTTTAAAATTTCAATACTAGTTCTCGGAGCACCGAAATTCTATTTCTAGCCGACCGCACCACCAAGTGATGCGCTCCTCGACCGCACCACCTCACTGGCTACTATTTATTCACGATTTATTTTTTTATAAATTAAAATTTTGAAGTTTTGTAGTCTTCAATTTTTTAAATCTTTTGTAATTGGAAAAATTTATTTATAAATAAATAAATAAAATTCGTGGATGAACACTCTACAAATAAATAAAATTTTCTAATTACAAAAGATTTAAAAGATTAAAGACTACAAAACTTCAAATTTTCAATTTACACAAAAAAATAAATTATGGATGAACAGTAGCCAGTGAGGTGGTGCGGTCCTAGACCGCACGATCTGCCACGTGTCAGCATCCCGTGGTCGTGCGGTCGGGGAGAGGGTTAGAAATGGAATTTCGATACTCCAAAAGCTAGTATTGAAATTTCGAAGATCAAAGAGGTTAGATATATCCAAAATTCTTTTACTCGATGGTGTGCTTGGGAAGCAAAGGTCCTGATGCCCAAGAAAAAGTCTCAACCAAAAGAATAATACGGCTCGCAGCGGGTACGCTTGCTGCGATAGGAGTGACCGGCGACCAGTACTGAATCTGAATAAAAGGAGAGGCCTGCACCGCGTATGCATCCACGATGCACGCACAGCGAAAATACTGTGTTGTGCCCAGTCAGAATGCAGATCCCCTCCCACACCAACAATAATCCATGCAGCAAACGCCTCCTGGCTAGCGTGTTTGCTTGTTTGCCTGTTTAGAGGATGATTGGAATAGCGATGGTTTTTAATTTTTACTGAAAAATACTATAGTTAGTTGAAAAAACACTATAGCTGAGTTAGTTTATTGAGTATAATTAAATTTTAAAAAACTTAAAAATAAAAACGGCACACTAATCTAGAGCGGACGATGCAAAGGAACATGAGAAAAAAAAGCAAATGAAAAAACGGAAATTCTTTACTGTAGCAGGTACTGTAGCTACAGTACCAGCTACAGTAAAGAATTCCCGTTTTTTCGTTTGCTTTTTTTCCTTATGTTCCTTTGCATCGTCCGCTCTAGGTTAATATGTGCTCAAAACAGTCACCGCCGAATACTGCGATGAAACGCTGAGCGCGGCCACTAGTAGCACATGTCAGATCTATCACCGTCAGTTTAACTTATGGCTCGTATGGTCTTTTTTTATAGCAACTTGTAGATGTCAAACTAATAACAATAATATACAGAGATACAGTACATTTTACTGTAGCAAACCGATCTGGGACGTTCTTTTCCGATCGGACGGCTCAGATTCGACTGCACTCTGAAGTCACCGTACACGACTTCAGAGAATCCGGTTCCATGAACAACACAGCGTGCGGCAACAGGCAGAAGGCAGCGTCCGGGCAGTCAAATCAACCATGCACAGATCGAACCCATGAACAATCGAGTTAAAACAAAAAAAAAGAACAGGAGGAAATCGTAGATAACAGGAGAATCGATCTGATGGCCCAGACTCAAAAGTGATGGGACGTCTTGCGTCTGCATCCAAAGTGGCCACGTAGTAACTTCTATCCCACTTGCTTGCGGGCCCGTATGATCAAAAGTTGTTTCTTGGAACAGGAGTCGCTTATAATAAGTGTAATTTAGCACCAGTTCCTGTTACTGATTTTCTTTTAAAAAAAAGCGTAGTCTAGTGATATCTATCATCTTATCTATCTATCTACCTACCTACTATTATATTACTAAAATTTTTAAAAAAAGTCACCATATTCACTCTCAATTGCTAAAGTTAATCAGAGAAAAAAAAACAGATCTATATCGTCAAATATGGTATGTTCAAATTATAATAGTACATATTAAACAAATAAAGATTTGAGTGTTGTTATAATTGTCAAGGATTTAAGTCGCGATTTTGCATCTTCCCAGCAAGGCTCCAAAAAAACTACAGTGTAGTTGTAGCTAGCTATTTACCTATTTTCGTCGCTTCGCAACTTAGAGCCCACTCTAAACATCTTCAGCTTTTGGTTTTTTTTAGCTTTCATCTTGTTTACACTAGAAGCCACTTAAAACACATCGGTTTCTAATTTTAGCTTATTTTGGTTTTCTTTTTTTTCTTTTTTCTTTGCATTGTCCATGATGATATAACGGATTTTTAAATTTTTTCTCAATTTTTTCCTTATTTTTTCTAAAAAAACCAATAACTGTTACAGTGTAATTTCAGATAGAAGCCAAAGCCGTGAGCCACTTGGAATGCTGCCTTAGCGTTTGGGGTCTAAAAAAACTATTGCGTAGCTATAGCTAGCTACGTAGAACCTTGATAATTGTATAAATAAGACAACTATATTTCCATCATAAGCATTATAAATTATATATAACAAACACAATTTATGTTCAGAGTATCTAAACATATAACAAGTAGTATCTAGCTACGCAATTGCGTGGGAAATTCAGCTGGTTTAGGAATAAGTCCATATAAAATTTTAATAGTAATATGTAACAACATATAGGGGCTGTTCATATTGGTTTTTAGCTTTAACTTATTAATAGTAACAGTTTGTAGAGAACCTTGTAGAGAGATACACACTCGCGTGTGATTTTGACTTATATAAATGAAGTTATTACAGTGTGTACTACCGACGAGGATATAATAATCCTCAAATTGTTATTTATCTGTAAATAATATTGTTACGTCATTACATTTCTTTAGTATACGCCTTATCTATAAGAGAGAGATTTCACAAGGTAGTCGTAAACTCTTCTACAACTACTTCTTAGTCGTAAACTCTTCTACGATCACTCCTTGGTCGTAAGCTCTTCTACGACCACTCCTTAGTCGAAGTCCTTTTACGACCACTTCATGGTCGTAAGTTCTCCTATGAGCATGACGTAGTCGTGAGTTATCCTGTGACCGCCCTATGGTCGTAGATTCTCCTACGACTAAGCCAAACTTCAGCTAACATATCTATGACAACCCATTACATCGTGAGTCTATCTGGCGAGGCTATTAGCACATGCATTTATTCTCTAAAATAACTGCACATAACTTCTCTCTGACGGTAACCATTGCACGATGAGTGAGATACCATGTCTCTTTGACAATAATTCTTGTCGGACAGTTATCATCCGAAACATTAAGGTGCCTCTTGGCATGGGACAATTGCCGCTGCTCCGCAGACTATATAAGGGTTGGCATTATAGAGGATCGGGACAGACCCAATAGGGAGCATGACATTCTGCATTACTTTTCTAGTTGTAATCAGTTCATTGAGCAATAGCTATACAGGAGTAGGATTATTATTCTCTCCAGAGAAGGCCCAAACTTATATAAAAATCCATGTATCTTTCCTCTATGTGATCGTAGCTAGGTCTTCAAGAGTTCCCCTGAATCCAAATAATCATACGTTAGATTGGTATTAAAACACTGACAGTTGGGGCTGTCCGTGAGGAACTTCTTCCAAACTCTGGTAATTCCTTGTCGGCGAGTTCTCTTCTTTTTGATATCCTCATGGCAGGTGAGGGGAATGAGTAAAATTGTTTTGCCTAGTTGACTATGAAGATCTCAACATGGATGCCTGCTACAACTACTAGCAGACTGTACTTTCATCCGACAATGAGGCTATCCCTAGAGATCTATCACAAGATCTCAGAGATCGCACCTCGGGAAAGACTGAGGAGGGATCCTTACCCCCCATAGCATTGTGCTCAATAGAGGAATAAGTTTCCCCAAAGGGAAAGGGTCAATTCGACAACAAACATGATTCACAACATGACAAGGGATTTGCTGAAAGCATCTAGGCCCCTAAAAATAGTTTTAGTAATTAATAACAAGATGTGAATATAGGACCAATGTGTTTGCTGAGTATCACATAGGTTTAGTCCCTAATGATGAACGTGACAAATTAGAAATGTATGCTAAAGGTCAATATGAGGATCAATATGGTTCAACACAAAGGTACAAGTCGTCTAGAATCCCTTTTTGCTTTTACTGGTCTTGGGAGAAGGGTTGAAAGATCGAATTATAGGTTAATTGCTGTACTATTAAGAGGGATCATAGAAAGTAACTTGAAAGTATGTTCTTGTGCCATTTGGATTAATTTAGGATCATGCATGCACTTAGAATTAAATTTGAAAGCCAATTGTACTCTGTTAGGAAAATCGAAAGTACCGGAGTGTATTTCGCGGAACTACTGGAATCTAGAAGTACTGATATGTACACAGCAATACTACTAGAACTCAGAAGCATTGGCACTTTGAGCGGTACACTTTTTTCAGAGAGCACTCACTTGAACACTTAGTTTCTTTTATATTGGTAGTACCGAACATTGAACGGTAGAACTACTGCAAAATGGTACAATCGCACTCTAAAGTGGAATTATTGGACCTCAGAAGTACCAAAATTTTGGGTGGTATGTTTTTTTAGAAAGGACCAACTTTTGGTCTCAAAGCAAACTGTTGTGGTTACAGACCAAACAGAGAGAGAGTATAGTAGTGGAGAGTTAGGTGAGCAATGCTCTGGGTCTCCTCAGGCTTGCGTCACGTACATTTATGTACTCAGGGGAGTGTCTTTACAGTTATGCCCTTACATCCAAATATCTTCTACACGGGCATTCAGGCCATTACACATGTCCCACTTAGGCCTTATAACCCTCTAACAAGCTGGCCGGGCTTAGGTGGGGGCCACCCCTACAACAGGAGCCTCTCATAGTGAAGGGCTTCACAGGCCGAAGCCATGTTATCGAGCCCTTTGGCCCCCTCCGTCTCTACAGCCTGTGAGCTATTTAGATTGGAAAATGCAGTTGCTGGTGTGTCTCCGCTTTATGGCGAAGATGTGGAGTTAGGCGAGGTGCCGAAGCCATCCCCACATCGCGCCGAGGGTGCGGAGGCAGGGAAGCTGCCGAAGTCGTTCGTGCTAGATGCCTAGGACGGGCTGGCTGCGTAGGCGGCCTTCGGTCGTGGAGCCCTCCCTTGTGGCACCACAGTTACCGGCGGAGTCGTGTTGCGGAGCCGAAGGTGTTGTAAGTTTTATGCGTGACATTGAGACTCCACTGGGGAGTTGAGGATGGGGCAGTCTTCGCCATGTCCGAGGTCGTCATGCACCAACCGCTCCGCGGGTGAGGGGTGGCGTCTTAATGGTGGCGCGAATCGTGTCGAGTACTGAGAAGCCAGAGGCGGGCTGGCGCGGTCGTACGCGCTATCCCGAGAGAGAGGTACATATGGTGTAGCGCGGTTGGCATGTCGTGGGCTGTCAGCGGTCATATGACTGCAACCCTACGTCCCTTCCTGAGAGAGGCGGGACGCGTGGCGGGATGTTACCGGCGCGTCGTGCATTGCTTGGCAGGCTACTGCCGCACGCCTCCGGCTGTCAGTGGCTACCCTTCCCAATCGTGGGGAGCCAAACCGGTGGGCTCCCGCTGGTTGCGCTTCGAATCGTGGGGGATGTGAGGGGTCTTCTTAAAGCATCCCTATCGGCACGCGAAGGCATCCCGTGCTCGTGTGTCGTTGCCTTCTCTTTTCCCTGCTGCGCCCAATCTGTCCTTGCTCCTACTTCCTCAGCCTTCGACTACATAGGAGGATGGCGTACCGTGAAGTTCCTGCTCGTCGGCTTAGTGGCATTGCCTCGTCGAGCCAACGCGGCTTGATGCCGCCACCGGTGGAATTCCCCCTGGTGGGTCGCACATCCCCGCAGGTCGACAAGCGGTGGGACGCCATGAAGAACCAGAGAGACCAGTGCTCCCGCGTCCTAGGGCGGAGTCGTGTTACAGATAGGATGATCTAGACTCTTGTCGAGGAGAGGAAGATAGAGGAGCACGCAGGAGCTCGCCTGCTTGCCCGCGATGAGGTGGAGCCGCACGCTCAGGAGTCGGAGGCGATTGTGTTTGTCACGTTCTTTGGGGCTTAGCTCCGGATGCCCTCAACGCTTTTCGTCGGTGAGGTCCTGCGGGCTTATGAGCTGGAGCTGGCACAGCTGACCCCAAACGCGATAGTTCACTTGGCTATTTTTGCCTGGGCGGCCCGAACAGAAGGTGTCCGTCCCAGCGCTAACTTGTTCGTCGTTCTTCATGATCACGCTGTCAGCCAAAGAAGGTCGAAGGAGGGGCGGTGTCCAACTTCAACAGTGTCAGCTTCATTTTGAGGTCGAGCTGCGCGAAGCTTTTCCCTGCGTTGGCGACGCGAGGTAAGTGGGGGTCTGGCTAGATGCGATGGTAGTTCTACTACCGGGTGATGAGTAGCAGTGGCCTCTGGTGTCGAGGTCAGCCAATATACTTCAACAGCCGTCCGGGAGTGAGGCCGCAGGGCAGCGACGAACAACAAGCGTGGAAGCTTGCCGGAGTTGCCCTTCAGTTCAACATGCGTGATCTCGCCGAAGAGTTTACAATGTGCGGGGTGTCTCCTCTCTCCGCGCGGTAGAAGTACGAGCAAGATTGCACCCGGCAAGACGGCGTCTGGCCTACAGTTTCTTGTGTGCAGAAACCCTCCGATCCTGGTATGTACTTCGGCTATATGTTGCCTATATATATATATGTAACTGCTTTGTTGAACGAAGCATCTCTTCGCGTGCAGTGCTCTCAATGGAGGACATGGAGAGCACCGTAGTTGCGTTCCTTGAACCGTACACGGCGAAGGAGCACGTGCTGCGCAAAGCTGTGACCGGTCCTGCGAAGCTGGGGCGGATAAATCGGGTGTGCGAGGCCCTAGCGAGGTGGGTGCGCCTCCCAATCAACGGAGAGGTCGGTCCAGCGCCGCTATATCCACTTCGCCAGCCGTATCTCTGGCAGATACCGTCGGATCGGAGGGCATGTCGGGCGCTGGGTCCGGGCACACTGGTTCGGGGGAGCACACCGCCCCCAGCGAGGAGGGCTTAAGCGGAGGTGAGGTGGGCCTTGGTAGCGACACCGTCGGGGACAAGGCCTTCTCGGCTATATCGGTGCCCTCGCCTGCCAGTTCAGGGGAGCACACCGCCCCTAGCAAGGAGGGCTTAAGCGGTGGTGAGGCTGGTTTCGGTAGCGACGTCCTTGAGGATGAGGCCTCATCACTTGTACCGGCTAGCGAAGACCTACCCCTACACCGTCATTACCCGTAGCGGCTGATGAGGACCTGCCGCCTACCCCAGTCTCTACGGCCACTGGGACGGCCGAGGACACGTCACCCGCGTCCCCGAGGGCGAAGCGCCCTCAGATCCGATCGCCCTCGCCCTCGCCCGCGAGGAGGCGGTTCAATGTAGCAGGCGCGGTCACCGGGGACCTAGGGTCCGATGGGGAAGCCGTTTTGACCGAGGGAGTCATCGCTCCCCCAGCTGATGAGGCCCCGACGACCCAGGTGGAGACTGTGCGGACACCTCCCCGTTCCCCGGTGGAGGGTACTGAAGGTAGGCGCACTTCCTTTTCTCCCCGTGACTTCGCGAAGCTCTCTCCGATTTGCTCGCTCATTCCATCGTCGACCTCAGGAGAGACGAGGTCTGCCGGACGCGGCCAAGGTTCGAGCAGCGGAGGTGTCCGCGAAGTTGCAGGCCTGGTTGCGCAGGACACGGCGTGGGCGCCCGGGGCTGGCTCGGAGGCCCAGAGGCTCGTCGTGTCTGATTTTATCACTCGACCAGAGGCACTTCACGTCCTTAACAGGATCGCGGAGCGCACCGATGGCATGCTGGATCGGCGGGCATTGTCGTCGTGCGGGGGGATCTTCTGGAGCTCACATTGGGCGTCTCGGAGATGAAGGTAAGCACCTGAGTTTGTGGTGCACACCTCCTATCGAGCACAGAGCTAACACTCACCCCGTCCCCCCCTTGTAGACGTTTGCCATCAGCTGGGCCCTGGAGGAAGCTCGCATCCGTGAGCGGAGGGCGCTGGAGAGTGAGCTTCACGCTGCCGACGAGGCTCACGCCGCCAAGGACGAGCGTATTCGTGTGTTGGAGGCGGAAATCACCAGGGCGGAGGAGGCCCAGTGCGCCGCAATGGAAGAACGCACCGGCTTGCTTGAGCATATCACCGCGCTGGAGGAAGAGAAGGCCCGGCTTGCCACAGCCTTGGAGGAGAGGAGCCGGACCCTGGACGACGCGTCGACGGCGGTGTGGAGGGCGATGGAGTCATTGGAGGGGGCCCTATAGGGCCTTTCCATTGACGTGCCGGACATTACGCACAGCCCCATGGATGTGGCATAGTCCCTGCAATGAATCGAAGAGGGCTCAAATCTCGCGCTCCACAGTGCCAGAGCCTTCAGCGATCATTGTGGCTTCCAGCGCCTGCCTCGCCTTCGCCATGCTCCACGCCCGGGGGTGTGAGCATGCCAGTGGGCTAGTCGATCCCCGGCTGGATCTGCCGGCCGAAGCCGAGGCATTGTTCGATGCCACCCGTGCCATTCTACCCGCCCTCAAGACTTTCTACGACCGGATCTGGGCTACATTGGGGAGGATGCGGCGAAGGTCGTGCTGCGACGGACGTTACATCAGGAAGGGAATTCCACCAGTGGCTTGAGGAGGTCCCTCGACGCAATGAAGACGATGCGGACCCGTAGTTGTGATGCCAGGACGCGGTGTGCGGTGCTGTGTGCCTTGATGTATCAATGCCCTGCGGCTTCCCTTTTGCATGAATGAAACAACAGTTGTCCAGGGTGCTTTGTCATTGCGTACTGCTTCTCGTGTATTCGTTCCCTGGTGCAACGAAGGCTGACCTCTTGCACCCAACCCTGCTTGTATTTAGGGTCATAGCGCTTTGTAAGCAAGGTAGACACACGAGCGCTCCGTTGCAGCGGAGCTGGCGCCTAGTCGAAGCAGACGTGCGAGCGTTCCGTCCCCTACCCCTCGAAGTGGTGGCAGCGGAGCTGGCGCCTAGTCGAAGTAGATTCGCGAGCGCTCCGTCCTCTACCCCTCAAAGTGGTGGCAGCAGAGCTGGCGTCTAGTCGAAATAGACGCGCGAGCGCTCCGTCCCCTACCCCTAGAAGTGGTAGCAGCGAAGCTGGTGCCTAGTCGAAGTAGACGTGCAAAGGCTCCGTCCCCTACCCGTCGAAGTGGTGGCAGCGGAGCTAGCGCCTAGTCAAAGTAGACGCGCGTGGGCTCCGTTCCCTACCCCTCGAAGTGGTGGCAGTGGAGCTGGCGTCTAGTCGAAGTAAACGCGTGAGCGCTCTGTCCCCTACCCCTCAAAGTGGTGGCAGCGGAGCTGGCGCCTAGTCGAAGTAGACGCGCGAGTGCTCTGTCCCCTACCCGTCGAAGTGATGGTAGCGGAGCTGGCGTCTAGTCGAAGTAGACGCGCGAGCGCTCCATCCCCTACCCCTCGAAGTGGTGGTAACAGAGCTGACGCCTAGTCGAAATAGATACGCGAGCGCTCCATCCCCTACCCCTCGACGTGGTGGTAGCGGAGCTGGCGCCTAGTCGAAGTAGACGCGCGAGCGCTCTGTCCCCTACCCCTCGAAGTGGTGGCAGCGGAGCTGGCACCTAGTCGAAGTAGACGTGCGAGCGCTCCGTCCCTTTTTCCACTCGTTAACACACAGTGCGGAGGGAAGCCTCTACTACGTCTTGTTTACTCAAGAGTACGTGGGAGTGTGAACCACGTCTTATTTATACTCCGTAGAGTACACGTAGTGATGCCACCGACGCGTGTGCAGGATATCCGCGTCTTGTTTAGACTCAGTAGAGTGCGCAGAGATAATATCCGCGTCTTGTTTATACTCCGTAGAGTACGTGGGGTGGAGGGGTGGACATCGACAAGAGGTTGGTGAACGACCGACTTTATTGAACTCCCGTTTGCGTGAGCAAGCGCCTTACAATGGACAGGATGCCGGAGACTGCTACATGCGTCCCTTTTTGTCCTAGACATAATACCGCCGCAACCTGTCTGCATTCCATGTGTGGCGGAGTGTCTGCCCTTCCAGCGTGGTGAGGCGATAGGCCCCTCGCTGCAGGTGTAACATTCCAAAAATTTTATTCCTTTATTAAAATATTTATTGGATTTTCTTGGATTTTATCCCAAGCCCTGATTTGAGAAAAACAAAAGTATTTTATTTTATAAAGGCCAAAATGAAATTATTGCACTCTTGAAAGTCAAAATAAATGTATTTCAATTTCCTAAAGTCAAATCTGTAATTACTTTAATTTTCAGAAAATTTTAATCATTTAAAAGCCCTTCCTTTAAAGTCAAACTGTGTTTTTGCAAAAATCAAATATCAAAATGGGTTGGACTTATTTTTATTAAGTCTCAAATAGTCCCAGAAAGTTCTCTGAATTTTTCTGAATTTTTCAAATTTTATTTGGTATTTTTCAGAGTTTTCTAAAGCTTAATATCATTTCTGGAAATCAAAAAGGAAATTAAAAATCCAAAACCCCTCCCAGGGTGACAAGTGTCACCCATCGGGCCGATCCGCGCCGCCGGATCTAACCTCAGCCGTCCGATCTCATTAAAACCCTCTCCCCCACCTTCCCCTCCGCTCCTGCCGACACGTGGTGTGATTGGGGCCGTTCACCGTTGTCGGATTTCATCCCGCCCGTCCGCAACCACTTACCCCTTCGCCCGAAACCCTAACGGCTTGGATTCAATCTCCGTTGTCGGATGGAATCAGGACCGTTCTCCTTCACTTACCGGTTGGCTCGGATCCAACAGCCAGCATCATCCCCCGTTGCCACTTGTCGCGCATATGACCGTCACCCTGCCCCTTTCCTTTTCTTCTCTCTCACTGACCGGCGGGCCCCACCTGTCAGATCCATCGTCCCCGATCGGTTTCCTTCTTCCCCGCGCGATCTCCGCCGCCGCCGTCGCCATTAATCAGATAACCAAAGCTTTAAAAGCTTCGGTTTCTTAGCCAATTATTCCCCCTCACCACTGCACATTCAAATAGCCGCCTCCCCGCATCCGTTCCGGGCATTATCTCCCCGTTTAAAGCACCGCTTGCCGTCGTATTGATCCTCCCCGATCGTTCCGAAACTGGCGAGTTGTGCGCGGCCGTTACCCCCCTCCTCGGCCTATAAAAGGGATACCCCGAGGTCCCTCTACCCACACCGCCTCCTCACCTCCCGTGCACCGCGCAGGTGTGAACATCTGTTTTTCGCGAGCGCCCGGCGAGCCCCTACCATGTTTTTAAAGCACGGATTTCAAAACATCTGTTTTTGAATTTTTTTTCAAAAATGAATTTTTGAAATTAATTGAAGCTTCAAATGAATTTTTAAAGTTTTAAATGATTTAATATGATTAAAATAAACATTAACATAAGTGGAAAATATTTTATTTGTGTTCCTCAGTCTCAAGGAATTTTCTGGTATTTTTGGTGAATTTTGGGATTTATTTGCTATTTTCTAGAGCTTTTAGAAGTTTATTTGAATTTACGGAAAAAGAAAAGAAAAGGGTTTATCCTCGCCCGCCCGATCTCCCTCTCTCCTCACGCGTCGTCCATCCGCGCGCCGCGCGCCGCCGTACCTCTTTCCGCGCACCCGCTCGCTCCGCCGCCGATCCGCCCGCGCCACGCGTCGCGCATCGCACCGCGCGGCGGCGGCACCAGCGCGCCCGCCCTCGCCGCGCCTCTCGCGCCGATCGCGCGCGCGCGCGATCCACGGCCGTCGCCCCGCGCCCGCGCGAAACCTAACCTAACCTAACCAATCCCGCCGTCCGATCTCGCCGCGTGGCGCATCCTAAGCCGTCTAACCCGTCGCGTCCGCGCCGTCGCCGTCGCCGGATCGAACTCCTCGGTTCGCGTGATAAAACCGGTCGGCCGTCCTCGGTTCGGCGTGCGCGCATCGGCGAAAACTCGCCGCCGCCTCCGCTCGCCCGCGCGCGCCGCCGTCGCGAGCCGCTCCGCCGCCGCCGTCCGCGTCTCGCCGTCGCCGGTCGCCGGGCGATAGCCGCCGCCCGCGTCGCCGCCGGTGAGCTCCCGCCGTTCGCCGCGTCGCCCGCGTCGCCTCGCCGTCGCCTTCGCCTCGCCTCGCCTCGCCTCGGCGTGCGCGCGCGCGCGCCCGCGACCCCGTCGCGCGCGCGCGCGCACCGCCGCCGCGTCGCCGATCCGCCCTCGCGCCCGACCACGCGTCGCCCGCGCGCTGCGATCCGCGCTTCGCCGCGCGCCGCACGCCAACGCCGCGCGAGCGCCGCCGCTGCGTCGCCAATCGCCGCCGCGCGCGCGCCCGCGCGCGCAATCCCCGCCGCCGCTCGGATCGGCGAGGCTCGAATCGGCCGCGTGCGCGCGTCCCGCCGTCGGATCCGCCGCGCGCGCGCGCGCGCGCGCCCGGCTCGGCCTAGCCACGTGGCAGCACCAGCGCGTGCCACGTCAGCCCTAGGCCACGTGGCATGACACGTGGCATGCCGCGTCAGCGCCACGTCAGCCCTAGCCGCCTCCCCCGAGCCACGTGGCAGCCACGTCGGTTGCCACGTCGGCCGCGCGCCGCGTGGCGGCATATCTTCTTTGCCACGTCGTAGCGCCCCGCCGCGTCGGCCGCCGCCCCGTGCCTTTATTCGTGGACCGAGTCCACGGTGGACTCGGAATCCCGTGGACCGGGTTCACAGCAACCGGTGACTTTTCCGATTTTCCCGAATTAATTTTGAATTAATTTTCCGGGAGCCCGTTCTCCTCCGTCCTAGCTCCGATTGACCCCGTTCTTTTTTCTAAATTCATCTAAAATCGAGCTCTAGCTGTTGGTTCTGGTTTTGTGAATTTTTGAGTTCTTTTGCTTGTCATTTTATGTGTTTCTTTGTTTCGGTCGTTTTCTCTCGTTAGATTCGGATTAGGAGGAGCAGGTTTCGCGCCAGAAGACCAGGAGTACCCCGCTGAGCATAACGAAGGCAAGTCGTGTCCCTTGATCATGTTGAACCCAATTTTACAAACTATTATTTAATTATTTTGCTTTAAATTACATTGCATTGCTATTTTTATTCAAACCGTTGCACAGGTAGTTATTGTCCCAATTGCAATTATACCTCCTTGACACTTTGAAATACCATGATGCCTTTGTCACCATAGGTTGGGAAATTTATTAGTGATGCTAGTTAATTTATCACATGGGTTGGTGCGATTAGATTGCTTAGCTTTGTTTATATTTACGATTGATCTCATCACGCATGATAAATTATTAATTTGACTTAATGACATATGGAGCGTGGTTGGTGCCACGTGTATTAAAATTTGTGCCACGTCATTGGTGTGGCGTTGGCTTGGTTATACAAATTGGTTTTGCACTCGGGCGAGTGATCGTGCGATAAAGGGAAATGCGGTTGTACTTTGGGGATGTGGTAGTCTCGCGGGTAATGTTAAGGACTTAACTTTGTGCGCCATTGATCGAGCTTAATCGTGCAAACCACATGTCTATTATGGGATGGACTGGCTGATTAATTTGTAATATTTCAATTCAATTACGCCATTGTGATGGACATGGTTCTTGATTTCCATGTGGCGCAAGAGGGTGTGATCACGAAACCTAGCGGGCGGGATTGGGTTGAGGTAGAGCATTGTAAAGGCCTTGTTGTGATTTCCTTAGGCCTAGGCTAATCACATCGTGTGGATGCAGATTGTGCAACCTCTGCGAGTGTAAAACTATTCGAATAGCGCGTCCTCGGTCATGGGCGGTGCTCGGGGATTTCACACGAGGTTAGTGTTTCATTTATAACTTGGTGGTTTATGTTGGGAGTGGGCGGGTAGTTCCTTTGTTGGTTTAACTTGTGAATTGGTGTTCACAAGTGGTTCATGTTTATTCCTTTGATTATCTATTATTCTATTTTGATTAACTTTCGCTTTCAAGTTATTTAATATATTTCATCAATAAATGCCTTTATGCAAATTAACCTTTCAGCCTTCCTTTGGTAAGCCTTGCATATTATATTGCATTTATTGTTACAAGCGACTTCTTGAGTACCAATGTACTCACGGCTTTACGCCTATGTTGCTCGATTGAGGAGAGAGTACTATCGGCGGGAGGTGCGGAAGGAGAGTACTACGGCGACTTCACGGATTAGGCCGTTCTCCACTCGATAGCTTTGTGGCTTGTCGATTGGTCGCTACGCTTTATTTTGGATTTCATTGCTATTTTGTTAAGCCCTTAGGCTAGAGATATTGTAAGCTTGGCCATAAGGTCGTACCTTTGATATTTTATCGATATTCGAGTTTTCCTTTATTATTATCGTGTGTATGACTATGATGACATCTATGTTTGTTGTGTGCACTAGCGTGATCTGGACTAGTGCGGTTTACAGAGAGACCGAATTTGCATATTCGGGTCTCGGCAGAGATAGTATCGAGCCATATCGTTATAGGGACAAGCCCTAGTTAAATTGGTCGTAGCCCAAAAATTTATTTTCTAAATCAAACCAACTAAACTTGATATTTAGTAATATCTCTATCTTCTTACCTCATTCTTAAGGATTCTTGTCTCTCGCCCCAACTCTTGCAAAATTTGTTTTCCTAAAGTTATAAAGCTGATCTTTCCTTTATAAATGCATTAGATGTCCCAAACTTCCTCTGACCAGACGGGAGGATGGAGGTCACTTCTCTGCGTTTTGTTGCGGTGCCTCGGTTTAAGAGGCGCCGTCTACCTCACCAAGGATGAGAAGCAAAAGGTCAACGCATCGGGAGCATCTCGGGCTATACTTCACCACCCGAGTCGGCAGCGGTGCTACATCACGATTTCAAGAACACGGTGCGGTGGGAGATGTCGGCTGAGGAGTTGCGCACAAAGCCATCCGTCGACTTTGCAAGCTATACAAGATCAACATGGCGGACTCGTCAGGAAGTTCAAGGAAGCGATGCGGAGCCACCCGAGACTACGAGCGATGCAGGAGGAGCCCGACGCGATCGCGATACCTCTACCGTCGCCTACACCGCCGAGCCCGGAGGAGAGCGTCGTATCACCGGAGATCGTCGCGCCTACCTCGGTCGGTTCACTCGGCCCGATCGAGAGCGATCGCGCCGATCCGCCTTCGTGGGTTGTCTCTGGCGATTACGAGGGCGATAGCGATGTACCCTATTTGTCGGGACCGGTGGGAGCCTTGAGTAGATAGTGCGAGTAGACACGTTGGATTTTATTTGCGGTTGAGTGTGATGTGAGCTGCAAATATTGCCTTAAAAGCATTATATTGCGATCATGTCAAATCTTTTATTGGAGTTTATTTTTGTTCGATTTCTTAGTTAGCCTTTTGGCTAAGTGTTTGTTTAGTTAGGTCTCCATTAAGCAAAACCCCTTAGACGCATTTACCTCTTATCTATGCTTTTCCCCTCGTCTTTCACCTTTGGTCGATCGTGATTGTTTTCTTTTGAGCAAGATGGTTGATACGAGAACTCCTCGGCCTGTCAGGGAACCGGGACCCAGAGAAACGATCTTTGCGCGGCGGTGCCACCTACCTTGGATCCGCCCTCGATCGATTCTTGATGGCGAACACGGATGATCACGAACTATGATGCGGGGTATGCGGACTATGATCGGCGGCAGCACGAGCGATACCACCGCGGCACCTCGTCGGCGTGAGACCGGCTATGCGAGTTTATGAGGCGAGACCGCTGTTTTCTCCAGTTCATCGAGCCTTTGGAGGCCGGCGGTGGGTCCGTTCGATTGAGAAGAAAGCGAACTTGGCTCGATGCTGCCGGCGGGAGAAGGTTTTGTATGCGGCACATCGGCTTGAGGACCGGCGGCGAGTGGTGGGAGAACTCTTGTGCCGCCCATGAGAACCGGCACAACATCACTGGAAGGAATTCGCAAAGGCTTTCCACACCGCTCATGTCATGGAGGAGTGGTTGAGATGAAGAAGGATGAGTTTGGGAGTTCAGTGAGAGGAACACATCGGTGAGTGAATATCTCAATAAATTCACTCGGTTGGCTCGCTTCTGCGCGCGGAGGATGTAGCGGCGGATGCAGCTCGCGAGAAGAGGTTCAAGAAAGGCTTGAACCCGGCTTTGAAGGTGCAAGTCGTGAGCAGCGACTATGCGATTTCAGCGATTGGTGGATAAGGCCATTCTCATCGAGGAGAGTCGCGCGAGCTCGAGAGTCGCAAGAGGAGGTTGATCGGCGAGGATCACGGTCACACCGATCTCGAGGCCTCGTTTTGGTTCCTACCGGCTGCCACGAGTGCGCCAGCGGCAGCGGCGGCGGCGATCTTGAGATTCGGACCCGGCTCGGACACCGCGCCCGATTTGATCGGGGCGGCGTCTAGTAGTTCCGATGGACAGCAGCGGCGAGAAAAGCAATAATTCAGCGGCATCCATCACTTGCTTCAAGTGTCATGAGGTGGGACACTATGCTGCAAGTGCCCTCGAGCGAGCCCGGCGCGATTCGTTTTGACTTAGGAGCCACACCGGTCGTACCCCTACCGGGAAGCGGGGCGAGAGCACCCGGCCTCGGGGCGAGGCGGCGGGGCGCCGGTGGTGAGAGGTCGGTGAACCACGTCACGCGAGAGGATGCCGAGCAGCACGGGCGTTGTGATCGATGCGTTTCGTACATTGATTCTGCCACCGTTTTATTTGATTACGGAGCCGCATTCGTTTGTTTCTCGGAGTTTTGCTTTAAAGCAACAATTGGCTGTTGCTCTTGGATCATTCTTTTAATCCAATCCCGGATCGAGTTGAGATCCAACCTAGGTTGTCGGAGTTAGGATAACCATTCGGGAGTTGAGTTGAGGCGACGATTTTGTTGGATATCACGATCCCTAGATGTAATCTTGGGAATGGATTAACCGAAGCGGCGGCGATGTTAGGCGTGGGAAGCGAGCGGTGACCTTAACCAATTGAGGCGGAGTTAAGGTGCGATTCGCGGCGATGAGTGCCGGCGAGCGAGTCATGATTTGCGAGTAAGGTAATCGGTTGGAGGTGTACGGTTGTCGAGAGTACCCGGCGTGTTTCGAATGATCTTCGGGTATGCCACGAGAGAGGAGGTTGAGTTTACGATTGAGCTTGTGCGGTACGCTCCGATTTCCAAGAGACCCTATCGGATGCGGCCAATGATTTAGCGAGTTGAAGAAGCAAATTCGGGAGCTTTTGGATAAGGGTTACATCGGACCGAGTTCGTCCCGTGGGGAGCGCCGGTGTTGTTCGTCAAGAAAAAGGATGGTAGTCGGCGCATGTGTGTGGACTCTGAGCACTTAATGAGGTCACCGTCAAAAATAAGTACCCTCTGCCCGGGATCGATGACTGTTTGACCAGCAAGGGAGCGAGGAGTGTTCTCCAAGATTGATTTGAGATCGGGATATCATCGGATGAGGATACGTAAGGAGGACATACCCAAGGCGACCTTCTCGACTCGTTATGGTCTATCACGAGTTCACGGTGATGTCATTTGGTTTGACTAATGCTCCGGCATATTTCATGTATTTGATGAATAAAGTGTTTATGGAATATTTGGACAAGTTTGTCGTTGTGTTCATTGGCGACATTTTGATATATTCAAGAATGAGGAGGAACATCGGGAGCACTTGAGGTTAGCATTGCGAGAAATTGAGAGATAATCAGTTGTATGCAAAGTTCAGCAAATGTGAGTTTTGGATGAAGAAAGTCGCCTTTCTAGGGCATGTGTTGACAGCGAGAAGGAGTCGCGATTGACCGGGGAAAGTAAGTGATGTTTTGGATTGGCGATCACCCACTTGATTACCAGTCGGGAGTTTTGGGTATGGCGAGGATACTACCGTCGCTTTATTGAGGATTTTCGGTGTGGCGGACCCCTCACGCGATTGCTCAAAAGGAAAAGAAATTCACTTGGGCGCGAGTGCGAGAAGAGTTTTGAAACTTAAGGAGAGTTTGACCACAGCCCGGTGCTTGTGTTGCTGATATTAACAAGGATTTTGAGATATTTTGCGATGCCTCGCGCAAAGGTTTAGGTTGTGTCTTGATGCAAGACAAGAGAGTGGTAGCCTATGCCTCACGCCGATTGAGACCGCATGAGAGAACTACCCTACCCATGATTTAGAGTTGGCGGCCGTAGTGCATGCTTTAAAGATTTGGCGTCATTATCGATGGGTAACGGATGTGAGGTTTACGGATCATAAAAGTCGAAATACATCTTTACCGAGTCAGAGCTTAACCTCGAGCGAGAGGAGGTGGTTAGAGCGATAAAGGATTATAATGTGGGCATACATTATCATCTGGGAAAGCTAATGTTGTTGCGGATGCCTTGGCGCGAAAGGTATCTGCAATTCGGTGATAGTTCGAGAAAGTCGGCCCGACTTTGCATGAGAATTTGAAGCTTAGCCTTGAGTTGGTTGAGCGAGGATTTTTGGCGGCTATGGAGATCGACCTACTTTGGATGGTCGGTCGCGGGCTCGGTCGGATGATGAGGCATTTGTGGATCGAGAAAGAATTTAAGTGAAGGTAAAGTCGGGATTTTGGTGGATGATCGGGAACCTTGTGGTTCAAGCGGCGTTTGTGTGTGCCCAACAAGCAAGAACTAAAGGATGTGTTATTAAAAGAGGCTCATGAGTCACTATATTCGATTCATCGAGCGGTACCAAGATGTACCAAGACATTAAGGATAAGTATTGGTGGCCAAGCATGAGCGTGAGATCGTGAGTATGTAGCCCTTTGTGATGTTTGTCGAGAGTAAAGCGAGCACGAGAGACTGCGGGTTTGCTCTGACCATTGAAAGTCCACGAGTGGAAGTGGGAAGAAATTGGTATGGACTTTATAGTCGGTTTGCCTAAAACCAAAGAGGTCATGATTCGATTTGGGTCATTGTGGACCGTTTGACCAAGGTTGCTCATTTCATTCGATTAAGGCGACTTACGGTGGTGACAAATTGGCGAGCTATATATGTCGAGGATTGTCGGTTTGCATGGTGTGCCCAAGAAGATTGTGTCGGATCGTGGATCGCGATTCACCTCTCGGTTTTGGGGTAGTTTCCATAAGGCTATGGGAACTCACGAATTCGATCTGACATATCACCCCAGACGGATGGTCGAGACAGGCGAGTTAATCAGTTACGGAGGACATGTTGAGAGCTTTGTGTGCTTGATCATGGGTCTAAGTGGGACGATTGTTTACCTTTGCGAGTTCTCATACAACAACGATTATCGAGGCGGTTTGCGAGATGTCACCGTTTGAGGCATTGTATGGCGAGAAATGCGAGACCCCTCTCAATTGGAAAGAGGCGGGGAAGGTCGGGTTTTGGCGGATTGTTTGAAAGAAAGGCGAGATAAGGTCCGCTTGATTGAGGAAAGGTTGAAAGCTGCCAGGCAGACAGAGAAAAGCTATCACGAGATACAGGCGCCGAGAGGCGAGTTTTGAGCAGATGATTTTGTGTACCTTAGGATCACACCATTCAAAGGTGTGAAGAGATTTCAGCTAAAGGAAGCTTGCAGAGATATGTTGGTCCGTTCGGGATTAAAGCGAGGGAGAGGTTGCTTATCGATTGGAGCTACTGCGTCTTTGATGGGGTACATGGCGTCTTTCATGTGTCCCGGTGAAGAAGTGCTGCGCGTACGAGAGGAGGTTGTGCGATTGAGGCCGTTGACTGCGGGAGGATCATCGTACAAAGAGCACCAGTCAAAATCTTGGAAGTGTCGAGCGAGTCACCGGAATAAAGCGGTCCGTTTTGCAAAGTTCGGTGGAGCAACCATTCGAGGAGGAAGCCACAGGGGCGCGAGGAGGATCTCGAGAGCGGAGTTCGAACCTATTCTCTTAGTTGGCCCGGATCTGGGGTGAGATCTCGTTTAAAGGGTAAGGTTTGTAACATCTGTTTTTACGAGATTTTTAAAGCTGGATTTCAAAAATGAATTTTCTGGAATTTTCTGAAATTAATTGAAGCTTCAAATGAATTTTAAAGTTTTAAATGATTTAATGTGATTAAAATAAACATTAACATAAGTGGAAAATATTTTATTTGTGTTCCTCAGTCTCAAGGAATTTTCTGGTATTTTTGGTGAATTTTGGGATTTATTTGCTATTTTCTAGAGCTTTTAGAAGTTTATTTGAATTTACGGAAAAAGAAAAGAAAAGGATTTAATCCTCGGCGCCCGATCTCCCTCTCTCCTCCACGCGTCGCCCATCCGCGCCGCGCCGCGCGCCGTACCCTTTCCGCGCGCGCTTCGCCCGCCGCCGATCCGCCGCGCCACGCGTCGCATCATCTGTGGCGGCGGCGGCCAGCCGCGCCCGCCCGCGCCGCGCCTCGGCGCGCCGTCGCGCGCGCGCGCGATCACGGCCGTCCGCTCCCGCGCGCGCGCGAACCTAACCCTAACCTAACCAATCCCGCCGTCCGATCTCGCCGCGTGGCGCATCCTAGCCGTCTAACCCGTCGCGTCGCGCCGTCGCCGTGCCGGATCGAACTCCTCGGTTCGCGTGATAAAACCGGTCGGCCGTCCTCGGTTCGCGTGCGCGCTCGCGAAACCCTCGCCGCCGCCTCGCTCGCCCTCGCGCGCGCCGCCGTCGCGGGCCGCTCGCGCCGCCGTCCGCGTCTCGCCGTCGCCGTCGCCGGGCGTGCCGCCGCCGCGTCGCCGCCGGTGAGCTCCCGCGCCGTTCGCCGCGTCGCCTCGCGTCGCCTCGCCGTCGCCCTCGCCCTCGCCTCGCCTCGCCTCGCGCGGCTGCGCCCGCGCGCCGCGACCCGTCGCCTCGCGCGCGCGCCCGCCCGCGCTCGCCGATCCGCCCTCGCGCCCGACCACGCGTCGCCCGCCGCTGCGATCGCGCTTCGCCGCGCGCGCGCGCGCGCGCGCGCGCGCGCGGCGCGCCGCCACGCGTCGCCAATCGCCGTCGCCGCGCGCGCGCGCGCAATCCGCCGCCGCGCTCGATCGGCGAGGCTCGAATCGGCCGCCGCGCGTGCCGCGTCCCGCCGTCGGATCCGCCGCGCGCGCCGCGCCGCGCCGCCCGGCTCGGCCTAGCCACGTGGCAGCACCAGCGCGTGCCACGTCAGCCCTAGGCCACGTGGCATGACACGTGGCATGCCACGTCAGCGCCACGTCAGCCCTAGCCGCCTCCCCGAGCCACGTGGCGGCCGCGTCGGTTGCCCGCGTCGGCCGCGCGCCGCGTGGCGGCATATCTTCTTTGCCACGTCGTAGCGCCCGCCGCGTCGACCCGCCGCCCCGTGCCTTTATTCGTGGACCGAGTCCACGGTGGACTCGGAATCTCGTGGACCGGGTTCACAGCACAGTGACTTTTCCGATTTTCCCGAATTAATTTTGAATTAATTTTCCGGGAGCCCGTTCTCCTCCGTCCTAGCTCCGATTGACCCCGTTCTTTTTTCTAAATTCATCTAAAATCGAGCTCTAGCTGTTGGTTCTAGTTTTGTGAATTTTGAGTTCTTTTGCTTGTCATTTTATGTGTTTCTTTGTTTCGGTCGTTTTCTCTCGTTAGATTCGGATTAGGAGGAGCGGGTTTCGCGCCAGAAGACCAGGAGTACCCCGCTGAGCATAACGAAGGCAAGTCGTGTCCCTTGATCATGTTGAACCCAATTTTACAAACTATTATTTAATTATTTTGCTTTAAATTACATTGCATTGCTATTTTTATTCAAACCTTTGCACAGGTAGTTATTGTCCCAATTGCAATTATACCTCCTTGACACTTTGAAATACCATGATGCCTTTGTCACCATAGGTTGGGAAATTTATTAGTGATGCTAGTTAATTTATCACATGGGTTGGTGCGATTAGATTGCTTAGCTGTTTATATTTACGATTGATCTCATCACACATGATAAATTATTAATTTGACTTAATGACATATGGAAGCGTGGTTGGTGCCACGTGTATTAAAATTTGTGCCACGTCATTGGTGTGGCGTTGGCTTGGTTATACAAATTGGTTTTGCACTCGGGCGAGTGATCGTGCGATAAAGGGAAATCTGGTTGTACTTTGGGGATGTGGTAGTCTCGCCGGGTAATGTTAAGGACTTAACTTTGTGCGCCATTGATCTGAGCTTAATCGTGCAAACCACATGTCTATTATGGGATGGACTGGCTGATTAATTTGTAATATTTCAATTCAATTACGCCATTGTGATGGACATGGTTCTTGATTTCCATGTGGCGCAAGAGGGTGTGATCACGAAACCTAGCGGGCGAGGATTGGGTTGAGGTAGAGCATTGTAAAGGCCTTGTTGTGATTTCCTTAGGCCTAGGCTAATCACATCGTGTGGGTGCAGTTGTGCAACCTCTGCGAGTGTAAAACTATTCGAATAGCGCGTCCTCGGTCATGGGCGGTGCTCGGGGATTTCACACGAGGGTTAGTGTTTCATTTATAACTTGGTGGTTTATGTTGGGAGTGGGCGGGTAGTTCCTTTGTTGGTTTAAACTTGTGAATTGGTGTTCACAAGTGGTTCATGTTTATTCCTTTGATTATCTATTATTACTATTTTGATTAACTTTCGCTTTCAAGTTATTTAATATATTTCATCAATAAATGCCTTTATGCAAATTAACCTTTCAGCCTTCCTTTGGTAAGCCTTGCATATTATATTGCATTTATTGTTACAAGCGACTTCTTTGAGTACCAATGTACTCACGGCTTTACGCCTATGTTGCTCGATTGAGGAGAGAGTACTATCGGCGGGAGGTGCGGAAGGAGAGTACTACGGCGACTTCACGGATTAGGCCGTTCTCCACTCGATAGCTTTGTGGCTTGTCGATTGGTCGCTACGCTTTATTTTGGATTTCATTGCTATTTTGTTAAGCCCTTAGGCTAGAGATATTGTAAGCTTGGCCATAAGGTCGTACCTTTGATATTTTATCGATATTCGAGTTTTCCTTTATTATTATCGTGTGTATGACTATGATGACATCTATGTTTGTTGTGTGCACTAGCGTGATCTGGACTAGTGCGGTTTACGAGAGAGACCGATTTGCATATTTTGCATATTCGGGTCTCGACACCATGGAGAATTCGAGTTCGACGATTCTCAGCAGGACTTCGATTAAGGCAAGTTACACCTTTGACCATGTTGACCCCAGTATTTCAAATTTATTTATATTGATTTACTGTATATGCACGCGTACTTCTATTCAAATTTAATTTAAATTCAGTTTAAATGTTAGATACACCCATAATCCTTTGAATATGGCCAATTTGAATCTCGAATTCCTATACCTTGTCACCCTAGCTGAAAACTAGTTAGTGCCATAGTATTGACTAGAATATTTTATAGAAATGCTTAGCCTAGCTCAGTATAATTTTAGGTGGGATCAAATCTTTCACATGATATGACAGACTTTGAAAATTGATATCTTGACTTCGGTGAGTCAAGGATGGTTTATAAAAATGGTTTAAAAATGAAAATAGAAACTTATGATTTGGACTTAGGCTAATGGTTAGGTGGTGGGTGCCGGCATGCCTCGTGTTTGGTGACACCTAGTTGATTGTCGTGCATGTGGGAATGTGGTTGAGCCTAAATCAACTTAAGGACCGTTTCTGTGAATTATTTTATGAAGTCACTTCGTACTACCAAAAGTCCGGTATGGGACGGACCTGGCTAAGTAATTTGTGAAATTTCAGATATAATTTCACTATAGGCTGAATGTGAGCGTGTCGTAGGCCACGAGAAGTCTCACATGGCACCAGAGGGGGCTCCAACTCGTGGATTCGAGTTGTAGTGAAACTTTAGTGGCGGCGTGATTATTTTGGCTGTGAATCATCGGAACAGCCTTGTCATGAACTCTCCGCCGCACACCTAAGGCAGTGTGTTTTTCGCGTGGCTCCAGTGAGGGGGAATGTCTTGTGGGTAAAGTTGTACACCTCTACAGAGTTAAAACCTATCCTGGATAGCCGTGTCCATGGCCATGGACATGCTGAGTAGAGTCTTCACAGATTAGATTTGGTTTTTATAAAACTTGATTTTCGGACAACTAATAGTGGTTTGGACAATGGTCCGGGTGGGATACCCGTGGTTAGGTTAGTGTAGGTCAGAGCCTGCACTAACGATAATACTTTGGTTAAAATAATGTTTCATAGGATGTATTAGAAATTCAGCTTTTGCACTTATGCTATTGTATTTAAATTCGGTACTGCTTTTTCGCACAGTTAAACTTAATAAGCCTTCCTTGTTACCCATATGCATGCATGAACTCTGTTATATTCCCGGTGTAACTTGCGTAAGTACTTTATGTGCTTACCTTGGGAGTATTTTATGTGCTCACCTTGCTAAAACCTATTGCCAGACTTCGAAGGCGACTACGACGGTGAGGACTACTTCAACGAATAGGACGCGTCTTACAGTCATACGCCTGTGGGAGGCTGGATGGGCTGCACTGCTACCTTTTATCTTCCGCTGTTTTTATTTCTTTCTTTTGGCCTCATGCCCCTATATTGTAAGACTTGGCCACAAGGCCGTATTTTCGTTTAATAATAAATTGTGGTGATTTTGCATGATTTTGCACAAGACCTTGTGTGCACTAGCTTTTCCTGGGATAGTGCGATTTACACAGAGGGACTTGGAGTTGTTGTTCCGGGTCCCGACAGCAGGGCTGCCGCGACGATGTACAGGCCTTTCCACTTGCACTCCAGCTTACCGACCGTTTCTGCGTGGAGTGCCATTTTGAGGACGAGGTCCCCCGGTTGGAATCCTCGCGGGTACATGGAGCGATCGTGCATGCGCACCATTTGTCGCGCGTACTTTGCGACGTGCTGGGTTGCGTTTAGACGTTCTCTATCAAGGAGTTCTAGGGACAATTGACGCTCTTGCTCCGGCGCCTAGGCGAGGACCCTTCTCGTGCCGCCCTTGATTTCCTCGGGCATCATTGCCTCATCACCGAAGAGGAGCTTGAATGCTGTAGCTCCTGTCGGGCATGTCACTGTTGTGCAGAGAGACCAGAGGACGCTGTGGAGCTCGCTTGGCCACTTGCCCTTAGGCAGCCCAACAAGACGCCTCTTGACTCCGGTGGAGATGGCTCCGTTCGCCCGCTCGACCGCTCCGTTAGACTGTGAGTGTCCAACCGAAGCGAATCAGAGCGTGATGCCCATGCTATCGCAGAACTCCTTGAACGGGGCGGAGTTGAACTACAGGCTGTTATCGGCGGTAATCTCCTTGGGCACCCCGAAGCGGCATATGATGTTCTGCCAAAGGAAGCGCTGCATGGCTGCCGAGGTTATCTTAGCTAGATCCACAACCTCTGGCCACCTGGAGAAATATTCTAAGGCGATCACTATGAATCGCAGGTCTCCTGGGGCCCGAGAAAGAGGTCCCACGACATCGATGCCCGACCGTGCTAGTGGCCATACTAGGGGAATGGGGTTGAGGCTTGTCGGGGGTCTGTGAATGACTCGCCCCATCCATTGGCAGCCTTGACACCGGTGCACGAGGTCTTGGGCATCAGCGACGGTGGTCGGCCAGTAGAAGCCTTGCCTGAATGCCTTGCCGACGAGCGACCTCGGTGCCAGATGCAAGCCGTAGAGTCCCGCGTGAATTTCCACGAGGAGGTACTTTCCTTCCTCGCATGAGAGGCACCGTAGAAACGGTGTGCAGACTCCTTTTTGTAGAGTACTCTGTCGAGCATCTAGAAGGACCTGTCATGACATTGCAAGTGCCGGAGCTCGACAAGGTCGTCAGGTTCTGTAATGCCCTGCAAGAAACCGTAGATGGGCTCCTGCCAGTTGCCAAGCTGGGTAATTTGGTGGACGAGGGCCGCATCACAGTTGTCCTGCACGATGGCCGCCACGGGAAGGACCTCATAGAACGCTCCCTCGGGAGTGGGGAGCTGTTGACTGGCGGCTTTTGCGAGGACGTCGGCTTGGTCATTTTCTTCCTGAGGGATGGCCTTGACGGTGACACCCAGGAAGTGCCGCTCCTTTGCTCGTACGGCTGCCAGGTACTTGGCCAGGTCGGGGTCCTTGGCTTGGTATGACTTGTCTATGTGGCCCGCCACCAGCCGTGAGTCCGTGCGGACGATAACTCGCCATGCGCCAAGAGCTTTGAGCTTCGCGAGGCCGAAGAGTAGTGCCTCGTATTCGGCCGTGTTGTTGGTGGCGGAAAATGTAAGGTGCGTCGAGTACGACAGGCGGTGCCCTTCTGGCGTAGTGACCACCGCGCCCACACCTGCGCCGAAAACGCTGTAGGCTCCATCAGTGTGAAGCATCCACACCAGGTCATCTTGCTGCTGGGCGGGCTGGGCCGAGGGGGTCCACTCCGCGAGAACTTGGGATTTGATCGCTGCTCGCGAGGCACACGTCAAGGAGAACGGCGTGAGCTCGGCTACCCACTTGCCAATGCACCCTGTGGACTCCTTATTGTGCAGCATCTCCGCTAGGGGGAACGAAGTCGGCATGGTGATTGGGTGAGCCAAAAAATAATGTCGGAGCTTCCTCGAGGCCATGACCAGCGCGTAAGCTAACTTCTCGAGCTCCGTATACCGCATCTTGGCACCCTGAAGGGCTTCGGAGATGAAGTACACGGGGCGCTGAAGAGCGCCCTCCTCAAAGACAAGGACGGCGCTGACCGCTGTCGTCGAGGCGGCGAGGTAGAGTAGGAGGAGAGCCTCTGGCGCTGGGGCGACCAAAGTGGGGAGGCTTGCGAGGTGCCTCTTGAGTTCGTCGAAGGCCTGTGCGCAGCTGTCGTCCTAATGGAACCCATCACAGCCGCGAAGGGTCTTGAAAAATGGCAAGCCCCGCTTCGCTGCCCTAGACAGGAAACGGCTCAATGCGGCCAGCAAGCCTTTGGACCTCCCTTGTCGTCTTGCGTGGCTCCATGGCGAGGATCGCATCGACCTTATCGGGGTTGGCCTAGATGCCGCGTCCAGACACCAGAAAGCCTAAGAGCTTGCCTGCCTGCACGTCGAATACACACTTGTCCGGGTTGAGCTTGATGCCCGCCTTCCTAAGGTTGTCGAAGGTCTCCTAGAGATCTTTGCCGTGTGAGGCTAGCTGCTTGGTTTTGACGATGACGTCATCGACGTAAGCCTCCACGTTCCTCCCAAGTTGAGAGGCCAGCGCTAATGCAATAATGCGGGTGAAGGTTGCCCCCCCATTCTTCAAACCGAAGGGCATCCTGACAAAGTAGTATGTCCCTATCGGCGTGATGAATCTGGTCTTGGCCTCGTCATCCTTGGCCATATAGATCTGGTGGTAGCCGGATTAAGCGTCCAAGAAGCTCATGAATTCACAGCCCGCGGTGGCATCAACCAGTTGATCTATGCGGGGCAAGGGATAGTCATCTTTCGGGCATGCCTTATTGAGGGCAGTGAGTCGATGCATATATGCCAGGCACCGTTGGCTTTTTTCACCAACACCAGGTTGGCCAACCAATCCGGATGTTGGACCTCGCGGATGACTCTGGCCTGGCGAAGCTTCGCTACTTCCACCTTGGCCGCTTGCTGCCTGTCAATGGACATACGCCGAAGCATTTGCCTGACAGGCCTAGCATCAGGGCGGACCGCTAGGTTGTGCTCAATGAGGGAGCGGTCCACGCCTTTGATGTCCTCCGGGGACCATGCGAAGACGTCCACGTTACGCCGGAGGACTCAGAGCAAGTCCTGCTCCACCTTTGGGGGAGAGCCTTCTCCGATGGACATGAATTTACCTTTGGCTTAGAGAGGTATCCTCTTGACCCCACCCTCCGGTCGGGGCTTGGGTGTCCACCCCGGAGCGGACAGCGCGTCCACCTTGAGTTTATCAGTGAGGGTGTGCACCTGGCGGTGCAGCCTCTTGGGATAATCCTCCACGCGTCGGGCGAGATCCTAGTCACCGAAGATGGTGATGACACCCCGTGGGCCCAGGAGCTTCATACACAGGAAGCCATGATGCGGGACCTTCCCAAAGGAGTTGAGGATAGGGCGGCCCAGTATGGCATTGTACGGGTTCAGAATGTCCACGACATCGAAGACGACATCCTCACTCCTGGCGTTATCACCCTGACGAAAGGAGACTCGAAGACAGACCTGGCCCAATGCCCTCAACGGTTGGCCCCCTAGACCTTAGAGCGGGGTCCCTGATGGCTTCAAGCGACATTGAGGGATCCCCATGCGGTCGGAGGCCTCCGCAAATAGAACATTTATGGAACTGCCCCCGTCGACGAGGACACGCCTGACATCACAGCCGGCGATGTCAGCTTGAATGACCAAAGGGTCCTGGTGGGGAAACTCCATGCCTCAGGCATCGGCTGGCGTGAAGGTGAGTTCACCGTGCGCCCCTCCCGGAAGCGGTTGCGCCGAGGTCTCGGCGAGCCTCCGAGATAGCGCGATGGTGTGATCTTCGGGCCCTCTCGGGACCCGGTTCATGGGGTTCGCTGCGGTTCGCGAGCGTGGCCATCGCAGGGGCGGCACCTTCGAGTCCCGAGCTCTAGCGGTGGCCTACCATAGCGCCGCGACGGCGTAGTCGCAGTGGCCGTGCGCCCCGCACCATCTGCCATGGTCCACGATTTCTTGCCCTGCATGCAATCTCTCGTCGCGGCCCCTTCCATAGTCCGATCCCTGGTCTCCCCCGCCCCTCCCAGGTAAGGCGGGGCAGCTTCTCGGGGAGCGTCCTTTTTGCCGAGGGCGCGGTGGGCCATTTGGGGCCCGCGCTGGTTGCGTTGGGGCTTGTAGCTGCCGCTTGACGAAGTCTCACAGAGCTCGACGTTGTTGCGTTGAGGGTATCCCTCGCAGACGTTGGCTGGCTCTTGCCTTGCGAGGAGCCTTCCTTCGGGGAATCTTCGCACTTCGGCGCGCCCTCCGCCGGATTGGCATCGGCGTGCTTGCCTTGACGCCGCCGCGCATCTCCTTCCGCTCTGGTGTACTTTTTGATGGCGTGGCGGCTATCCGCCCGCTCTGGCGTGGGCTCCGACGCGACCACCGACGGGGTCTGTCGACTCCGAGCCTCTTGCATGCTCTCCACAATTTCGCGGAGATCCGCTAACTCCCGCTGGAGCGTGCCGAGAGCCGCTAGCATGGCGTCCTCCCCTGCTGGCATGGCCGCGGCTTGCGCTTCTGGGTTGCCCGCCGTGTCGGCGTGGTGGACTCCGGCCTAGATGCTGGGGCCTATGTTGCTGCCAGGACCACTCAGCGCTCCCGCACAGGGTGCAGGGACGGCGGTCGCGCCTCCACGGGCACCGATGCTACCACTCCCTGCCCCCAGGCCAGTACTATCGGAGTTGACTGTTGTGTCGGCGATAGGTTCGGGTGTCACGGGCAGGGCGGGGTCGGCCATTGTATCGGCGGTGGGGTCGACCGTCATATCGGCGGGGGCGGGGTCACCAGTCACGTCGGCGGTGGTAGGGTCGACCGTCGCGTCGGCGGTGGCGGGGTCGGTCGTCGCATCGACAATGGTGGGGTCGACCATCGCGTCGGCGGTGGCGGTCGTCGCATCAGCAGTGGCGGGGTCGACCGTCGCGTTGGCGGTGGCGGGGTCAGTCGTCGCATTGGCGGTGGCGGGGTCGACCGTCGCGTCAGCGGTGGCGGGGTCGACCGTCGCGTCAGCGGTGGCGGGGTCGACCGTCGCGTCAGCAGTGGCGGGGTCGACCGTCGCGTCAGCGGTGGCGGGGTCAACCGTCGCGTCAGCGGTGGCTGGGTCGGTCATCGCATCGGCGGTGGCGGGGTCGACCGTCGCGTCGGCGGTGGCGGGGTCGACCATCGTGTCGGCGGTGGCAGGGTCGGTCGTCGCGTCCGCGACCGCCACTGCCGAAGCCCTGGTGTTGACGCGGGACTTCGCTGCGGCCCCCTCCTTCTTCGCCGCCGATGATGAAGCTTTCTTCGGTACCATCCTTCTTCGAGATCTTGAGGCTTCCTCTTGTCGTCCCCACGGACGGCGCCAACTGTTGTGGTTACAGACCAAACAGAGAGAGAGTATGGTAGTGGAGAGTTAGGTGAGCAATGCTCTGGGCCTCCTCTGGCTTGTGTCGCGTATATTTATGTACTCAGGGGAGTGTCTTTACAGTTATGCCCTTACATCCAAATATCTTCTACACGGGCATTCAGGCCATTACACGTGTCCCACTTAGGCCTTATAACCCTCTAACAGGCCGACCGGGCTTAGGTGGGAGCCACCCTACAACACAAACGATAGCACCGTGCCATAAATCAGAACTATTGTGATTTCAACGGCGGTAGTACTGCGTCGACTTTCAAACTGCTAGTTCTGATGCTCTGATATAGCCATACTATTTACTACAGTACAATATGATAGTTCTGCAAATTGCATAGCGGCACTACCAATTTGTCTGATCTTTCAAGATTATTTTATACAACGGCTATATTTGGTTAGTAGAAGTATAAATACTCCCCCACCAGCTCAAGGACAACAAGAAGAGACTGCATTGAATATCCTTAAGTTTTGAGCATTCTTCCCACACCTCAATTTCATATTGTGCATTCATTTGAGGTAGTTGAGCTATTTCAAGTACATTTCATCTCTATATTGATCCTTGGTACTTGATCGTCATTAAGCGAAGCTATGATTTGTTACTCTTGGTGTTTGTCGGCACCTATACGGTTTGGTGAAAGATTACGAGGTGACCTCTTCAAGACGATTGTGAAGAGATCCGGCACCAACTTATGAGTGGTTTGGTACCCGTCATCTTCGGAGCAGAGAAAGGATAACCACTAGTGAATTGAGGAGTTAAGGCTTAATTCGTGGAGCCCGTCCAAGTCGCTTGGGCTTTTCTCAATGTGGATTAGGGGGAACCGGCAAGTTTCTGAACACCACGGTAAAATATCGTGTGTCAATTGGTTATTTCTTTATCTCTCTTTTCGTACTTATATTTCTAGCATATTGTGGTAATCATGATTGCTTAATTTGCTTGTGCTAGAAATATTTGTAGAGGCTAGTGTTTGTAGTGCCTTAGGTTTACTAGAATTGTGCGGGTTTAATTTGTATTGAAATCTTGCCTAGCTACAAAATATGGTAAGTAGCTTTAGAAGGCAAGAATTTTTATAATCTCCTATTCACCCTCTCTAGTTGATTATCCTTGATTTTACACCTGCCCCTAAGTGTTCGAGTACCCCAGTGGCCATTCGATTAGGTTCAACGAGTCCTAGAATCCTGCATTTCGGGACTCCATCAATATCTAGTGGTCGTATCTCTTCGGTTGTTCCTGTAAAGAGCATGGGTGGGCTCCCTGCGAGTTCATCCATACTCTCACAGGGTTCATCTCCAACAGGAGACAGTTATAACCTAGAATTCCCCTTCCTAGTGAGGTTTACTCTAGGTCATGATGCACTCTTGTTGGTGGACTCTTCAAGCGAGAGGGCCTCCGACAGAAGTGGAGATTATATCCAGTAGGTCTTTGCCCTCTCCGCAAATACTGATCATTCTTCTGAAGGAAGAGTTGACAATGCTTTCCACCGCTCACACACTACGACCCCTCGTGATGCTGGCAAGGAGGCCTCTAGTGATGAGCCAGGTGAGTACTCTGATGAGCATAAGAGAAATCCTCAAAATAATCGCTCTTTTTTAAGGCAGCCTCAACTAGCTTAGGTATTGAGGATCCTGAGACCATTCGAAGGAGAAGATTGACTGCCCCAGAGGTCTTAGCCTAGATGCATCCAGTACCAATCTGAAGAGGCTCGAGAGCTTCAACGCATAAATAACTTGCTTGAAATCCAACTCAAGAGCTTGCTCGAGCACCAAACTATGACCACTTTGCTGAAGAGAACACGCGAAGACTCTAAAGCGTGATGGCCAGACTCGAGCAACCTCACCGATATAACTTTGGGAGTCGAACAAGTACACTGTGTCTAGTCATTCGTAGAACTCACCTCGAGGAAATCGGCATTATGACAGGTCATGTCGATTTTCTAACTACAACTCCAGTTAGAGAAGAGTTCCTTGAACATCTCTAGATTAGCAAGTTTATAGAGGTGGTGATCGATCGCTACTTCAAGCAAGAAATCTATAACAATAGATAAAATACGAGGAGTATTACCCTCATATGGACGGGACCTATTACTAGTTAGGTCCATTGACTGCCGAGCATCATTGAGTATGGTCACCTGGGGACGTCAATCATCCTTTCCTTCCAAGGAGGCGACATGATCTCATTACCGGATGCTGGGCATTCACACCTGATCTTCGAGCAGTATGCTGGCCACTGCGGTTTCGACCGGTAAACATGGAGAAGTTTGATGGGTCCCAAAATCCCATCAAATTTCTTCAAATTTACATGACCGTAGTTTGAGTGGTAAAAGGAGACCATGTCATGGGGAATTGCCTTCCTACTATGCTCGAGAGATCTGTTCGATCGTGGTTGCTAAATCAACACTGGAGTTGATCCATTTGTGGCAACATCTCTGCGATCTTCTGTTAGCCAATTTTCAGGGTACATACAACCGTTTTGGGAAGGAGGATGACCTGCACTGGATGAGGTAGAATAGGTACAAGACCTTACGATAATTCATCAGACATTTCAGTGAGATTCGCAATTCCATTCTGGAGGTTTTTGATACTTCTGTTATCAGGGCATTTAAGCAAGGAGTTCACAATAGGAGGTTCATAGAGGATATCACCTTGAATCCATCGACTACTATCGCCAAACTCTTCAAGATGGCTGATCGTTATGTGACTGCTATTGAAGCAGTCGAATAGAGCAAAATCATCGATCAAGCCGATTAAAGTACCAAAGGGTAGATGAAGGTAGCAAAAGGAAGAAGAAGGTCAAGAAATCCAAGAACAAGGCAAAAGGTCAGAAACTTGAAGTCAAAAGTTTTAAGGAGGTCTTGGCCATGGGCGATAAGGAGCCACGGAATCCAAAGTAGTACTCCGGTCGGGGCAAGGGCAAAGTCCCTATAAGGAAGGACAACAAGGTGGCGCCCTTTCAAAAAAAAGGACGGACACGATCATCACAATTGCCAAGTTTTCCAACAAAATCTCAAAGACTACTACTCTTGTAAAGGATCATTGCCTACACTTGAAGAATTAGAACAAATGAGTAGTTGGAAACAGTCGAACGATGATGAGGAGATGCGGTGGCGGGGTTCGGGTCCAGCGTCAGTGCGGGCGGTGGAGGAGTTCCGGCGAACAGCAGAGGAACACGATGCGACGGCGGAACTCACTGCTGAACATCGGAACGACGGCGAGACGGCGCGGGCGCGGTCACGAGCAAGGGCAGTGACTTTGGCGACAGTGGCAAGGCTCAGGACGGCGGCAGCTCTGGTGATGGTGGCGATGCTCAGGGCTGAGGGTGGCGGGGCGCGGCGTTTTTTTGCACAGGAGCCGAGGAAGACATTGGCTCGGACACAGCGCGATACGGTAGGAGCCCTTCTCCAGCACGAACGTCGAGGATCGCGCACGGGTAGTGGCGGCGAGAGCTCGGATTAGAGACGACGTGCGACGGCTCGACATGTGGCTAAGGTAAATGATCGGACGGCTGCGGGCGAGGCGGTGGTGCGGGCGAGCGCAGATGTGTGACGCATGGTGAGCGAGAGATCGGGCGATGGCAGGTGGATGGGCTGGGTGAATACTGACGGGCCGGCCCATTACTGTTCAGAAGGGTTTTTCCAGGTTTTCTTTTTCAGAAATTCCATTAAACTAAAATAAGCTCTAGAAAATAGCAATTAAATCCGAAAAATTCTCCACAAATTCTAGAAAAATCCTTATGATGCAAGGAATCCAAATAAAATATTTTGAGCTTATGTCAATGTTTATTTTAATTAGATTAAATTATTTTTATTTCTAAAAATTCATTTTAAGCTTGATTAAATTCTAGAAAATTCAGTAAATGCATTTTTTATTTGAAAGGCTTTAAAAAGGAGCTGGAAAAGGGGATGTTACAAACCTCCCCTCCTTAAACGGGATCTCGACCCTGAGATCTGGGCTCACTAAGAGAATAGGTTTGGAAACTCGACTTTGAGGTCCTCTTCGCGCTCCAGATGGCTTCCTTCTCTGAATGGTTGCACCATTGAACTTTGCAAAAATGGACAATTTTGCTCTTGGTCACACGCTTTGACATTTCCAAAATTTTGGTAGGGTGCTCTTTGTATGATAGATCCTCCTGAAAATCGACGGTCTCAACTGGCACTACTTTTGCTGGCACTCGTAGACACTTCTTCAGCTGAGACACATGGAAGACGTCATGTATCCTACTGAAGGACGTAGGTAGCTCCAACTGGTACACAACTTCTCCCCTGCGTTTTAGGATCTTGAACGGTCCAACATATCTCGGCGCATGTTTTTCTTTTAACTGAAACCTCTTGACACCTTTGAATGGCATGATCCTAAGATACACGTAATCATCTGGCTCAAAACTCAACTCTTGACATCGGGTATCCATATAACTCTTTTGCTTGGCCTGGGCAGTCCTCAGTCTCTCCTGAATTAATCAGACCTTTTCTTTAGCTTCCTTTAGGCAATCTGGCCCAAACACCTGACCTTCCCCCGTCTCTTTCCAATTGAGTGGGGTTCTGCACTTCCTGCCATACAGTGCTTCAAACGGTGATATTTGCAAACTGATCTGATAGCTGTTGTTGTAAGAGAACTCTACGAAGGGCAGACAACTGTCCCACTTAGCTCCATGATCTAGCACACGTGTGCGCAACATGTCCTCGAGAATCTGATTTACTCGCTCGGTCTATCCATCCGTCTGAGGATGATATGTTGTACTGAAATTTAGATGAGTTCCTATAGCTTCATAGAAATTTCTCCGAAATCGTCAAGTGAGCTGCGATTCACGATTTGACACTATTTTCTTTGGTACTCCATGAAAACTCACAATCCTCGACATATACAACTCTGCCAATTTATCACCCACGTAGGTTATTTTGACTGGGGTAAAATGAGCAACCTTGGTCACTTGATCCACAATGACCCAAATTAAATCGTACCTCTCTTTGGTCCTTGGAAATCCTATGATAAAGTCCATATAAATCTCTTTCCACTTCCACTCAAGAATTTTTAATGGTTATAGCAAACCTACTGGCCTCTGATGCTCGGCCTTTACCCTCTGACATACATCACAAAGTGCCACATACTCTGCGATCTCACGCTTTATGCTTGGCCACCAATATTTGTCCTTAATATCCTGGTACATGTTGGTACTGCCAGGGTGAATTGAATACAATGACTCATGAGCCTCCTTTAGTAACAGTTCCTTTAGCTCTTTCTTGTTTGGCACACACAATCGCTGCTTGAACCACAGGGTTTCTTGGTCATCCTCTGTAAATCCTGACTCTTTTCCTTTGCGCATGTTTACTCTAATCTGTTGGTATGCCTCATCCTCTGCCTCTGTCTGACGAATCTGACCATCCAAAGTTGGCTGTAACTCCATCGTGGCTAGAAATCCTTCCTCAACCAATTCTAAGCTAAGCTTTTTGAATTTCTCATGCAAGGCTGGTTGACTTTTCTAAACCATCACTGTGTTGCAATAGACTTTTCTGCTCAAAGCATCTGCGACCACATTGGCCTTTTCTGGGTGATAATGTATCTCAACATTATAATCCTTTATTAGCCCCAACCATCTTCTCTGCCTGAAATTGAGCTCGGCATGGGTAAAGATGTACTTCAGACTCTTATGATCCGTATAAATCTCACATCGATTACCCATGAAATAATGACACCATATTTTCAAAATATGTACTATGGTTGCTAGATCCAAATCATGTGTAGGATAGTTCTCCTCATGTGGTCTCAACTAGCAGGAAGCATACGCTACCACTCTCTTTTCTTACATCAACAGGCATCCCAATCTTTTGCGAGAAGCATCGCAATAAATCTCAAAATCCTTGTTTATATCAGGCAATACTAGCACTAGGGCTATGGTCAAACTCTTCTTCAGTTTATGAAAACTCTTCTCGCACTCTGGCATCCAACTAAATTTTTTTTCTTTTTGAGCAACTGTGTAAGGGGTCTGGCTATACTGGAGAATCCTTTAATGAAACGACGATAGTATCCCACTATACCCAGAAAACTCCTGACCTGTGTCACTAATGAAGGTGGCTTCCAATCCAATACATCTTTTACCTTTCCGGGATCGACTGCGACTCCCTCTGTTGACATAACATGACCTAGGAAGACGACTTTCTCGATCCAAAACTCGCACTTGCTGAACTTGGCATATAGCTGGTGTTCTCTCAATTTCTGCAACGCCATTCTCAAGTATTCCTCATGTTCTCTCTCATCCTTTTAGTAGATCAAAATGTCATCTATGAACACCACGACAAACTTGTCCAAATATTCCATGAATACCTTATTCAGCATATACATGAAGTAAGCTGAGGTTTTAGTTAAACCAAAGGACATCACTATGAACTCGTACAGACCACAACGAGTCGAGAATGCTATCTTAGGTATGTCCTCCTATCGAATCCTCATCTGATGGTATTTTGGCCACAAATTAATTTTGGAGAAAACTCCTGCTCCCTTAAGCTGATCAAACAAGTTATCAATTCTGGGCAAAGGGTATTTGTTCTTGATGGTGACCTCATTAAGTGCTCGATAATCCATACACATGCGCTGACTACCATCCTTCTTCTTGACTGTCGAGACCTGAATATACAAATTCGAACTCTCTGTGTAAATTGCACTTGTCCAGGATCACGCTAGTATACACAGTCAAACATAGATGTAATCACAACCATACACACGCTAGAATAAAGGGAAACCTCAAATAATAATAAATTTCAAAAGTACGACCTTATGACCAAACTTACAATATCTCTAGCTAGAAGGGCTTAACAAAACTAACAGCGGAAATCCAAAATAAAACGTAGCGGCCAATCGACAAGCCCACAGGCTATCAAGTGGAAAACGAAGTCCTAATCCATGAAGTCGTCGAAGTACTCTCCTTCTGGAACCTCCTTGTAGCACCCCGGTCAAACAAAGACCCGGAATGCTACCCAACTAGAAGCAAAAGAATGATAACTAGTTACATTATACAAAAATTTCGGCAGAGCCTCCTTTGTTATTTATCAAGATTAGAGATTCTAAAAGCAGAATCAATTATAATAAACAATCCTCAAGTAATAAGTTCAAGGCTAAACAAATAATTTAAGGTTTACTAAACCATTCATAGACATAATACTTAGAGAAGAGCACCAGAAACACCTTAAATTCTTATTACAATTAAATCTAAAGATAATAATCAGATGGAATCTAAAATGTTCTTGCATCAATCATTTAATTCTCCGACCTTTAATTTCTATTCTGTGTGGAACGTGCATGTGCAACAAGCTTATTCCTTCCCTTTTTCCCATGCATGTCGATCTCGTAGCGGTACCTAAATAAAACAACAACAACAAGAATGAGTCCAACGACTCAGCAAATATAATGGATAGAACGAATTCATTTATGCCCATCACTTTCTCTTTCTCTTTTGCATTTTACCGGTAATGCAAAGTGTGCATCCGTCGATGCACACCCATGCTTGTACCACATGGTATAGGGACCAATTGCCCATACTCCGCGAGTATGGGGACCTTTAGCCCGTCATGTCCTCAACATGATGGGGACCTCGGCGCTTAGTCATCTCGTCTATCTTGGTTCCCAAATCCCAAATCCTACCGGTCACCCCGCCTACCTCTATGGACAGTCCACATCAAAAATTCATATCTATTGGCACAAGTGTCCGAATAGGGTGTTCTTTGACTTTCTGGAAAGATAATTAACTTATCTAACTAAACCTAGTTGGGGTGCCCCTCTGATTCGGCCATCTCCTACCCGCAACATCCAACTCTCTAAAATATCGACGCTCTCTGGACAGCGCACTAAAAATGCCATAACTTTCAGCCCAAGTGTCCAAATAATACTTTCTTGACCTTCCTGGAAAGCTAAGACAATTATCAACAACTTTCATAATATGGAGAACCTCTGATTCTGCCGATTTCTATTCGCCAAAAACAATATACCAAAAACTGAGAGAAAACTGCCGATCTGCAGAATAGTCCTACAAGAAAAATCATAACTTCTACTACAGAGGTCCAATCGACACGTTCTAGCACTTCATGGAAAGATAACAACGTCATATACAACTCTCTAGGAGAAGTCCAGACCTGAATCCCCATGAAACTACCCCAAAACAGCTGACCAACGCTATCTGCCCTAACAGTCCAGAATACCGACATTGCTTCCACAACAAAAATATACATCTAATTGGAGAAAATAGGGATTACCCTTGACGATTAGCCGAAAAACACCACGAACACCCCACGAACTTCTCCTTCCCTCTTCCTCTTCCCTTCTTCCTTTCTGTCCTTTCCTCTTTCCTTCCTCTAGTGCACACGGCAGGGAGGAGAGGGGAGGCTGCGCGCTGCAGGGAGGAGAGGGGAGGGACGCAGCACAGGGAGGGAGAGGAGGGGGCGCACACAGGGGGCGGCGCAGGGGCCAGGGAGGGGGTGGCGCACACAGGGCAGAGGGGGAGGCGCAGGGGGGCGTAGGGGAGGGGCTCGCCCAGGGGAGGGCGCAGGGGAGGCGCTCGGCCACAGGGAGGGCGCAGGGGAGCTCGGCCACAGGGGGAAGGGGGAGGGCGCAAGGCAAGGGGGCGGCACCCAAAATAGGGAGGGAGAGGAGGCTGCGGGCTAGGGTTTGGGGGAGAGTCCCTCCCCTCTTTTTGGCTGCCCACCTCTTGGGCCAAGGCCCAGGTTCAAGCCCAGGTTGCCAAAATATTTCAGAAATTCCCCCTTTGAAATCTCTAATTAGTCCTTTTCTATTTGGTCCTCCCCTCCGATTAATCGATTAATTCTCGGATCTTGTTTTGGAATATTACACTCCTGCTGATAATACTCCTCCTCCTCAACTGAGCAACATAGACGTAAAGACGTGAGTACATTGGTACTCAGCAAGTCGTTTGTAACAAGTGAATGCAATATAGTATGCAAGGCTTACCAATGGAGAGCTGAAAGGTTAATTTGCATAAATAACATTTCAAGATAAATATGATAAATAGATTAAAAGCGAACTTTAATGAAAAATATTAATAATAATTAATCAATGGAATTGAAGTAAACCACTTAGGGACATTCCATCCACAAGCTAATCCAAGAGTGAACTACCTGTTCACCAACTAACCATAAACCGCAAGTTTAAATGAAATCACTGTCCCTCGTGTGAAATCACTGAACATTGTCTATTACCGAGGACGCGGCTATTTGAATAGTTTTACACTCTGCAGAGGTTGCACAACTGTACCCACACGATGTGATTAGCCTCAATCTAAGAAAATCACAACAAGGCTTTTACAAAGTTTAATTCCAACTCAATCCCGCCCGCTAGGGTTTCGCATCACACCCCCTTGTGCCACATGAAAATCAGCAACCATGTTCATCACTGGTGAGATTAAAGTTGAAACATCCCAAATTAATCAGCCAGATCTATCTCATACTAGACATGTGGTTTGTATGATAAAACTCAGATCAATGACGCATAAAGTTAAGTCCTTAAGTTTACCCGGACGAGACTACCACATCCCTCGAAGTGAACTTACACTTCCCCTTTTACTGCATGATCACTCGTCCGAGTGAAAATCAAGTTTGTATAACCAACACCAATGACACACCAATATCCTAGCATATAAATTTCATAACTGTGGCACCTTCCATGATTCCATATATCATTAATTCCAAAATTAATTAATTGATCACATGTGATGGTAAACTCAAGAGACTATAAGTATGGCTAAGTAAAATTAACTGTACAACCCATGTGACAACTTGTATTGTATCACTAAATAATTTTTCATCTTATAGTGACAATGGTATCATGGTATTCAAATTATCAAAGGAGAGATTAATGAAATTAGGATGATAACTACCAAGTACGAAGGTTCGTGATAAAAAATAAATATACAATAATTTAAAACAGAATAGCTAATTAAGAGATTAAAAACTAGGTTCAACATGATCGAAGGGCACAACTTGCCTTGGCCTTGCTCAGTTATGAATGCTTGATCTTCTGGTTGTGCTTCCGCTCCTTCAAAGACACGATCTAATGAGAGAGAAAATAATACAAAAACAAAATAAATAAAATCCAAATGAACTCCAAAAACTTTAAAACTAGAACCAAAAGATAGATTTCAATTTTAGATGAATTTAAAAAAAGAACAATGTTAATCGGAGTTAGGATGGAGGAGATGGACTCTTGAAAAATTTAATCTAAAGAAAATACTGAAAATTCAGAAAAAGTATTGTGCTGTGGACTCAGTGTACGGAATAGCTGGTTTACGGTGAACTCAGCTCACAGAACAGTGCACGGGCGACTGGGCTTGTTGACGTGACAAGCTAGGGCTGACGTGGCTGACTCGTGGCTGACAGCTGGCACTAGGGCTAACATGGCAGGGTGACATGGCTAACACATGGCATGCTGATGTGGCATCCAACGTGGCATCTAGGACAGCTCGAGTGCTGATGTGGCACTGATACGTGAAGACACATCGGATCTAGGGCTGACGTAGCTACTGGCGTGGACACTGATTGGGCTTAGCTAGCTCACAGATCTATGGAACAGTGGCGGCTGATAGGTGGGGCCGTCTTGTCAGAGACTCGACTCATGTGCACTCAGTCTATGGAGAAGTTGAATCGATGGCCAACGTGGGTGTGGGCTGACATGTGTGGGCACGCAGTGCGAGGCGTCGCTTTGTCCTACCGAACGGCCAAACGGGCGGTGGCATATGCGCAGACCGAGGAGCGACAGTGAGACTCGGTCGATGCGTTGGACGACAGACGGAGACCGAGAAAAGCAGCGGCGTCTCGGTGATTCATCGACGGCAATTAAATAGTGAGGTCAGAGACGAAGACTCTGCAGCCAACAATGAAAATGAAGAATGTTCACAGCGGCGAGCTCATGAACTCCGGTGAGAACGGGCGGTGGCAATAGCGAGCACAGTGACAACATCGAGACACTCTGGATGCGGTGTGGCTTTATAGGTGCTGAGGACAAGGTGGACATGGATTGTACAACATGGACGCCAAGGTCGGGTCAGATGCGGATGGTGGCGACGACGCAGAGTTCACTTCGGACATGGCGGCGGGCGCTCAGAAGGAAGATGAACAGTATCTAGCGGTCGTTGTGAACTTTAGCCTGATGGCCGACATGTGTCAAGAGAGAGATCTGACAGTTGAGGTTTGGATGGGCTGCATGAATCAAAACTAGCAAATCTGACGACATGGGATGAACTTCAGCCCATTACTGTTTAAAGATTTTTGAGGGTTTTCTAATTTCAAATATTCAAATAAAATAAAATGAGTTCTAGAAAATAGAAAATAGAAAATAAATTTAAAAAATCCACAGAAAATTTTAGAAAATTTCTTGAGACACAAGAAATCTAAATAAAATATTTTTAACACATGTTAATGTTTATTTTATTCATATTAAATCCTTTTATTTACTAAAAATTTAGTTTAAGATTTTATAAATTTCAAAAAATCCAAATGGTGAATTTTATTTTAAAAGCTTCAAAAAGGCTCTGAAAATCAAGATATTACAACAAGTTTCCTATCACAAGCTACTCTAATGAAGGAGAGCCGATTTGCATCTCCTCCGTGATCTTCCGACCAGCTAGCTCTATTTCTTTGATCAGGCGGGCTGCCTCTGCTTCAAAGTAGATGAAGTCATGCTCGATTGGTCAAAGACTAAGACTTTGGTCACATGCCTTGAGTTTTGCCAAGGCATAACTTACTACACCTTTAACCACCTCTTGTAACGAGTCAGCCTTGTTGGCCTTCAGAGTAGTTATGAGCTTCTTTAAAGCTCTGACTTGTTGTCCAATTACACTCATATGGGCAATCATGGTATCCTCAGAAGAATAGATCTTCTCAGCACCAAGCCCACCGAGATTGTTTAGAAGTAAAACGTTGTCCTGAAGAATGATCTTCATCAACTTTGTTTCCTCCTAACTATGAGTCGAAGCTTGTACGAGTCACTTTATTTCGACTACAGCCTTTGCAAATAGAGTAAAGGTGGTTAGAAAATACTTCTCAAAATACAAGTTAGCAGAACTGGTCGAAGGTAAAGATTTTCTTACCCACTAGTCGAGTCTCAAATTTCTCGACTTCATCTTTATGCTGCTCTTTCAATAACTTTATCTTCTAGTCTTTCTCTCTGCTGATATGAGTAAGTTCACCGATCATTTTGGCTTTCTCTTCGACCTCAGTGCGGGGCTTACTCATTTTGACCTCTTTATCTATGAAAAGAAAAGATTTAGAGGAAGATAAGGGAGACATCTAAATAAATAGTATTAAGTTTAGAACTTATTATTTATTTTGTCTTGCAACGCACTAGTTACAAATTTGGCCTTTAGAAGGTCTACTATTAAATCGATGTTTTCCTTCTTTAGCATTTGCATCTCCACCTTCTCATTGTCGAGTGCATCAGTTAAGGACTTCTTGTCGCTCTTAAACCTGTGAAGTTTAAAGATAGACATGAAAAGCTAGACAGGTGGCTGAAACACAATAAGACTACATGTGCTAGTAACTTACCATTTCTTCGCCTTCTCACAGAATTCAGCATTTTGCTGTCGTAGGAGCATAAGTAGTTTGTGGTATTCATCCATAGTAGTGATGTCTTCCAAAGCTATCTGAATAAAGGAAGGACAGTGAGAGGCCTGAAAAACCAATTAAGAATATTTAAGTACTCGATATTTATGTTCATGCTCGTACGAGCAAATTTGCCAAGTACCCGCTGGAAATCTTCGAGTCGATCAAGTTCATCAACCTTGCCCTACCATACCTTTTCTAGGCTCTAGTCATCAAAAACATTTCCTTTGTTGGAAATATCTTTGGGTGAGGGACTCGATTAAGAGATTGATGTGAAGAAGATCCTACTATAATAGCAGGATTAAAAAAACTCACAGAAGAAGTAGCTTGTTCTTCTTCTTTGGTTGTATGTCCTTGCAGGTTAGAAGGAAACTCCTCAGTATCTTCCTTCTTAGTGCGACAATCAGATGGATTTCCAACCTCCCGACTAGGTACTTCTACCCTGTCTTCAACTACCTTCATTTCTGTTGCTTTGATCACCTTAGTGGTTATAGTTGTTTCAGCTTCGGCAGCAGTTCCAATTGCCGCGGTGGTCATTTTTTCGACCACCTTCTCTACCATCTCTTCGACTACGGGCAGACTCATAGGGGGCTTCTCAATAGAAGGTTCTGGACAATGGAGGAGCCGAGCTAAAATCGCAAAAAGAAAAGTAAGTCAGCATTTAGAAAGACAAAAGGGGTAAGATGCTATCCTTATGCTTTTATTTTCAAACCTTGCTTTCGTAGCTTTAATCTTGAATTTAGAAGAAACATTTCCTAAGGAAGGTTTCTTGGACTTCTTCTCGACGACCACGTCTAATCGTTGAGGAATGAGAATATCTTCGATCATGTCTGATCATAGGTCTTGAGCAAGAGTTACTGCTCTTTGTCCCTCTTGCTCCCCATGATTGTCAAGATCAGTTTTGACCACCTGAAGAGTAGTCTCCTTTTCAATCATAGGTTCTGCTTTTACAACAGTCTCCTTCATAAAGGATATGAAACTCTTACAGTCTTCCTTTTTAAGTTGCTTAACAAGGCCATGAGAAGCGCCAAATAAGAAAGTTTTATCATCGTAATAGTAGGGTACCTTGATTTTAGGAGCTTGTTGCTCTAGTACGACCTTCCCTATTTCCTCTGCAGCAATCATATCTGTAATGAACTACTTGATGGGGCTAATCGATGTAGCAGGAAGAGGAGTAGCACTTGAGCTCCCACTTTGCTTGTTGACAATTTTCATTAGTCAACGCCTCTTGGCCAAAGGAGCTTTAGCTTTCTCCGACTCTTTTCCGATAACCATCAGTTCAACCTCTTGGTCGTCCTGACGGTTTTCCATGCCTACTTTCTACAAGAAAGAAAAACACTACTTCGTCATTCCCTACGACTACGTGATCCTAAAGATGAGGTCGATTTTTGATTACCTTTAGGGGTCCTTCCCTTTCTTTAGCAGATATATCCACCAAGATACTAAAAGCATCTACATCGAGCGATGGTTTGACCCTGGGCGTCAATATCAACCAATGTAAGATTTGCATACGTAGATAAAGCCATTAACAATCAAAACTCAAAATTTAACCAAAAAAGAGGGTTCAATTGTTATTTACCTTCTTCGTAATCCCTGGTCGTATCTTTAGTCCTCGAATACATTCACATAGGATGTGCTCGTTTCTTTAAAGGGTTGATATGACGAGTGATAAAATCCTTCACCACATGTTAGCCCGTAACCCCCTTTTCCCCCTAGTTCTTTGATGGCTTAGATGTAGGGGCTATCCAAGTGAGGTCCTTGGGGATCAAATTCCAGGAATAGTTTTTCTCTGCAACCTTCCCTACAAAAGAAAGATTGTGTTCATTGGTCATTTCTTAGCAGAACCACTTCTTTCAGTTCGGCCATGAGGACTGAGTAAAAATTTGGATATATTCTCCTATCTTTCTATAATGGAGCTTCAGACCACAACTTTCGACAATTATGGTTTGTCTGCTCATTTCGTAGTAGTACCGAAAGAGCTCCAAATTTGAAGGAATCCCTAGATAGGCTTCGCACAGGTATACGAACACACTTAACATGTTAATTGAATTGGGAACTAGGTTCACCAATTCCACCCCAAAGTGCTCGAGTACAACTGTGAGAAAGGGATGAGTTCAAAGTTGAAGTCTGCACTCGCAGTAAGCTTGGAACATCGGGATTTGTCCGATCTCCCCAGATGACAAGTGTCGTCCAGCAACTTCGATCCATTTGACGAATCTCTGGGGAGGGATCTTCTCAACCTCAACCAATACTTTCTATTTCGTAGCATCCATCTCCGATACTGGCCAATTGGATGAGGACTTAGTTATTTTTTCTGGGTGGTTGGTTTGGATTTGGAAGAAATTGAAGTAAGAAGATGATTTGGTTGGTGGCGGAATGCTCGAAGGGAATTAGAGCAGAAGGGAAAGTAAGAAGCGCAAAGATTACCCCCCGGTAAGTTTTTATAGCCATACGAGTCAGTTATTTATCTTGGGAACTAAATGGTTACAACATATTTGGGAACCACTCCAACGGACAGATCAATGGAAGTCGGTTGGAATTCTTCAATTCCTTTGTTTGAAACCGGCTTGTCTTCACAACTCAAGTGAAATTACCTTGTTGACTAAGTTCATTTCTAGTCGAATTAAATTGAAAAGGTTTTGCTTTCGACCTTCTCTCGTCTACGATTTCTCTTTCTCAGATGAGTTACTTTCACTTGAAGTTGGGGGGGCTAGATGTCGAGGATATAACAATCCTCAAATCAAATTGTCATTTATCTGTAAATGATATTGTTACGTCATTACATTTCTTGAGTATACCTCTTATCTATAAGAAAGAGATTTCACAAGATAGTCATAAGCTCTTCTACGACCACTCCTTAATTGTAAGCTTTTCTATGACCACTCTTTAGTTGTAAACTCTTCTACGACCACTCCTCAGTCATAAGTCCTTCTACGACCACTTCATGGTCATAAGTTCTCCTACGAGCATGATGTAGTCGTGAGTTATCATGCGACCGCCCTGTGGTCATAGATTCTCCTACGACTAAGCCAAACTTCAGCTAACCTATCTACGACAACCCATTATGTCATGAGTTTGCCTGATGAGGTGGTTAGCATGTGCGTTTATTTTCTAAAATAACAACGCATAACTTCTCTCTGACGGTAACCACCGTATGACGAGTGAGATACCACGTCTCTCTGACAAATAACTTTCGTCGGACAGTTATCATCTGAAACGTTAAGGCACCTCTTAGCACGGGACAACTACCACCGCTCTGTAGACTATATAAGGGTTGGCGATAGAAAGTATCGAGACAGACCTAATAGAGAGCAAGACATTCTGCATTACTTTTTCAGTTGTAATCAGTTCATTGAGTAATAGCCACATAGGAGTAAAGTTATTATTATCTCAGGAGAAGGCCTGAACATGTATAAAAATCTCTATATGATCGTAGCCATATCTTCAAGAATTCCCCTGAATCCAAATAATCATACGTAAGATCGGTATTAAAACACTGACAACTACAATTATCTTGTAGACTTTATTTTTAAAAATATTCTGTTTGAAAGTTAGACACCGTAAAAAATCAACTTTTAGAATCAAATATGAACTGGGCCATAATAGTCTGGTTTCACATGCAAAATGTATAGTTGGGCCACACCGTCCTCCTAGACTTAACTGGCCCAGTTTACCAAAGCCGCCGCCGCCTCTTCCTAGGCCTGGGCTAACACTCCTCCCCGTCTTCCTCTAGATCCCACTTGTGCTTCAGGGTTCGTTTCCCTTCCCAACCAAAACCCTAGCCGCCGCCGCCGCCGCCGCCGCAGCCGATTCGACTCAGATGGGCGGCAAGTGCCCGCACCGCAAGGTCAAGAAGCGCGGGCTGTCGCACAAGACGGCGCGCCGCGGCAAGTTCCTCATCAAGGCCGACGACGCCGTCTACGACGAGCTGCTCAAGCTCGCCGAGGAGGGCAAGGACGCCGACGCCAAGCAGCTCCCCGTCGACGAGGACCTCCCCGGCATGGGACAGTTCTACTGCCTCCACTGCGAGTATGCCTCTCAACTCTCAAATCCATAAGCCTGCTTATATTTCCTCCCTCCATATCATCAGATAAAAGTACCATCTTTTTGTGGCGCGAATGTGATGGCCTTGCTTGACAGAGCACTATGTAAATCCTTGGCTTGTTATCTCAACATCACGCCGTTTTGGGTCAATCAGGGTTGGTTCCTGTGATGAATTGTTCACAAAACTGATTAATGAAATTATATGCTGCTGCTGAAATGTCAGATTAAGCTGTGATCTCTTTTATGTATTACTCGAGTGAGTCTGAGGAGAGTTGTGGTATAGATCGTAAGGAGTGTATCGTTAGTGATGTCCTGCTGGTTTGGACAGTGCCTTCAATTGAACTGAGATAGCTTGGTAACTCTTGTGACGAATCAGGGTTGTTATTGCTGCTGTGCTTGTAAGGAGCTGCAGTTCTCATACAACAATCCAACGCTTGTTTCTCTTCTCATCATCGTATAATAATACTTGTTGTGGTGGTGACTGCAGTCGGTACTTTGCAAATGAGAGCGTGAAGGAGGATCACTACCGCTCAAAGCGCCACAAGAAAAGGTGATTCCCTTGTTCTAAGTCTACTTATTGCAATAGAACCCATGTTCAGAGAGAATAAACATGTTTTGTGGCACATTCTTGTGTCGCAGAACCTACTCTATTGGAGAATGTAAGGTATCAGTATGTATGTAGCCGTCAAATTAAGTGAAATATAGAAACTCCTGATTCATATAGTTGCATACTTTTATGTACCTTGTTGCATGATGTTCTAGCTGAGAAGACAAGATTCTGCTCTAGAGTTTCTCCTACAGTTTGGATGAAGTGACTTTTTGTTTGAATCATCTGTACATGCTGCGAGTTTTAGATGTTCAAGAGCCATGTCTATATTGTTAGGCCAATGTAGTTGGTCAGAACAGTGTAATGCAACTAACCGCAAGAGACCAATTTTTGGGAATTACAGCCAGATGAAATACCTTTTTGTGTGTTGGATGTAGTTAGTACATGTCGGCATAGCTTAATGAGTCTTCAATTCTGTAGTAATAACTTAGCTTGAATGGTACTATACTAGCTTATGAGCATGCTCTTCCCATCGATAGAAACGTCTCGAGTTATCAGCTCTAGAGGTGGTCTCGATGTGTGTAAGTGGCACAGTTTGATCTACTATGTTGTTGCTGTATCTAATCACGACCTTTTGATACTTGTAGGGTCAAGCAGATGTCTGGACCAGCCCCGCACACACAGCTTGATGCCGAACTTGCTGCTGGAATGGGAATGCCTGACAATGGCCTGAAGCTCATGTCCATGTGAACCTCTTAGTCCTTGTTTCTTGTGTTTTTCTTACTGCCATGCAGCTGTACTTGGTTTGCTTCATAGTTAACGTGGTAGATGGTGCTTTGTGGCCCATGAGTCACTTTAAGAGGTCAGGGTTACTATATTTTGCCTGCCTCATTTTGCCCAACTTGTGTCTGAAAATCTGTTACTGCTCAACATTCGTGGCAATAATGTCTTGGTGATTTGGCTGCACATGATCTGTCTTATCAGCTAGTACTACGGAATAGAACTTTACAGCCCATGGTTAATTATTTGCATCGGCTTAATTTCCAAGGGGCTTTGATCGTTAGGTAAACCTTGGCTGTGCTGCCATGAGACACAAGAGACTGTAGGTTCTCTCCTTTTATGCAGAGATTTCTTGGGTCTATCATTTTGCTTGGGCTATCTATGTCTGTAGGGACTTGCACAGCAATGCATTTGTATTTCATAGACAAGTATATGTAGGTCCAGAGTGTTGGTCACATAGGGCTGTGCCTTTACCTTGACAGGTGTATGTAGGTCCAGAGTGTGATGGATCATGGATGGGCACCTAGCTAGCCATCTCGATTTCGCTATATTTGTTCACAGGTCACCGTGCGCTCAAGCTAAGGAAGCACTAATCTAATAGATACTTAGTAAGAAATGATTACATATACCCCATTTAAACGCATACCATGAGCACTTGACCTTTTTCAAAGTTTTTTCCAAAGCATATAAGTAGGGTAGAGAGAAAAATTACAATAACGGATATTTTCAAGGCCATGAACAAATATAGCAAATCGGAGGGAGCAGCCAGACGGGTCAAAACCGGTGAGCTTGCAGCTCGCTACCAAAGGTCAAGAAAACAGGTGAGGTGCTAATGGCAGGGTTCAGCTAGGCCCAGGTTTTGGCTTATCACTCTCTGCTACAGTAACTAACTTTTAAACATTGTATTTTTTCAAGTCGAAATTCACAGGTAGGTAGATTATAGTAGACACTGCACTGAGTTTAGATATACCGATCAAAATCATATACGATTATTTCCTTCGAGCACTATAAGTTATAGACAGTTAAATTTTAAAAATTATAAGTCAGGATCTAAAAGAACCCGAGAAATGCTGTGGCTTTTCGCAGGACCCCGCGTCACATGCGCGTGCCAGCCGAGCGGACATGCGTACAGAGCGTGAGAGAGCGAAATACCTGGGTCTGACTGGTGAAATTGTTTGCTTGCGTGCCCTCTCTTTCTCCTCCGACTTCCTGCCTCTCCTCGGCGGTGTGTCGGGCCACCCCAATCATGCACCCTTGGAAGGCAAGGGAATTAATAGGAATCCATCAACATTGATTTTTCACATCTCCAGAACAGAATCCAGATGCAGAGAAAGTCGTTTTCTGATCGACGGCACGAACACATGCCTGCCCAGGCCATCATCCTTGCTATTTCGTCACATCAGCCTGTCCCTTGGGATCAAAGCCTCCCCCTAAACGATTAGCATGCCAATCATTTATTACTGATCAAAGCGCTAGAGATAATAATTATAGAGATGGTTATATCACTTTTATGTTTACGATATTTTGAATGATATATTATTTTATCTCTTGAATAAATATCTTTCATATTGATTCACAACCATGTGACATATTTATCGAACTCTTTATTCATGTTTTGATGTTATTCTAAATTATTCATGATCTTATGCCATTATATAGGATATTTATAATTTATAGATCAGCACATGTTTTGATTGGTTATCATGTTTTACAGATCATGGATATAGGAATATCAAATCAATAATATGGACGCGTATTATAATCGTGATGCAATGGACTCTACCCACCTTGCTACTATCCAGCATTCGAAAAATTTAATAGTTGTCTGTTCCTACCAAAATCAGCAATCGAACCATCACTTGCTTGTAAGAATAGTGCATCTGATGGAAGAACTCTTCGAACAGATAAAGGTAAAGGAAAGGAAGCGCAAAATCCCCTTTGCCAATATTGCCAAATACTGCTAGCCAACACCAACGCAAATGAAAATTCATGCTACACATGTGGATCACCAAAAATAAGCCCCCCTTCCCTATTTGAACATAGTTAATCTTAATGTTTATTTCCCCATTACTCATGCAGTCACGCTCATACAACATGGTGCTTACGCGCTGCCATTCTCCACCCCCGCCGACATCGCCCTCCTCACCTCCTCCACTGCTGCCCCGGCCTCTACCACCGTCTTGCCTTCTCCCCACCCTGCCCTCCACCGCTGTCCAGGCTCCCCCTCCGCTGCCTTCATTGCCTGCCATCCAATTGGGATTTGAGATGATGGAAGGAAATAGAGACTGGGGACTGGGGGGACGAACTGACGAAGAGATCGGTGGGACGCACCGCAAGACGAAGAGAGGAGGTGGTGAGGAAGAGACAAAGATGGCGAAGAGGAAGAGGAACTGAGGATTGAGGGGCTAAAGAGGAAAATACGAATGCTCTACTAGAGACCGCTACCGACTTATGAACTGAAAAGGAGTTTTTGGCTTATGGCTAAATATACATGAACATATAAGGTCATATACTTAATGGGTGGAAACGATAAGGGTCTAGATGATAAACTACAAATGGGATACATCTATAGTCATATCGGATAAAGATTCAACTTGAGCCTTTTTGAGTTGGATACGATATCTAGTCGTATCGGACTATATAAAGGGAGGTACGAGGGTTGAGAGAGGTATATAGAGACACACTCATTGAAATCTTAGCCGCCACCTCTTATAACCCCTACCGTACGCGCTAGTGTTAGCATATCGACGCACGGTGTTTCATCCCTAGACGTGTGGACCGTGGTAGATGTGCTATTGCGATTATGGTGTTGATCAAAATGATCGCGAGAAAATAGTTGATCAGAGGACGATCAACCACTTTCACTACACCGGCGATTATGGCATTGATCGAAATGATCGCGAGAAGATAGTTGGCGTGTGCTTGGTGCATCCAGCGAATGCAAATGCAAGTACTCACTCGCATCGCCTTCCCTGGGTCAGGGTGCTTGGTGTATCCAGCAAATGCAAGTTTGTTTCATCTGCTTTGCTCCTCATACCTCGCGCTCATTTCTGATCGGACCCAGGCACCTACATACCTCCACTAGTACAGTACAGTAGCTTTTATCTTACCATTCATTCACTCAAAACATTCACATCCCAACAGCCATGATTACCATTCATTCATATCCCCATCGCCGGTTACTAAGGCCAGTCCTAATGCTGCAGTTTCTTACATTAATTAGGCTTGTCATGTAAGTATTTTGATGATGTGGCATAATAATTAAAGAGGAGAGATAAGGAAACCGTTTCTTCACGAGGAAACTGTTTCGGCGCGTCATCCAAGGCTGAGGAAACCAGCGAGAGACGCGCTGCAGCGAACTTGGTTTCTTCCGCGACGCTACGTAAGCATTTTCACCTGCTAAAGGAGAAGAGGATGCGGGAGTATGTGCAGGAAGGGGATGAAAGGATTGGTCACGATTCGATCTGGTCCCACACGAAGAAACGATGGATTAGAGTTATAGTTTGTATCATAGTGTCTTAGAAGACTAAAAACTAGTCATGGTTTCAAGCATTAGGACTGCCCTAACCGAGTGACCCACCATTCTTTCTGCGCTCTCTTCTCTTGCACCACGTCAGTTGCAAATAGCTGTGGCTTTTAGAAGAAATAGTACCGTAGTGGCTATTAACTTTTTCTAATATATTTAATTAAAAATTAAAGGTAAAAGAAAAAAGAAACACCGTTATATCTCTATGGATAATACAAAGAAAAAGAGAAAAAAGAGAAAAAAAGCCATATTAAAAAATTAATATATCTTAAATAACTTACTTATAAAAATTAAAAGATAAAAGCCATCGCTATTTACAACGAGAACTTAGTTCATAGGGACCATACATGCATGCATCATTCATATTCACACTGATATTAATATGCTGCTGCCTGTTGCTGTTGGGGCACACAATCATGTGCTGCTGTTTGCAACAAACACGTCAAGATTAAGCCCGCCCGCCCGCCTGCATCTGACACCTTTTTAAGGCCATGCTCCTTATAGTTTTAGTTTCAGCATTCTAGTTTATTATTTCTAAATTTTATTTTTTTGCTTTTGTTATTTTTTCTTTCTTTTTTTCTTATATTTATTTTGTATTATCTGTGATAGATTAACCTATTTTTTTAAATTTTTAAAAATTTAATTACGTTAAATAAGTTATAGTAAAAAAATAAGCTAATTACAGTGTAAAATAAACTATAAACTAATTTATTTAAATCAAATTAAACGTCCTTTTAAGTCAAACCTTGGGGACTAGGTTTTTTTTTGCAATGCTGCCCGCCTCTAACACTTTTATTATATATATGATATGAGTAATCAGGAAGAAGATTGCTTCCTAACTTCCGGGTCATATGTGGCTCCCGAGTTGACATCATTTCAGTAATTAATATTATATTAGGATACTCCTTAGATCATAGCTGCATAGGCATAGAATCTACATATAGGAGGAGGCCAGTCCATTGGTCTACTAGACACATAGGCGCGGCGCCACACCGTATTAGTCATCGTGTGTATCGAAGTAAAAGAGTCAAAAATTCACAGTAAAAGAAAAGTGGAGGGACTTTTTCATAAAAAATCGAGAGTCTTTTCGCAATAAAAGGAGAGCGGAAGAGTTTTTTCGTAATAAACCAAGGCCTTTTTTAAAAGAACCGAGAGCCTGTACGTAAGTTCGGAGACCGTGGGGCGTTATCAAGGTAAAAAAACGTAGGTGTTTTTTCGAAAAAAATTAAAGGGCCTTTTCGTTAGAACAGATGACCTATACATAATTTTCGAAACCTAGAGGCTCTTTTCACATGGAGGGACAGTGATGAGGACATCCCAGCTCAGCATGTTCCATCACATATCAACCATTCACCATCAAGCATAAAGGATACAAATAAGGTCCACTTACACGAAGTCGTGCCAAGAAAATACAAGAACAGGTGAATTCATTCCTAGCTGATTTTGATTTCAACATATCTCAGGATGTTATACTACCTAAATGTTCTACATTGATGTTACTTAGGTTTACACATGAAGCGGAGGAAGCTACTTGGCATGAGGAACAAATACAATGCTACGATCAGACCACCTGGCTGACTGCACCTACAGCCATAAAGAAGCAACCATAACTTTTGATTTCCGAAGGCTTTGGGGGTCCATGAGTACTTGATGGAAAGCTTATCAAGTCTAGTTTCCAATGCAACAAACCCCACATCATTTGGACTTTCCAACAAGAAGTTATGACCGAATTAGTGGAGACTACTCAGAAGGCTAACAGTCACGCGAGACCTCCTCAGGAATTCATCTCGTGGAGACCTTTCACCTAGCCTATCTTCAGAAATTCCAAATCCTTTTCACACTCAACTAGGAGGGTTGTTCCTAGTATAAATACCCCTTGTATCTAAACAATTGGGGCTTTTGAATCATTTTGATAAACCATAGTTTTGCAACCGAGCTGCTAAGTGTCTTACTCATACCATTGTTCTTCCTTGTTCTTCTTGGACTCGTGAAGAGATCCCTTTGGGATCCCCTAATTCGTGCTCTAGGCTTTCGGGCCTTTTGTGTGGGTTAGTCCCGGATTGTGGTTCTGCGGTCGTTCGGACATCGAGTCGAAGTCCTCAAGGTTTCGGTGTCTCTCTCCCCGTCGTTTGGTCGCATCCAACCTTGGTAGGTATAAAGCTAGTTACCCCGCTGTTCGCAGCAAGTTATCCTCGGTTCTTCGACCTACTGTCGTGAAGATCGGGCCATCCCAAGGAGGTTCCTATTAGACAGGTGGATACGTCTAGGGGCCGTGAATCCCCCCGGAAATGATATAGTAGTATATGCTAGCGAACATCATCCATGAGCTTGCTTTCCGAGAAATGCAGCACGACTAGCTAGTAGTGATACATAACAGAGAGTGTATATAAAATTATATATTTTTTGATCTTAGATTTGTTAGAATTTTTAAACGTTGGATCTCCATCGAACATCTCAGATTCAAAACACTTATATTTTTTTCTTTAAAAAAAAGGATTTTATGGGATCTATTGGATAGAGATTTAATGTCTCATATTTTTTTTGAAAGAGGTATGATGATTTATTAGATGAAGATCTAATGTTCAAAAAATCTGACAGATATGAGTCTAGAAAACATACTAACATTATATAGCAATTCTCTACATAATATAAGGCTATAATATATGTATTCCTTGGGTTGGGGGGAAGCCGTCCCGTCTAGTTACAACGATCACCACCGATCTGATTCTGCTTTTCGGCATGGCGTCTCAGCACATCCAACAACAAGGAAGAAGAAAACAAGAAGAGGTACTTGGTTTCTCTTAACAAGACGATGATCCTAAGACCCAAATCAAAACGTAGAGCTAGCCACCATCAAGTGAACGAGGCTATAATCAAGAAGCTAGATAGATCGATCCATCTTCTAGTTGCCGTTGGACGGCGACGAGGACGGTCCCGGCGCGCCGGCGCTGTGCGTCAGCCGCTGGAGCTGCAGCATGCGCGCGTAGCAGCCGTCGGGGTGGTGGTTGAGCAAGTGCGAATGCGATCCCTGCTCCACCACCTTGCCGTCGTCGATCACCGCGATGGCGTGGGCGTTGCGCACCGTGGTCAGCCGGTGCGCCACAACGATGGTGGTGCGTCCGGACCCCGCGCGCTGCAGCGCCTCCTGCACGCACCGCTCCGACTCGGCGTCCAGCGCGCTCGTCGCCTCGTCCAGCAGCATGATGGCCGCCTGCTTCACCAGCGCGCGGGCGATGGCTATCCGCTGCCGCTGCCCGCCGGACAGCTGCACCCCGCGCTCGCCAACGTACGTCTTGTACCCCTCGGGCAGCGCCGATATGAACTTGTGCGCGTTGGCCGCCGTCGCCGCCTCCACCACCTCCGCCTCCGTCGCGCCCTCCCGGCCGTATGCGATGTTGTCGTGGATGGTGGCGGCGAACAGGAAGGGCTCCTGCGGCACGAGGGCCATCACCCGCCGCAGCGCCTTGAGGTTGTACTTGCGCACGTCCTTGCCGTCCAGGAGCACGCGCCCGGAGGTGGGCTCGTAGAAGCGCTGGATGAGCGCGAGCACCGAGCTCTTGCCGCACCCGCTCGGGCCGACCAGCGCGAGCGTCCTGCCGGCGCGGGCGCGGAGGCTGAGGTCCCGGAACACCTGGACGTCCGGCCGCGACGGGTAGGAGAAGTCGATGTGCTTGAGCTCAACCTCGCCCCTGGGCCGGTCGGGGACAGGGGCGGCGTCCACGTCGTCGGGCTCGATCTCCGTCTTGCGGTCGATGGTCTCGAACACCGAGTGCATGGCGCGGCCGCCCTTGATGAAGTCGGGCGCCAGCGTCAGCGTCTCGGCGGCGCCGTTGGCAGAGACCATGAGCACCATGAAGACGCGGATGGTCTTGGAGAAGTCGGAGACGCCGTGCTTGACGAGCCACGCCGCGTACCAGAGGCCGAGCGCGTAGGACGCGTAGAGCAGGAACTGCGCCACGCCGTAGCCGCTCCCGGCGATCTGGCCCTTCCAGAAGCACCGCCGGAGCGGCCTCTGCAGGTTGGCCTCGAAGAGCCTGGTGATCTTGGCCTCCGAGTTGAAGGCCACCACGGTGCGCACGTTGGCCACCGCCTCGCCGGCGATCTGCGTCGCCCTGGCGTGCGCGCCCTCCAGGTCGCCGGAGAAGCCCTTCATGAACATCTTCTGCAGGACCGTGGCGCCGACGACGAGCGGGAAGACGGCGAGGAGCACGAGCGCGAGGCGCCACTGCAGGACGAAGCCCGCGGTGGAGGCGACGAGCATGAGCGCCGAGTTCTGGACGATGACGGAGATGCGGTCCCCGATGGCGGAGCGCACGTTGTGGGCGTCGAGCGCGAGCCTGGCGGCGATGCGCGCGCTGGAGTTCTCCTCGGCGTCGAACCAGGCGATCTCGTTGCGGAGCACGGAGGTGAGCATCTTCTCGCGCACGCGTTTGGTGAGGTTCTCGCCGACGGTGTCCCAGAGGAGGTGCTGCACCGTGTTGAAGAGCAGCGCGGCGGAGGACATGCCGACGAGGAGGTAGCAGTACTTGCCGATCTCGCGGTCCATGTACCGCGGGTCCGGCGCGTAGTAGATGCTCAGCACGGCGCTGAGGATGTAGGCGAAGATGGCGCTGAACGAGCCGCACACCATGGAGCCGACGGAGCCGGCGAGCGCGTAGCCCCACTCGGGCGAGTTCATCTTGGCCAGCCGCCAGAAGGAGCTGGCCTGCGCCCGGAACGCCAGCTTCTCCATCCGGTGGTGCCCCGGGTCGTGTATGGACAGGCTGAAGTCGGACGCGGAGAAGTCGGACAGCCGGCGGGAGTAGGGCGATCGGCCGTAGGACGAGTTGCGCGTGATGATGGGCGAGCTCACCGAGTTGCGCGCGCTCGAGGGCCTGGCGCTGCTCTTCCTCGCGTTGATGAGCGCCGCCTCGTGCGCCTGCTCCTGCATGCGGATGAGCTTGGCGTACATGCCCTTGTCTCCCTTGGCCATGAGCTCGTCGTGCGTGCCCACCTCCGAGACGGCGCCGCCCTGCAGGACCGCGACGACGTCCGCCTTGCGGACGGTGGAGAGCCTGTGGGCGATGACGAGGGTGGTGCGGCCGATCATGAAGCGGTCGAGCGCCTCCTGCACCAGCTTCTCCGACTCGGAGTCGAGCGCGCTGGTGGCCTCGTCCAGGAGCAGGATCGCCGGGTTCTTGAGCATGGCGCGCGCAATGGCGATCCGCTGCTTCTGGCCGCCGGAGAGCTGCAGCCCGCGCTCCCCCACCTGCGCGCGCCGTCGGAGTCGGTCAAACAAAAAGTCGCAGCTTTTGATTAAACACGTAAGCCGCCTGCAGTTGCAGCAAGATACCGAACAAGAGCATGGCCATGGCTTATTACGAGCAGCAGAGGTAGAGGCCAAATGCTTGGGACATTCCTGACAAAATGCAATCTGTTCCATTTTGATTCCCCTCGAGCGCTACACCTTCAACCCGTCGTCTCCTCGGGCATCGTGGCCAGGAAAACACATCTAGGGTCAGGTCAGCTGCTTGTGTTTATCGCCATTGCTTTGCGGTGCTGGGAAAGAATCTTGCTCGGCAATGGCATGTTACTCGCAACAGCATCTGAAAGCAACACAACATGCTCCTCCTAACACGATGGTACTGTTATGGACCCCGGCCAGGCCAGAAGGATGGTGTCTGTCATGTGTCGCTGCTGCCTAACAAACAAGCGAGCAGTGCGCGCGCATTAAGCATCCGATCTGACCGTGCATGCCTGCATGGGTAACTGGGCATGGCCGGCCATTGGCAAGGCAAAAATGATGATGGATGGATGTGATAAGATGGAGAAAAGTTGGTGAAAGCAGGCAATGACCAAGGGGAGGAAATTGGCAATAATGGCGGGATAAGAGTCGGTGAGAGTGACGACTGAGATTGAACAAGGTACACCGAAAGGAACGGACCTGTGTGTGGTAGGCGTCGGGGAGCTTGACGATGAAGGAGTGGGCGTTGGCGACCCTGGCGGCCTCCTCCATCTCCACCGGCGTCGCCTCCTCCCTCCCCAGCAGCAGGTTCTCCTTGATGCTCGTCGCGAACAGCGTCGGCTCCTGGCTCACCAGGCCGATCTGCTGCCGCAGCCACCGCAGCCTCAGGTCCTTGAGCTCAACACCATCGAGCGTTATTTGCCCTTGACATTTAGTGATGGCAAAAAAAAAAAAAAACAGATTAACAAACAGAAATGCTACATTTCAATTTTCCATACACAGGAGCTCTAGTCCGTGCAAAAGTATCTTGGCATATAGATATGTATGCGCCCAAAGTCTCACTGATAAAAAAAAACCGGGCTTTGTTTGTCCTGCAGCTATGACCGGCGACCAGCAGCAGCGTGTGCCTGCTTGATGTGCAGGCACAGTATGTGGAAGCAAGCAGCTGCTTATTCCAACCAGTGACAATGATGAACGATGATGCCAAGCAAATGGTGAGATTCAAGGATTCAGCCTGAATTGAGAATCTACTCGTGAAGATTCACCAATGATACGACTAGTACGTCCATCCTTTAATTTCTTTACCTGAATTTGGGTCGTAGAACCTCTCGATGAGCGACACCACCGTGCTCTTCCCGGAGCCGGAGCTGCCGACCAGCGCGATCGTCTTCCCGGCCGGCACGCTCAGCGAGAAACCGCGCAGGATCGGGATGTCCGGCCGGGACGGGTACGCGAACTCCACGTTCCTCAGCTCCAGCCGCCCGCTCACCGACTCCAGCTCCACGCCGGCCTCGCCGTCCCGCTCAATGCCCGCCTTGTGGTCAATGATCCGGAATATCTTCGCCGCAGCCATCCTCGCCTTCGCGAACGCCGCCATGCTCGGCGCCGACTGCCCAAGAGCGCTGCAGAGCAATGCAATGCGAGTTAGGGGCAGCGAGACGTGCATACATACACCAAGAAGGGAAAAAAAAAGTGATCTTTCTTCTTCTCCTTCTTCTTCGGCGTTAAGACAAGAAGAGTGTGCGTGTTCTTAGTCCTTACAGGCCGCCGATCATGACGGAGAACATGGTGGCGATGGCGAGTCCGCCGTTGGTGTGGTGGCGGCGGACGAGGTGGCCGCCGTACCAGAGCAGCAGGGCGTAGCAGCAGAAGACGGTGAAGTAGGTGCCGCCCAGGCCGAGGCCCTTTGCGAAGCCGCTCCGGTATCCGATCCTCTGCGCGACGGCCAGCGCCGCCGAGTAGGCCTGCATCACCCGCTCCTCGCCGACGAAGCACTGCACGATACGTATCTGCGCCAGCGCCTGCTCGGCGATGTTGCTGGCGTTGGAGAGCGCGTCCTGGCTCTTGGAGGAGAGCTTGGCGAGCGTGGCGGCGCTGAGGCCGCCGATGACGGCGATGAGCGGCACGATGGCGAGCGTGACGAGCGCGAGCTGCCAGGCGGCGGTGAATCCGACGATGAATCCGGAGACGAATGTGGCCATGTAGTGGATGAGGTTGGCGAGCTTCTCGCTGATGGCGTCCTGCACGATGACGGCGTCGGCGTTGATGGCGTAGATGACGTCGGAGGTGCGGACGTCGGTGTCGAAGAAGGAGACGTCCTGCTTCAGCGCCGCCTCCAGGTAACGGATCCGCATCCGCGTGGACTGCCGTTCGCCGGTCCACATCCAGCAAGAAATCTCTGACGAATCCAATCCCTCGTATGTATTAGTGAGCTGATCCTCATTACCACCAATGCAAACGGCAGCAGGAAGAAGAAGAATCAACAACCTGCCCAGGAAGATGCCCAGATTGTGGCTCCGACGACGAGGAAGTAGAAGGCGTACTTGACGACGAGGCGGACCATGGTGTCCGGGTCGTCGGCGTGGGAGCCGAAGGAGTCGACGAGGTCGGCGAAGAAGCGGAGGAAGACGGGGAGGGAGCAGCCGTGGACGAGGGCGCCGAGCGTGCCGACGGCCATGAGGAGGCAGTCGAGGCCGTCGGCGAAGCGGAAGAGGTCGCGCAGGCCGGCCGCGGGCGCCGGCGGGGAGGGCTTCTCGTCGGAGGAGGAGGGCCTACCATTGGGAGGCGGCTGCTCTGTCTCGAGTGGCGCCGTTGGAGGAGGACGAGGGCTAGATGTGGTATTGTTGGTGGTGGCCGCCGCCGGTGCTGTTGGTGTGGATTGCTCTGCTTCATGGTGTGCTGCTGCTGCCTGTGGGTCCAACAAGTGGGGGGACTGGGAGGTGGAGGGGTGGTGGAAGGCCTCGAGCTCGGGGCGGGTCCACTCGTCGGCGGCGTCGGCGCCGAGGACGACGACGCGGGCCTTGATCTCCTCGGGGTCGCTAGACATGGGGCGCGCGGGTGGAGCGGAGGGGGAGGTACCAACGACTTTAAAGGGTAAAGTCAGACGGCAGCAGTGGCGCAGGGTGGATGGCATCTGCTCGTATTTTCTCTCTAAAAAAACTGTTTTTCTATAATAAATAATTTTCTATAATATCTAATAATTTTTAAACAGAGTATATTTATAAGGTAAAATTTACTAATCAATTATAATATATATTATAATTATTTTATTTATATCAATTAAAATAATATATAAATATTTTTCTATGCAAGATTCTCTGCAAACTTTAGTTGTACTGGTGAGGAGAGTCGTTGCTGCTGCTGCTTTGTCCTCTTTGGAATGGCCGGCTCGGCCTTTGGCTTGCAGGGGAGCCCAAACAAGCAAGAAACCGTATTTGGGTTTTCTCCGTGAATTGCTCCTCCTACTCCAGTTCACTCTACTACTAGTACTGCTCTACTCTACTACTCTCCATGAATTTTTTCACCCCTTTTCGATGTGATCTATCGGTATTCAGTTTGTTCACATAAGAGCTCATTCTAGAGGCAAAAATTGTCAACCACAGCCTCCAGTTACAAAAGAAAGTTATTTTGGGTGACATGCAGTCAAGCATTATAAACTTTAGCTATAAATATCTTTTTGAATATTTAGAATGGACATATGAAAATGATAGATGTAGATTTGTCTCGAAAAATAAGTTCACACTTTTGTTTGTTCTATGGATATATAACAATATAAATGAGTTGTCAAAGTTATATTTTAAGGACCATGTCAATGTGTAAAACAACTTTCTCTTACAACGGAAGGGAGTACATGACTTTGGTTGTTATGCAAAATGGTAGAACAACGTCTATTCGGGAATAGAGAGAGTAGTATTTATTAATTGTTATGAAATTTCTCTTCCAATGTAGGGATCGGCAGCGCTCAGAATGGCTTAAAAGCTGGCGTTTGCGTTTAGCTTTTACTTCTTTTTCACTATTTTGGTTTTTGATTTTTTTGGTCGTATTTCTTTGTATTGTCCGTGATGGGCTAGCATATTTTTTTCTATTTTTATTTTTTAAATTAAATTATGCTAAATAAGCCAACTCAGCTATATTAAAAAAATAAACCAGCTACAATAAAAAAAACCATAAGCTACCGCCATTCTAAACACCCCCATAATCTAGATATGGTTAGTTAGCAAGGGTGCTAGGGAGGCTAAGCGCAAGAGAGAGGAGCTACGTGGCGTTTTACAATTTACATACATATACATGTATAAACATATACAAATATGTATACATATGTACATACATACTATGTATATGTATACATATATGTATGTATATGTATGAATATATAGGTTCTTAAATGATTTAATCATGAATTGTGCCCAACCAAGGAAATATAGAAAATTTTGTGTAGATTCCAGAACAGATGGCTAATACAAAAAACTATCTGTGATATCTAACATAACCGTCTGTGATATCTGATGTATCACAGACGATTTTCTGTTGCAAACTGTCTGTAATAACTCTTTGAATAGCGAAAATATTTTCTATTTTTCAACTGGCCTCAGGAAATGCTTACTATGCCATCTGAAAATAAGCAAACAAATCACATATAATTGTAGATCTTATAGCCACGATAATCATTATACAGATCTCACAAATGAATTACAATTGAATGAAGTACAATTGAATGAATTGCAATTAAATAAATTATTTGATGAAGTACAATTGAATCAAATATTTGAACACTATCAATTATTTGTCGGGATTGAACTCTCCATTCGGGTGAATGACCACAGCCATCAAGAAGGTGGAGAGAAGTCCTCGAACTTTGGAGAGTTCATTAATATCGAATATACTTGAGTCGATTCTCATGCCTTGTCGCTAGGAGAGGAGTATAGTCGTTCAACTGGAGACACTGCTTCCTCTAGTGGGGTAGTACCTCCTAATGTGCCACTACTATTTGATGGATCACCTGCAGAGGATGTTGGTAAATGTTGAAGCAACTTTCTAACCTTCTGCACCATTGCATATTCAGTAGTGTCATCCCTCAGAATAGATAATTGGTGATATTCATGAAAGGGTAATACATTCCAAGTTTACTTTTTCTGACTCACATGCTCATTCTACTTTTGTTACCTCTTTTGAGCCCAATGATATAAGTCATGTTTTATCTGATGAGCCTTAGATCAATGTCATACATAAGGAATTAGAAATTTTTGAGCGTAATAAAGTCTAGACCTTGTTGACTCTTCTCATAGACATAATGTGATTGAAACTAAATGGTATTTTTAAAAAATAAACAAAGTGAGGATGGTGTTGTAGTTAGAAATAAGGTTAGACTTGTTGCTCAAGGGTTTACTTAGGTGCAGGGTCATGATTTTGATGAATCTTTTCCACTGAACGAATCCAATCATCTGCTTCTAAAGGCTCAGATGAATTGAAATAAGTTGGCGGTCTAGTCCTCACAAAATCTACAAATCTGGATAGCTAACGATCTAGCTGAATGGCAATAGCTGCCTAGGCTGATGGTATGGGATGCTGGTGCAGTGGTGCACAAGAGGGTGGTTAGTGTTAGAACCACCAAGATAATCCTAAAGACTGAATCTTGTCACGACCTTCTATATAAAAAAAGTACAATCACAAGTCTGTAAATTACAACTTGGTTTAGTAGATTTATCGGACCTTGAAATTCATCTCATCGGTGGGAGAGAGGGGTAGTGCAAGTGGCTGACTTCGTGATGGCTTGAATGGGACACTCGTTGACTTCGTGTGGGTGGTCCAGCTAGGTTAGTCGCTGGGGGTTGACATCTCGCACAACTTATGGGACCCACCGCAAGTGGGAGCAGCCCATATGGGTGAGATGATGGAAGGGATGAGATATTTTGAAAAGTTATTATGATGTTCTACTCAATCGTATGACTAAGAAATCATGCGGAGCAACGAGTTGATTGCCTCTCTGTGGATAAAGTGTACAAACTCTGCAGAGTAAAAACTATTCGAATAGCCATGCCCACAGTCAAGGGACAGACATGAGAACTTAACCAGATATAGTACTATTTCAAAAACTTTGTAGGTGGGACTGAAAAATGGCGGGCTAAAAGAAGTCCCGAATTGATGTTGTCTTAGGTATCGTCCTAGTGGTAAGGTAGGTGGTTATAACACTGAAAGATTAGCATATGGATACTATTATTGCGTTCTTTGGTTTAAATAATATGTATTAGTGCAAACTACTAAGTCACAGAAAGTTTTCTATATACCCTATTCTCAAAAGCAATCTTTGGCAAATAAAACAACCCGAGCCTTTCCTTGGTAATTTAATTGCATACTATGTATTGGCTCATAGAGCACAGTGGTTTATGCTCACCGACGCTCACTCAAATAATCCAGAATTAGGAGTCGAATTGCTACGCTTCAGCAATACACCAAGTCATGATGGCGATCGAAATGAAGAGGTCAAGAATTAGGTCGCGAACCCTAGTTGGTTGCCTGTGGGCACGTCCTGAGATTTCCACCTGTGTGTTCTATTTTCGCTGCTACATTTTATTGATTTCGACCTAATTGGCCCCTATGTAAGTCTACTATTATATTTACGCTTTCACATGATATGTACTTTGATGTTTAGTAATGTATCTGTGAGCACTATCTACTGATCTAGAGAATAGTACAGTTAAATCACAGAGGTTTCTGGATTGCAAAATCCGAATCCGATAATGATGCTTGTCATCGACAAGTGCATAAAAGGAATATATAAATTTACTATAGGTAAATATATATGAAATGAATTGGATAATGACACAAAATATTCTTGTGATATTTTAGAATTTTTCACGTATTTTCTATAATTTTTACTATTAATTTCAGTGATTTAAGGTAATTTAAATAATTATGATTCATCAAAAACAATAAGTAAACACAGAAAAGCATATAAAATAATAATAATAGTGCTAAACAAGCTTTAGATGTGAAAAACAACTCAAAATTTGAATTCTCAAGGCCCTTTTATGCTAGAATATGTATTTTCAGTGAATTTTGCAATTTTCAATTCTGAGAAAATTTTTTGCATAATTTTTTTTTATTTTTAAAGGGCCTTTCTGTAAAATCCAAGAGCCCCCCGCTCCTCGGCAAATTGGATTGTCCGAACTTCCCTCGGCTGATCAGACTGGTCCGAATGTCCCATGGCCGATTGAACGGTCCATAGTCGATGGAACGGTTCATACTTCCTATGGCCGATCGAACTGGCCCGAACATCCCATGACTAATTGGATGGTCCATGGCCAATCGGACGGTCCATACTTTCTTTGGTCGATCAGACTGATCCAAACTTCCTGTGGCCGATTGGACAGTCTATAGCCGATCGAACGGTCCAAATTTCTTTTGACCGATTTAAGAGGGAGGGGTAGGATTTCCCTACCCCTATTCACTTCATAGCGGTACACCATTTGGGAAGGCTGGTGGACGCGGCACATCGTGCGGTAGTGACGGCTCGCATGGAGACCGACAGAGGCGGCACGCCATGTGGCGGCAGCGGCTCGCACGTGAGCGGTTGGGAGGCCAGCCTGGCGTGAACCCGTGCGGGGCGGCGTCGACTCACGATGGCCGACGACTCATGCAGGAGCGGCGGCGATGCACAAGCAGATAGCATGGCACAGAGGGACCAGCAACGCAGCCTCATGCAGGAGGCACGCACGGTGGCACGGTGGCCAAACGACACATGGTGACCTGGCGGCCGAATGCCATGGCAGCAAGGTGGCCATAGCCATGTGCGGGTGACGTGGTCGCACCATGGCGGCGGCCCGTGCGGGGGCCAGTGTTCGGGGCTGATGTGGAAGCAACGCGACGCGTGCGGGCGATGTGGCCGTGTGCAGGCGACGACGCGCGGTGCGACCGTACAGGGCCAACGACACTGCATGGCTGCGTGGAACCAGCTATGTTCTCTTCTTTTTTCTTCTCAATCTACAATGCAATCATCATTTATTCTTTATGCAAAATCTACCGATCAGCTTGGTCGACGACTTCAAGTCTGCTCATGGTAGATTAGAACGGATTTGCACCGTAGAAAATAATCTAAAAAGCAAAAAATTATGGAATTTAGAACGATCTAGATATTTAACCTACGAATGATTACCTTACGATCCACCAGAGTAATTCGTGTTGATAACATGTTGAGAAACTGTTGCTGGTAAGTCCAGTCCGATTGATTCCTCCTATTCAAAAGAGATGGATCAAACACAGAATATTGTAAACAATAAATTAAACATAGAGAGATAAGATGGAAACTTATTTCTTTATTTATTTTCTCTGTTCATATACAACTTTACAATGATTCGGACCCCTATTTATAGACTAAGTAGAGGGTGCCTACCATAGGCCAGGCTTACAGGCCCAGGTCTAGGTTTCCCAACAATGTTCTTGGCTGAGCTGGGATGAGAGTGCAAGTTAGTCGTTGCACCCATGGCAACCTCTGAGAGGCCGTCGGCACAAAAAGGAGAGGCACTAAGTTTTGAGGAGCGTCAAAATACAGGAGCTTAGTGGGGGCACTTCAATACCTCACTTTAACATGACCACATATAGCATTTTCTGTTAATAAAAGTTTATTAGATTTTGCATTCTCCAACTACGCAACGCTAGATGGCCGTTAAACGGATTTTGAGATACATGAAGCACACATCCGTGGTTGGTCTAAAATTATGCAAGTCTAGCTCAACTCTTGTAAGTGCATTTTCTGATGCCAATTCGGTGGAATGCCTAGATGATAGAAGGTCCACACGAGGGTTTGTTGTTTTCTTCTAGTCAATTCTTATATCTTAGAGTGCTCAAAAGTAGCTAACTATCTTGAGATCCTGTACAGAAGCTGAGCACAAAACTTTGTCAAATGCAACAACAGAAATTGATTTGTTTGGCTACAATCATTATTAGGTGATTTTGGCGTATATGAAGAAAGAACTGCTTGTTTGTGGTGTGATAATCTTGGTGCTACCTACATATTAGCGAATCCTGATATTCATGCTTGAACAAAACATATTAAAGTAGATTTTCACTTCATTTGGGAAAGAGTAGCTCGAAAGATATAAGACATTAGGTTTATTTCCTCACAAGATCAAGTTGTCAATGGGTTCACCAAGCCCCTGTCAACGTGTTTGCTTGCAAACTTCAAGCACAATCTAAATCTGGAGTCGATTCAGATTGAGAGGGGCTATCAAAGTAAAAAGGGAAGGACTAGCGTTTGGACATACAATGGAAGGGTTACCATCGTACGCTCCCTTGACCATTAGATGTCACTTGAAGTGATTGATTTTGGCCATTTGATTTGGTGCAACAAAAATGCTGACATGCTACAAATAGTTACTGAGGTTGCAACAAATCTTGTATTGCAACACTTGGATTTCACTGCTGTAACAATGGATACACAAGTTGCAACATTTTGACAATAAGCTTGGAGGAGAAAGAGGTGGCCCAGCCGTCCACCATTTTGTCGTCGGCGGGCTCAAATCTAGGCGAGACCGACCGATAATTGAGGTAAAAAAGACCTTGTCGCCTTATCGTAGAGCTTCACCAGCACCTCCCACTCCTTAAGCTGGAGAGGCCTTGCCGCCCACATCGTGGAGCACCACCACACACCTCGCCAAGAGCATAAGAGGCATTATTGCAGAGCTCCAGCACTACCTCCTGTCTTCCAATCGAGCATGGGAGACTTTGCCGTCCACACTGATGACACACATTGAGGAAACGTAAAAGCGTGAGGACGAGCTATGGTGGGTCGGCGAGAGATGAGCCACTCCAATAAGAGCTTGTTGATTCCTCAAAGGGTAATGATCCGTGTAGTATACAACGACTCAGAAGAAGAGAGAAAGAGAGAGAGCACAAAACGAGTGGAGCTCGTGTTGTTTGGATGAGGATATGGATTTCCGGTGAAACAAATAGACATACTTGATGCAACAAAAATAAACTTTATTGCAACAAGTCAAAATGAATTGTAACAAATAGCTCGAGTCAAAATTTCAGAAAAACGTTGCAACAAAATCAAACACCTCAGGTAACAATCGAAAAAGTTACGACAACAATCTGAAAAAATTCCTACAACAAGAATAACAATATTCATAGGAAAAAAGGAAAACATCTCAAGGACAAAATACAAAATAATTCATAGGAGTTGTTGTTGCAACAATAAAACAAATGAATGCAACATTTGGAATAGCCTATTGCAATGTTTCGCCGAGCACGCCTATTGAAACATTTTAATAGGCGAAGGCATGAATTATAAGGGTTTAAGCGAAATAGTTTAGATCGGACATAAGGACCATAGCAATTCCAAAGTAATAATCTCTCCGAGGTACCTCCAGGCTGATGAGAGTCTGTTCCTTCTAGTATTCTGATCTCTAGATTCCCTTGTGTATACGGTTGTGTATTCTACCTATGTTTGTTTCTCTCTCTCCTACGTGCGTACAGATATCGATAGGAGTGGCAATTGTCTGTATTTGCTATTCATCATACAGCAATATAAATAGAGGCTCGGCATCGTTTCAGGTGCAGCTAGTACGTACTGCAGTATACTACAAGTACCAGTATATGCAGGAATGTCGGTCTCGGATGCTTGGAGAAGACTATGGAGGTGCATGGATGAACCAGGAGCTAGGGAGACAGTTTTTATATGCAGCAACACTGCAGCAGTGAAAGGAAATTATGTTAGCTTATTTTAAATTATAGCTGATGATTTTTGGTTATAGCGTAAGTGTTTGTGTGAATAAACTGAATATCGATAAGCCGACAAACCATATTGAAAAGGCTATCATAATAAATTATTTAAAAAAATAAAAATCACCTTATTTATTTATTTAATAAAATTATAATCTATAAGTTATAAGCTAATGCGGGGCACAAGCTAGCCACTCTAAGGGGGTGATCGGAATAGCGATGACTTTTGGCTTTTGGCTGAAAAAGCACTGTAGCTGGCTGAAAAAACACTATAGCTGAGTTAGTGGATAGTGTAGTGAATAGTAAAAAAAAACTGAAACCGAAAAAAACCGAAATGATCAGGACCTAAGCCAATGCACAGATGCACTGTTGGACAACGCGCGCGCCGTTTACTACCTCGTGTGTGTACACGTACGGCCTCCGAGTGCATGCACCTGCAGAATTGCAGGTGCAGAATTGCAGTGCAATGCTCTCTTCCTTCCTGTAGCCTCCAACCGATCCGCACGTCCAGTGGCTTAGGCTGAGTCTATTTTTACTTATAACTTATAGCTTATAATTTATACTATAGTAATTAGTTTTTAAATAATATATTTTTTATGATGGGTTAACAGAAAAATTATAGTAAAAAGTGTACTGAGTTTAGTTGTACTGATCAAAATCACATGTGACTATTTTTCTATACATACTGTCTCTCACGAACAGCTAGAATTTAAAAATTTAAGCTATAAACCATAAGCCACAGTACAAAAAAATCTACTATTACTCCAGTCTCCAATTCATGCAACCAATATGCATGGACTGCTTATGATTCAAACCAAAACCAATCCACTCTGACCACAAACCTTGTTCTTTTGGGCTTTTAAGGTGGCTTTTAGCTTCGATTTTTCTTGAAGCTGAAACAAACATGATGGCTTCTCCAAGCGGCCAGATTCTCGAAGCCGCTACTCCAAATGGCTTCTTGAGCCCGTCGGCACATGCACCGTCCACCTCAGCATCTCCATCGTTCGCCACCGTCTTGAAAAGCACAGTCGAAAGCCATCAATCGTAGCTAAAAGCTATTAGTCGTAGCCATATATATATATATATATATATATATATATATATATATATATATATATGTATGTATATATATATGTATATATATATATGTATATGTATATATATGTATGTATATATATATGTATATGTATATATATGTATGTATATATGTGCGTGAGCATCGGCATGATCAGCAAGGGCAAATTAGGGCAAACCTCAAAATTTATAACACCTCCATCTCTTTGCTTCCAATTTAGTGGTACAATATATGCTATTGTTTTTACTGATATTTAATATTTAAATATATTCCAGAAATATTTAATATTATTTTTACTTATAAATCTAAATATTTTTTAGTGTATTAATACTCAAAGTTTTAAAATATAGCTATATGCAGTCAAAAACGATATCTATTCGATACAGGAGGGAGCAGTACAATATATGTGTAAAGAGTCTGTAAATTAAATATTACTAGTAGCTAGCTAGAATAGTATGATTTATTTTAGGGTACGTCGAATGGATGGACAAGAGCAAAAATGTATATACGTACCGGCCGCCGGCCGGGAAATGATTAATTGAATGGAACAGAGGAAAAATGTATATACTATACTAGCTAGCTACGTACGGACAGATTAATCAAAGAAATTCACAAGAAAAATGGTGAGGGTGATGAAAACTAGCTTGACTCAAATTACTGGATCAGCTGCGATAGTGCATACTCCATACACTGCTGGATCTCATATGTGACACTTGATTCATCTATGTGCAGGTATATAAGATATTACTCAAATTACTACTAATTAAGTACATTGTTTCGTAAGTGAATTTTGCTAGCTAGCTGTTTCATTGATTGCATTGCCTGTACACACGCGCGTAACAACTAGTAATTGCAAGTAAGGGTGAAAATAGATCGGATATTTTTAGACCCATCTGGATGAAAGTGAATACAGATGGCTTCGGATAAGATTTTCTTCGGATAATTCTCGGATTGAAATGAATACGGATTTTTTTGACAGAAACGAATATAAATACAGTAAGCCTGATATCCTCAAATACAAATACAAATTATCCGGATAATACAAACCCAGAGGATTTCAGCCCAACATTGTTCATTAGCCAAGCGCCCAGCCCAAGACCCATCAGTCCATCACCATAAGCATCCACCGTTAGGGTTCCCTACCGACTGTTCGTCTCAACCGCCTGTGCCTCTACGCCTCTACGGTCACTGAATCCCCCCACCGCCATAGGCCACAACCAGCGCACCGCCGCCACAGGCCACAAGGCAATGCCACACCCACATTTTTGCCCACACCCACAGGCCACAGGTCGTTTGCTGTCTACCAAATTTCGCCCGCTTCTGCCAGCGACCATCTCACCCGCCTACGCCGGCGTCCCTGCGGGCTGTGGCATCTCACGGTCTCCTCTGTCCCTTCGCCGACACCCCCTCACGGCTTTGTGCCTCCGCGCGGATCCCCCTTGTGGCCACCTCCCCTCACCGCTCACCGATATGTCGCTCCAGCCTCTAGATGCTTGGTGGTAGGCGGTAGCTCCAGTTTCCAAATGTAGGGTTTTGTAGCTTAATTTGGATTCCTGTTGCCCAATTTGGATGGATTTACTTTGGATCGAGTTAAGTAATTGCATGATTAAGTTTGCAATTCACATCAAAGTGGCATATTCAAATCCGCAAGTATCGAATCATGGATTGGATTAAATCTCTCTTGTACTTAATTTAATCACTTGCACTTGGATTTTCCTCAGAAAATCATGTCTTGTGCATTTCAAATTTTGTTTATTTTGGCAAAATAAACTATACCAACTGTGATCTTCAGGTCGCTTAAGTTCAAGATATCATTCCCATCCATAATTCTAGCTTTTTTTAATGCAAACTTTTGTCTGAAACACTCTGTGAAATTTCAGTTTCATACTGTATTAGTAAGATCTTGAAGCTATTTGATCCGAAAAATAGTTATTTCAACTCTATTTTGATCCACTATGAAATTTATCTTGTGTTTTGCAGTAAATTCCAATTTCTAGGTAATAAACTAATAAATTCTCAGTGCATTATTTTTGTTATGTTAATGCATATTTCTCAAAACCAGACTATATTTGTATTTTGTAGTCTTGTAGAATATGCATGCCTCATCGATATCTTATGTATTCCCTGCACTATGTTGTGCTAGATTTGTGATGGACTCTGTAAGTGCTAGTAGCTTGGCATGTGTAAGCAATACATCTCCTGCTTTGCCGCGACAACCACCTTCCACTGCTACAAATGTTTCTGATCCAGCTGCTGGTGCATTGGTACCAAGGAATGAGGTTGATTTGACTAGTGAGACTGGACCGAGATCGACATTCTTACTCCTGCTAGGAAGAAAGCAAAGAAGTGCACATCTGATGTTTGGAAGAACTACACAAAATATGAAAAAAGAAGAAGAAAGGACTAGATGGCAAGATGATTACAAAGCATTGGGTCAAATGCAACAAGTGCAAGTATGAATCTCGTTGTGAGAGTGTGAGAGGCACTTCAGTCTTTTGGAATCACTTGTCGAATAAGCACCAAATCAAGGGAGATCAACAACTTCTAAAATTGAATAAGAGTGGAGACGACAACAACACTATATCTATTGAGACTATAGGAATGATGAGGCTGATAGTTTGAAAAAAAATATATTTGGCAATTATCATGCATGAATATCCCTTTAATATTGTTGAGCATGAGTACTTTGTGGAGTTCATCAAGTCATTGCTCCCTAGTTTTCCAATTAAGAGTCGCATTACTGTCAGAAAAGATATATTGAACATCTTTGTAGAGGAAGAGAAGAAGTTATATGATTACTTCAAAACACTTGCATGTTGCTTTAGTACAACCATGGACATGAAGATGGAGATATTGGTGGATCTATCCTCACTGAGATGGATATGGAGGGCATTGAGCGATGCTTCACAAGCTTGCCAATGGTTTGCTATTTTTTTACCTAACTACCTAGCTGTTTGGCTTAATTTAATACCACCTTGTTTGACCTTGATACATGATACTCATTGCATTACAACTTGTACTTATAGGAGCACGAGGATATGTATGATTTGGAGGATATGTTGGAGGACATGGATGAATGATCTTTAAACCTTTAACGGTCAAGGTTGTTCTTAAACTGTCCAAATTGGCATAACTCATTAATTTCTAGTTTTAAAAGTATGTAAATTGTAGTCTAAATGCTTTCCTACTAAAATAGTCAATTGTCAGCTGCTAGCATTTGTTGTTTAATTTGACTAAACTTAGCATCTGTTGTTCAATTGCCACCTTATTGATTGATGGATTGCATGGTGGCAGAAGGAAGAGGTTGATCAGATTTCATGGAGGGCCTCTTTATTAGGTAGCAATAGCAGCCGCATATTCATCAGCATAAGCCGACAAGCTGATTTAGCATGAAACCATTCTGATAAATTTTCTAGAGAAAGCGCTTCTTGTTTTCCCTGCATTTCCTAGGGGGACATACTGATGTTGTTCATTAATCGTGTGGAAATATGATCTGTTTCTTATTTAAGGTCCATGACATCCATTCAAATATGCAATTAGAAACATGTAGAAAGTTTTCACTGCTAGCATAGTAGCATCTGTTCGTAACATGTGGAAAGAATTGAAGGCATTGATATTTGGACATTGTTCATAATTATCTTTGTGTACAAGTATATATCTATTTGGACATTGCTTATAACTATTTGCATCTGCAATTTGGATATTGTATCAAACTGAATAGATGATTTTTCATTTTTAAATTTAGGCTTCTTCAGTGCTACTGGAAGAAGAATACTGCAAAAGGAAGATGACGAGATGTTGCTGTCTTGTTGATCTGCTGCTATGCAGTATTTTGGCATTATTGAGCTACGTATGTTATGAATGAACTAGGTATGAACTAAGTTTAAGATATGTGATGAACTAAATGTGAAAGTGTGCTGACTTGTGAGTTATGACTTATGAGCTAAATGTGGTATACTACGTGTTAATGTGTTATATTTGTGACGAACTAATTAACACAGCTTGCTAGTGCCAATGTTTTGTGTAGTTGCTAAAAATATGAATAATTTGTGAATATTTGTATCAAATAAATTAGGTATATGTTTTCCTTAATTTTTGGCATACAATTTAAAGGCTTTTCATGTTCCAAAAAATATTCGTAACCGTATTCGTTTTGATTCGTATTCGCTCCGTATTTGTATTCAATACTATTCACATCTGTATTCGTATCCGGGATATTTGTATTTGCATCCGGGGAAAAATACGAAAATAAATATAACATAGCCATTGTCCGATCGTATTTGATCCGTTTTCACCCTTAATACCCATTTTTCTAGTATGCCTTACTAACTTAAGTCGTTTCTTTATATATTTTGAGGACTTCATATTGTATTTCCTACTATTTGCCTTAACCAGAACAGTTTGGTTATCACAGTAGGTTAATATTTCTAGAATTGGCTTTTTTAGCACAGGTAGGTCAGAAAGGAGTTCTCTAATCCATTCTGCTCTACAGCCATTGAATCAAATGCTACTAACTCAGTTTCTATGGTGGACCGTGTAAAGATAGTCTGTTTAAAAGACTTCCATGAAATGGCCCCACCTGTTAGAGTGAATACATAGCCACTCGTAGTTTTCATGTCATCCAAGTCGTTGATCCAGTTAGAATCACTGAATTCTTTTAAGACTATAGGATGGCTAGAATAATATATTCCTAAGCTTGAGGTCCCTTTTAAATATCTGAGTACCCTCCTTAGTACTATCCAATGTTTATCTCCTGGATTGGACGTATAACGACTCAATTGACTTACAACATATAAGATGTCCGGCGTTGTTGCACTAGTTAGATATATCAGAGATTCAATTATTTGATAATACTTAAGCTGGTTTTTTTGTGTCCAATATTTTTATGAAGCTTAGCATTTGTATCATAGGATGTGGCAGCTGGCTTACGGTCTATAAATCCAAATATGGTGTTTTCTCCCTTTTCGAAGAAATGATAAGTTAGGTTTTATCCCTTTCCATCCTTTATAGGGTGTTTTCTCCTGACTATGAGGTGAAACCCTATTTAGGACATAATTAGCTGTGAGAACTGCTTCACCCCACCAATAGTCTAGCATACCTAAACTTTGGAGCATGGCGTTAATCAAGCTATAAAGTGTTCGGTTCTTTCTTTCGGCTATTCCATTTGATTGGGGTGAATATGGTAGAGTAATTTCATGAATTATTCTACTTTCTTCATAAAATTGAAATAATTCATTTGAGACATATTCACTGCCTCGATTTGACCTTAACCGTTTGTTTTTCTTTTCTGACTAATTTTCAACTTCAGCTTTATATACTTTAAAATGTTCTAGTGCTTCATATTTTGACTTAAGTAAATAATTGTAGCAATATTTAGTCGCATCATCTATCAAAGTCAAAAAGTAATGTTTGCTATCTTTAGTTAATATTTCATTCATTTCACAAAGATCAGAATGAATTAGTTCAAGTAGAGAGGTGCTTCGCTCTTCAACGCTATAAAAAGGTTTTCGGGGTTATATGTGCTTGCAAACACACTTTACATTTTGAATTCTTCTCATAATTATAGCTTGAAATTAAACTTATTTTGCTCAACCGCACAATGGATTCAAAGTTAACATGACATAAGCGAGAATGCCAAATATCATGAATTTTATTACAATAGAAAATATAAAAAATATTTATACTATTTAAATCAAGAATAGATAAGCGGAACATGCCTATGCTACCATAGCCTTTGCCCTTAAAATTATCAAATTTGGTAAACACGATCTTATTGGACTCAAACACAAGCTTTATTTCTTGCTTACATAGCATTGACCCACTCAGGAGGTTGTGAGTCATTGTAGGCATGTACAGTACGTCTTTGAGATGAGTATTTTGCTTGAAGTGAGTTTTAAGCAAACCTGTCCAATCTCACGTACTGTTGTAGTAGCTCCGTTCCCCATTAGGATGGATCCACCACCTGCACCCTAAAATGAAGAGAAACATTGTCGAGACTCAAATATGCAAATTCGGACTCTCTGTGTAAACTGCACTAGTCTAGGATCACGCTAGTGCACACAGCCAAACATAGATATGATCACAACCATACACACGTTAAAATAAAGGAAAACATCAAATATCGATAAATATCCAAAGGTACGACCTTATGGTCCAGCTTACAATAGTACTAGCCCAAAGGGCTCAAAATCTTGCAGCGAGAAACCAAAACAAAGCGTAGCAGCTAATCGACATGCCCACAGGCTATCGAGTGGAGAACGAAGTCTTAATCTGTGAAGTTGCTGAAGTACTCTCCCTCTGGAACCTCCTGCTGATAATACTCCTCCTCCTCCTCAACGGAGCAATATAGGTATAAAACTGTGAGTACATTAGTATTTTGCAAGTTATTTGTAACAAATGAATGCAATATAGTATGCAAGGCTTACCAATGGATGGCTGAAATGTTAATTTGTATAAAATGATATTTCAAGATAAATATGATAAATAGATTGAAAGCGAATTTTAAAGAAAGACAATAATAAATAAATAATCAACGGAATTAAAATTAAACCACTTGTGAACCTTCCATCCACAAGTTAAACCAACAGTGAACTACCCGTTCACTTTCCAACCATAAACCACAAGTTTAATGAAATCACTACCCCTCGTGTGAAATCACCCAGCATTGTCCATGACCGAGGATGCGACTATTTGAATAGTTTTACACTCTGCAGAGGTTGCATAACTGTACCCACACGATGTGATAATCCTCGATTTAAGGAAATCACAACAAGACCTTTACAAAGTTCAATTCCATCTCAATCCCGTCCGCTAGGGTTTCGTATTACACCCCCCTTGCGCTACATGGAAATCAGCAATCATGTTCATCACAATGGCGAGATTGAAATTGAAACCTCCCAAATTAATCAGCCAGGTTTATCCCTATATTAGACATGTGGTTTGCACGATAAAGCTCAGATCAGTGGCGCACAAAGTTAAGTCCCTAAGTCTATCCGGGCGAGACTGCCACATCACACGATGTGAATCTGCACTCCCCCCTTTAGTGCACAATCACTCGCCCGAGTGAAAACCAAGTTTGTATAGCCACGCCAATGACACACTAATGTCATAGCACAAATTTTATAACTGTGCCACCAAGCACGGTTCCATATCTCATTAATTCAAATTAATTATTCACATGCGATGATAAACACTTTTGTAAACTAAACAGATTAATCATTCTAATCGTACCACCCATGTGACATATAGCATAGCATCACTAATAAATTTTTCAACCTATGGTGACAATGATATCATGGCATTCAAATTATCAAGGGGAATTATTCAATTCGAGACAATAACTACCAGTACAAGGGCTGCATTAAAATAGCGATGCAAGATAAAGTAAAACAAAATAATTAAATAATAGATTGCAAACTGGGTTTAACATGATCAAAGGTTATGAATTGCCTTGGTTATGCTCAGCGAGGTACTCAGGGTCTTCTGGCGTCACTCCTGCTCCTCCAGAATCGGAATCTAACGAGAGAGAAAACGATTGAAACAATAAAATCACATAAAATGACAAGCAAATGAACTCCAAAAACCTTAAAACCAAAACCAAAGGCTAGAGCTCGATTTTAGATGAATTTAGAAAAAAGAACGGGGTCAATCGGAGTTAGGACGGAGGAGAACAGGCTCTCGAAAAATAAATTCTAAAGAAAATTCTAAAAAATCAGAAAAGCTATCGTGCTGTGAACCCGGTGCACGAAAAAGCAAGTCCACGGTGGACCCGGTCCACGTAACGATGTCACACCGTGCGCGGCGTGGGCGACGTGGCAAGCTCGCATCGACACGTGGCATCTCGGCGTGGCGGCGTGCGTGGCCGGGTCGATTTGCCGGCGTGGCACGACATGTGGCGCTAGCGTGGCGGTAGGGCTGACGTGGCAGCTGATGTGGTTAGGGCTGACGTGGCTTCGTCGGACGTGTCGGCGGCGGCAGATTTGGACGGCTGAGGTGCGGCCACATGGGCGCATTCGAGCCGTTGGTTTAGATCTGGATTTGCAGCTGTGATTAGTTGCGGGAACCGTCGGATCTCCGACGCGTGGCGGGCGCGCCGTATGAGGCGTCGCGGACGTGGCGCGGGCACGGCGTGGTATGGCACGCAAACCGAGGTGTGCACGGTGCGAGCACGTCCGGCGCAGTGCGGTGACCAAGGGAGCGACGCGGGGCGGACGCGTCTAGTGCTGTGCGCGAGCTCGTGGCCCAAGGGGCGGCACGCGGTCCAGCGCCGGGGCGGGGTCCAGTGAGTGAGGCAGCGGCGAGCAGCTGCGGCGAGTTCACTCAGGACGGCGAGGGACTCCGGGGGCAGCGGTGCATGGCTTACCGGTGGTCAGTGCATGAGGGGACGGGGATGGAGATGAGGCGGGACGGCGAGGGACTCTGGGTGCGGTGGCGCACGGATGGGAGACGATGGCGGCGACGTGCGGTGGAGGCGGTGAGGCGGCGGCGAGGCGGGTTCGGGAAGAACATGGGCGACGGCTCCGCATCAGAGACGAAGACGGTGGGATTGACACGTGGCTGATCAGACGGCGGTGAGGGAGTCCGGGGACGCGATGTGGGCGGGGAATGCGGACGCGGCGCGATACACGCCACGTGGCCAGTTGGGCGGCGGGGATGCGAGGGGGGAACACGACGTTAGGGCACGTGCGGGTGAGGAACGCGGAGCGGGCGGCAGCGGTGGGATGGCTGCCACATGGGCAAGGGGGGAGGTCGGGCGACGGAGTGGGGCGTGGGTGCGGGACAGGTGGGCCGAGGCGGAGGCGGGTCGGGTATGTGGGCGAGAGGGCGACGCGTGGCACGGGGTGGGCTGAGGGATTCGGCCCACGGGGGTTTTAGGGGGGTTTTCTCAAATTTTCTCTTTTCTGAAAAATCCAAATAATTCCCAAAAGTTCTGAAAAATAGTAATAAATCCCAAAAATTTTAGAAAATTCCTTGAGACTTGAGGAACTCAAATAAAATATTTTTAGCTTATGTGAATGTTTATTTTAATCATATTAAATCCTTTTTAATTTATAAAAATTTGAATTAAGCTTTATTAATTCCAAAAAAATTCCAAAATTTTATTTTTAAAAATAGGGCTTTGAATTTTTCTGAAAAACAGGATGTTACAAAGCTTACCCCCTTAAACGGGATCTCAACCCCGAGATCCGGGTTAACTAAGTGAACAGATTTGGAAACTCAGCTTTGAGGTCCTGCTCGCGCTCCCAGGTGGCTTCCTCCTCTGAATGATTGTTCCACTGAAACTTGCAAAAGTGGACAACTTTATTCCGGGTCACACGCTCTGACACTTCCAAAACTTTGATCGGGTGCTCTTTATATGACATATCCTCCTGAAGATCAACGGCCTCAACTAGCACAACCTCCTCTGGGACTCTCAGACATTTCTTCAACTGGGACACATGGAAGACGTCATGTACCCCACTGAAGGACGCAGGTTGCTCCAATTGATACGTAACCTCTCCCCTACGTTCCAAAACCCTAAATGGTCCAACATACCTTGGCGCTAGCTTTCCTTTTAATTGAAAACTCTTCACACCTTTGAATGATGTGATCCTACGATATACAAAATCATTTGGCTCAAAACTCAACTCTCGACGTCTAGTGTCTGCATAACTCTTCTGCCTGGCCTGTGCAGTCTTCAACCTTTCCTGAATCAAATGGACCTTATCTTCAGTTTCTTTTAAATAGTCTGGACCAAACACCTGACCTTCCCCTATCTCTTTCTAGTTGAGAGGGGTTCTATATTTTCTGCCATAAAGTGCCTCAAACGGTGACATCTGCAAACTGTCTTGATAACTGTTGTTGTACGAAAACTCTGCAAAAGGTAAACAACTGTCCCACTTGGCTCTATAATCCAATACACATGCCCTCAACATGTCCTCAAGAATCAGATTTACTCACTCAGTCTGACCATCTGTCTGCGGGTGGTATGCTATACTGAAATTCAGGTGAGTTCCCATAGTCTCATGGAAATTTTCCCAAAATCGAGAGGTGAACTGCGATCCATGATCTGATACCACTTTCTTTGGCACTCTATGTAGACTGACAATTCTCGACATATACAACTTTGCTAGTCTATCACCAGTGTAAGTTATCTTGACTGGAATGAAATGAGCAACCTTGGTCAAATGATCCACAATGACCCAAATAGAGTCATAACCCTCTTTAGTCTTTGGCAAACCGACTATAAAGTTCATACCAATCTCTTCCCACTTCTATTCAGGGATTTTCAATGGTTGTAACAAACCTGCTAGCCTTTGATGCTCGGCTTTTACCCTCTAACAAACATCACAAAATGCCATTGTAATATCCTGAACATCGTTTCGGCGTCGGTTTCTAAATTAATCGCGGAGTTGTCTGAATTTTTGATAAATCGCGGGAGGTGAAAATAAATTCTTCGGAATAGTCTAAAATAATAAAAAAAGAATTAAAATAATTAATTAAGAGGTTTTGGGTTATCCGGAGGGGTGGGCCAGCCATTTTGGGCCAGACAGCCCAAGCGGGGCCCGCACCCCTCCCAAACCCTAGCACCCCTTTATAAACCCCTCCTTGGCTCCTCTCCCTTTTTCCCCACCTGGCCGCCACCCCCATCTCCTCCCTGCGCCTCCACCTCTCCCCCATTGCTGCTGCCCATGGATGCGAAGGAGGAGAGGAAGGAGAAGAAGGAGAGGAAGAGAAGGAGGAGAAGAAGGGAAAGAGAAGAAGTGGAAGAGAGGGGTGATTCCAAATACTTAGGTAATTTTTCTCCATCCCAAAACCCTCTGTTTTTACTGTAATTAGGGTTCATAGCACATGATTTGATGGGGATTAGCAATTAGATTCTCCAATTAGAGAGTTCCTGCTGTTTGTCTATAGATCAATTCGCACAGCACGGCTGTTCGTGCGGTTTAGACCCCCTAAGACGATTTTTCCTGAGGGTCTCCCCAAAAGGAAAAACGTAGAGGACAATGATACGCATCTACTGTACTTTTTAAAGATTTTTTGGCTGCTTCATGTAGACGTGCCAGGGTCTGGAATCCCGCTATCTGTTAGGGGCGCAGACTGGGGCTGTTTGCTGTTCAGAGGGGAATTAGGAGTAGAAGATGATTTTTAAATTTTTGGTCATAATTGAGCAAAAGATAGGGAATTCAGTAATCTAGATTTTATAAAAGAACCAGAATTTTTAGAGCCTTGATCTGTTCTGGGGACGCGTTTCAAGTCGGCTGTCCGAACAGACAGAACAGAGGATGTTCTCTGTTTTGAGCATTTTGTTACACCTTGCTAAGAACAAAATAAAAATATGTGATCTACATGAAAAATGTAGGTATTTAAGTGGAAAATCTAGATATATATCTTTTACTGTGATTAGTGTTATATTTTAAAAGATGGAAAAATGCTAAGCAGTATCGCTGCAGTGGGAAGATTGTAGAACCGTTATGCGGGGAAGGTTGTTGCGGGATGTTGGGGCTTAGCGATACCTTTTCTTTGAGAGTCGTGATTGTATTGCTGTTTGTGGTGCTGAGAGATACCTTTTTGGACAGGTGGTTTTGCTTCTGAACGCGCGTGATCTCGTCGCTTCGCCGGTAGAGGCAAGTAAACGTAGCGGATGTGCTACCGTTTAACCCGTTATTCTTACTACTTGCAATATGCATGATTTTCGTAATGTTAAATGACATGCCATGATTACATACTTTCTAAGTAAGAATGTGGTAGCAAGATATTAATCGCTTGCCATGTTTGGATGAGTTTTGGTAGTATTGTGGTAATTTGCTTAATGAGCTAATTGTGGTTTATATGAAGTAATATGCCATGGATAGATAACTTATAAATGAGATGATATTAGCAATTAACAGTTGAATGTTATGCTTTGAATGACTTGCTCGTAGTCATGAGGTAGTTGCTATATGTGCCAATTGTGGAACAAGTTTATATATTCATGTTGGTTATGTTGATGTTATGCTTTGAAAGACTTGATCGTAGTCATGAGGTAGTTGCTATATGTGCCAATTGTGGTAGAAGTTTATATACTCATGGTGGTTATGTTGATGTTTCTTTGAGGGTATGTTCATGTTAATCATGTTGATATCCCTTCGAGGTTGAAATTTATGTGGTTGACCTTCGTGGCTAAATCCTTGTGGTTTATGATTATCATCTCATTCATAACATGTCATGACATTGCATTGTGGATGTCGCCGCTTATAGTCGCGACCGTACCGGTACAGCATCGTGCATTGCCGTAGCACGATGCACACTTTTACCTTGTTGGGTAAAGGTGCAGTGGAGCATAGCATGCATATGCATTGTATCGTGCAAAGATCATTTGCATTCTTATGCAATATATTGTGGTGAAGTCATTTTACAAACAACTACAACTTCATAGTTGTAATGTGGAATTGGCTCATGAGGGCCACTTGTGGTATGAGGAAAGTGGCTGTGGTTGTAGATTGTGGTTCATCCCTTGTGGTATGATAGGGGGTTGTGATTGTGGCATGAGATTCTTTTCTCTTGTGGTAAGTGGTGATAGCAGTTGTGGATACGAGGAATAATAAAGTTAGTGAGGTAAATCATGTTAATGCTTTATTGTCATTGGTAGTGGTGGTGGTGGATGATATGAAATAGTTAATCAAGATTCATTTGCTAATGTTTTACTAATGCTGGTAGTAAATATGGTTGAGGCAATAATTGTGGTCATTTGGGAAATGGATATTGATGCTTAATATCATTGTAGTTTAATTAGCTTGTTAATGAATGTGGATGCACATTGTAGATGTGGAGATGTGAATACTTTAATGATGTTGTATATTTATTTGTAGTCTGAATAGCCTGTTAAACAGTTTGCTTGCTGAGATTTTTATCTCACCCTTGTTTCCCCCCTACAGGTGATTCTTGAGCATTCATGGGATGGGTAGAGCGGCACCACAATAATGCACTTGGTTCACCAATTCATGCTATAATAAAGTCGATGGAACTCTAGCTAAATGCCTAACTATCCGTGGATGATTGTTTTAGTTAATAATGATGAACTTGTGATCTACTCTTTGATTAATCTGCTAGAGGTTGTTTCAATTATTGAACTTGTTATCGTTATCTTTATTCTCTTAGTTGATTATGCTTCTGCTTAATGCTTCATGTCTAGAAATTGTTGCCGGAATAAATTATCTTGAAATTTTTGGGCCAGCTGTAGAGTAGTTTAGTGGCATTCCAGGGTAATGTGGGTCCTGGGGTGTTACAGCCATATACTTAGCGATCTCATGCTTCATGCTGGGCCACCAGTACTTATCCTTAATGTCCTGGTACATCTTGGTACTGTCGGAGTGAATCGAATACAAGGACTCATGAGCTTCCTTTAGCAACAGCTCCTTTAGCTCTTTCTTATTGGGTACACACAAACGCTGCTTGAACCACAAGGTTCCTTGCTCATTCTCTGAAAATCCTGACTCTTTTTCTTTACTCATGTTGACTCTAATCCGCTGAAATATCTCATCGTCTAATTTAGACTGACAAATATGACCATCTAAAGTTGGCTGCAACTCTATTGTGGCTAAAAATCCTTGCTCAACTAACTCTAGGCTAAACTTCTGAAATTCCTCATGTAAAGCTGGCTGACTTTCCTTTACCATCACTGTATTGCAATAAATCTTCTTGCTCAAAGCATCTGAACCACATTGGCCTTTCTAGGATGATAATGTATACCAATATTATAATCCTTTATTAGCTCCAACCACCTCCTCTACCGGAGGTTAAGCTCGGACTAGGTAAAGATGTACTTCAGACTCTTATGATCTGTGTAAACCTCACATCTATTACCCATCAAATAATGACGTCAGATTTTCAAAGCATGTACTACGGCTGCCAACTCCAAATCATGAGTAGAGTAGTTCTCCTCATGTGGTCTCAACTGACATGAGGCGTATGCTACCACTATCTTTTCTTGCATTAATATACATCCCAATCCTTTGCGAGAGGCACCGCAATAAATTTCAAAATCCTTATTTATATCAGGCAACACTAGCACTGGGGCTGTGGTCAAACTCTCATTCAGTTTCTGAAAACTTTTCTCGCACTTTAGCATCTGAGTAAATTTCTTTTTCTTTTTGAGCAACGGTGTAAGGGGTCTGGCTACACTGAAAAATCCTTCAATGAAGTGACGGTAATATCCTACCAAACCCAAAAAACTCCTGACCTGGGTCACTAACGAAGGTGACTGCCAATCCAAAACATCCTTTACTTTTCCAGGGTCAACTGCGACTCCTCCTACTGTCAACACATGGTCTAGGAAGGCGACTTCCTTCATCCAAAACTCGCACTTGCTGAACTTAGCATACAACTGGTGGTCCCTCAATTTCTGCAATGCCATTCTCAAGTGTTCCTCATGCTCCTTATCATCCTTAGAGTAGATCAGAATGTCATCAATGAACACAACGATGAACTTATCCAAATATTCAATGAACACCTTATTCATCAAATACATGAAGTAGGCTGGGGCATTGGTCAAATTAAAAGATATCACTGTGAACTCATACAGACCATAACAAGTTGAGAAAACTGTCTTAGGTATATTCTCCTTTCGAATCCTCATCTGATGGTATCCTGACCTCAAATCAATTTTAGAGAAAACTCCTACTCCCTTAAGCTGATTAAACAAATCATCAATCCTGAGCAAAGGGTACTTGTTCTTGATGGTGACCTCATTAAGAGTTCGGTAATCCACACACATGCGCTGACTACCATCCTTCTTTTTAACAAACAACACTGGCGCTTCCCAAGGGGATGAACTGGGTCTGATGTAACCCTTATCCAAAAGCTCTTGAATTTGCTTCTTTAATTCTGCTAAGTCATTGGCAGGCATCTGGTAGGGTCTCTTGGAAATTGAAGCGGTCCTTGGTACTAGCTCGATCAGAAACTCAACCTCTCGCTCCGGTGGCATGTCTGGAAGATCATCTGGAAACACGTCGGAGTACTCCCTAACAATTGGTACATCCTCCAACTGGATCACTTTTCTCTGGCAAACCATGGCTTTCTCTGGCTCACTCATACTGGCTGCAAACTGTACCTTACTCCCATCTGAACTGGTCAAGGTCACTGCTCTGCTCCCACAATCTAGCACTGCCTGATGCTTCTTAAGGCAATCCATACCCAAGATCACATCTAGGGATTGAATATCTAACAAGATCAGATTGGCACTGAACTCAACTCCTTGAATAACTATCCTAACTCCTGGACAACTTAGGTTCGTACTCAACTCAGAACCTGGGGATTGAACCAAAAGAATAGATCCAAGAACAACAGTTTTTAACTATTATTTTAAAGCAAAACTCTGAGAAACAAATGAATGCGAAGCTCCAGAATCAAATAAAACTGTAGTAGGGCTTGAATGAACTAGAAACTTACCAACTTCTGGAGCAGCCTAGGCCTCCTCTGCAGTGACATGGTTCACCTGGTCTCTCACCACCGGTGTCCTGCTGGCCTGGCCTGATGCCGGGGGTGCTCCTCGTCCTGCTCCTGGGTAGGAGTCTGATCTGGTGTGGCTCCCAGATTGAAGCGAACCGCCGTCGCTCCTCGCCACCGTCTTCCTCACTGAGCGCCGCCGCCCCTCTCGGAGCACCGCCGCTGCCATCACCGTCGTCATCTCGCCACCTCGGGCCCATCACCACCTCCCAGCCTCGTCGGTGAGCCTCCCCGCCGCCTCCCGTCGTTCCCCGACCGCCGGAAATGCCTGCTCTGCCGTCGCCTTGCCGGAGCCACCGCTGCCTCGCTGGAGCCACCGCCGCCGCCGCACCGATCGCACCGCACTCGCCCTCGACTGAGCCTGCGTTCGCCCGCGTGCTTTGGTCTACGTGCCATGTGTCCGCCATCCAATGGTCCACACCCTTCATCGCCACAGTTGATGTAGATCTGGATCGATGGCCCAGATCGTGCCACATGTTCAAGCCACAGCTGTTAGATCTTGCTGACGTCAGCCCGCACCCGTGCCCCACCGACGGTTCGTCTCCTCGGTGCACTCGGTCCACCGTGGGCCATGAGGCTGACAGCTGGTCCCACCTGTCAGAGCACTGATCCATAGACCCATGAGCCGATCCCTTGTCTGAGTTAGGTGTCATGTCAGCGCCATGTGTCAATGCCACGTCAGCACCAACCGACCCCAAATGCCATTTCAGTCGCCACGTCAGCCGATCTTGCCACGTGTCAATGCCACGTCAGCATTACCGCCATGTCAGCACCCCCTCCTGTGTGCACTGTTCCGTGAGCCAAGTCCACCGTGAACCCACCTCCCCGTGCACCGAGTTCACAACACAGTAACTTTTCTGAATTTCCAGTATTTTCTTTAGGTTTAATTTTCGGAGAGCCCGTTCTTCTCCGTTCTAGCTCCGATTGACCACGTTCTTATTTCTAAATTTATCTAAAATCAAGCTATACCTTTTGGTTCTAGTTTTAAGGTTTTTGGAGTTCATTTGAATTTTATTTGATGTTATTTTTGTTATTTCGATCAAACTAAGCCAAACAAACGTAAATTATGTCCTTTGATCATGTTGAACTCAATTTTAATATATTATTTAATTATTTTATTTTAAATTATCTTGTATCGCTATTTTATTACACACTTTTGTACTTAGTAGTTACCATCCTGAATTGATTAATCCCTCCTTGATAAGTTGGATACTCTGATGCCACTGCCACCATAGGTTGGAAATTGCTTAGTGATACTACTAGATGTCACACGGGGGGTACGACTAGAATGCTTAGCCATCCTTATGTTACGATGGGTTCATCATCGTATGTGAATAATTAATTTAACTTAATGAGATATGGAATCGTGGTTGGTGCCACAATAATATAATTTGTGCTATGATATTAGTGTGTGATTGGCATGGGTCATACAATAATGGTTTTCACTTGAGCGAGTGATCGTGCAGTAAAAGGGGAAGTGTGAATTCATTTTGTGGGTTGTGGAAGTCTCGCCCGAGTAATATTAATGACTTAACTTTGTGCGCTATTGATCTGAGCTTTACCGTGCAAACCACATGTCTAGTATGGGATAGACCTGACTGATTAATTTGGGATATTTCAATTTCAATCTTGCCATTATGATGAACATGGTTGCTGATTTTCATGAGGCGCAAGGGGGGTGTGATGCGAAACCCTAGCGGGCGGGATTGAGTTGAGGTTGAATATTGTAAAAGCCTTGTTGTGATTTCCTTATATTGAGGCTAATCACATCGTGTGGGTACAGTTGTGTAATCTCTGCAGAGTGTAAAACTATTTGAATACGTGTCCCCGGTTATGGACAATGCTCGGTGATTTCACACGAGGGGTAGTGATTTCATAGAAACTTATGGTTTATGGTTGAAAAGTGAACAGGTAGATCACTGTTAGTTTAGCTTGTGGATGGGAGGTTCGCAAGTGGTTTAATTTCAATTCCGTTCATTATTCATTTATTACTGTTTTTTCCATTAAAATGCGCTTTCAATCTATTTATCTTAAAATCTCATTTTATGCAAATTAACCTTTCAGCCCTTCATTGGTAAGGCTTGCATATTATATTGCATTAATTTGTTACAAACGACTTGCTGAGTACCAATGTACTCACGGCTTTATGCTCATGTTGCTCAATTGAGGAGAGGGAGTTATTCCAGTAGGAGGTACCAGTGGGAGGATACTTCAGCGACTTCACAGATTATGATTTCGCTCCCCAGTCAATTGCCTGTGGACATGTCGAATGGCTACTATGCTTATTTTTGGTTTTCTGCTGCTAGTTTTTGAGCCCTTCAGGCTAGTGAGATTGTAAGCCTGACCATAAGGTCGTACTTTGGATAATTATCAATATTTGAGTTCTTTCTTTATTTTAGCGTGTGTATGATCGATATTTCATCTATATTTAACTGTGTGCACTAACGTGATCTTGGAATAGTGCGGTATACACAGAGAGTCTAGATTTGTATATTCGGGTCTCGACATAGCTGTAGGTCTAGTCCATGAGTCGCACATGACTGTAACCCCATATACACTCCAATCTTCTATGAACTTCTCAACATAACCTGTTATATCCTCAAAGTTACCTTGCAAATATGACCCATCGATGCCTAGCCCTTTTGGAACTTGTTGTTGAGTTAGCTTCATTGCTTCTTGAATGTACGAGCAATTGACTTTCCTACCAGGAATGTCATTCGCATGAAACCACTTACCCAAGCTTGGCCAAGTCCTTTAGCTTTAGTATTTAGCATTCTGTCCACTTGACCTTGCATGGGAGCCTTGCTATGTACCATGTAAAGATCAAATGCTTTACCATGAGACCTAGCAATGTGAAACAATTCATGAATCTTACTACTACTACCACTACCAGGCCCAGCACAATCACCACTCCCACTGCTACATCTGTCAATAGGTCCACTACCACTCCCACCTCCATGCTCATATATCCTACCCCTCCTCTCCACGCTCTGCCAAAATGTGACGATCTCTCAATGATGCATTCAAAGCCAATCTGTCCTTGAACATCTTCATTGTTAGGCACATCAATTGCTGCATTCATCTGTTCCATGATATCACTCTCCACTTGAACCTTATGCTCCTTAGCTTCTCTCCTCTTTTGCCTTCCTATGTAGTCATACTTCCTCATCACATCACGAACCTCTGACGGCACATGATTGCATGATTTCACATTCCCTATTATACCCACTAGATGCTACCTCAGCTGGGTTAGACCTCCTCGTCCAAATGTTGCTAGGCAATATCTGCACTTGAAGCCAACTCCTACTTGCTCTGCATGGCTCAAAACATGCTCGATGTCTCCTGAAATTAAATAACAGCAAACAATGATAATGAGTGGAAGACTAATAGCCATTATTGAAACCAAAACTTAGTATTAACCACTTAGTATAAATTCTTTGCATAAAGTACAATTTGCTAAATGCCTTTCTATGTTTGTAGGTCCCTTCAATTGTTGGTAATTTTGTTTGTATGTGCATTTGCTTGGCAAGTGCAAATAAAAGTATATTTGCAAATCCAATATGGGAATCATGTAACCATTCCTTTTAACTGTGTTCTTCGTCTGAAAAATTACAGTAGTGATTCTTGTACTGACATTGCTGGTTCTTGGTGTTCACATCTTAATTACAATAGTGTTATCCAGCAATGCTTTTTTCGGAGATCACAATATTTATTTAGTGAAAATGCACCTCGGTCTACCTAATTTGAGAAAATCGTTTCCATGTACTTGTACCAATTACTAATTTCTGAAATGTAAACCATGAAAAATCATCAATTGCTACTACCAATTACTAATTGCTACATCAGTACCAATTACTAATTGGTTACAAGACCCCTCGGTTTAAAATGTAAATCATCAATTTCTAGTTGCTACTACCAGTACCAACTACTAATTTCTAGATTTGTACATGAAAAATCATCAATTGCTACTACCAATTACTAATTTCTAGCTTTTACCAATTACTAATTGCTATCTTGCTACTATCGTTGGTACATTTATCATAAAAAAATAGCAATCAAGCATAATCATATCCATACTCCAATACTTCATACACGGATACACCATAGTTCCATACCTTCCGTCGCTGCCTTTCCTCTTCCTCCATGTGCGCTGTGTCTATGTGAGCCACGGGCAGAGTAGATGGCCGACCGTCGTAGATTAGGCAGGACAGAGCAGAGGGGAGGGAGCGAAGCAGATGGACAGGAGGTGCCGCCAACAAGGGCAAAGTACTTAGGAGGTTGAATGGGCCAGTTCAAGCCAGATTTTGATTTAAATTGGGCTGAAATATTTGGGCCTGGTATGTAAACCAACTGGACGCCCGGTAAAACCGACAGTCGGTGAAAATACGCTGATAGCTGGCCGGTAAAAATTTCCAAGGCTGTGCCTTGTTTCTGTCAGGGAGATAAGCATCGATCGATCATATTAACTTGCATTAACTGAACCTGGAGTATGTACGTATGTAGCAAGATTAATTTGTTTGTGTTAGTGATGTGGCCTAGAGGTAATCATGGAGATGATTATATCACTTTTATGTTTATGATCTTTTGAATAATATATTATTTTGTCCCTTGAATAAATGTCTTTCATAGTGATCAATAAGTATGTGACTTGTTCGTTGAACTCTTTATTTATGTTTTGATGTTATTCTAAATTATCCCTAATTTTATATCATTATGTAGGACAATTATGATTTACAGATCAGCACTTGTATTGATTGATGATTATATTTCACAGATCATAGATATAGAATATCAAATCAATTAGTCGGCTCGTCGACTGGGAGAGAGAGTGTGTGTGTGCGCGTATAGGGTCGACGTGGCACTACAACTGTCACTGTTTTTTTATGCTCGCCGTACGTCCACTTCCACTCTCCCTCCCGCAATAAAAGTCTGATAGTAATTAAGCATATTAGTTAGGTAATATTCAACAGAATTAGATCGTAGTCGTTCTTTTTAATAGATATATTACTGCTATTTCTAGTAGAGATAAATATAATTTAATTTTGTTAAGTAATACTTATATAATGTATATCTTTTATGTATACATGGCGGATTTATACCGTGGGGGAGGAGTGAGCACCTCTCCGGGGAACAACAAGCTTTAATTATTACTGGCTAGCGTGACGCAGAGTTGCAGCTGGCGGCCGGGCGTGCGCCTGAGTTGTTCACACTCTGTAAAATTTATAAACACAAGAGGCATGATTATTAGTACCCTTTAATCAATCTGCTTTGCATCATGTTTTCTTCACCCGAATTATGCAGGACACATACATGCATGCATGCGAGTGGGCAGGGCATTCGAAAAGAATGACCGCTACTACTTTCTTTAATTACCATGTATGTGGATATATGTTAAAGAATATGATACTGGATTAACCCACCATGAGACACTGCAGAAATTGTTATATTTTAAAATGTTATCGGTTGGTCTCATATATAATGTATGTAGAATTCTTAGATCTGAGATTGTCATTGTTTCCTACATGTGTAATAGTTTACTTAGAGGTTACCAAATACTACTCCATAACAGCGTGATCATAAAGATAGTTTTCGGGTTTACTATAAAACATGTGAAGGAATATGAGCCTCTCTGACCTGTTGATGTGATTGGATTAAGGAAGTACATGGCCATGCCAAATGTGGTTGAGGAGTCAATCACAGTTAAGTAATCTACTACAGGTTCAAGTGAAGGATTGAGCTATCATAGGATGACACGCTTCTCAGCTTGAGTTTGATTTGGTATCATGAGACAAAGGGATAGGTATAAAAGTAATATATAGGTTCGTTCGATATGATCTTTATGTATATTTGGGAGTTGTTATGTTTTGTTAGGGACCGCTACTGACTTATGGATCAGGAAAGAGTTTTCGGTCTATGGCCAAATATATATGAACCTATAAGGTCACACACTTAATGAGTTGGAACGATAAGGGTTCGGATGATAAGCTCCAAGTGGGATATGATCTCCACTCATATCGAATAAGGATCTGATTGGAGGCTATATAAGGAGAGGTGCGGAGCTGAGGGAGGTATCCCGAAATACACCTATCGAAACCTTAGCCGCTACTTCTCATAATCTTTGTCGTGCGCGCTGGTGCTAGCATGCTAACGCACGGTCTTCTATCTTTGGATGTGTGGACCACAGTAGAGGCGTTGCTACGACTGCGTCGCTGATCGGGACAATCGCGAGGAGACAGTTGGCCAGAGGATGATCGACTACTTCCACTACATTGATGCACTGTTCATTGAATTGACTATTTCAACTCTACTTCTGCTACACTGCGCGTCTAGTAGAAACGATCTATGATCTCTTACTCATATGTCTTTCCAGTTTACGTGATATTTTAATTTACATTAGTATAGCTTACCCATATTCTAATAGTTTGTTACTCTATCTCTGAACTATCTATGGCGACAAGTAGCTGGTAGTGATGATAGATTAATATACAAGCCTGGCTAGCTAGGTTGTGGGTAGTACGTACTGCAAGAAATTTAAGAAGGCAGCATATGCAACATGCATCTTAAATTTGATCCAGCGAGCTAGCTATCTGATAATTTGTTCTAGCAAGTTAGCTATATAGGCTCGATTCATATTGGTTTATAAAAGTTATTTTTCTATAGTAAATAGATTTTCTACAGTATCTAACTTTCAAATGGAGCATCTTTTAAAGACGAGATCTACTATACGATTGTACTACACATTGTAGTGACTTCATTTATATCGGCCTAAATCACACGCGAGTTTCTCTTTTTGTACAGTTCTCTATAAGTTATTACTATTTATAAGGTAAAACCAAAAATTATCAGCAAAAATCAATATAAGCGAATCCATATTAAGCTAACAAGGTGACATATGCAGCTAGTGTGCAAGATCTCATGCATGGACCATGGATGTGCCCTGCCCTAACCGATCGACCTAGCCAGGGCTATGCTTATTTTGGCTTAAAACCAGTTTCTGTTTTTTTTCACTATTCAGTAATTTCATCTTTTTCTGTTTGTTTAGATTTTTTGGGCTTTTTTGTCTTTTCTTTTTTTTTCCGTATTCCTTTGCATTGTTCGTGATGGGCTAACATGTTTTTTCTATTTTTTATTTTTTAAATTTAATTATGCTAAATAAGTCAACTCAAATACAGTAAAAAATAAGTCATCTACAATAAAAAAATACATAAGACAACGCTAAACTGATCGCTACCTAGATCCCATACATGCATGGTATACTCTACTGTACGATTCCTAGGATTCACCCTGCAGTACCTCGATCTCCTTTTTCTTTCTGCTACTGTACTCTAATGCACTATACGCCCCCCATGCAGCCTTCATTAATGAAAATCCCTATCAAGATCTGCTACATAACTGGATTATAGAAGACTAGCAGAACTAAAGAAAATTAACCAACTTGCTTTGGTTAGCCTGCAAGAGACAACAGCCTCTTTCTAGCACCAAACGAGGGCATGAGTAAAGTTGCCGTCACTACTACAAAAATTATCATAACAAACGGTTCAAAAATATCATCGCAGACAGTTTTCTGAACCGTCTGAATTTATGGGTCAGTGATAATCGAAGGTTATCACAAACGGTTTGTGAGCCATCTATGACGAATACAATACAAACGGTTTGTAACTAGAACCGTCTGTGAAAAACACTATCACAGATGGTTCTAAGCAAAAATCGTCTATGATACTCACATATCACAGACGGTTCTATATGTAGAATCGTCTATAATGTTCTTTACAGATGGTTTATACTACAAAATTGTCTATGACAGTTCATTTTATACCTAATTTTTTCTATTTTTGAATTAGCCTCAGAAAATATTAGCTATGCCGTTTGAAAACAAGTAAATACGACAACAAACATAGCAAGAACATTATATTTATATTACAACATTCTATTTATATTACAATCCATCAATACAACATCACAGGACTACAATCCATCATTACAATAGCAATAGAGCAGCAATCCACCATCATAGGACAACAAACATAGCTGAGAACATTCCATTTCCATTACAAATCGAGCAATAGAGAAGAAAGAAAATAGAAGAATCAGAGATCCTAATGGAAGCTTATCCCAGATGTAGCTTGGGTAGACCTTCTTAGCGGCCGCCTCACTGTAAGCTCCCGGGTAGCCCTAAACCCAACAAAGTAGCAACAATAGAGGCTACGATGAAGACCTAAACATCACAGAATCAAATACTATAAGAAACAATGGAGGGAGGAAGTTTAAGACGCATTTGAGGGAGGGGGCAGATGAGTTCGGGTGAGTATTTATAGAGGAGGGAGAGTTACGATCTGTGAGGTGTGGGTTGGTCAATTTCTATTGGCTGGAATTGGGTTGAGGAGGATTGACAGGCCCAGTGGTCAGAGAACAAATTATCACAGATGGTTTGAACCACGAACTGTCTGTAATAGTATCACTGACGGTTTCTTACCAAGAACCGTCTGTAATAGTATCACAGACAGTTTGAACCACAAACTGTCTGTGATATTGGTTATATATACTGATACAACATAAACAACTAGTCTCAAACCTTTTGAGACTAGTCTCACATATTAGGAATGCCTCAACATTTTCAGCAACGACATCCGCCAGATCAAATGATTGGAGGTCTTTATGAACGAGTTACTCACTTCATGTTCATCTCTCCTAACTCATATGCTTATTCTACTTTAATTGCTTCTTTTGAGCCCTGTGATGTCACCTATGCAATTAGTGATGAGTCTTGAATCAATGCCATACATAAGGAGTTAGATAACTTTGAGAGAAGAAAAGTCTAGACCATAGTTGAGCCTCCCTATGGTCACAATGTTATAGGAAACAAATGGGTTTTCAAGAACAAACAAAGTGAGAATGGTATAGTTATAGGAATAATGCCAGATTTGTAGCTAAGGGCTTCGCCCAAGTAGAGGGCTTAGTTTGAGAAGTCCTATGCTCCTGTCACTAGATTAGGAGCCATTAGGATACACATAGCCTTTATAGTTTCTAAGGGCTTTAGGATTTATCAGATGGATGTTAAAACTACTTTTCTTAATGGTTTTATAGAAGAAAAGGTCTATGTTAAGCAACCTTCTGGGTTTGAGAGTCTTAAGTTCCCAAATTATGTCTTCAAAGTATCCAAAAGCCTTGTATCATCTTAAGCAATCCCCTAGAGTTTGATATGACAGGCTTAAGTTATTTTTATTGAAAATGATTTTTAAATGGACAAGGTAGACAAGACACTATTCACCTGTAACACCCTAGGACCCACATTACCCTGGAATGCCACTAAACCACTCTACAGCTAGCCCAAAAATTTCAAGATAATTTATTCCGGTAACAATTTCTAGACATGAAGCATTAAGCGGAAGTATAATCAACTAAGAGAATAAAGATAACGATAACAAGTTCAATAATTGAAACAACCTCTAGCAGATTAATCAAATAGTAGACCACAAGTTCATCATTATTAACTAAAACAATCATCTACGGATAGTTAGGCATTTGGCTAGAATTCCATCGACGTTATTACAGCATGAATTGGTGAACCAAGTGCATTATTTGGTGCCGCTCTACCCATCCCATGAATGCTCAAGAATCACCTGTAGGGGGAAACAAGGGTGAGATAAAAATCTCAGCAAGCAAATTGTTTAACAGGCTATTCAGACTACAAACAAATATACAACATCATTAAAGTATTCACATCTCCACATCTACAATGTGCATCCATATTCATTAACAAGCTAATTAAACTACAATAATATTAAGCATCAATATCCATTTTTCAAATGACCACAATTATTGCCTCAACCATATTTACTACCAGCATTAGTAAAACATTAGCAAATGAATCTTGATTAACTACTTCATATCATCCACCACCACCACTACCAATGACAATAAAGCATTAACATGATTTACCTCACTAACTTTATTATTCCTCGTATCCACAACTGCTATCACCACTTACCACAAGAGAAAAGAATATCATGCCACAATCACAATCCCCTATCATACCACAAGGGATGAACCACAATCTACAATCACAACCACTTTCGTCATACCACAAGTGGCCCTCATGAGCCAATTCCACATTACAACTATGAAATTGTAGTTGTTTGTAAAATGACTTCACCACAATATATTGCACAAGAATGCAAATGATCTTTCCACAATGCAATGCATATGCATGCTATGCTCCATTGCACCTTTACCCAACAAGGTAAAAGTGTGCATCGTGCTACGGCAATGCACGATGCTGTACCGGTACGGTCGCGGCTATAAGCGGCGACATCCACAATGCAATGTCATGACATGTTATGAATGATATGATAATCATAAACCACAAGAATTTAATTACGAAGGTCAACCACATAAATTTCAACCTCGAAGGGATATCAACATGATTAACATGAACATACCCTCAAAGAAACATCAACATAACCACCATGCGTATATAAACTTCTTCCACAATTGGCACATATAGCAACTACCTTATGACTACGAGCAAGTCATTCAAAGCATAACATTCAACTGTTAATTGCTAATATCATCTCATTTATAAGTTATCCATCCATGGCATATTACTTCATATAAACCACAATTAGCTCATTAAGCAAATTACCACAATACTACCAAAACTCATCCAAACATGGCAAGCGATTAATATCTTGCTACCACATCGTTACTTAGAAAGCATGTAATCATGGCATATCATTTCACATTACGAAAATCATGCATATTGCAAGTAGTAAGAATAACGGGTTAAACGGTAGCACATCCGCTATGTTTGCTTGCCTCTGCCGGCGAAGCGACGAGATCACGCGCGTTCAGAAGCAAAACCGCCTATCCAAAAAGGTATCTCTCAGCACCACAAACAGCAATACAATCACGACTCTCAAAGAAAAGGTATCGCTAAGCCCCAACATCCCGCAACAACCTTCCCAGCATAACGGTTCTACAATCTTCCTACTGCAGCGGTACTGCTTAACATTCTGGTTCTTTTACAAAAGCTAGATTACTGAATTCCCTATCTTTTTCTCAATTATGACCAAAAATTTAAAAATCATCTTCTACCCCTAATTCCCCTCAACAAGAAATGCCCCTGACCGCGCCCGATGCAGCGGGATTCCAGACCCTGGTACATCTACATGACACAGCCAAAAAATCTGAAAAAATACAGTAGATGCGTATCGTCGTGCTCTACGTTTTTCCTTTTGGGGAGACCCTCGGGAAAAATCGTCTTAGGGGTCTAAACCGCACGAACATCCGCGCTGCGCGAATTGATCTACAGACAAACAGCAGGAACTCACTAATTGGAGAATCTAATTGCTAATTCCCATCAAATCCTGTGCTATGAACCCTAATTACAGTAAAAACAAAGGGTTTTGGGATGAGGAAAATTACCTAAGTATTTGGGATCACCCCTCTCTTCCACTTCTTCTCTTTCCCTTCTTCTCCTCCTTCTCTTCCTCTCCTTCTTCTCCTTCCTCTCCTTCGCATCCATGGGCAGCAGCAATGGGGAGAGGTGGAGGCGCAGGGAGGAGATGGGGGTGGTGGCCAGGTGGGGAAAAAGGGGAGAGGAGCCAAGGGAGGGGGTTTATAAAGGGGGTGCTAGGGTTTGGGAGGGGGTACGGGCCCCCGTTTGGGCTGTCTGGCCCAAAATGGCTGGCCCACCCCTCCGGATAACCCAAAATCTCTTAATTAATTATTTTAATTCTCTTTTTATTATTTTAGACTATTCCGAAGAATTTATTTTCACCTCCCGCGATTTATCGAAAATCCGGGCAACTCCGCGATTAATTTAGAAACCGACGCCGAAACGACGTTCAGGATATTACATAGGCATGGTAGTGATCTCCTCTTGGTTCAAATCTATGTGGATGATATCATCTTCGATGCCTTATCTCATGCTTTAGTTTCTAAGTTTTTAGATACCATGAGTAGGAAGTTCGAGATGAGCATAATGGGGAATTTGACTTACTTCCTTTGATTCCAAATCAAGTAGATGAAGCAAGGTACATTTGTGCATCATGCCAAGTACACCAAGGACCTACTTTAACACTTCAACATTGGGAGTAGTAAGCCAATCTCCACCTTGATGGCTTCTACATTGAGCTTGGATTCGGATGAGGATGGTAAGGTTGTTGATCAGAAGGAGTACCGCGGCATGATCGGATCCCTCATCTACCTCATGGCATCAAGGATGAACATACACTTCTCAGTATGTCTATGAGCTTAATTTCAAGCTTCCTCTCATGCATTTCGCTGCCAAGTGGTGAAGCGCATCTTCAGGTACCTCCAATCTACCCTTGAGTTTGGACTTTGATACTCCTTTTCTTTCTACCTCTCTATTCATGCTTTCTCAATGTAGATTTTGGGTGTTGTAGGATAGATAGAAAGAGTATCTCAGGCACCTATTATTTTTTAGGCATATCTCTTATCTTTTGGTCTTCTACGAAGTATTCTTCTGTTACACAGTCTATAGCTGAGGTTGAATATGTAGCTGCTGCCAATAGTTGCTCTCAGATTCTTTAGATCTCAACTACTCTCAGGGTCTTTGGGTTACATTTAGATAGTGTTCTACTCTTCCATGATAATGTGAAACATGTTGAGAATATCTTTGGTTCATTTGTGTTGAATAATTGGCAATCGTATCGAGTTGAGATTTGAATTTGTGAATGTTTGCAAATTTTTATTCTTGTTGTCAAGGGGAAACGATTTGACAACTATCCTGGAGAGGTCTGACTACTGTTTATGGGCAGTTTGACTACAAGTCTGGTGTGACTGATCTTTGGGGGCGGTTGGCCCACCAGTGTAGTATGACCATCTTTTAGTTGGTGGTAGCAATTTTCAGAGAGGTGCTCGCTTGTGTGCAGTTACAATGTTCAAATAGGCTTTTATATTAAGTGAGTCACTTTGGAACTCCTTAGCATATTTCCTAACTGACTTAGCATCTTGACTCATTTTGTACTTTTTCTTGTTGTGACTCAAATTATGATCACTCTAGCTATATTTGTGATTTGAGATAGCCTGGCATGTTTTTAATCCATATAGTCACTTCTAGCTAGTCTTGGCTTGCTTTCCTATATATGTTCTTACATGATTCTGCAAGCTAAATACCATGGCTTAGTGAAATACCTTTTAATTGACTTCGATAATTTTCAAAGCTCCCAGTCCAACTAAAATCTAAAAAATTACCTAAAAATAGTTGTGTTTTGTCTCTTAGCCTTCATTAACTCCATCCCTTCTTTACTTGATGAATTCATTACCGAAGACAGAGAAATTGTGGCAAAAAATACAAGATTTGGACTACGGGGGAGAAAATGAGGGGGTTTTTAGTCTTTTAAGCTTTATAGCAAAAAAACTTGATTTTCTTGTTATTTTCTCACCATGACCAAGGCTATTCTAAACACTTGTTCTGTCATATTGATGTAGAGTGACAAATTTCCCAATTCTTGGTGGAGTTAAAGAGTTGTGCAGCAAACGTGTTCTTTCTAGTCCTTCACTTCAATTATTGCTCACTTGGTCATTTTCAATCCATTCTCCATCTCTTGGACCAAGCTAAGTTCTCTTTTGTAAAATTCTCTTCTAATTTCTAAAATCAACTCAAATTTGCATTTTTTTAGTAGTTTCCTATGTGTTCATCAAGGGGGAGATTGAGAGACCACGTAAAAGGTCTACAATATGTTTGTGATGAACAATTGACATTTTGGTTGAGTTAAAATTGAATTTTGTGAAAGTTTTAGAAAATTTAGATTTCAGAGTTACTATTAGGTTTCAAGTGGTCTGACCAGACCTAGGATGGTGATCAGACCAGCCTTCACTTGTTTGTTAGGTTTTGTGCTCGGCATCTTACCGCCATCGGGAAGGCAGTATGACCAACCTATGGTCATGGAAGTTGGTCATGCAAGGCCAGTGTGGTCGTGAAAGCTGGTTATGCAAGACCAGTGTGGTCGAGGAAGCTGGTCGTACAAGTACAGTGTGGTGGTCGTGGAAGCTAGTTGTGATCGGCCATAGCACGGTAGTTGGGCCAGTGTTGGGCGTTCTAGTCAGTGCTAGGAAGTCTAATCGGTTATGACACAACGATCAAACTGGCTTCTCGAGGGCAAACATATTTAGGGAGTACCCTAAACATGTCTAGGGATGTCCGGAGAGTTTCTAGAGTGGCCAGACATGTCTGGAGTATCCAAGACATATCTGGGGTATTGATGAAATTGGATATTGAGTTGGTTTGAGTGTGAGAATGACTTGGGTGTTGTTGTTTGGTTGCGTTAAGTTGTATGATGTATTGTTTTACTAACATGAGTCAGGTGTATGGGACTTCTACTTGAGATGATTGCTTAGTCTTTGGATGTGCTTATGGCTTGAAGAACATTAGCAGTCAACGGCAAGGGACCGAAACTAGGCAGGAGAGCTGAGGTTCATGCAGTCAAGTAAGTTCGGATGAGAATAAGTGGTTCAAGCGGAAAACATAGAGAAGACAAGGATCGTGAAGGTGAGTTGGTGCATGTGGTGCATCGAGTGACAAGGACGATGCACGTAGAGACTATTTAGGAGAGTCCAAATGTGTAAAGATATAATGGCTAGTCATTAGGCACTATGAGCTATATATTAAAGCATACGAAAATGCTTTGATGCAAAGACATGGTGGGCAATGACAAAGTGGACCAAAACTAAGCTTAGGAAGAGTTGAGGTCTAGAATAGTCTGGGAAGTGGGGTGCAGTCATGGTGCAAGGTGAGGCATATGTCACAAAAAATGAGTTGGACCTATTTACAAGTGAGGACGATTCGGTGGAATCTAAACACGTGAGAAGCTTGGTGAGAAGTTATTAGGGCCACATGGGAGGTGACGGAGTCAAGGGAAGGTACCCGAAAGTTTCGTCGGGGGTTTGTTAGGAGTTTACTAAAATATCGAGTTTGAGCCTTGGACAAAACCATGGTGAGGAGAGACATAAAGAAGTGGTTTAGGTCGAGCTGACTAGTTTGTCTAAGTGGATCAATTGCTAAGATATTAGCAGGTTGAGTCTTGTAAACACATTGAGAAGCATGCATGAGTATGTCAAACCTATGTTAGTGGGGTTTATGTGTTTCCCCATGTGCTTTGCGGGTCGCAACCCACTAAGTTGACTGGTTGACAATTTATGAAAGACATTGAGATATTGTTTAAGTCTTGAGTAGTTTGTTATCTCCCCCTCTATGTGAGAAATCTTGTGTGCGTAAGGGTGGTGTTTTGGGAGTACCTTGTAACTATCTATGTAATCGTGAATCTTCTACTCTACTAATGCCTTGAACAAGTCTCTTCAATTCCATGAACCCGAGCCGAAGAATCTTGTTATTCTTAATTGGTTTAGGTTCTTAATGCCTTGAACAAGTCTCATACAAAATTTAAAAGTTTTGGATGAGAATTAAGCAAGCTCTTGAAATTTGAGTTTTGATTCGAAAGGTTTTTAGTCACTGCTACAGACAGCCTTATCACAGACGGTTCAGAACCGTCATCACAGACGGTTCCCGAACCGTCTGTGTTTATGTGTCAGTGATAATAGGTGGTTATCACAGACGGCTCCCAAGCCATCTGTGATAACTTACATTATAGACGGTTTTTGAGAAAAAATCATCTGTGATAGTCGACTTTCACAGATGATTTTGTATTAAAAACCGTCTGTGATACTCGACTATCACAGACGGTTAATAACAAAGATCGTCTGTGATATACATAATATCATAGACGGTTTTTGTTACAAACCATCTGTGATATGAATCATATCACAGACGGTTTTTAATACAAAACCATCTGTGATATTGTGTATATCACAGATGGTTAATAACAAAGACCGTCTGTGATATCGTTCATATCACAGACGGCTCAGTCTTTGAAACTGTCTGTGATATATATATCACAGACGGTTTTCAACAATGAACCATCTGTGATGGCAATTGCAACAGCAATTTTATTTGCATTTTTTGGCTAGCCTCAGGATATGCTAGCCATGCCCTTTGAAAGCAAACAAGCAGATTACAGATAATGATAGATAAGTTAATTGCAACTCAAAGTGAATTACAGATAATGTAACAAACGGTCAGCAGATCACATACATATGTAGAATGAAAATCATTACACAGATATGAGAAATGTTTCAACATCTAATGTTACACAGATTATATAGAATGCAAATCGTTACAATTGAATCTAATGTTTCAACATCTAATTATCACCATTGCCGGGGTAGAACTCTCTAGCCTTGTTTATGACCCGTGCTACTAGGAATTCAGAGAGTTGTCCATGAATTTCGATGAGTTGGTCAAGATTATATGTACTTTCATCGAAGTCCACCCGCTGTCGCTAGGAGCAATGTTAAGTCATTAATTAGCATATGTGTATATATATACATATATAATCAGAAAATAATAATTATTGGAAAGACCTGACAAACCTCTGAATCATTGATCTTAGTATCCATGATTTCCTTCATATGGCGGCAAACGTAGAATCCATATACGTTGCCCTGTAGCTGCTGATGGCACTGCAAAAATAGAATTACATACATAGATATTGTCAATTCTAGAGGCATTATAATAAAGTGTGATATAGGATTATTGTGTTGTAGCGGGTATCGAAAATCGCATGTTATGTCACAGCGTGTCACTGGATTTGTTGTGTCTTCCTCCTTGAGCAACATAAGCGGCAAACGCCCTACGTGATTCAAAAAAGTTAGCCTCGGCCGTTGCAAACAAAGGAAATATTACAATAGAGTTATGTATGGAGGAAATAAGTTTACCTGTTAATTACTTCTCGCACACGACTGAAGTCATGGTTGCTCCTAAGTAGAGAATTAAGGTATATTATCTTGCTCCACTTTAGTACAATCACAATCAAAATCCAGTGTTGCCTAGTCATGTGTGTCGCCATAGTGATTAATCTTAAGTTCATGCTACATGTAAAGTACAAATGAAACATGTGTGGTAACTAGTGAAGCACTTACCCTTGGTTGAAGGGTACCATGACGTACTCCTTGTCGTTGTGAGCAATCAATTCCCCCGTTATGTAATCTTGCACGAATGATACATTATCGTTGATAGATTTCTCGGAGACCAAGTAAGGGTCGAGGAAACCCACCGGTTGTCGCGATTGCCGAACTTGTTGGATCATGTATCTATATATAAGGAAAGAGTAATAACATTTATCGGTATAACATGAATATAGAACTTCATTGTACAGTACACTTACAGTGTCCAGCATCGTAGAAGTGATGCGTCGAGTTCGTCGAGATGAATAGTAAGAAGAAGTCATCGAATGTCACGATGATGTAGCCCGAGTCGTGAAGGAAATGCTCCTCCGTATATCTCAGAGTGAATGCACTCTGCTGGTGTGGCTTCATGTTGGACTTCTGCATGTACCAGGCATACAATGTATTGCAAACCAAACCAAGCTGGGGTAATTGTGAGTCAGGGACCAACGACACTCCTAGAATGAACTTTCATGGCTCGAGACGAGCCTTAATTTTCTTCGCTTGAGTCTTAGAGCCTCGCTTATGACCCGTTTTCGGTGGTGTCTCGGCGGGAGCCGATGCAATAGGCCTCAGAACCAAAGCTGGAGGTGGAGCCACCGGATCTAATGTGACAGGTCCAGGGCTATGTCCCTCTTGGGACACTGGATGTGGAGATCGTGGCACAGACAAGTCGACGGCGATGTCCCTCTTAGGCCACTGAATGAATGTGTGGATGGCATCCTCTAATGTCTTAATCTCTTCGTTTGGGGGCTTCTCAAGAGGGACGGTCTTAAAAACACCATTAATCATGTCCACCTGGACCTTTATGAAACCAGTCTCTACTTGTACACCATGCACCTGCGTCCCTGACAGCAATGGATACACCATCCCCCGCCCAGCGTCAACGGGAATATAGCTAACAAACCTGACTCTGAGGATGTAAGGCATTGGCTCCTACATAATAACACAAGATGAGTTAAGGCGTCCACTAGAGATATCTATGTAGCATTCTAAAGAGGTATATTACCTGAACGTCATCGATAGGTAAGTGGGCGTCGCTATGTTCAGTAATTGGAGTGGACGCGCAGCTACTGCGACGTTGAGGGGATGGAACTTTCAAATGTTGGTGGAGTGACCAGATGGAACTTTCACACCATGTAAGGACTGGCACAGTTCAGTTCTCTCGGACTTAGACAGAGTGTAGCTAGCTGGGGGAAGGTACGTCCGGCCTCTATCGGTCTCTATCAATGCTAACTCGGTCCTAATATTCATAGCGACCAAGTCACGCCTTGCGTTAACACCATCCTTTGTTTTATCAGGAATATTCAGTAAGAGATCAATCAAACTGTCACATGCATTCTTTTCTACGTGTATGACATCAATGCAATTGCGAACTTCTAAATGCTCCCAATAAGGCAAGTCCCAAAATATTGACATCTTTTTCCACTTGTTCTTTCTCAATTTACGTCCCTTTTCAAGCATAACGTTTATATCGTTGACCATATCATACACCTGTTTCCCGCTAAAAGGTCTTGGTACCGAGTCATCCTCTTTTTTCTGTCAAATTGTTTCTTCATCTTGCGGTATGGGTGATACTTTGAAAGAAACCTACAGTGATGCATGTACACAGTTTTACACGAGTTGTTCAACCACACACTCTCAGTATAATCTAAGTAGTGCAGACACGCTTTGGCTCCTTTTGTACTCAACCCTGACAGGTTACTAAGGGCAAGAAAATTATTAATGGTGCAGAACAACATGGCGCGTAGAATAAAGTTCTCTCGTTTGTCCGTATTCCATACATGTACCCCTTCGTTTCACAGTATTGCAAGATCTTTCACCAATGGTGCTAAGAACACATCAATATCGTTGCCAGGTTTCTTCGGCCCTTGGATAAGTAGTAACATCAAAATACACTTTCGCTTCAAACATAGCCAAGGAGGAAGGTTGTACATGTACAGAGTCACGGGCCAGGTACTATGTCGGCTGCTCATGTTGCCAAAATGATTCATTCCATCTGTACTCAACCGAAACCTTATTTTTCTCGGTTCCACACTAAAATCTATAAACATCCTATCAATGTTTCTCTACTAGGCAAAATCAGCAACATGTCTTATCATTCTGTCTTTCGTACGCTGCTCCTAGTTCCAACGTATCAATCTTGCATCCTTGCGGTTTGCAAATAAATGCTTCAAACGGGGATTACAGGAAGATACCACAACACCTTAGCAAGAGGTCATTGCTTCACCTCGATGCCCTTCCCATCATCAGAGTTATTTTTACACTTGTATCGGGATGCTTTGCACACCGGACAAACATGTAAGCTAGCATACTCTTTACAGTACAGGATACAATCATTCGAACATACATGTATTATTTCTACTTCCATTCCTAATGGACAAAGAATCTTCTTGTCTTGGTAGGTGGTTCTCGGTAACACATTTCCCATTGGAAGCATGTCCGCTAGGAGACTTAACAATGAGATGAAGCTCTTGTCGGACCAACCATTGCTTGCCTTCAATTTTAACAGTTCTAGAACTGATGACAACCTCGTGTATTGTGGCTTGCAGCCCGAGAACAAATGTTTCTCCGAGTCCTCCATCAAGCCCTCAAATTTACCAAACTCTCTCTCACTATAGTTCCCTTCTGCATCATGTAACATCTGATCCAGATTGTCATCCTGCGACCTATCCTCATGATCAAAAGAATAGTTCATAACTGGCATATCATTGTCTCCCTCGATTATGTCGTAACTACCTTCTTGTGTTCTCTTCTCTTCACCGTGACTGGTCCAACATTTGTACCCTTTTCTGAAACCCATTTGAATCAAGTGAGCTTCAATCTGCGCTGAGTTGCTAAACATCTTGATATTATCACAATCAATGCATGGACAGTACATATATTTTATCCCCTTCTTCAACATATCCAGCTCGGCCGCTCTTCTAAAAGTAGACACGCCATTAATGTACTCTTCACTCATACGGTTCTCAATGTACATCCAACTTCGGTCCATCTACGCTACACAAGTAACAAATAGGTGTCAAAAATGATTATTACCGCTACTACATAGCAAATCAGACTAGCTATATATACTTACATTACATGATGACACGCATATATATATATATATATATATATATATATATATATATATATATATATATATATATATATATATATAGCTAGCTAGCTAGCCACGTATTCATGACATAATAATGTTAAGCAAGAATATATTGAAGCTAGTGAACTACGTACCAGTACTTACCCATTCTGAAATTGAGCAAACTAACATTATCTTTCTAAACCTAGCTAGCTAGCTAGATCTATTACAAAAATATGCATGTATATAAGTTATTAAAAGTAATTGAGTACTAACCTCTGATCAAATCACTAAGAAGACGGCGATATGTTTTCACTCCGAACTCCCTAAAGACGGCCGCCTTGCTCCACCGATGCAGCGCAATGAAGACAGATCTGTGTTGACATCGAGCAAGTACACCCAATAATTAATAGTGCAGATTATCATAGACGATTCCAACCACAAACAGTCTATGAAACAAAATATCACAGACGGTTCGTGTTAATAACCGTCTGTGACTTATCACAGATGGTTATTAATACGCACCATCTGTGATAATGAATATCAGTGACGGTTTGTTATACGAACCATCTATGATGTGTCGATTATCACAGACAGTTCGTAATAAGAACCGTCTATGAAAGTTCACAGACGGTTATCAACACGAACCGTCTGTGTTGGCTCGATTATCACAGACGGTTCGTATTAAGAACCGTTTGTGAAAGTTCACAGATGGTTATTAACACAAACCGTCTGTGTTGTCTGAATTATCACAGACGGTTTGTGTTAATAACCATCTGTGAAAATATTACAGCCGGTTGGTAGTATGAACCGTCTGTGATAGTTTAAGCACAGACAGTTCTATATGAACCGTCTCTGATGTACCCGTTCAGTATAGCCTGTTTTGTAGTAGTGAGTCTAGAAACAGAGGACTGGTCATACTGGCCTTGGACCTACGGTTAGAGCGGCTCCAGTGGTCAAATCGTACCTGCCTCTATGGTTGGCGGTTTGACTAACCCATCTATGACGGTCTGACCGGTCTTAGAATGAATTTTATTCAAAATTTTGGAAAAAGAAAAATCGGAGAAAAGTTTAAAAGCCCCTCGGGCCAAAACTCTCTCCGGCCCACTCCACCGCCGCCACACGTCAGCCGCACAGGCCGCCCTTTCTCCCCTTCCCTCGGCCCGACCCAACTTCCCTCCCCCTCTCCGCGCCCGAGCCGCTCTGCCACTCGATCGGCCGCCCGTGCATGTGGCAGCCATCGCCCGCGCAGCCGTGCACCCCGCATCGTCTGTTCCCACCCCGCCTCACCTCAGCCGCCTGATCCGCCTCCCTATGACATATGTCGCCGATCCGTCCGTGCCCCGCCACCCGCACTCCGCCCCTGCCATGCGTCGGCACCCCCATTATCGTCTCTGAACCGAACCCCACGACCACCACCGTGACCGAGCCGGTCATCCTCGTTTTGCGTGCTTTAAAACCCCGCCGCCCCCTCGGTTCGTGTGCACTCCTCGCGCCGTCCCGCCTCCTCTTCGCCGCCGTCTTCTGCATTGGCGTCTGTGCCCGAGCACTCTCGCCGACAACCGAAGTGTCGCCGCCGTCCCCGTTTCCACCGGTGAGCACGACCGCCTCCTCCCTCCGCCCGCGTCACCAAACTGTCCCCGCCGTCGCACCACGCCGCGCCCGACCGCACCTCGCTCGCCCAACCCCTCCCGCGCCGGCCTCGCACGCACCACGCGCCGCGGGCGTTCGCCATGTGTCGCCAATCTGTCGGCCGGAGCCTCGCATCACAGTCGCCACTTTCGATCTAGATCACCGGCTCAGATCCAACCCCGTGGCACTCCCGATCGTCGGATCCCGCCGCCGCACCCGAGCAGTCCAAGTCAGCCCTACCTTTGTCACATGTCATGCCACATCAGCGCCACGTCAGCCAAAACCGAGCTCGAGCGCCACATCAGTTGCCACGTCAGCATCCACGTCTGCCGTGCCATGTGTCAGCACCAAATGCTGCCATGTCAGCCCTAGGTCACCGCGTCAGAACCTCTCCTCCGCGCACACTGTTTCGTGGACCGGGTTCACTGTAGACCGGTTCTTTCATGCGCTGGGTTCACAGTACAGTAACTTTTTTTATTTTTCCAGAATTTCTTTTAGATTAAATCTTCCGAGAGCCCATTCTCCTTCGTCCTAGCTCCGATTGACCCCGTTCTTTTTTCTAAATTCATATAAAATCGAGCTCTAGCTTTTGGTTCTAGTTTCAAGATTTTTGGAGTTCATTTGCTTATTATTTTATGTGTTTTTGTTGTTTTAGTCGTTTTCTCTCTCATTAGATTCCGATTCCGGAGGAGCAGGAGCGACACCAGAAGATACCAAGTACCTTGCTGAGCATAACCAAGGTAAGTCCTGTCCTTTGATCATATTGAACCCAGTTTGTACTCTATTATTTAATTATTTTGTTTCAATTTATCTTGCATCGCTATTTTAATACAAACCTTTGGACATGGTAGTTATCGTCTGAAGGATCGGAAATGGCAACAGAGGGGAGGTGAATGATGCCCTTTAAAAACCTCGCCCTAAGTATTCACACACAAATTTTTATCTCCAATACTTATGAAGATAGAAGAAGGAAAGAGCTCACTAGCAACTGAAGAAACAGACCGACAACCAAGCAAAAACTAGAGAACACAAAGACCCACTGAAATTCGAAAAAGACACACAAACTAGAAGCTGAAAACTGCACCTACAAAAACTGTAATCATCATTATCAAACTTATAACCAAACAGACTGCAGTTGGCCAAATATGTCTGACTGCCGAAGGACTGACTGCAGTAAATGGATTGGCCTAACTGGGAACTAAACAGAGAACAATAATTTCAACTCTGCCAACTACAAATGCTGCACACAAACAATCAACCAAAAACAGCAAAGACTGAAATTCCAGAAAAGACGATCAGAGAGCTAAACTTGGACTGCAAGTAAATACATTGCTGCCAAATAATAACTGAAAGCTGAGAAAGAAAACTGAAAAACAAAACTGAAACTGCAGTCAAAAAGAGAAAGCAAAACTGAAAGCTGAAAAGAGAGAAAAAGCTGAAAGAATTCTGCAGCAAACAAAAACCAGTCCTAACCGAATGGAGACTGCACACCAGGAAAATATATCCACTCACTGCTGAAAACTGAACAGCAAGAATAGACCAATCTGCACCCAACCGAACAGCAAGAAGGTTCTTGAATTAGTGCTGTTTTTCTCAGGCCAAAAGAGCAAGACTTTAGTATAAACAGCACCTAGACCTCAGGGAATGACCACTCGGAGAACTGGCTGATTTCCAACAGCAAAACAAACCTGAAAACTGCATAATACGTGCTGATTTCCAAGAGCAAAACAAACCTGAAATCTGCAAGTGCTGAAAACGGGAAGTAGAGGTCAAGAGGCTTGTAGTTATTGACACGCTTGAGAGAAAGACTTCAGATCTAAAAGCAGAGAACACAAGCTAAAAACAACTTCTTGCTAGGAAATCAACAACACACACAAACTCTGTCTCTACACACAGAACGCCTGAAACAGGAAGAGAACAGAGAAAGTATGGGAGCAAAACTAAAAACCGAAAATACTCTTTGATTTAGCATTTTTGCCCTTGGGATTGGACTGGTCAAAGAACCTTGAGGCAATTTTCCATCATAGAGCGGCAAGGATTCAACTGAAACACAAACAGGGAAGAACTGAACAGCAAGAATCAAAGAGCGAACACAATTAAACAAGGAATAAAAATAGCATCTCAAACAAGAATTTCACACAAGGATTCAAAGAGAGATGAATGATTAAAACGAGGAATGATTACAACTAGTTCACACCATCTCTCAACTCAAGAACTAAACTCACACATATGGAGAGAAACAAATGAAACCCTAACTCCACTCTCTCAATCTCTCCCACTAGAGAGCACCTCTATTTATAGCCTCCACTAATGGGTTTACAAACCACTTTACCCATTAGATCACAACAACTCATAGCACTTTATCCATTATCTCCTAACCAAATCCACTTCCTTTTGTGCAGCCTTGCGCATTTACCAAAATGACACTCCTACACCTTCCAGAAAGTTTCCTCCTTTCTTGCCGTCCAAGCTTTGCGCAACCACTTCGAGTCATCGCCGTCTTTGACACATCCGACCGTTTTGACCTCAGCACCGCCTGTGCTTAGTCCGATCACCCCGTGTCTCGCCACAACTCCGTCTCAAAATTCTGCAACCATCACAGACAAGAAAACATATCACATAGCACCGCACAAAATATTATAATTAAAAAATTAGCATTAATAAAATGCCCGAGACAAACTCATACTTTCCAGAACATATGTCAATTATTCATCACACAACTGGGGTTACCTCCACATGGTCTCACATCGTCCCAATTTGAATTACCTCTCCTTGACAATTTGAGTACCCTGATGTCATTGTCACCATAGGTTGGGAAAGTATTTAGTGATGCTATGTTAGATGTCACACGGGAGTTACGATTAGTATGCTTAGCCATGCTTTTAGTCTCGATGAGTTCATCATCACATGCGATTAATTAATTTAACTTAATGAGATATTGAACCGTGATTGGAGCCATAGGGAATCGTGGTTGGAGCTATAGAGAACCGTGGTTGGTACCACAGCTATAAAATTTATGCCATGACATTGGTGTATCATTGGCGGTGGTTATACAAACTTAGTTTTCACTTGGGTAAGTGATCGTGCAGTAAAGGGGGGAGTGTAGATTCACTTCATGAGATGTGGAAGTCTCGCCTGGGTAATGTTAAGGACTTAACTTTATGCGCTATTGATTTGAGTTTTACTGCGTAAACCATATGTCTAGTATGGGATAGACCTGGCTAATTGATTTGGGATATTTCAACTTCAATCTCACCATTGTGATGAGCATGGTTGCTGATTTCCATGTGGCGCAAGAGGGGGCAATTATCGACTAGGTTGGTGCCTACTCGACAGCGAAACCTTAGCGGGCGGGATTGAGTTGAGGTCGAACTTTGTAAATGCCTTGTTGTAATTTTCTTAACACGAGGCTAATCACATCGTATGGGTACAGTTGTGCAACCTCTGCAGGGTATAAAACTATTCAAATAGCCGCGTCCTCGGTCATGGACAATGCTCAGTGATTTCACACGAGGTATAGTGTAACAGCCCAACTGTTTATTTTAAAAATAAAAAACATTTAATTTAATTTAAAATAAAACATTTACATTTGGTTACTTAAGTTTTTAAAATTTATTTGCCTATTTTTCTGTTTTAAAAAGGGGTTTTCTTGAGAAAAGTAATTTAAGTAAATAAAATAAAATAATTAAATAAAGGATATTTTGAATTTCTGTATAAAAACTAATTCAAATTAATTATTTGAACTCATTTGGCTTTTAGTTGGACTTTCTGTGAATTGTGTGGTTTTAAAATTTTAATTTCAAAGTTAAATAGTATTTTATCATGAAATCTAAATACCAAAATAAGTTAGAGATATTTTCCCTAAGTTATTTTACAATTATAATAATTTTTCAGAATTTTCTAGAAAATAAAACTCCCTTTTTAAAGTTATTTTGTGTTTATATAAAAACTAAATACCATTATGTGTTGAAAATATTTTATTTAAGTCTAGATTAGTTCTAGAGGATTCTCTGAATTTTTCTGGAATTGTTGAAATTTATTTGGTATTTTTTCTGAGTATTTTAAAGCTTCCTAAGTATTTCTGAAAATCCTTAAAAAGATTTAATCCCTAAAACCTTCCCTAGGCTGACAAGTGTCACCTTCTGGGCCGTCCCCGCCGCCAGATCCAGTCCCAACCGTCCAATCTCACTTAAAACCCCTCTCCCCGCTTTTCCTCTCTCCTTGGCCGACACTTATTACGCATCGACCGGCCTCCTCCCCGCCGATCTAATCTCATCCGCCCATAGCCACTTACCGCTTCACCGCCTCCCCCTCCTCTCTGGCCGACACGCGGCATGATATGAGCCGTTCGCCGTTGTCGGATCAAATCCTTGCCGCTCACAGCCACTTACCCCTTAGTCCGATGTCCTGACGACTCAGATTTAATCTCAGTTGCCAATTGAAATCTCGGCCACCCTCTTTCACTTACCGGTTCATCCACGATCTAACAGCCATCCTCTTTTCCTTTTGCCACGCGTTAGTAGATCCGAGCCGCCACCTTCTCTTTCCTTTCTTTTTCTCTCGCCGACAGGTGGGGCCGACTTGACAGAGCCGTCTTCTCCACCCCTTTCTTCTTCCTCGGCCCGCCGACACCGCCGCCATTACCGCGCCCACCGAGCTCCGCTATTTGCGCCTCCCGATCGTTTCATTCCGCCATTAACAGTCGTAATTGTTCCCCCATTCACGCGCATTCAATCCCTGCCATTACCCTTCGGATTTAATGCCCATTTTGCCTGTTGGAAGCTAGTAATGGCAGCCCTAATTCCAGTGAAGCTTTTACACCCGTGCACTGCCCCTCGGCCTATATAAAGCCTTCCCCGAGCACTTTTTCCTCACACTGCCTCTCCCTCGCTCTCCAATTCGGGTGTTTGAGCCTCAAAAACCTCCCCGCGCCCTTTCTTCTCCACCGGCCTCAATCATCTCCGGCGAGCAATCGCCGTCGCCTCGGGCTACCTCGCGCCTCGCCGACCGCACCACCAGCTTCTCTGTGCTTCGATGATCACCCGCCACCGCTTCTCCGAACCTCTTCACCGCCAGAGCTCCTTCGCCATCGATCGCCTCCCTCCGCCGCCGCTCCTCACCATCGACAACTCGCTCTGGTCACCCTCAGGCTTCCTAGACGGTACCCTCGAGCTCCCCTCACGCCCCCTCTTCCTTCCTGCACCCTCGGCCGGCGCCGCCGCTCGCTGGAGCACCGGCGACCTTTGGGTCCCGTGCACCTCCCCTCTGACGGCCGTGCCACGTCGACGGTCGCGCGCGTGTGGCGGCCGCGTGGCAGCCGTGTGGCAGCCAGTCGAGAGAGCGGGCGCGTGGGAGAGACGGGGCGAATGGTGCAGATGTGCACGGGTAAGAGCGGCGGCGGGGATCTCTGCCGCGTGGCAGGTGCGGTTAGGGTTTGAGGGAGGCGGCGGTGGAGTGGGTGAGGACGGGGCATTGTGGGGCCGGGTTGGGGCTGGCGCGCGGCGCGGCAGGGGCCGACGCGTGGCCGATGGGAAACGGGCTGAGGGAAGATGGGCCGGAGGGGTTTTAGCCTGGAGTGTTTTGTGATTTTTCCTGATTTTCCTTTTTAATAAATTCAAACAAAATGCTAAAAGCTCCAGAAAATAGCTAATAAATCCCAAAAATTCACCAAAAATACTAGAAAATTCCTTGAGAGACAAGGAACTCAAATAAAATAATTTAGCTTATGTTAATGTTTATTTTATTCATATTAAATTCTTTTAAATTCTAAAAATTTAATTTAAGCTTGATTAAAATTCAGAAAAATTCTAAAAATTCATTTTTAAAATTCAGGCTTTAAAAACTTCTGATAATCAGGATGTTACAGTGCTACACACACACCCCATGTAGGACCGGCAATGGCAACAAAGGGGGTAAATGATACCTTCTCAAAATCTTCTCCCAAGAATTGAGAAATTTTTCACTCCAATAGCTAAAGAGCTAGGAAGATAAGATTTAATAACCTAAATCCAAACAACAAGACTATACAATGTGGATCCATAAATTCAGCACCAAACTGATCTAACTATCACCGGAGGTACAGTATGACTAGCGAGTGGTCTGATCGGTCACAAACCATTGATTTGACTAGGCCTAGGAGCCGTTTGACAAAAAATCTACTCGGGCCATAACCACCTTTGGTGAAAATTTCAAAATCCATATTCAAATGAAGTGAAACTTTACAAAAAAAAACCTTATTGAGGGACTCAAAAACATATTCCATCCAAAGATCACATGAAACTTCACCAAAGTTCTAACATTTTCTCAAAATATGCAAGGTTGCACAAAAATTGAGCAAATTTCACAAACTTGAGAAATAACTTGCTTGTGGATTAAGAATAGTCTAGATGGCTCTAAATGAGTTCCTAAATATCACAGCAAGCAAGATCACCCAATGATTCGTCAAGAAAGGCTCCAAATCAAGCAAAAATGGATAACTTTGAAATACTGCAAACCACAGTGTCTAGATAGATAGGATTTAATCTACATAAGGCATCTCCATCACTTATATGTCCTTGGCATGGAGCAAGATCAAGAATGGGAGAAATGAGGCAAAGAACCAACAAGAATAAGAGCAAATCAACCAAGGCGAGAACACTTCATGAGAGATGAAAAAAGTTGATCTATTGCTACTTAAAGATGAAGGTTTCATAGCCACTCCATAAGGAGGACAAGAGTACATACCACAACATTCACTCTTCTCTTTCAAACCCAAACCGTAGAACTTAAGAATAAAATGGTTGGGAGAGTTGGCATGTAAGCTTCCATCCCCAACCCATTAAATAGACATGGCAATCAGCCCACATTTACCTACTGGATATTATCTGCTAGTACAATTGGGGGAACCCATTAACTCCACACAACATAGGTTTTTCACTCACATTAAACTCATGCACGCTTTTTAAAGAACATGAACCTGAACCCGCTAAGTCATTAGACTTTGATACACTTTATCTTCTTAGCATCTCCTTAATCTAAATTTCTTTCCCAAGTATTATGGTTTTGATCCAATGAAGTTTCTAGTATTTGGCCAACTACCAAAATACCCTCACCTTAACCTAATCTTTTCCTTTTCTTGCAAGAAATCGCCATGTTTGCCACATGTAGCTGTACCATTAGCTTACCATGCATCAGCAAGTCTCTTCCGTTATGGTTCCCACCGGACCATGTCTCACTTGGACCAACCAAACCACTTAGTGCAACTCATCGCTCGAACTTCCCTTTCATCATTTCTTGTCTTCCTTGTGCCATGCTTGAGCTCAATAATCTTACCCAACATATTTGACTATTCTGGATGTCAGCTCCTCCAGAAGCATAGTCCCAACTATCGCTGTTGATCATAGTTGACTATAAGCATCCCTGTATATCCAAAGACTAAGAAATCATTTCTCGGCATAAGTTCTTCACAACTTAATCCACATTAGCTTAAACATACTTGATACCACATGAATGCATTGACTTAGGGCAATTCAACTCGATTCACAGTCAAATTCACAACCGAATTTCAGAACTAGCCAGTGTGACCACCATGGGCCTGTTCTTTACGGCTTCTAAAAGCCGCTTTTGACTTTTGCTACAGTAACTAACTTTTAAATAAAGTATTTTTTTAAGATGAGGTCTACAAGTTAATTGTAGTACACGTTAAAAAACTAATATCTGTACCATCAAAAATCGCAAGCGAGTATCTCTCTTTCCGCAATCTCTGTCGCAAACAGCCAAAAAGCCATCAGCCGCAGCCGAAAAGAACAGGCCCCATGTACGACCAGTCTAGCCTCTACGTACGGGCTGTTTGATTGCCACCTACTAACCAGTTAGGCCGGTTACAGCAATCTAATAGCTCAATAGGGCCAATCTGACTACCAGAGGCCGAAACCAGTAGATTAAAAATCTAAATCTTTTGCAAATTTGAATTTCAACTTAATACACATTGACAATGATTCATCACAAATATTCTTGAACCTTCTCATGAGGTTCCTTAACCTCCCCCTTGATGAACACATTGGCAATTTCTCTAAAAATGTAAATTTAAGTTGATTTTGAAAATGAAAGGGAATTTTGTGAAAGAAAGCTTAAAGAGGTCGAAATGAATTGCATAAGCAAAAAATGACTAAAAGTACAAGAAATATAGAGAAGCAACTATATAGAACAAGTTTTCCTCAAAAACTTCAACTGCACCAATGAATTGAAAAATCTCATTCTAGGTCTGTTGGGGGAGGGTCTCTACGCCACCTTGGGCCCACGGCGACCTCAGAGCAACGACACCCATTAGGAGTTCTACCACAAGCCAACCTTGGCAGAGTCCACGAGCCAACCCTAGAGGGGGTCTGGAGCCAACCTCGGCCAATGATCGACAAGACAAACTCGATGGAGACCAGAGCCAACCCTAGAGGGGGTCTGGGGCCAACCCTAGACAAGACTCGAAGTTATCCATGAACCAACCCCGGACGGGGCAAAGGATGAAGACACCCCTAGTTGTAAGCTAGGCCATGAGGGTAAACTTGTAACTTCACTCATCCCCTCTCCCCCTCTATAAATAGGACCCTATGTAATGTGAGGGGGGCTATTTTGTAAACCTAGACACCCATATGCAATCGACCTACTCATCGATTCATGTGGTTCTTGTTAGGTCCCTTCGCATCCTCGGTGGTTCTCGAATCTGACCGGGGGTGCTTACAAATGTATTGTCCGATCTTGATCAACAAGAGTTGGCGTCATCTGTGGGGACCTGAGCGAGAAGCCATGCCACCTAGGAAGATGAAGGCATAGAAGGTCGCTAGGTGGGTCCATCCACCGAGAGACCATCCAGACTAGCCCTCCAGATCCCATCTGCGTAGAGGCCCTCTGGACTCCTCCTCGGACCCTATCTGCCGAAGGCCCTCCAAACTATGTATGTGTAGAGGCTATTTGAACCCAGTATGTGCTTAGGCCCTCTGGACTTCAACCTAGAGCCCATCCGTGTAGAGGCCCTCTGAACTCTATTCATGTGGAGACCATCTGGACTCTACCTCGGACCCCATTTGCGCAGAAGCCATCCAAACTCTGCCCCAGACCCCGTCCATGCAGAGGTCCTCCAGACCTCATCTGCATTGAAGCCCTCTAGACTCTGCCCAACTTCGTCTATGTAGAAGCCCTCTGGAACCCTATCCACGCGAAGGCCCTATGGACCCCCCAGACCCTATCCACACGGAGGCCCTCCACACCATATCCACTTGGTTGTCCCAAAACCCCTCCATAGATGTCAAGACCCGAATATTAAATTTGGACCTCTCTACGTATTCCGCACCAGTCTAGAATTACATTAGTGCACACAGTAGAATCATGGATTAAATATTGACCATGGCCATGATTAACTAAGGAGGCAAATTTTATTACTTATTAAAGTTATAACCTTCTGGCCAAGCTTATAAATAATAACCTAGAAGGCCTAACAAAAACTAGCAATAGAAAATAAAGATAAATATAGTGGCCATTCAACATGCCATAGGCAATCACTAGGAAGCAAGATCATATTTCGAGAAGTCATCAAAGAATCCTCCTGCGAGTATCGCTAGCTGATATAATTCTTCTTTAGCAACTAAGCAGCAATGGATGTAGCTGTGAGTACATAGAGTACTCAACAAGTTATTTGTAATAAGATGCAATAAATAATGATGCAAGGCTTATCAAAGGAAGGCTGAATGGTTATTTTGCAGAAAACATTAACATAAGCATGAGAACAATATAAAATAGGTATGGCAATATGAATAATCAAGGCAAGTATTCATTTAACCATAATTTTCAAGCACTGGAATACTATTCTACTATGCACTTGCTTTTTAAGTTGCAACATCCGGTTTGATTAAGAGATGACAATGCAACCAACGCTACTACTCCTATAGCAATTACTCACTCTCAATACAAACCACAGTGATACAAGGTAACAAATCAATGACAACACTCCTACACACTTCTCAAATCCATCATTCTCCCCTATTACCGGATAGTCAACCCTGCTGTCCCAGTACTAAAAACATCATAACATTTTTTACAATTTCTTAGTTGGTTACATGTCCAGATTAAATCATCTAAACCCCCATTTTCAACCCAGAAGATAAATCTATCATCTTCTGGACAGTAGACTTAATAATTTTATATCTTTTAATCTAAACATGCAAATACATTAAACTATGACATTGTGAGAAATTACAGAAAAATATCAACCATTGTATAGTTATGCCCAAAATTCAATTCTGCCATTAAATCAGTTAAGTTAATAATTTTCCACAACTATGTCCAGTAGCAACCTGATACTGAACAGTAGCCTCCCAAAATTTATAACTTCTATTATACTTATCTAAATATTATGTTCTTAGACTTTATGAAAAACTTAAGAAAGTATCTACAATTTTTATGTAGACCAAACACCCAAATTAGTTCATTTACTATTTTTAATCTATAGATTAACACATGTTGCCAAAATTCATATCTCAAAATCTATTCATCTGATCGTTGTAAATAAAAATTCTACAGAAAGATATTGAAATTCTCCATAACTTTTTAGTAGATAAAATTCGCATATTATGCCTATACACTACCCGTAAACATAGAACAACAATACAGTAGATTAAACCGATTTACTATTTGATTTTCCACTAATGAGCGCTTGTTATCTCTTTCTAATTCTAACTCTATTCTCTAAAAAAAATATCAAAATAGAGCGAAATTGTAAATCGTTACCCAGATGAGAACACCAAAATTGCGATCCCTTTCTCACGATTTCTTCCCTTCTCTCTGATCTTTTTCCCCTGGCTGCTCTACTGTTCTCGTTGATTTTCCCTCGGACTTTCCTCCTGGCTGGTGCACTGGTGCTAGCTAGATGGCAACTGTCAGACACATTGCAAAAACAACGTGCGTGCGCTGGCATCAGTGAGTTGGCGCTCGGCGGCCACTTTGGCACTGGCGAGTGCAGGCACATGGTGTTCAATGGTTTTGGGTTATAGGTAAATACTTAAACTACTTTTTATCTATTCTTTTTTATATATAAAGGTTTTGAGCTATTGTAAAAAACAATTATAAGATCAATAAAAGCTTTCACTCTTATACTCTATTCTCTGGTGTTCAATGTGATTGTTGGATTGCTTGGAAGATTATATTGTGTGTATGCATTGCCGTTCGTCGATCTATATTATTTCTCAACACGTTATCAGCACGAAGCTCTACGAGGTGTACGATATGTAAATCACGAATCAATCTATTGTGCATTGTTGTTCTTATTTTTGATCTAGATTGATTCTATGTCTTCTAACAACATCATGATTAGATCAATCTTATATTAATTGTTTTTAGTAACAGACTGATCTATAAATTGTTCACATGATTATTCAACTCTCTAATCTATTAGATTAAACATCTAGAATCTAGATTGGTTTGTATAGATAGATTGAAATCAGAAAAAAAAAAAAGGACATGCATCGCGCTGCTTTCATCCATGGCACGTATTATGTGCATGCATGCAACACCTATATATCCGCCCGCATGCATTGACCAGATAAGCGGTATGCATGTGTCAACTATGCATGCCTGGAGTCACGAATTCTACGAGCGGTCCCCACGTATCGGCCACGCGGCCGCATGCTTTTGGCCTGAAGCAAGGCGAGTCCTCGGCACTGACGCATGTGCCACGCACGCTACACAAGGCAGCACACATGGCGTGGGGATAAGTCTCTGGGGTTAAAGTAAATTAAATAATCTCGCTGAAAAATTAAAAATATCTATAAATTTGATCCTAGAGTTTATCAAAAAAATTACAATTAAGTACAGTAGACTTCTTCTCATAAGATTTATTTTCAAGATTATTTGAGTTTCATTAACCTAGTTGTCTTGTGGCATTATTATTATAAGTTTTCTGGATTTATTTTCTTCAGCATATTATTTCTGCTTATTAATTATTAGAAATTCATTAAAATTGCTAGAAAATTTTAGAAAATTCTAGTAAATCCTAGAAACATAGTTTTTAGGTATGTGAGCTTCCATAAATTTGTGAAACCATAGACTTAGTACACTTTAGGAGCATCATATCTCTTTTATGATTTATTTCTTGGCATTGTGTGATTGGGGATTTATTTAATGGGTTAGTAATTATGAAAATTGCTTAAGTGTCCTAATAATTATCAGAAAATCCCAAGAGATTGCTAGAAATATCTAGGAAATGATAATTTATCAACTGAATAGGTAAAAGTAAATCTATACTATTTACACTCATTTCATGCAATTGAGATTGCTTACCACTTGTTGTCACACACGACCGCACACATGATCACGAGTACCTGGTACTTGTTTACGACCATATCACACATGACCACTCTCACGACCACGAGTACTTGACTATAACCACGAGCACTCGACTATGACCACGTGAACTCAAACACTAGGTAGTCGGTTTCGACCACGATTGCAACTTCGGCTTCGACTTCCGACCATGTACTCAATTACGACAATGAAGCCGTGCTCAAATACGACCACTTGTTGTGGCTGGATAAAGCTAACACACACGACACTTAGGGAAATGTAGGGATTTGTGCTACTCAATAGTTGCAACTTTTCTTAGTTTTCTTTTCTAATTTATAGGATACGAATACAAAGCAAAAACTAAACTTATTGTCTATTCTTACACCATGATTCGTTTCAGCCGCGCCATCCCACATCCAGTGTAAACATAGCTTCACTAACTAACAGGCTAACAGAGAATCACGGCCACGATATGAACATAAGCATGTCTCAGATCACTAGCTTTGATAGAGTAAAATGTAAATGATACGGGGATGGGTCCCGATCTTCTCAGTGAGGAACCGTGGATAGTTGATGTGAAGTAGACAATGTCGCTAGCTGAACACTCGTGCCCATGCACGAACCCTCAACTCTTCGAAAAACGCCCAAAACACACCGGATAGTTGTCGTCGCGCAACCACAAGTTTACTTAACGCCAAGTCCCCAATTCCCAATGGAACGACGGCTTGACCTTGAGTTGCAGAACGAACAATGGATCGCCTAATTCTCTCTCAAAGTCCTCGCATGAACTCTGGTGTTGAAAGAACAAGCAATAGCTATGTTTCAATCTGATGCATAAAACTTGGTCCCCCTCTAAGGATGCAAATACAGGGCTTATATAGCCTCTTGGGACGTGCATAGAGTCCCCCAAACCTAGTACAACTCAACCCTATATGGTTTTAGATACGAACTCTTAAAAAAGGAAACTAGATTTTACAGCCGTCATATTGTTTCGGTCATAACTTTTGATCCGTGCCGAATTTGATGCTGGGGCCAGATCCATTACGTAGCCCTTGAAAATATCTTTCCAACAAGTACAAGAACTCCTGAATCGGACTCCGTTTGTGAAAGTTATGACCTTTTTAGTAACTGCCTGACAGGCTGTCCCGAACCGAGTCCGAATTGAATTCTGAGTTGAATCTGAGTTGGAATTGGATTGAGCACGTGGGAAGTCTGAGTTGGACTTCAAAATAGTGTCCAAAACTTGTGCTCTAAGTTCTTGGGCTCCGTCCTTATACTCTCCCGCCACATGGGCTTTCTTTCCCCCTTCCACATGGGCTCCAACCAACCACATGTGCTTCGTTCTTGTTGGCTCCATCCGCGTGGGCTTTATTCCTTCATGTCTTTAGCACATAATGTGGTTATCCGCTTCCTTTTGCATCTCTATTGTTTTGCCATTGACAAACCTAAGAATACACCAAGTAATAACATGATGTAGTATTTCATCTTTATGAATGACAACATTAAGTATAGTTTGAAATGAGTTCACCTAGCCATATTTCATGCGGCTCAATAATTCTTTTCAGTTGAATAAGATATTTAACGGAAAAGTACAAGACACGTGCATATCCGCATCATCCTCCCCTTCTTCAAGAAAAGCCGTCCTCGGCTTTTGATAACCTGAAATTGTGCTAAACAAAGGATACAACGTGTATGTATGGTATATATATTCGTCGTCAATATTTCTTCGGCTTATATCATCATAAACTTTTAGAGGTGTAGTAAATGAACAGAATAACACATATGCCTGGTATATATAAGAGTCAATTGTTGTGGCATTCTCACTATTTTGCACAAACCGTTGAATATAGCAGCGACTAAAAGATGTATGCATTGCATTATTGTTTTTCACATCATTCTCCCCTCCCATAAAAGAAAGTCGTCCTCGACTTTTCCAAGGACATGGACAGATCCTTAATGAGCAAAATCAGATTTAAATGTGTAGATATGGAAAAGAAAATGTTGAGTGTTTTCCATGCTTCATTGCTACTCGATTATTTTTACATGATTGTACACCAAGAATCGAACAACTAGATTTGTGAAATCTTTCTAAACAGTACGTACTATTGTATAAATTTATCTCATCATGATCATAACATGGCGCAAAAGATTGTTTATCCACAATATGTAATTTCAAGTCAGTAAGCTTATCACATGTAATGCAAATTCCATGAACATAAAATGTGTCATCTACACTATAATCTCCAATCAAATTGAACTTAAACGTGTAGGCATGGGTACTAACTAGTGATTTTGAACATGAAATTTCAGCAACCTTATTAATCACACTAGATAGCTCTCTAGGAGTGTTAAACATGATATAGTATAAAGAATCATTAGGAGATATTCTAGTAAGAACTTCTTTGTAAGTAATCAATTCCACATTATGTAAATTAAGCATTGATATTTCGGAACATGGAGTGTTCAGTTGATCATATGAGTTCTCACAATTACTCACCTTTGCACAATTAAATTCGGCACCACTATTGTTACCTTTATCGTCCTCCTCAGATGATGTAGGTGTTGGGGGTTTAAAATTATTAGGATGCACCCATGGGACAGCAGGTACTTCATCCCGTCCTGTGGTTATCTCCTCCTCATTTGCCTCCAAAGGTGTCGGTTGTTGAATGTTCAATTCTTTATCTTTAATGTCAACCTGCACAATATGAGAAACAACACTAGAAGTAGATATTAATATGTTAGTTTCAGATTCATCCTCCCTTTGTCTATCTTCTTCTTCTCGCTTTTCTTTTGGTGTCCCTCTAACACTCTCAATTTGGATGCTCTCAACCTCACATATGGTGGAATCACACAACTCACTCTTTTTATCACTCTCACTCAATTTGGTTATGTGGCTCTCTTCCTCACATGGGTTGTGGTGTATCTCAGGAGCTATATGTAGTTTTGGAGGACCGTGCACACATGTGTCATTAGCAGGTGCTCCCCCACGTAGATTGTGGTGTGCGAACATGGCACGCAGTTCCAGAAAGTTATTATTGATGGTCGTATGCAATTGTTGAACCTCCTTCTCGAGGTGGTTCAGTTCTGTGTGAACTTTCCTGAGCTCATTGCGCACGCTAGTGTTACCATCAAGAAATTGTTGTTGTAGCATCTCGCGCAATCGAGTGTACTCGGTCCACGTAACCGGCGCCTCCGGATTAGGTGGATCCTCCTCGTGACCGTTCCAAAGTGAATCAAGGACGTCAAATCGACACTTGGGACAGCGAACGACCTCAACCCGGTAATGTATGAGCGTAACCAAGAGCAAGGGAGTACACAAACAGGTGTAGGTGGAGCTTGGACAGGTATGTGTATAACCTATGCAATCTGATATTTAAGGTATTGTAAAGCTAAGTAATGATCCAAGCTAGAGTATTTGCCTATGTGCTGATCCAATTGGTTAAAGAGAAGTGTATGAACGCACACGCAACGATAAATGGGACTTAATGCAAAAAAGGAAATGAGCTAGAAAGAGGCAATCTGAAATTGAGATGAATAAGTAGCTCGTTTTGCACTAAGTACAAGGAGAGACGCTAGCCAATTGCAATAGTTATGAATGTAAGGGCACAAGATTGCTCTATAAGAATAAGTGCATAAGCTGAAAATATGAACTAGGGTTTTTTTCACAGAGTTTCGGCCAACACTTTCTATTTTCACTGTTTCTTGATCAAATCGCAGGAAACTTTCAGCCTTTTTTTTTCTTTTCTTTTCTTTTTCTTTTTTGGCCAAACTAGTGTTGTCTTCCCTTTGCACAAATTCAAGAATTCAGCAAGCGTAAATAATACTCAAGAACAACCCTAACAACAATATCAAAAGCTAGTCTCAATTGATGAAAATATATAAGTGAAGCTCAACTGTAGCAATTCTTTCTTTTCGGTCAGCTAGGGTTTGGCACAAGTAGTGATTTGTTTCTTTGAAGCCAAACCGCAGCAAACTTTCGGTTTTGAAGGAAGTGAATACTATCTCAAACTTTCCCCCAAAGAGAATTTGGATGGATCTCTTGAGAGCAATGTGGACAGCAAGGAATTTAGGATTCAAAAGTAAATGCAATTTACACTTTTTTGTTGCTAATTGAGGAATTCAATCAACAATTTTGTAGGATTTATGTGGACACAAAGATCAAGCTACGCGAAGGAAACACACGGATCAGCACGAAAACAAAACTCTAATGGACGAAAACTTAACAAAACGCACAAGAACTAAACAGATTAAACTACGGTTTTTGGTATTGCAATTTTCGGTTTAATGGAAGATAGGACAGAAAAACGAATCTAACTACGGGAAAGAAGTTCTCACCGAGTAAACCTGGCTCTGATACCATATGATACGGGGATGGGTCCCGATCTTCTCAGTGAGGAACCGTGAATAGTTAATGTGAAGTAGACGATGTCGCTAGCTGAACACTCGTGCCCATGCACGAACCCTCAACTCTTCGGAAAACGCCCAAAATACACCGGATAGTTGTCGTCGCGTGACCACGTTTACTTAACGCCAAGTCCCCAATTCCCAATGGAACGACGGCTTGACCTTGAGTTGCAGAACGAACAATGGATCGCCTAATTCTCTCTCAAAGTCCTCGCATGAACTCTGGTGTTGAAAGAACAAGCAATAGCTATGTTTCAATCTGATGCATAAAACTTGGTCCCCCTCTAAGGATACAAATACAGGGCTTATATAGCCTCTTGAAAATATCTTTCCATGACGAATTTGATGCTGGGGCCAGATCCATTGCGTAGCCCTTGAAAATATCTTTCCAACAAGTACAAGAACGCCTGAATCGGACTCCGTTTGTGAAAGTTATGACCTTTTTAGTAACTGCCTGACAGGCTGTCCCGAACCGAGTCCGAATTGAATTCTGAGTTGAATCCGAGTTGGAATTGGATTGAGCACGTGGGAAGTCTGAGTTGGGCTTCAAAATAGTGTCCAAAACTTGTGCTCTAAGTTCTTGAGCTCCGTCCTTATACTCTCCCGCCACATGAGCTTTCTTTCCCCCTTCCACATGGGCTCCAACCAGCCACATGTGCTTCGTTCTTGTTGGCTCCATCCGCGTGGGCTTTGTTCCTTCATGTCTTTTGCACATAATGTGGTTATCCGCTTCCTTTTGCATCTCTAATGTTTTGCCATTGACAAACCTAAGAATACATCAAGTAATAACATGATGTAGTATTTCATCTTTATGAATGACAACATTAAGTATAGTTTGAAATGAGTTCACCTGGCCGTATTTCATGCGGCTCAATAATTCTTTTCAGTTGAATAAGATATTTAACGGAAAAGTACAAGACACGTGTATATCCGCATCAGTAAATATGCAGTGCAACAGGTTTAAGTCCAACATCCTTCGGGTGGCCAGTCCTCACAATGACTCTCATGCGCCACATGGCGTTGTTTGGGTTTATTTTTAGCGGGCAGGAAATTATGGATTGTGTGCCACTAGAAAATTTTCACTTTGGTTATAAACTGAACACCGATAAATCGATTTAAAAAACTATCCTGATAAACTATTTTGAAAATACGGTAAAGATATAATCCGTAAAACCATATACAGAAGAAGACAGATCCATTACCGTGGAACGAATGCCCGGCCAGACTGTGATACAGAGAGAAAACAAAACCTTAATTTCCAACTCACCGACACGCATGTACACCCCAGTAGTGGATGTATCTTTAATCAATCTTGATTGCATTGCAGGCCCTGCGTGAACATGTGACGCTACGTACTGTACGGTATTAGTACGCACACACGCACGCACGCACGAGTACCACCTGGTGGTCAGAAAAATGGCAGCCTAGTATGCGTAGGCAGGCAGCTGCTAGACATACATAGCTAGCTTGCATGCATGCTGCTCTTTCACAGACTCCGACGCTGGCTGGCCGGCTTGACCACACCTCCAGCTGCCACTCGGATGCGTCGCGGCCTTTTCTCGGCTTTTAAAATTTTATTTTTGATTTTTTATGGTAATTTACTTTTAAATATAATATCATTTTAAGATACAATCTATAGATTAAATCTAATACATACTATAACAATTTCATTTATATTCTATATACTGACATGGTCATAGTAACCATAAGAAAAAAAACAGGCGCTTCATTGCATTTGCATACACGTTCGTTCGTTCGTCAGGTCAGGGCTCGAGAAAAGTGCAGAGAAAGATTTCGGGGGCCCAGGTTACCCGGTACACTGACAGGCGAGACATTCACCATATGAGAGAGAGCTGACAGTGTACATGTGTGTGTGAGGTAGAGATGGCAACTGGCGAGGACATACCCTCAGGTCTGCACAGCACAGCTAGCGCTGACTGAAAGCACAACACACTTTGCAAAAGGAAAGGGAAAGGGAAAGGGGGGGTTCTGACTGACCTCTGATACACTGATCTGATGACAACTACAAGATCGATGGAGTACAAGGGCTTCTGTAGCAGCTGGTACAGACATGGCTGCACAAGCCATGACACATGCATACACCCCATATGCATACACACTGACATACACGCACCACATGTCACATCACACACGCACACAAACACACACATACATGGCCAATATGATGCACCCTGCATGCAGCCAAGTACACGCAGCTGCAGCTAGCTCTGCAGAATCAGTACTATCATACTCTGAATAGTAGAGTATTATCGCCTCTCCCATCTCCTCCTCAAGCATTCTCCCTCCACCTCCTTTCATCACCCATTATCTTTCTTCTCGATCGTCATTCTCCTCCAAACCACGTACTAAATCAAGAGCTAGCTAGCTACATGGATGGGGAAAAAAAAGACAAGAGGCAATCAATTGTCTATGGATGCCAACATACTAGAGCTTGTGCCACCGCAGCTTGGCTCCTCCATCTGAGCTAATGAATTATAAGCTGACACAGGAAATGGCTTCATCTCTTGCTCCTCGTGTTGTGCAGCAGCAGCAGCAGCAGCGATGTACTTATCATTCAGCGTAGAAGTACCAGTGACCCCTTGTTGAGAATGCAGAAGCCGCTTCCCGGTGTCCTCACGGCCGCCGCCGCCGCCGTCGCACAAGAGGCGGCTCTGCAGACCAAGGTCATACGCATTTTCACTGCCGTTATTGACGATAATGTTGCAGAGATCAAAATAGTTGCCATTGATCCCGGAGGAGGAGCTGCACAAGCTGATCAGGCTGCCGCCGCGCCCGGACATGAGTAGGCTGCCACTGCCTGCTTGGCCACCGGGGTTGACGATGTAGGGTGACATCACAGGGAGGCTTCCCTGATCCAGCAGCGCTTGATGTGGCTGTACATAGATCGCCATGGGAAGGCAGCTGCCAGCTTGGTGATCATGAGTACTGACGGCATGAGGAGGGGGAGGAGGTGGCGGATGGAACAAGAGCTGCTGCTTGCTGTGATGCTCCCGCTGTTGCTGTTGCTGATGGTTCGATGATCTCTGTGTAGGAGGCTGCAGGCACATGAGCTTCTTCTTCAGCTTGGTGTTCCAGTAGTTCTTGATGTCGTTGTCTGTTCTACCTGGGAGTTGCGCTGCTATGATGGACCATCTGCATGAATGCATGCATGCGTGTGTATACTCAGCAACCTGCTTGGTACTAAGCTACAATGCTGCCTATAAGCATATATATACCTACTATATATGACAATTTTTGTTGGATATATTTTGCTTGAATTAATATCAAACCAATAACGATCAAAACAGGATTATCGTATTACAAGATCGATCCTACATTAATTAATTTTCGTGTAAAGCTCTTTGTAGCATGATCTTGTCTTCTATAGGTTTGATTAAAAACTAAGCATTCATGCATGAAACAGAAGGAAAAGAACACAAGAATTCTGCATTTGCCGAATTAAGCAGGAGACAACAGGGAAAAGGACTACAGTTCAGCAGACCTGGATCAAGCTGACCCTGCTTCTGTCTGCATGTAGAAAAAGTTAGTTCCATGGAAATTAAAGCCTAACAACTCCCATAGATGCAAAATTCTGAATTTTCTATGTCATAATCATTCCTAATTTCATTCTAAAAAAGAATAAACAACCTATATAATGATACGGGTTCTGTGATTAATCGTTTGCTACGTCAGTATCCATGTGTGTGTATTAGATAGTTACGTAGAAGAAGTTTGAAAAGGAAGGATCAGGTATATATATATAACCAATGGAAGCAATTAGCGAGCTGGTGTGCGTGTGCTAGCAAAAGGGGCCAAGATAGAAAATTAATTAAACATATGCAACTTGAGATCTAATGAAGCAGACAAGCAGCAAGCATGGATAAATATATATGTACGTTTATGCTTGCAGGTACCTGCTTCCAATGCTCGCAAAGAGGTTGCAGATGATCCTATCCTCGTCGTCAGAGAAGTCCCCGTGTTTTATGTTTGGCCTCAGATAATTGAGCCACCTCAGCCTGCAGCTCTTCCCACACCTCTTCAGCCCTGCATATGTACGCTTCAATCGACGAGGCAGGGGCAATCAAGCTAGCTAGGTAGCTAGCTAGTGAATGAATTTAACTAGCGATCATGCATGCATGACACGATATATGATCACTGACCAGCCTTGTGAGGGAGAGCGATCCAGTTGCCGGCAGTGCCATGCTTGTCGATGTACTCCTTGAGCTTCGTGTCCTCCTCAGGTGACCAGGGCCCCTTCTTCACATTGGCCTTGTCACAGCATGGAGCCCTCCCCATGGCGTCTAGCTAGCTAGCTTCGATCTTTAATCTGCAGTCTAGCTGCTTCTCTCCAGCGAAGCTGTGAGCTAAGCTGGATATATAGCACTGAAGCTGGTGTTTGCTTTGTATGCTAGCTATTCCTGCCGCCTCCTCGATCTGCTGGTGATCTTCTCTTCCTTTGGACTAGTTGGACGGACAGAGACTGATAGATAGATGGATAGGACGGAGCGAGGGAGGAGCTGGAGAGAGAGAGAGAACATGTACAGGAAGCCAGGATGTGCATGTGTGGGTGTGCTAGCTGAAGAAGTCAAAGCGGAAGGATGGGCATTATTAATGTCTGGTTTCAATCAGCTCCTCCTGCAGTACGTACCCTCACTCCCTTCCCTTCTTTTCTCCCCCCCTCGTCAAATCGCAAATTGCTCAACAGAAGCTGACTAGCTTTAGACCTCATCTCTCATGAGTAGTCATGACCAACCCGGCCGACCTTCTCTCTCTATGTTTCTGGATATATATATATATATATATATATATATATATATATATATATATATATATATATATATATATATATATATATATATATATATATATATATATATATATATATATATATATATATAGGAAGCCTCTTTTCTACACCGGTGTAGTTACACCTATGTCGTTTCTCACAACGTAGGGAGTATCTCGCAAGAACGGAGAGTATGTACGTATAGTATACAGTATTTAAGATTATCTAGGTAATATGAATAATTTTTAGAGGTAGTATGTATATTTTTTAGACATACTCCCTTTTATGTCGTGATATATGAAGGTATTTATAAAATATGCTAAAAACTATGGACTCCCTTGCAATTTTTCATGTGGTTCACATTGAAATATCTTATAATTAGTATATGAGTATATGAGTAAAGTGAAAAGGAGTATTTCAAGTTCGTTTAGATGGTATATTAGAGGTGGGTGTAATTACACCCAGTGTAGAAAGTATTTTTCCTATATATATATATATATATATATATATATATATATATATATATATATATATATATATATATATATATATATATATATATATATAAAGCAACTAGGTCAAGCTCATTGGCAGTGCAATGACCGACTAATTTTCTTTGAAAATACCGTGATATTTGATTTTTAACTGGATCTTTTATTTTTTATTGCCAAAGAGAGCGAGAGAGTAAAAAATACTTACGTTAAGAAGTTATTTTGTTTAAAATGGCTCTTATGGTAATTTCTATAAATAACTTCTAGAAATCAAAGAGAAACTACTATATTTAAAAACTGATTTCTAAAATTGAAAGCTGTTTGAAACAGAACCTAAACATAAGCAGCATGCTTGGGTGGACAAGTATCAAATTATATCTTACTCTGAAATTATATATACTATATCATTTCTTGTAAGTTTTCTTTGAATTTTTTTGTGTTCCACTCAGGCCTAACGCATACAGAGAGAAGTTATCTGTTAGTGAAAGATACTTACATTCTACTAGTTTTCAAGCAATCAATTGATATACTGTTGATGGCTGATATGTAGTTCTCCATTGGGAACTTTTCACGGTCTAATACATTTATAAAATCTTATGAAACTGAAATGTTATAAAAATATGTGTTATGACAAATCTATTAACATCATTTCAATAGAACCAAACTAAGTATTAGAAAAAATTTATTGGTCAAAGATTACGAGGTTTGACTAGTCAAAGTTAAGAGTACCAAGTATTCTGAAACAAATGGAGTAATATCTAGGGTAAGAGCAAGTGATCACACCATCAAAATTTTGAGAGCTATATATATCTTTGCAGATGGCTACCCTTGTCATACAATATGTCTAAGAGATTGTCTATATATCAATCAACCAAAAATTTGTAGGATTTAAGTCGAATGTAGATCATTGGATCAAATTGACACCTATCATGATGGCTGACACTGTCCGGCTTCTCAACCCTATTTCCTCCCTGTAGTCCTGTCGCTTCCCCTCACCCCCATATGACGGACCGCCGCCCACGAGCCCCTTCGCCTCTTCCTCCTCTACCTAGATCTGCCGCCGCTGCCCCAGCTCTTCTTTCCGTCCTCCACAGCCTCACAGGCATCCTCCACCATGCACCCTCTCCTCCTCCTTTCCTTGATGTCGCCTTCAGCAATGACTTGGTAGCACCTCGGGTGTATCTCCTTAATATTGTTAGAAGTTTGATCAAGTTGCCAATTAGTAGTTTTAACGTTTGAAATTGTTAGTAATAGTCATTTACTCTTACAGTTATAACGTAGTCGGTCAGTTACTAGTCGTAGGACAGTAACGAGTCATTAGTAGTCAGTTACGACTGATCGTGGGATGACATGGTTAATGATTGTAATGTGTGCATTAATAACTATGATTCGAGTGGCCATGTCTCTTTGTATTTTTTGTCCTTTAAATATTTGAATAGAATAAGAGAAAAGCTGCGAGGTTGGTGGCGAAGAAAAACATAGCAGCGTTGAGAAGTGATTCAGACTACCATTCTCCGAGTGTTGATTCAGACTATAACTTCATAATTATAATCAAGTCCTCGTAGTGGTTGTCAAGGTGGGAAGAGTACTTTCTCGTTCAACTCTAAGAGTACCTACTCTGTCAACACTCAGAGTATCTACTCTTTCAACTATAAGAGTACCTTCTCTTTCCAGATTACGAGTACCTTCTCATTCAAGCGTTAAGAGTACTCGGTGGTCTTGTTCGACTTATGAGTATCTTCGTTCTCAACAAGTCGTATCAGAGCTCCATATTTGCTGATTATCTGGAAGACATGTTTTCGTTGTGGGCTCTAATAGCAAGGTAGTCGAGGACTCCACGACAGATCCATCTTCGCCACCTCCGCACTGACCACAGCACCGTGATGATGGTGGTTGCACACCTATTATCCAGCGTGTCGTCCGGGAGACTACAAGCTCCGTTGTCTACCCCATGCTCACACGAATGAACTACAACGACTGGGCATTGGTCATGTGAGTAAACCTTTAGGCACAAGGTCTCTGGGAGGCCATCGAAACCGACGACGCAAACTATCATGAAAAACAGCTCGCGCTGTCAGCAATTCTTTGTGTCGTTCCAGCCAAGATATTGTCTACTCTCACTGTCAAGAACACAGCGAAGGCTACTTGCGAGGCCGTAAGGACCTTGCGTATGGGCATTGACTGCATACGTGAAGCGAATGCCCAGTAACTGGGCAAGGAGTTCAGCAATATCTCCTTCAAAGATAGTGAGTCTAGCGACCATTTCTCAATGAGGATCTCTGGACTTGCCAACAACCTCCACCTACTCGACGATCCCATTCAGGAGGAAGAGGTGGTCAAGAAACTCTTGTAGGTGGTTCCAGACCGCTACCTTTAGGTGGCCATTTCCATAGAGATGCTCCTCAACATCAGCACTAATGAGGATATCACTTCTACTGATATGAACACTCCTCTTGCTGCTTCCATGAATGGTGGGCAAGGTCCAATTACTCGGGCACGTACTCGTCAACTCAACTATCAGGTAAACTCGTTTTTAGGAGTCAATAATATTTTCGCTAAGAATCTGATACTTCCTAAGACTTATGATTTTCTTGTTATTAGGAATCATGGAGAGGAGGAGCCAACTCACAGCAAGAGGAATACATTAAAGACTTCTCCTAATTTGTCCATTTTCACCAATTTGACTGCATTCATCAAGTCTACTTCATCGGACTGACGAATTTAGGTTTATTATCCATGGTGCTGCGACACTTTTTGGGCCGAAGGCCTTTTATCACCACTTAGACTATTTGGACCGGTACTGTTTATGGGTCGGTACTGTTCACGTGAATAGTACCACAACCGTACTATTCACGTGAACAGTACCATGAATAGTACCGTACCCTTTTCATTAGGTAAGTGCGGCTTTCCCCTTCCCTATTTAAGGAGGTCGCACCCCTTTAGTTTTCCTTGGGTTTTTCGTAAGAGATTATTCTGCTTAGCAGTTTCGCTGCACGTCCGGTTGAGGAACCCCAACTTGTGAACTTAATCTTTATTCGCAATGCAATTTCAGATTACATCTTGTACTCTCTTGCTTGTGTTATCGATTCACTTGCAGGAGATAGCCTTCTTGGCGAGGTCAACCGCATTCGGCACGGTTGATAACCATCGGAGCAGTGGTGTAGTGATTGCGAGAGGTTCGATCTATTTTGATCAGAGCTTTTGGATCATCAACGTCGTGTTCTCCATAATCAACTTATCAGTACCTTTCGAAAGATCGGGCCATCGTCACATTAGGTGGTATCAGAGCAACGGTTGCCTATGAGGTAATTCGTCCCTTTTAGATTAGTTTATGTTCATCGTATCGTCCTAAAAACTCCAAACAATTAGTCCACAAAAAAATTGTTTGTAGTGTTCTTCTGCTGTCCCAACACCCCTTGTGCTATTGCAATTTTTCTTTTCAATATTGCTCGTTGAATTTTTGGTTACATCGTCGTATTCAAGTTGCTGATTGCTAGTTGAGTCAGAGTCCAATTCGTCATTGTCTAGTTGCATCTCGTATTCCTTTGCGTAGCTTTGTCCTTGTGTGTTCTTGTTCGTCGTTGCCACGTCGCCATCCTTGCCACGCAACCACCTTCCTTGCCGCGCCGCCATCCTTGCCGTGGCCTCCCATCCGCTGCCAACCCTTGCCGTGACCACCCAGGCGTTGCCATCCTCCGCTGCCAACCTCACTTGTCTCGTTTTTGTGCAAAAAAAAAAAGGGTTTCAGACTCAGAGGAAAAAAGAGAGAGAGAGTTTGACAAAAAAAAAGAAAAACAACAACAAAGAGTGTCCCCTCTGTCCGAAATTTAAAAGGTTATCAAACCTTTTCTAAATCTAGTGAATTTTCGTGGAATCCTTCTTAATACATCCAAAAGCCTCCAGAAAAAAGTTTGAGCAAGTTCGGCCACCGGATCAAAAGTTATAGCAGTTTGAATTGAGACCGAATTGAATTCGAGTCTGTTTCCGACACCCTTCAGTAAAACAGGCATAACTTTCGTATACGGAGTCGGAATTCGACGTTCTTGTACTCGTTGGAAAGCTAACGACGGTGCACATCCAATTAAAATGACCAGCTTTTGCTGTCACTCTCCAAGACCTCCAAAATAGGCCATCTTTATCCCTAAAATCGTGTCGTAAGATTTTGGTTTTCTGTTTTTTGTGATTTATTCGGTCTTTCTCTTGGAATTTGGGGTTCGTCCAGTTGAAAAAGTTATAGATCTCATCGAAACATTTCAAACAAGTATATATAAGCCATATAAAAGTCTACCTTTTCATTGCTTGAGACTAGCTATGTATCTTCTCAATCTAGAGGGCTATTCGCATTTTAACGATATCGCTGTTTTGTGCTCTACATCGCCCGAATAATCTTGTGCCATTAGAAAGAAGTTTGAGTAGTGGGCTAGTGTCTCTCCTAGTACTTGTTGTGAGGTTTTTTTTGCTTACATTAAGTCACATTGATCGTTGCGTGTGCGTACATACACTTCCTGCAAGGGCTATGATTGGCGAGCTGTGATTAGGCTAGGATCAGCAACCTTTAACGAGTATTTTGAGTAATATTTCAACTTGCATTTGCTAAACTGATTATTGCTGATCGTTTTGCTACCATATTGTGCCTTCCAAGCTCTACCTACTCTTGATCAGAACAGGTCCCCTCTTGCAATCGTACCCACGCTCGACACGGTATCACGAACTAGCCACCGGTTGTACCACCTACTGTTTGCGTTGGTAAGAACACTTGTAAGAGTGTGGTAAGATGTTTGAGAGTGTGTGATTCTACCTTCCATCACCTAGTAGTTGATAGGGATAATTCCTTTGTGTTGTCTTTTATTTTCTACTAACCATGGCAGGTGAGTCGTCTAATGCGCAAGAGTGTGTTGTAAAGGGAGAGTTCATGACATTCTTGGATGAACAACGCACTACCATTAATGAGGACATCGATAGAAAGCTTCAAGCTATGATAGATACATTGCAGCGCTCCTTCAATGAGAGTATTGCAGCACTCACTACACGCCTTGAAAGAATAGTGAATCGGCCACCAAACAACGGACGCGAGTATGAACATGATGCAGTCCAAGATCTTGAGGTAGGAGATGATAATGAGAGGCGAAATCGTGACGCTCAAGATGCACGTCTATGACACCGCCTACAACGCAACCGTCACGGTATGGGAGGTAATGATTTTCAGCACCACAATGCTCGTGCTAATGATGATCCATTTGCTAAAGTTAAATTTACCATACCATCTTTTACGGGTGTTTATGATGCTAAAATTTATCTAGATTGGGAGATAGCAGTTGAACAAAAATTTAATGCCCATCTAGTGAATTTAAAGATTTTGCTATCCTTTGATGGAGTTAAGTAGTTAATTTCGGTTTAACACCTGATACATGGGATAGATTGAAGGTAGCTATGCGTGCTAGATTTGTTCCTCCTGCTTTTATACGTGATATGCGTAAGAAATTATAGCGCTTAGACCATAGTAATAAATCTATCGAGGAATATTATCAAGAACTACAAATAGGTATGTTGTGTTGTAATGTTGTAGAGGATGAGGAGGTTAAGATGTCTCATTTTTATGGGGGCTTAAGGCGTGAAATTCAGGACATAGTTGATTACAAAGAATATAACGATATCAATAGGTTTTACAGCTTGCTTGTTTGGCAGAAAAGGAATTGCAGGGTTGGCAACAAAGAACTAGGAGGAACTCTAGAAGTACGTCTACATCAAGATCGACGCCGGAGCAATCCAAGATAGCTCCACCTCCTGCTTTGTAACATCCAAAAAATTTATTTTTCTGTTTTTAAGTGATTTGCTGAAATTAAATTGGATTTTCTGGATTTTATTTCAAGCCTGGGTGCAAAATGAAATCATTTCATTTCATAAAAGCCAAAATAAGCGCATTTCACTTTCCTAAGTCAATTATGTATTTATAATAATTTTCAGGAATTTATAAAAATTAAAAACTCACCTAAATGAATTTATTTATGCTTTTACAAGAAATTAAATGCTATTATAAGTTAAAAATATTTTTATTAAGACTAAAATAGTTCCAAATAACTCTCTGAATTTTTCTGGGATTTTCAAAAGTAATTTGGTCTTTTTTCGAGTATTTTAAAGCCTTCCGAGTATTTCTGAAAAATTAAAAAGAAATTTAAATCCCAAAACACCCTGGGGCTGACAAGTGTCACTCATCGGGCTGATCCCCGCCGCTGGATTTAATCCGAGCCGTCCACTGTCGCTTAAAACCCTCTCTCCGCCTCCCTTCCCTCCCTGGCCAATAACGATGGTGAGGAAATTTTAGGTGCCATTGCTACGGCGAATTATAGAACCATAATTGTGCAGCGAGTATTGAGCACTCAAAAAGAGCAAGAGAAGAAGTTACAACGTCATAATTTGTTTCAGATGTTCCTCATCGTCAAGAATTGCCGTGTTTGTGTTATAATTGATAGCAGGAGTTGCAATAACTTGGTGAATTCAGGATTGGTCAAGAAGCTTGGCTTGACCACACGTGCACATCCTCACCCATACCACATTTAGTGGTTCAACAACAGCGGTAAGGTGAAGGTAACACAATCTGCGAGAGTGTATTTTTCCATTGGTTCCTATCATGATGTTGCTGATTTCGACGTAGTACCTATGCAAGCCTGCTCACTTTTATTAGGTCGTCCATGGGAATTTGATACCGATACAACTCATCATAGTAGAAGTAATAAGTACTCGCTTATGCACAAAGGAAAAAAATAACTTTGTTACCTTTGACACCTACTAAAATTACGAATTGTGATAAAGAGCTAGCTGAAAATGAGAAGAAAGAGCTTGAACATGAATATGAAAATCAGCAAATAGTGAAGAATATTTTTTCACCTAAGAAAGAGAGGTTGGCACCTAGTTCTAGGACTGAGGGAATTAAATTAAAGGGTTGTGTCATGCTTGCAACCAAATATGATATTGCTGAAATTATCGACAATGATATATCATGCTATGCTTTGATATGCAAAGACGCTTTATTTTCACTTGATGATGTATTTAGCTCTTTGTCGTCTGCTATCATTAACCTTTTACAGGAATATGAGGATGTGTTTCTAGCTGAACTACCCCCGGGACTGCCACATATTAGAGGGATTGAACACCAGATTGACTTAATTCTAGGAGAAACTTTGCCAAACCGTACGGCGTATAGAACCAATCCGGAGGAGACTAAGGAAATTCAATGACAAATCCAAGATCTTTTGGATCGAGGGTATGTACGAGAAATCCTGAGTCCTTGTGGTGTTCCTATTCTTTTGGTTCCTAAGAAAGACGATACTTGACGTATGTGTGTTGATTGTAGAGTCATTAATAATATCACAATATGGTATCGTCATCCTATTCCTAGGTTAGACGACATACTAGATGAGTTGAGTGGTTCTATTAATTTCACAAAGATTGACTTGCGTAGTGGGTACCACTAGATTAGAATAAAATTAGGAGATGAATGGAAACTGGCGTTTAAAACTAAATTCGAGCTATATGAGTGGGTGATGATGCCTTTTGGTTTAACTAATGCACCTAGCACTTTCATATGTTTGATGAATGAAGTTTTACATGCTTTCATTGGAAAACTTGTGGTGGTTTATTTTGATGATATTATGATATATAGTAAGTCATATGAAGAACACCTGAATCACTTACATGCTATTTTTAATGCTTTGCGAGATGTACGTTTGTTTGGTAACCTTGAGAAGTGTACCTTTTGCACCGATCAAGTATCGTTTCTTGGCTATGTTGTTACTCCACAAGACATTGAAGTTGATCACGCTAAGATCGTCGCTATCCAGAGTTGGTTGCCTCCTAAAATGATCACACAAGTGCGGAGTTTTCTCGGGCTCGCTGGCTTCTATCGGCGTTTTGTTTGGGATTTCAGCACCATTGCTGCACCGCTGAATGAGCTTACAAAGAAGGGTGTTCCTTTTACTTGGGACACCATACAACAATATGCTTTCGACGCTCTCAAAGATAAGTTGACACATGCCCCTTTGCTTTAACTCCTTGATTTTTGCAAGACTTTTGAATTAGAATATGATGATAGTGGCATAGGTCTTAGTGGTGTGTTAATTTAAGAAGGAAAACCTGTTACTTACTTTAGTGAAAAATTAAGTGGGCCTAGTTTGAACTATTTTACCTATGATAAAGAATTATATACTCTAGTTCGAACTTTGGAAACATGGTAATATTATTTATGGCTCAAAGAGTTCGTAATACATTCTGATCATGAATCTTTGAAGCATATTTGAAGTTAAACCAATCTGAACCGTAGACATGCTAAGTGGGTTGAGTTTATTGAGTCCTTCTCTAATGTCATTAAACATAAAAAGGGTAAAGAAAATGTAATAGCTGATGCATTGTCTAGGAGATATACCATACTTTCACAACTTGACTTCAAAATCTTTGGATTAGAGATAATAAAGGAGCAATATGTACATGATGCTGATTTTAAAGATGTGTTGCTCAATTGTAAGAAGAGAAAGGGTTGGAATAAATTTGTGGTGCATAATGGGTTCTTGTACCGTGCTAACAAACTATGCATTCTAGTTAGCTCCGTTTGTCTTTTATTGTTACAGGAGGCGCATGGAGGATGATTAATGGGACACTTCAACGTGAAGAAGGCCGAGGATATTCTGACCCACCACTTTTATTGGCCAAAGATGAGGCGCGACATCGAACGCTTCATTGTTCGCTGCACCACGTGCTAAAAAGCTAAGCCACGACTTAATCCTTATGATTTATACATGCCCCTTCCTGTTCCAAGCATACCTTAGGAAGATATTTCTATTGATTTTGTTTTAGAGCTTCCTAGAACAAAGAAGGGGAGAGATAGTATTTTTGTTGTCGTGGATAGATTCTCTAAGATGGCTTATTTTATACCATGTCATAAAAGTGATGATCCTACAAATGTTACTGATTTGTTATTTAAGGAAATTGTCGCTTGCATGGTATTCCGAATATGATAGTTTCAGATCATGATGCTAAATTTTTTAGTCATTTTTGGAGAACCTTGTTGGGCAAGTTGGGAACTAAGCTGTTATTTTCTACTACTTGTAATCCCTAAACCGATGGACAAACTGAGGTAGTCAATAGAACATTACCTACTATGCTTAGGACTGTGCTTAAAAAGAACTTAAAAATGTGGGAGGAATGTTTGTCTCATGTGGAATTTGTTTATAATCATTCGCTGCATTCTACCACAAAGAAATGCCCTTTTGCGATTGTTTATGGTTTTATACCTCGTGCACCTATCGACTTGTTGCCTTTTCCAGCTTCGGAGAAGGTAAATTTTGATGCGCAACAATGTGCTGATTTGATCCTTAAGATACATGAGACAACTAAAGAGAACATTGAAATTATGAATGCTAAATATAAAGTTGCTGGTAGTCAAGGACACAAGCATGTTACTTTTGAACCTAGTGATATTGTGTGGTTACACTTGCATAAAGAATGATTCTCTGAATTGAGAAAGTCTAAACTCATGCCTCGTGCAGATGGTCCTTTTAGAGTACTTGAACATATTAATGATAATGCATATAAGTTAGACTTGCCTGTAGATTTCGGGGTTAGCTCCACCTTTAACGTTGCAGATTTACGACCTTTCTTGGGCGCGAAAGATGAGCTTGAGTCGAGAACGACTCCAATTCAAGAAGGGGAGGATGATGAGGACATAATTTCTATTGATATGAACACTCCTCTTGCTGCTTCCATGAATGATGGGAAAGGTCCAATTTCTCGGACACGTGCTCGTCAACTCAACTATCAGGTAAACTCGTTTTTAGGAGTCAATAATATTTCCGCTGAGTATTCGATACTTCTTAAGACTTGTGATTTTGTTGTTATTAGGAATCATGGAGAGCAGAAGCCAACTCACGGCAAGAGGAATACATTAAGGACTTCACCTAATTCGTCTATTTCCACCAATTTGGCAGCATTCATCAAGTCTACTTTATCGGACTGACAAATTTATGTTTATTATCCATGGTGCTGCTACACTTTTTGGGCCGAGGGTCTTATATCACCACTTAGGCTATTTGGGCCGGTATTGTTCATGGGTCAGTACTATTCACATGAACAGTATTGCGGTCGTACTGTTCATGTGAACAGTACTGTGAATAGTATCATACCCTTTTCATTAGATAAGTGCGGCTTCCCCCTTCCCTATTTAAGGAGGTCGCACCCCTTTAGTTTTCCTCGGGTTTTTCTTAAGAGATTATTCTACTTAGCTGTTTCACCGCATGTCCAGTTGAGGAACCCCAACTTGTGAACTGAATCTTTATTCGCAATACAATTTCAGATTGCATCTTGTACTCTCTTGCTTGTGTTCTCAATTCGCTTGCAGGAGATAGCCTTCTTGGTGAGGTCAACCGCGTTCGGCACGGTTGATAACCATCAGAGCAGTGGTGTAGTGATTGCAAGGGGTTCGATTTATTTTGGTCGAAACCTTTGGATCATCAACGTCTTGTTCTCCACAATCGACTTATCAGTACCTTTCGGAAGATCGGGCCATCGTCACATTAAGCACTCTCTCGATCGAAGAGGTGACCGGTCAACTCCGAGTAGTGGATCAGCACTACTCCAACCATGGCATTAATGACAAGTGGACTTGTTTGCTTCTCATGGAGGAGGAGTGGCGGGCACGGGCGCAGGCACGCGAATGAGATGGATCGATGACTAGCAACTCCACGTGCCATAGTAAGCCGCGCGGTGGGCGTGGTCGAGACTCCTCCAACAGTGGGAAGGAGACCCGTACTCGTGGTGGCCCCAGCAACCCCAAGAGAGACCAATGCAGGTACTACAACAAATTAGGGCATTGGGCTCATGATTGCCATAAGAAGAAAAGGGAGGAGGTGCATCTGGTGCAAAACACTGATGACGAGCCATCTCTCCTGATGGCTCAAGTAACGGTGGTGGAAGAAGACATCGCCCGGACGCCCTCCAAGCAAGAGCAAGTCGGTGAGCAAGTCTATCTCAATGAGGAACTTGCCAGATCAATTCTCATTAACAAAGAATATGAGGAGACCTCCTGGTTTCTCGACACCGGAGCGTCGAATCACATGATGGGATTTGACGCAGTATTCTCTAAACTTGATCACATGATCTCCAACTCGGTCAAGTTCGGGGATGGCCCAGTGGTCGATATTCACGGGCACGGCACCATGCTATCACTACTAGTTTTCAGGTCTAGGACAACGGAGCGAAATTGTTGCGATAGGGCTAAAATAGATGCAATATGTACCTATTGCAACACATCACTTCCGTTGGCAAGCGTGGCTAGTACTTGCGTGCTTAAAAGATTGTGCAACGGATTGTGGTTTCGTTGCAATACCTATGGTTATTGCCATGCAATGTGTTGTGGCAATTATTTGTTGTTGCAACGAGTGATGTCGTGGCGATATAGGTTATTGCCATGCCTGACTCCGTGGTAATAGCTTCTTTTGCCACAAAGTTTGATCGTGGCAATAGTATCATTTGCCACGAAAATATTGCGTGGTAATAGGTTCTATTGCCACGCCAATGGTTCGTGGCAATAGACCCTATTGCCACGGAGAGTATTTCATTGCAACAGGATATATTGCCACGGAAGGCGTTTCGTTGCAACAGGTTTAATTGCCACAGAAGCCGTTTTGTTGCAATATGTTTTATTGCCACGGAAGGCGTTTCATTGCCATAAAGTTATTGCGACGAAATATATTTTGTGGCAAATATATCCTATAGCAACGAACATTGTTTATGGCATATAGTGGAATCGCAACATAGTAGCGGCGTTGCAACAGCCTATCACAACGAAATACCAATTTTGCATACAGGTTTATCGCAACGATAAAATTTGCGGTAGCATATTGAGCATATGATATTTTATTATAATTTGCTGTTACAAATTAATAATCAAATTAGGAACACAGCTGGATCAAAAACACATATATTAATTCAACACATAATAATTTAAAAGTGCCACCACTCATGCAGGAATTACATATCAATCTCCAAACTTAAGCTACAAAGTTTTTTTACTAATAACAAAAGTACTATCACTTCCATTCTATTTGTCCTTGCTTCTTTGCCATGTTGAATTTCTTGACTCGACGACGCCACGACTCTGTTTGCTCTGATCAAATTATTTCATCCTGATAGAACATGAACAATAAAGAGGGACCTTAATGTGAGTATTATCCAGCAGCACATACTTAAGTATATCATAGTGCAAGTTTAGAGATACAAGTTACAGCTGAAAATAGCAATCCTAAGTTCTCTAGTTTAGTTGCGTAGCAAAGTATTTAGCAAGTGATTCCAGCAGAATTATTTAATTTCATTTCATTTACCGATATATAGTAGCCCTACTTCACCTGGCATAATTTTCTAGTAGTTTAGAACAGTATGCTATATTTGACATAAAAACAATGACGGATGAAGATTAATCACATTTTTATTTCATACTGTTGGTCCCTCCTTTTCTTGAGCGAGTTGTAGATATTCTTCAATTATTGTGGAGGAATGAAGTTCGATGAACCATTATTAACAACGACATTTTGGAAGAGGCTTGGTTAAGATTAGAAGCTCGAGTAATGCGAATAGGTGGCCTAGCATCTTTTGTGTGGTCAAGATGCTTCTGGGTCATTCTGCAAATGTAAAATTTAGAATAAAAATATTAGCATCTGATGTGTACTACTATTAAAATATGTTCAGCATGCATACATCAATTGAAGTTCGGGAAGGTACACATCCCTTATGGTAGCAAACTATTTGCAAATTTTGTTACTGTTGTAATGTTTCTTCTACATGTTGGATGTCTTTTACGTGGTGTTCAATGTACTATCTCAGGTTAGTCTTGTCCAATGTTGTCATGTTTTCATTTTCCTCACTTAGATTAGCCTCGCTTTCCCTTGTGTTCAATATACTTCTTTGGTTAGCCTGCATATGGACCATGAGGAAAAACATTAGGGCTTGTTAGGCTGGGTGGCTGCTGCAAGCCATCAACAACAAACAGGCCTCATCTCCTACACACATCATTATACAACCCATAAGCATAAGCCACCTTAATATTAATGGACTGGTCACTTGAGTTTAAAGCAGTGTAACCAAAGCTGTTTCTTACATCAAGATGATCTGTTATCCCACTACTTCTCAAGCTCCTCTCATTTCCCATGTGCTCCCAATGTTGTGGCCTAGGAGATCACACACTAAGGAAATGATCCACTTTGGAGATTAGATCGTTGCTTGAAATCATCTAACCTGGCAGGTCAAGCTATCCTGCTGTGAAATACAAGAGAAAAAATGATGACTACAGATAGCAATGCAAGCATTATTTTGCTGCTATGATTTATTTCGGCTATAAGAAAAACCTGGAAACTAAGTGAGCTCAATCAAAACAAAAATAGGTCTACAAAGTGCATAATACTTTTCAAGTCGTTTGACCCCAAATCTATATAGGAAAGATTTAGATATAACAATATTCTAAGTCCGGCTGCAACTTTTGTTGCAGGCTCTGAAGCAAGGACTTGCCCTGGTTCTTTCAGCGTACAGGACTTAGGAAGCCATCTTCTACAAGAAAAGGACATGCATTGAGCACTACCAAAATGAGGGCGCCCTCGGAGGGGAATGCACCTTCCTCTTCTTTATCGCCGCTACGCACCAAAGAATGTCATTGAAACTGCTTCTTTGCTGCCTCTTACAGTCGTAATAATAAGATCGAAGGGCAAGCGCCAATTGGCAATGGCGGAGGTTAAATTTGTAATCGATCCTCATAAAAAAATTTGGCGAAGTGTCTTTGTGCGAGGACAATTTATCGATGTTTACTTACAAATTATGCGATTTTGACATGGGGCATACTTGTACTTATCGATTGTGGCGACCCATGTTATTATCCTCAAATTCTAACATGGCTCACTTAATTATTACTCGATACTGACATCCGCCTTATCGAATAATAACCCAAATAGAGTATGACAACGGAACAATAATTAGAGACTGTAATTTTATTATATCAATGCCACGTATGGCTGGTAGTATTTAACCTAGGCTCACAAGCTAGCCTGAGAATTACCTAGTAGTTACAGAAGGTCAGAGAAGAAAATATTACAACATAATACTTGCTAGTACTAGTACGAAGAACTTATAGATGGTCTATTCTTCAAGTGTTGTATGATGCCTCTCACCCGTTGGTCTCTTAGTCAGTGAGGGTGTCTTCATTTTTAGTCCCACCCTCATTGGTTCCCAAATAATACTCTTCTAGGAATGGCTCTAAAAGGGGAGAGTTATAGCAAGAGTGAGTACGAAGTACTCAGCAAGTTTTTAATAGTAAACTAGTAAGATGCTCGTGCGTTGCAACGGAAAATAATAATATTTTACCGTGATAAGTTGAAAATAGATTGTCCAATAACATTTTTTTTCTCTATTTTTAGCACTCCGGTTGTGTGCGTATGGGGCATGACAGGGACCAACAAGTCTTGTCCCCAGCTTTAGTTCTGCTGCTATGATAGAAAGGGTTTCTCGATGCTTTAGGATAGCAAAAATATCAAATGTGCATGCTACATTTCTATGTGCCAACTAACACCAATTTGCATCACATATCAGGAAACAGAAGCTGAATTGTAATTGTTCTATTAGATCAATGATTTTCATTGTGGGGATCTTTGTTATTTTAGATAGCAACTCTTGATTTTCATTGTTCTATACAAACAGAGAAACACCCAAAAACAGCCAGTTGAAATGATTCAGAAGGCAAATGCTTAACGCTACAAATTATTCATATAGGTAAAATGTCTCAAATAGCTATTCAACCATGCTTTTTAGTCTTTTAATTAATTTCTAAACAAAGAAAGAAAGAAAGAAGACACATCAACAGATGAAAATTAAGGTGTGCCGTGCACTGCGAACGGTACAAGGAGACAGATAATTACTCGAAGGAATGGGCAGCACATTTGTAGTGTAGACTTGCAGTCTTAGTCCACAACAGTCAAAAGATTTTGTAACCAAGCTATACAGTAAAGGTAAAGTTACTTTACAAACTGCAATAGTAGAAAAAGAGTGAAATACACCAAAGGTAGTCAGACTTGAATATAATCTCAATTGATACATGGATCATGGTGCTATTTATATGCACATACTAAGAAGAAACTTCATGCTTTACTGACTGTACGCACCTTTAAATGGTTGATTGTTCACAGGAATGGTACATTATCCCTTGCTGACTCTTTAGCTGACAATAGCAATAGTATTATTTTTAGTTTCACCACATGAGAAACGCATAGCAAATTAATGGAACCAGTTTGCTTTAATTTAACTTTGTTGGTGAACCAGTTTTTTGTTGTTGAAAGAAACAAATCCATCTGGATGAAACAAGTGATAAAAATAAAGTGGCTGGATTCGGTTAGTATTTGAAAAGAAGATTCGAATCTTGGTTTTCTCATTACTAATATTAAGAGTACCATCTATTATGAAAGCATAATCACTGGCCAAATAATCCTAAATATCATCTCAAGAAAGTTATAAACCCAAACTCTAACCTCTAAACATCCTATCTAGACTGAGATCACCGACTATTCCATTAGTAAATGGCCAATAACCAATCTGATTTAGAACTCTAGAAATGCCCATTAATAGATACTGTGTATGGAATGGAAATCAGATTGACACAATCATCAGGGACAATATTTTTCAAAACATAAGATATTAACAACAGATGATGGAAAACCCCAATTACAACATGGTCTCTAGTGTCCTGTCATCTGATCTGTTACCTTAGTCAGTGGCTGAGATTGTGCTCCCCTGTCTGGGTCCTCATGACTCTCCACATAAGCTGTACAGAAATCACAATAATCCAAACCATTATTATTTCCCCAATCAATGTTGCTCCAACCAGACTAAACTACCTATGCATGCGGATAACAAAACGTGGACATGACTTATACACATACCAACATTCACATCAACCACTAACAGCCTCTGATTCATCCAAGGAGACGAAGGTGGCTACAAAAAATATCTTCCATAAATCAAGCCCAGCTAACATAAACAAAATCTCCACACACGAACAATAAAAATGCAAATCCACTCTACCATGTAGGGGCTTGGGCGGCTAGTCTTTGGATCAACCCTATTCATCGCCATCCTGTTCCTCACATCACTGATCGGCGATGGGCATAGTCCGAAGGCCCCATCGGTATGTTGTACATCCCTGCATCTGTCCCTAGAAATGGTGTCTGAATCAGCATCTACTGCGATGTTTGTAGCTAAATACAATCAACCACATCAACACCTCACCAGTTAATCACAGAGATAGCGGCCAATTTGGAGGGATGATTGGGGGATTTCGCCTCATTGGTGGGAATAGCATGTCGGCGATGAGGGTGGCATACTCCTTAGAGGTGGCCTTGTAGGGCACGTTGAGGCCGTGCATAGGCAGGGTCGTGCCAGAGCCACGTGCGCCTCCAGTGGACGTGGCGGGTGCCTTGGAGCAGTCGATGTTCCCTGAGATTGCACCACAATGCAGCATCTTCATCTCCTAGAGCTAGGGTTTTCGGCCGGATCTTAGAGGCAGCCGTCAAATTGCGGAAATCAACCAGCAATTCGAGCGACAGGAAGTATTAGGGACTCAAGAAATCAGAGGTACTTACTTGACACGGAGCTCATTCGGGCGGCGTTGCGACACCGTAGGTGATGAAGTCCTTGTGGACCTTGGTGATGACATCATCAATGATGGAGATGTAGATGGTGGAGAAAGGGGGGAGAAAATTCCCGACCTCGTCGACCTGTGGAAGTGCGCCTCCAAGCGATTCCTCACGACGTTGTACACCAGCATCGGGTAGAAGAGCATCTGTGCGCCGACGCCCACCGCCGCAAGCTTCGCGTCGAAAGCCACCTGCATCACCACCCCAACCCCACCCTCCACCACCGACGCCTGCTCCTCCGCCGCGCCGCCACGAGATGCAGCTGCATCTCCCCACCGTGTCCTCCCCCCCACCCCCCCGAATCGCTCGGGAGCTCCTGAATTCGCATCTCCTCCCAACTCGATTCGATCCGATCGGAACCACACCGAAAAAATCAACAAAAAAACCCCAAAAGGAATCAATTAGGGGGAAGCGAGCAACACAAATCGCAGGAGCCCGGGGGGCTTGGAATCGAATTGGGTTCGCGATTCCGCACCGGAAGAAATCGAAATCGCTCAATCCTCTCTCTCTCTCTCTCACCTTTTCCTCGTGCTCACGCCTCCTCCCCTCCCCCTCTCCAAAAGTAGAAACTGCCCAAAGTCCAAGCACCCGAGGGCGGCAGGGGTTGGGGAGGATGCGCGGCGAGGGTGGGAGTGAGATCTGCTTGCGGTGCGGGGACGGAGAGGGGGAGGCGGCGGCGCGGGCTAGGGAGGAGGCGGTTCGGAGAGGAGGATGCGGCAGCGCGGGGGTGGCGGAGGAGTGGCGCGCGAGGAGGCGGAGGGTGGCGCGAGGCGCGGGCTAGACATGAGGGGTGAGCACGGCGCGAGGGCGAAGTGAATCGCGAGGCGGGAGAGAGACTCGGGAAGAGGGTAGGGAGGAGGCGGTGGCGATGTAGGGTGGGATGGGAGGCGGCGGTGCGGGTAGAGTGTGGAGGCGGCGGTGGAGGGGAAGAAACCGGGGATGGGAAGGGAGGGGCGTGGGCGGCGGTGTGGGGTGTGGTGGGAGGAGGAGGCGCGCGCGGATGAGGGGGGAGGAGGAGGAAGCGGCGGCGTGGGGTGGGGAGAAGGAGGTGGCGGCGGTGGGGAGGGAGATGTGGGCAGTTGGCGACTTGGGGGAGAGAGAGGAGATCGCACGTATAAGTGTAGGACGACGGTTATGGAGTATTGAGGGAGATCATACGACTGGAGGGGGAAAGAGAGAGCGTATATACCATTTTAGCATAGTTTTTTTTTTATAAGAAAGGGGTGGAAGAGGATGGACCAACCACCAACTCCTTCTTTTTATTAGTAGAGAGTTTTTTTTTGATAAGAAAGGGGTGGGAAAGGACGGACCAACCACCAACTCCTTCTTTTTATTAGTATTAGGGACTTTGGGCGGAGGCGGCGCGAGGGGGCGGCGGCGGCGGGGCGAGGAGGCGGCGCCGGGGAGGGCGCGGCGGGAGAGGTGGGGAGGAGCGGCGGATTGGGAGATTCGGGACCGAGGGAGGAGTGGGGTTGGGGGGATTTGGGGGCTCGCCCGGGAAAATGAAATAGGGACGGAGGGAGTTCATTCTGTCACACAAGTATTTGATTTTTTTTCCCAAAAAAAAGTTTCATATAGTTCATTCCATATCACATTAAACAATTCATTCCTTCGGTGTTTTGACTAATGTACATCATGTATAAGTAACTAGGGTATCACTTATACTGTGCTAGATATAAAATTTTTATCCCTTATTTTGTGTGAGGATCTCACAACACAATTTAATATGTTAAGTATTTTTGTTCAACAATCATCTCCCTTCATGTTATCTATTTATGTTAGAAAGCAGACCTCAATCCATGCTGTTTATCCAGGTCTGTGTATATTTCACCTCGATAGTTCAGAGATAATGAGATTGGTGTTAGTGATCAAGGACAACAAGTTAAGGAGCTTTAAAAATGGTCAACCGATTGTGAAACAAAGCGGCAATGATGTTTACGATTTCACAAAGCAGCAATGGTCAATCGATTGATGAAACAAGTTAAGGAGCTTTAAGAAACAAGTTAAGGTGATTTGTTATGTGATTTGGGACTGTACAATATCTTTATCAACTGTGCGACATCTTTTATTGTAGAGTACCTCTGGCCATGGCAATGATGTTTACGATTTCAGGTTTCCATGTTTGCTAAATATTTTATTGTCAAAAAAAATACCAGGTTGCATACTATTTTATGGGTATGCATGCCCAAGAATGTAGGCTATATCACAACACAAAATTCACCAAATCTTTGGTAAACTAGATGAACTCCCTCCGTCCCTATTTCATACCAAATCTTACGTAATATCCGACTAGATATTCGTTATCGTATTCGCATCCGCTCCGTATTCGTTCCGTATCTGTAACCGATATTACCCGGATTCGTATTCGTATCGGTACTATTCGTATCCGACTCGAATCCGAGAAAAATATAGAATAGGATATGGAATAAGCAATATCCGACCGATCCAATCCGTTTTCACCCCTAGTATTAGGGTGCAGAGAGGGCATTGGGAGGCAGTTGGATTGTATCTAATTATGAGATCGAATGGTTAAAAAGAATGAGGAGGGCGGATCAACCAAAGAGGATGGACCAATCAACCAGAGAGGATTGAATTAAAGTTTAGCTTATCTCTATCTCTCACAACTTATGATCTATTGGGTTGAAGTCAAAAGGCAGTCCCGAAGGAAGAAATGACATCAAAAGATGGCCCTAAGACAAGAAAGATTTTTGTTGGTGGGCTACCGAGCACTAACTGAAGGTTACTATTAGTTGCAAATAACTAATCTTGAACATATTTCATTTATTATGGTGGCGAGAAGGTGTCAAATTTGGATGAGTTGAAGGACTACTTTTAGTCGTATGGTAAGGTGGTTGAACATCAGATAATGCTTGAACATAGCATTGGGCATTCAAGAGGGTTTGGTTTTGGTTCTGAAAAGATTAACTTAATGTTTTAGTAACATCTCTTGAACAATATTGCTTCATCTTCTTTTAATTATATTTTGTCATAAGGGAGAAAATAAAGGATGTTCATAGATAATTGGGATGGCTGTAGTTATCTATATATTTATGGCTGAGCTTCCTCACAATATGCGCCCTTATTTAATTATAGGACGGCACAATTCTTTGCTTCTTGTTGCACATGTGAATCAGAAGTATTCTTTTTTTGTTACTATTTACGAGCTAATTTTATATCTACTACTTTTCCATGGACTATAGCTATTAGAGATGTGCTTTTTACATTATATTTGCTTTTTATGTTGCTGGTTGATCCATCCTCTTTCACTCCTTTTCACAAAAAAATTTTACAGACTGACATGTGTCCCTTCCCACCCCAAACCGTGCCTCCTCCCACTTTCTCCCCCCTCCCCCACGTTCTCCGCTCCTCCCCCACACCGCAGCCGCTGCCTCCTCCTCCTCCCACCCCGCGCCGCCGCCGCCGCCTCCTCCCCTCCCTCCCACCCCACGCGCCGCCTCCTCCCCTCCCTCCCACCCCGTGCGCCGCCTCCTCCTCCCCCACCCCTCCGCTCCTCCTCCCCCCACCCATCCGCTCCGCCGCCGCCTCCTCCCCCCACCCCCACCCCGCAGCCGCCGCCTCCTCCCCTCCTCCCCACCCCACGGCGCCTCCTCCTCCACCACCATCCGCTGCCGCACCTCAGCCTTCGCCACCGGCCGCCGCCGTGCACACACCCGCCGTGCTCACGCCGCTCCAAACCCCCCTCCGACGCGGGAGACTCCATCTCTGGTGACGGCCCCTTTGGCCCCGGTCGTGGGGAAGCGACGGTGGGTGGAACCACGGTTTCGGATCCGTATATGGGTCTGGGCTCGGTGGCGGCAGCCTCCTCCCTCCAACCCTCCCTTCCTCCTTGTTCCTCCTTTCCTCCATCCCGTTCCCCTCCTTTTTCTTCAGATCTGAAGCTGGGTGTCGCCTGCTTCTTCCTTCACTCGCCTCCTGTCATTCTCTGCATTCTTGCCGTTTGTCTGCTCGTGCGTGCATGTGATGCCCTAACTCCCACTGCCTAATCCCCTCTCGCAGAAGGTGTGCAGCGAAAAGAATTCCGATGAAAACAGATGGCGTAAAAGACTTCACTTGTGAAGAATTGTCACATGGTACAAATGAATTTAGTGATTCAGCACTAATTGGTGAAGGAGGCTATGGGAAAGTATACGAGGTGTGTTGGTGATGGAACAATAGTAGCAATAAAGCGTGCACTGCAGGATCTCTTGAGGGTTCAAAGGAGTTCTTCACAGAGATTGAATTCTTGTCAGGTGCATCACGAAACACGGTTTCTTTGCTTGGTTATTGTGATGAAGAGGATGAGCGAGTTGTCCACAGCAACGCTTTTTTTAATTTCTCTAAAACATTAATTTCATCAAATGTTGTTTATTATTCAATTGCTTGCTTGTTTTGAAATGGTGTGAAATCCAAATTTGCTATAATCCATGCATTTGTCGAAGTACATATACATGAATGCATGTGTTAGCGACCTATTTCGATGAAGCGATTCAACACATTGTTTATTCTTTATTATTTAGTTCACAAGTGTTTCCTTGTTGATAGGTATTATAAGCTCTGTCGCGCCGGTTAGCACCTTGTTATTGAGAGCCCACCTTTTGGGCGGTCTTTTGCGAAACTAAACGCGCCTATGAACACATTACGAGTTGATATGTTTGGTTCAATGTTATGATGATATAAACTCATCTTGTTAAGCATGTATTGCAGATCTTTGGTGTATGAGTTTATGCCTAATGGTAATCTCGTGATCATCTTTCGGTGAACATTATTTACGTAGCCACTAAAGCGCACCTTAAAATTTTACTTACGATCATTTGCACCAATGACTAAAAACATCACAAACCATTTTTGTTATGTTATTGCATACACCCTTTACTTTGAAAAACAAATTAAAAGCATAGACTATGATATGTGACAATTTCTGTAATATGATTATTTTATTGAATTACTTTATTTCATACTTGTCTGTTGGGCTAGGAGGTTCTTCTATTTATCTAGCGTGCAAATATATACAACTTTGTCTTTTGCTAAAGATAACATAATTACAAACACACAATTAATGTTGGACATCAAGTGAAAAATGATATCAAGACACAAATGTATGCGATTAAATTCTTTGTGGATCATTGTGCATACATACATGCTTTCTTGACACATCCCTTTATTGGATCAATAATTTCTCAATTAGAATATTACTTTAGCACCACTTACAGCATAAACATCTACTGTTAAGCGAAAAATTTCAATCATGTAATTTCTTTTTTGCTCTTTTGTATGCGTGCTAAGTCTATTCACTGGCAGTCCTATATCATTACTTCGATATCTTTGCTTTTACGTCTATCGAGTTTCCCTAACTATAGTTTTGTGTAACAGCTAGAGCTAAAGAGCCTCTAAATTTTCCCATGAGGTTGCGAATTGCATTGGGATCATCACGAGGCATCCTCTATTTGCACGCCGAAGCGGATCCTCCAATATTTCACCGTGACATCAAAGCTAGCAATATTCTATTGGAGTCCAAGTTTGTTGCAAAAGTTGCTGATCTTGGTCTCTCACGGCTAAACATGTCTGCTATTTCCTTTACTAAATGTTGCAAAGAAAACATAACAAATAATTGAAGCACAAACCAAATTCTTTACTACTTAAAAAGGAGTTGGTGATTGGTCCATCCTTGATGCGGCCTCCATCCAATCGAACCGTCGGATCCTCGCGTGGACTACTCGGAGCGACTTTGTAAGTATGTTTGCCTCTTAACTGATCTTGTGAGATAATTTTTTTGGCCCAGTTTTCAGCTTACTCCGGCACTGGTGGACAATAGCATGACCAGCAAAGAATGGTTTTGGATGTTTTGCAAGAACCAGATATACTGTAAGTTTAGTTTCTCTGCTGGAAGTTGTAAGCAAAGGATGAAGATCCTAATAGAACTCTTTGTGCTGTAGTGTTCATATGCCAGAATGTCTTATATTTATTATTCAGTTTGAGATTATATTTGCTAGTATGCATCACTTTTATTTAGTTTCCGTTGCAACGCACGAGCGCCTTACTAATGACTTTCATGGTGCTAAATATAGGTCTGATGTGTATAGCTATGGGGTGATCCTGTGGGAACTTGTTACTCAGAAGATACCCTGGGAAAATCTCAATTCGATGCAGGTATATTGCTGTTATACATTTCTCTATTTGTTAAAAAAAATCCTCTGATTTTGGCCATACAATTGCTATGAGGCCCACTTAAATAAGAGAAAGTCGACTGGCCTCAGACAATCTAGGAACCTCGATGAGCATTTCCTATACACGTCATTCTACAGTTGAAGGGGTCTAACGATAATTTTCTTTATTTCTTTTTATTTTCACTTGGATTGAACTTTTTATTCGCTCTCCGATCGCAAAAGAAAATGATAGGCTGGGGTTTGGGTTGGCTTTGGAGAGTTTTACTCGTCGAGCAATACGCGGGGAAGGCAGTGCAAATCAAGAATACAATGTAATTTTATTTAATTTTGCTTTGATGTAATTTCTGGCAATGTAATTATTCGTGTTTTCATGCTTGTATCAAATTCTTGTAAATAACCATGTATTGTAATAAGGTTTTATTTTACTTAGGAATACCCAATGCAATTTCTTGTAATTGATTCTGGTAAAGTTCATATATACCAAACTATTAAAGTTACCATTATGGCAAATATATAACATCGTTGATTGATCCGCCTAATATATACATTTTCACGTATCTGTACGCATCTAACTCATTTCATGGGAAAGTTCCATGCAGAGTAGTTCGATCGAGCTTCGTGGTAAATGTATGGAATAATTAGGAGCTAGCTAGCGTAGTTAGCTGTGGTATTTGTACAATCATCAGCACCAAATATGCTCGGTTATATATACGACTACGTACTAATCCACATGTAACTTTGCAGTGCATCATGCATATAATTGAGCAACAAGACCAATGGCATCGGACCATGTGGCCTTGGAGGATGTTGGTTTGAGCCATGTGGCGCATAATCATATATATATATATACACACTGAGTGGCGGAGCCACACTATAGCATGGGGGCGCAGTTGTACCTTCAAAATTTTGGCGCAAAAAATTAATATATATCTCTTAATATAAATTATATGCTATAAATACTAACATACTTATAACAGGCCATTAAGCTCAATAAGCAATAAGTCAAGCCTATTAGCCCAAATGTCTAAGACATCCTCACTTTCTCAATCGATCTTCCACTATCTACCGGAGATTCCTCAATGGACCAAATTCTTCAGGTTTCTACCCTAGCGTAGCAGCCGAGCTCGAGCTTGGGCACACGGCTCTGCTTGTTACCCATTTGTAAGCTTGTGTGGCACGGGGTGGTATGTTGGGAGTTTTTCTTATTACTGAGGTTTAGTGATCGGATAGAGATGCAAAAGGCTCAGATGAGATGATTTGCATAGTAGTCATAGATTGTAGTATATAGATTTATGCAGGACACTAGAAAGTAAATTACTCATTTTTGCCTTTGGGTTTAAAATGATGATATCAAAAATCAAAACCTAAAGGAGAGTTGCAAGAGTTATGATCAATCTTAATAAGTTAAGAAATAGTATAGGTGAATAATACTGGAATGATTGTTTAGTTATATATATATTGAACTTCCATATTATGTCATTTAAACTTGTTTTTAGAACAAACGTGTCTTAAGTTCGTACTTTCATTGTCAAAATTCTAGCTCCGCCACTATATATATATATAATTATAATTGACAGTGGGGTACAATAGTCCGGTGGTAAACGCCTTGGCCTCCGAGCTAGGAGGTTGCAGGTTCGATTTCTCCACACCCCATGGTTTTTGTTTTTATTTTTTCTATTCTAATTTTTTATCCCTTCCTGTTTTGTCAAGTAAGACCTCCTCAACTGCGTTTTAGTTGTCACTTTTTAATTTTTTTATCTCATCTAGAAATTAATAACTATAGATAATATAATTCCTCCACACCAATTCGGCCCTTGCGTTGAGCAGTTAGGCCCACGAAAACAAAGCGTTGCAATAACAGATTATTGCCACGAACAATCATCATATATAGCAACAAATTTATTTCGTGGCAATACAAACTCATTTCACACGCATTGTATAGGAACCTTTTGCAACGCAATTGATGACTATGACAACGCAATAAAATTGTGGCAATATTGTCACCCACTCGCAACGAACTTCTATAAGGTGGCAATACTTCCTAACTATTGCCACGAATATCAATATTATCACAACACAAGACAAACCGTGGCAATAAAGTCATACTACTCGCAACCATTTTTTAAATGGTGGCGATAAAGCCACCTTATTACAACGAATTCAATGGCTATCGCAACGCAATATTTTAGAGGTAATACTGTGCACATATCGCCATGATTTTGGCAAAACGTTGCAATAGCACATACCTATTGCAACTAATTTAGTGTCGTTGCGATGCGTTTCATGGCTAAAGGGTTGGAATCTAGTAGTGTATTTTTGGGAAAAGGGGATCGACATTGAGCCCTCACCAATGTGTACTTCATCCCACGACTATGGAGCAACATCATTAGTGTCGGCCAGCTCGATGGGGCTGCAGCGTGCTAATTGAAGATGGTGTCCTACGCCTCTGGGATCAACAATGCAAACTCATTGCCAAGGCGAAGATATCACCAAATCGGCTGTACAAGATCACTCTAAGTGTAGTATAGCCAGTATGTTTGAGCTTGCAAGTCGACGATGAGGCATGACGCTAGCATGCCCACTTTGGGCACCTTAATTTTGACGCACTCCGGAAGATGTCGGCCATGGGCATGGTGAGTGGACTTCCTCGCGTAAAGCATATCGATCAAATCTACGACGGGTGCATCATCGGTAAGCAACGACGCACTCCGTTTCCTCAAGAGGCCAAGCACCGTGCCAATAATTGCCTCGACCTTATGCACGGTGACCTTTGCAGACTCGTCACACCAATGACATAGAGGCAAGCGCTATTTCCTCTTGCTCATCGATGACATGAGTCATTACATGTGGCTCATTCTCCTCTGAGGCAAGGACGAGGCTGAAGGCGCGATCAAGAAGTTCCAGGCTGCAGTTGAGATTGAGACCGGCTGCAAGTTACGCGCCCTACGCACCGACCGGGGGGAGAGTTCACCTTCGTGGACTTCACCGAGTACTGCACCGAGAAAGGAGTACATCGGCAGCTCATGACACCGTACTCACCCTAGCAAAATGGTGTTGTTGAGTGCCAGAATTAGACGGTGATGGCAACGGCAAGGTGCATCCTCAAGGATCGAAAGGTGCCTGGAGAATTGTCGAGACCCGAATATGCAAATTCGGTCTCTCTGTGTAAACTGCACTAGTCCAGGATCACGCTAGTGCACACAGTCAAACATAGATGTCATCATAGTCATACACACGATAATAATAAAGGAAAACTCGAACATCGATAAAATATCAAAGTGCGACCTTATGGCCAAGCTTACAATATCTCTAGCGGAAGGGCTTAACAAAATAGCGTGAAATCCAAAATAAAGCGTGGCGACCAATCGACAAACCACGGGCTATCGAGTGGAGAACGAAGCCTAATCAGTGAAGTCGTCGTAGTACTCCCTTACGGCACCTCCTGGCGATAGTACTCCTCTCCCTCAAGCGAGCAACATAGGCGCAAAGCCGTGAGTACATTGGTACTCGACAAGTCGTTTGTAACAATTTAATGCAATATAATATGCAAGGCTTACCAAGGAAGGCTGAAAGGTTAATTTGCATAAAGGCATTTATTGATGAAATATATTAAATAACTTGAAAGCGAAAGTTAGCGAAAGCAGTAATAATAGATAATCAAAGGGTAAACATGAACCACTTGTGAACACCAATTCACAAGTTAAACCAACGATGAACTACTGTCCACTCCCAACGTAAACCACCAAGTTATAAATGAAACACTAACCTCGTGTGAAATCCCGAGCACCGCATCCATGACCAGAGGACGCGGCTATTCGAATAGTTTTACACTCTGCAGAGGTTGCACAACTGTACCCACACGATGTGATTAGCCTAGGCCTAAGGAAATCACAACAAGGCCTTTACAATGCTCTACCTCAACACAATCCTCGCCCGCTAGGGTTTCGCATCACACCCCCTTGCGCCACATGGAAATCGGCAACCATGTCCATCACAATGGCGAATCGAATTGAAATATTACAAATTAATCAGCCAGTCCATCCCATAATAGACATGTGGTTTGCGATTAAGCTCGGATCAATGGCGCACAAAGTTAAGTCCTTAGCATTACCCGGCGAGACTACCACATCCCCAAAGTACAACTGTACTTCCCCCTTTCTTGCACGATCACTGCTTGAGTGCAAAACCAATTTGTATAACCAAGCCAACGTCACACCAATGCCGTGGCACAAATTTTAATACGTGGCACCAACCACGGTTCCATATTTCATTAAGTCAAATTAATAGTTTAATATTTGCGATGAGACCAAGCGTAAATATAAAGCGGCTAAGCAATCTAATCGTACCAACCCATGTGATAAATAAACTAGCATCACTAATAAATTTCCCAACCTATGGTGACAAAGGCATCATGGTATTTCAAAGTGTCAAGGAGGTGTAATTGCAATTGGGACAATAACTACGTACAGCGGTTTGAATAAAAATAGCAATGCAATGTAATTTGAAACAAAATAATTAAATAATAGTTTGTAAAATTGGGTTCAACATGATCAAGGGACACGACTTGCCTTCGTTATGCTCGTGAGGTACTCTGGTCTTACAGCGCGAAAACTGCTCCTCGGAATCGAATCTAACGAGAGAAAGCGGCCGGAAACAAAGAAACACATAAAATGACAAGCAAAAGAACTCAAAAATTCCCAAAAACAGAACCAACAGCTAGAGCTCGATTTTAGATGAATTTAGAAAAAGAACGGGTCAATCGGAGCTAGGGCGGAGGAGAGCGGGCTCGGAAAATTAATTCAAAATTAATTCAGGAAAATTAAAAAAATTCTTGTCTTTGTGAACCGGTGCACCAAATTCCGAGTTCACCGTGGACCCGGTCCACGTAACGATTACTGCACGGGGCGGCGCGGTGGACGCGGGGGGGCGCCGTGGCGGCGGCATATCTGCCGCCACGTGGCGCGTCTTGGCGTGGCGGTGGCGTGGGCGCCACGTGGCTCGGGAGGGCGGCTAGGGTGGCGTGGCGGCGTGGCATGCCACGTAAGATGCCACGTCGGCTAGGGCTGGCGTGGCCCGGCCGACGCGGCGTGGCGCGACGCGATGGCGGGATCCGGCGGCCGAGGGTTGGCGCACGCGCGGCGCGATCGCGGCCGTGGATCAGATCTGAATCTGCGGTCGGGATCGGCGGCGGCGGTGTCGGTGGGTGCGCGGATGGCGGCGCGTGGCGGCTCGGCGCGGCGTCGCCGCGCGAGACGGCGCGGATGGAAGCGGCGCGAGGTAGCGGCGGCGATGCGCGGCGCGTGGCGGCGTCGGCGCTTGGCGGCGCGCGTAAGCGCGGCCTTGCCTTGAGTGCGCGCGCGGCGCGCGAGCTTCGAGAGACGAGCGGGCGGCGAGTGCGGCGAGCGGCGACGCGGCGAGCGGCGAGCGGAGGAGGCGGCGAGGCTCACCGGCGGCGTCCCGGCAGCGGCGGCGAGCTCGAAGCGCACGACGAGGTGCCTGCGGCAGCAAGGCAGCAGCGGGGCGGCTCGGCGGCAGCGCGCGAGAAGCGAAGGCGAGGCGGCGGCGGCAGCGGCGGATGGTTGACGCGTGGCGGAGAGAGAGGGAGATCGGGCGGGAAATATTCCTTTTCTTTTCTTTTTCGAGAATTCAAATAAACTTCTAAAAGCTCTAGAAAATAGCAAATAAATCCGGAAAATTCACCAAAAATACAGAAAATTCCTTGTGACACAAGGAACACAAATAAAATATTTTCAACTTATGTTAATGTTTATTTTAATCACATTAAATCATTTAAAACTTTAGAAATTCATTTGAAGCTTCAATTAATTTGAGAAAATTCAGAAAATTCATTTTTGAAATCCAGGCTTTAAAAATCTCGGAAAAAGCAGGATGTTACAAACCTTACCCCTTAGCGAGATCTCGACCCGAGATCTGGGCCAACTAAGAGAATAGGTTGGAAACTCGCTCGAGATCCTCCTCGCGCTCCCGGTGGCTTCCTCCTCGGAATGGTTGCTCCATGAACTTTGCAAAAGCGGACCGCTTTATTAGGGTGACTCGCTCGACACTTCCAAGATTTTGGTGGTGCTCTTTGTATGACAGATCCTCCTGCAGGTCAACGGCCTCAAGCGGCACAACCTCCTGCAGTGCAGCGCGAGCACTTCTTGATTGGGACACATGAAAGGCGTCATGTACCCCGAAGGGCGAGTAACTCAAGCGATAAGCAACCTCTCCCTGCGTTTGAGATCTGAGCGGACCCACATATCTTGGTGCAAGCTTCCCTTTTAGCTGAAATCTCTTCACACCTTTGAATGGTGTGATCCTCGAATACACAAAATCATCGGCTCAAAACTCGGCTCGGCGTCACGGTATACGCATAGCTTTTACATGCGGCACAGGCGGTTTTCAACCTTTCTGAATCAAGCGGACCTTATCCTCGGCTTCTTTCAAACAATCGGGCCAAAAACCGACCTTCCCGTCTCTTTCCAATTGAGAGGGTCTGCATTTCTGCCATACAATGCCTCAAGCGGTGACATCGCAAAGCGGCACGATAAGCTGTTGTTGTATGAGAACTCTGCAAAAGGTAAACAACTGTCCCACTTAGACCCATGATCAAGCACACAGGCTCTCAACATGTCCTCCAGAATCTGATTAACTCGCTCTGTCGACCATGCATGCTGGGGTGATATCTCATCTTGAAATTCGGTGAGTTCCCATAGCCTTATGGAAACTACCCCAAAACCGCGAGGTGAACTGCGATCCACGATCTGACACAATCTTCTTGGGCACACCATGCAAACTGACTATCCTGGACATATATAGCTCTGCCAATCTGTCACCACTGTAAGTCGTCTTAACTGGAATGAAATGAGCAACCTTGGTCAAGCGGTCCACAATGACCCAAATCGAATCATGTCCCTCTTTGGTTTTAGGCAAACCGACTATAAAGTCCACACCAATTTCTTCCCACTTCCACTCGGGGACTTTTAATGGTTGTAGCAAACTGCAGTCTCTCAGTGCTCTGCCTTTACTCTCGACAAACATCACAAAGGGCTACATACTCGGCAATCTCACGCTTCATGTTTGGCCACCAATACTTATCCTTAATGTCTTGGTACATCTTGGTACTTGCTGGATGAATCGAAAATAGTGACTCATGAGCCTCTTTTAATAACACATCCTTTAGTTCTTGCTTGTTGGGCACACACAAACGTTGCTTGAACCACAAGGTTCCTGGTCATCCTTGAAAATCGACTCTTTACCTTCACTCAAATTCTTTACGATCCATTGAAATGCCTCATCATCCGACCGAGCCGCGAATCGACCATCAAAGTAGGTGCATCTCCATAGCTGCCAAAATCCAGCTCAACCAACTCAAGGTTAAGCTTCAAATTCCTCATGCAAAGTGGTGACTCTCTCGAACCATCAGAATTGCGGTATACCTTTCTGCTCAAGGCATCTGCAACCACATTAGCTTTCCCGGGATGATAATGTATGCCCACATTATAATCCTTTATCAGCTCTAACCACCTCCTCTCGCTCGAGGTTAAGCTCGGACTGGGTAAAGATGTATTTGGACTCTTATGATCCGTGTAAACCTCACATCATTACCCATCGGATAATGGCGCCAAATCTTTAAAGCATGCACTACGGTGCCAACTCCAAATCATGGGTAGGGTAGTTCTCCTCATGCGGTCTCAACTGGCGTGAGGCATAGGCTACCACTCTCTTGTCTTGCATCAAGACACAACCCAAACCTTTGCGCGAAGCATCGCAAAATATCTCAAAATCCTTGTTAATATCGAGGCAACACAAGCACCGGGGTGTGGTCAAACTCTCCTTAAGTTTCGAAAACTCTTCTCGCACTCTGGCGTCCAAGTGAATTTCTTTTCCTTTTGAGCAAGCTGCGTGAAGTGCAGCCACTTGGAAAATCCCTCAATAAAGCGACGGTAGTATCCTGCCATACCCAGAAAACTCCTGACCTGGGTAACTGAAGTGGGTGACTGCCAATCCAAAACATCACTTACTTTCCCTGGGTCAACTGCGACTCCTTCTGCTGTCAACACATGCCCTAGAAAGCGACTTTCTTCATCCAAAACTCACATTTGCTGAACTTTGCATACAGCGATTATCTCTCAATTTCGCAATGCTAACCTCAAGTGCTCTGATGTTCCTCCTCATCCTTGGAATATATCAAAATGTCGTCAATGAACACAACGACAAACTTGTCCAAATATTCCATAAACACCTTATTCATCAAATACATGAAATATCTTTGGAGCATTAGTCAAACCAAATGACATCACTTTGTGAACTCGTATAGACCATAGCAGTCGAGAAGGCTGTCTTGGGTATGTCCTCCTTACGTATCCTCATCGATGATATCACGATCTCAAATCAATCTTGGAGAATACTCCTGCTCCCTTAAGCTGGTCAAGCGGTCATCAATCCGGGCGGAGGGTACTTATTTTTGTGGTGACCTCATTAAGTGCTCTGTAGTCCACACACATGCGCCGACTACCATCCTTTTCTTGACGAACAACACCGGCGCTCCCACGGGACGAACTCGATCGATATAACCCTTATCCAAAAGCTCTGAATTTGCTTCTTCAACTCTGCTAAATCATTGGTGGCATCCGGTAGGGTCTCTTGGAAATCGGGCGGTACACGCACAAGCTCAATCGAAACTCAACCTCCCTCTCGGTGGCATACGGAAGATCATCAGGAAACACGTCGGGTACTCTCCGACAACCGTACACCCTCCAGCTGGATTACCTTACTCGGCAAATCATGGCGCTCTGGTGGCACTCATCGCTGCGAATCGCACCTTAACTCCATCTGAATTGGTTAAGGTCAACTGCTCTGCTCCCACAGTCTAACTGCACTGCTTCGGCCAATCCATTCCCAAGATTACATCTAGGGATGCATATCCAACAAAATCAGGTCGACCTGAACTCAACTCCCTGAATGGTTATCCTAACTCTGGACAACCTAGGTTGGACCTCAACTTCGGATCCGGGATTGGATTAAAAGAACAGATCCAAGAGCAACAGATTTTCAATTGTTGCTTTAAAGCAAAACTCAGAAACAAGCGAATGCGAAGCTCGAATCAAATAAAGCGGTGGCGAGGCCGAATGTACGAAGCGTCATCGATCACAACGTCTGGCGCTGCTCGGGCATCCTCTGCGGTGGCGTGGTTCACGACCTCTCACCACCGGCGTCTGTTGGCACTGTCCTGGCGGGGTGCTCCTCGTCTGCTCGGGGTGGGAGTGCGGACGGGTGTGGCTCCCAAGTCAAAGCGCCCGGTGTCGGGCACGCCTGCGAGGGCACTTGCTAGCATAGTGTCCCACTTCATGACACTTGAAGCAAGTGATGGGCCGCCGCTGGATTATTACTCTTCTGCTGCTGCTGCTGTCCACTGGAACCACTAGGACGCCGTCCCGCCCAAATCGGCGTGGAGTCGAGTGGGGTCCGAAATCACGAAGGCTGCTGCTGCTGCTGCTGCTCTTTCTTGTGGCGCTCGTGCGGTGATAGGTACCAAAACGAGGCCTCTGAGACTGGTGAGACTGTGATCCCTGCTGGATCAACCTCCTCTTGCGAGACTCCTCGAGCTCGCGGCGACTCTCCTCGATAAGTATGGCCTTATCCACCAATCGCTGAAGGCGGCATAGTCGTTGCCTCGACTTGCACCTTCAAAGCGGGTTCAAGCCTTTCTTGAACCTCTTACGCGAGCTGCATCCGCCGCCACATCCTGCAGCGCGCAGCGAGCCAACTGAGTGAATTTGTTGAGATATTCACTCACTGACAGGTTCCTCTGCTGGAACTCCCGAAACTCATCCTTCTTCATCTCAACCACTCCCTCCATGACATGAGCGGTGTGGAAAGCCTTGGCGAATTCCTTCCAGGTGATGTTATCTTTGGTCCTCATGGGCGGCCTGATGGTTCTCCCACCACTCTGCTGCTTTGGTCCCTCAGGCGATGTCTTGCATACAAGCACCTTCTCCTGTCGGTGCACCGAGCCAAGTTCAGTTTCTTCTCCATCTGAACGGACCCGTCGTCGGCCTCAAAACTCGATGGCTGGAGAAAGCAGGCGGTCTTGTCCTCATAAACTCTGCGTAGCCTGTCTGCTGACGATGTCTTTGGCGGTGGTGCGGCTCTGGTGCTGTCTGTTGCATCATAGTCTCGCATACCCGCATCATGGTCTGCATCATCGTATGCAGGCCATCAAGAATCGGCGAGGCGGGGTCCAAGGCAGTGGCAGGCTGCGCGCACCTTTATTCTCTGGGTCTGGTTCCCCAGTTTGCGGTGGAGGAGTTCTGGTGTCAACCATCTTGCTCAAAAGAAAACAGCTGGCGATGACCAAAGGTGAAAGACGAGAGGAAAAGCATAGATAAGAGGTAATGCGTCTAAGGGGTTTTGCTTAATGGAGACCTAACCTAAACAAACACTTAGCCGAAGGCTACAGAGAAACTGAACAAAATAAACTCCAATAAAAGATTTGACATGATCACAATATAATGCTTTTAAGGCAATATTTGCAGCTCACATCACACACAGCGCAAATAAAATCCAACGTGTCTACTCGCACTATCTACTCGAAGGCTCCCACTCGGGTCTCGACAAATAGGGTACTTGCGCTATCGTCCTCGGAATCTTGTAGACAACCCACGAGTTGCGGATCGGCGCGATCGCTCTCGGATCGGGCTGGAGTGAACCGGTGAGGTAGGCGCGACGATCTCCGTGATCTGACGTCTCTCCTCTGGACTCGGCGGTGTAGGCGGCGGTAGAGGTCTCGCGATGCGGCGGGGCTCCTCCGGCAGCTCTCGTAGTCTCGGGGTGGCTCCGTCTTGCTCCTTGAACTTCGAGACGAGTCGGCCATGTTGGTCTTGTATAGCTTGCAAAGTCGACGGATGGCTTTGTGCGCAACTCCTGTCTTGACATCTCCCCACCGCACCGGTGTTCTTGAAAGCGTGATGTAGCACACCGCTTGCCAACTCGGGTAGTGAAGTATAGCTGGAGATGCTCCGATCGTTGACCTTTTGCTTCTCATCCTTAGTGAGGTAGGCAGGCGATCTCTTAAATCGAGGCACCGCAACAAAGCAGCGTAGAAGTGACCTCCATCCTCTGTCGGGCTGTAGAAGCTTGGGACATCTAATGCATTTATAAAGGAAAGATCGGTTTATAACTTTAGGAAAACAAATTTTGCAAGAGTTGGGGCGAGAGACAAGAATCCTTAAGAATGAGGTAAGAAGATAGAGATATTACTAAATATCAAGTTTAGTTGGTTTCATTTAGAAAATAAATTTTTGGGCTACGACCAATTTAACTTAGGGCTTAGTCCTACGATCGATATGGCTCGATACCATCTCTGTCGAGACCGAATATGCAAATTCGGTCTCTCGTAAACTGCACTAGTCGAGGATCACGCTAGTGCACGATCAAACATAGATGTCATCATAGTCATACACACGATAATAATAAAGGAAAACTCGAATATCGATAAAATATCAAAGTGCGACCTTATGGCCAAGCTTACAATATCTCTAGCGGAAGGGCTTAACAAAATAGCGTGAAATCCAAAATAAAGCGTAGCGACCAATCGACAAACCACGGGCTATCGAGTGGAGAACGAAGCCTAATCCGTGAAGTCGTCGTAGTACTCCCTTACGGCACCTCCTGCGATAGTACTCCTCTCCTCAGCCCGAGCAACATAGGCGCAAAGCCGTGAGTACATTAATTACTCGGCAAGTCGTTTGTAACAATTTAATGCAATATAATATGCAAGGCTTACCAAGGAAGGCTGAAAGGTTAATTTGCATAAAGGCATTTATTGATGAAATATATTAAATAACTTGAAAGCGAAAGTTAGCAAAGCAGTAATAATAGATAATCAAAGGGGTAAACATGAACCACTTGTGAACACCAATTCACAAGTTAAACCAACGATGAACTACTGTCCACTCCCAACATAAACCACCAAGTTATAAATGAAACACTAACCCTCGTGTGAAATCCCGAGCACCATCCATGACCAGGGCGCGGCTATTCGAATAGTTTTACACTCTGCAGAGGTTGCACAAGCTGTACCCACACGATGTGATTAGCCTAGGCCTAAGGAAATCACAACAAGGCCTTTACAATGCTCTACCTCAACACAATCACGCCCGCTAGGTTTCGCATCACACCCCCTTGCGCCACATGGAAATCGGCAACCATGTCCATCACAATGGCGAATCGAATTGAAATATTACAAATTAATCAGCCAGTCCATCCCATAATAGACATGTGGTTTGCGATTAAGCTCGGATCAATGGCGCACAAAGTTAAGTCCTTAGCATTACCGGCGAGACTACCACATCCCCAAAGTACAAGCTGTACTTCCCCCTTTCTCGCACGATCACTCGCCGAGTGCAAAACCAATTTGTATAACCAAGCCAACGTCACACCAATGCGTGGCACAAATTTTAATACACGTGGCACCAACCACGGTTCCATATTTCATTAAGTCAAATTAATAGTTTAATATTTGCGATGAGACCAAGCGTAAATATAAAGCGGCTAAGCAATCTAATCGTACCAACCCATGTGATAAATAAACTAGCATCACTAATAAATTTCCCAACCTATGGTGACAAAGGCATCATGGTATTTCAAAGTGTCAAGGAGGTGTAATTGCAATTGGGACAATAACTACGTGCAGCGGTTTGAATAAAAATAGCAATGCAATGTAATTTGAAACAAAATAATTAAATAATAGTTTGTAAAATTGGGTTCAACATGATCAAGGGACACGACTTGCCTTCGTTATGCTCGTGAGGTACTCCGGTCTTACAGCGCGAAACTGCTCCTCAGGAATCGAATCTAACGAGAGAAAGCGGCCGGAAACAAAGAAACACATAAAATGACAAGCAAAAGAACTCAAAAATTCCCAAAAACAGAACCAACAGCTAGAGCTCGATTTTAGATGAATTTAGAAAAAGAACGGGTCAATCGGAGCTAGGACGGAGGAGAAGCGGGCTCGGAAAATTAATTCAAAATTAATTCAGGAAAATTAAAAAGTTTCTTGTCTTTGTGAACCCGGTGCACCAAATTCCGAGTTCACCGTGGACCCGGTCCACGTAACGAAATGCACGGGCGCGCGGCCGGCGGTGGGGGCACGCCGGCGTGGCGGCGGCATATGCCGCCACGTGGCGCGTCCGGCGTGGCGGTGGCGTGGCCGCCACGTGGCTCGGGGAGGCGGCTAGGGCCGGCGTGGCGCGGCGTGGCATGCCACGTAAGATGCCACGTCGGCTAGGGCTGGCGTGGCCCGGCCGCGCGCGCGGCGCGACGCGATGGCGGGATCCGGCGGCCGAGGGTTGGCCACGCGGCGCGATCGCGGCCGTGGATCGAATCTGATCTGCGGTCGGGATCGGCGGCGGTGTCGGTGAAGTGCGCGGATGGCGACGCGTGGCGGCTCGGCGCGGCGTCGCCGCGCGGACGGCGTGGATGGAGCGCGCGCGGTAGTGGCGCGGCGATGCGCGCGCGTGGCGGCGTCTTGGCGCGGCGGCCTTGGCGGCGCGCGCGGCGCGGGCGCGAGTGCGCGCGCGCGCGGGACCGAGGGGCGAGCGGGGCGCGAGTGCGGCGAGCGGGCGGCGGCAGGCGGCAGAGGAGGGGCGGCGAGGCTCACCGCGGCGTCCTCGGCAACGGCGGCGAGCTTCGAGCGCACGGAGGGTGCACGGCGGCGCAGCGACGCGCGGAGCGGCTCCGCGGCGCGCGCGCGGCGAAGGCGAGGGCGGCGCGAGCGGCGGGATGGTTGGCGCGTGGCGAGAGAGGAGATCGAGCGGCATGGGAAATATTCCTTTTCTTTTCTTTTTCCAGGAATTCAAATAAACTTCTAAAAGCTCTAGAAAATAGCAAATAAATCCGGAAAATTCACCAAAAATACCAGAAAATTCCTTGTGACACAAGGAACACAAATAAAATATTTTCAACTTATGTTAATGTTTATTTTAATCACATTAAATCATTTAAAAATTTAGAAATTCATTTGAAGCTTCAATTAATTTCAGAAAATTCCAGAAAATTCATTTTTGAAATCCAGGCTTTAAAAATCTCAGAAAAACAGGATGTTACAAGAATTTTGGGGGGAAGCTGTATCGATGACTGTGTTCATCCTTAATTGCTCTCACAAGAAGTTTGAGCGGGAAGACTCCCTACGAAGCCTGGCACGGTGTGAAGATATGTGAGACCCTGGAATAGAAACTCCCGGACCCCCTGTGTATTACAGTACTAGTCCCAGATCAACGCTAGTACACACAGATAATCAGAAAAATGATAAGCCAACCACGCTTTATTACAATAATAACTGAAATACTTAAGTCTTGGCCCAAGGCCTTACAACTGTGGTTCACAGAACCTCTTACACAAAAGGTAACAGCAGAAGCAAAAATATTCGAATAAATGGCCCATCAATATGCCACAGGCAATTGACTTGAGCAACGAGACCTAGTCCTCTGGAAAGAATCCATCACGGCCCAAGCCAACAAAGAGTCGTAGTCTCCTTCCTGAGCTTCAACCTCCTCTGAGAATTATTGTGAAGTGTAGTATGTGAGTACAAAAATGTACTCCGCAAGTCTTGGAAAAATGCATTAGATGCGGGGTTGAACAAGGAAGGCTATATGGCTCTTTTGCACAAATCAGCATTTTATTTCAAATTTATATACTCTCTCTACAAGCATTTTGTTAAACGTTTAATTTTCACAATCTGAAGTTTATCAAGTACCTTAGTGAAGGTTACATCCACCATCAACGATAAATAGGCTATCTCATAAGTTTTAAAATAAAGGTTAAAACCACCGATCTGGTTACATTCACGGACCAACTACGAGAGTTCCATCCACGCTCTAGTTTTCCAAACCTTTTCTTTTAAATTCAAAACCAAATCTCTACTGTGTGAATGCATTCCTTGTCCGCCCTTGACCGTGAGCACGGCTATTCGAATAGTTTATTACTCTGCAGAGGCGTACAACTTTACCCACAAGAAATATGTTACCTTAACAGTCAACACGCTTCCTTTGGCATGAGACCCGGATAAAATATCACAAAGCTTTTCACCTACTGTAGTATAGTTTTATATCACTCATTGAGGTTTCACCATTGAAGGGTTAAATCCACCACATTGAAGCCCCTCTTGCGCCATGTGAGTGCGATAAATCCACGCCCTCACTTTGAGTAATCAATAAATCCACGATACCCATTTTCCAATAGTGACACAAAAACTAAACTATTATAGGTTAATTAGCTAGGTTGTACCCATTTTAACTTGTGGTTGTCTTTGTTTTACTCAGATTGGACAAACACAAGAATCGGTCCTTAGACGACTAGGGTGGATCATTCACAAACCCATTTTTCGTGCTAAACCGCACCAGCCAAACTTTCCATCCACCCTCGACAAATTTTACCTTGAACTTCATTTTTTTTTTAAAATTTACAGTGGTAACATCTATTACCACTTTTCAAACAAAACATTGAATCCCAAGTCATTCCTTAACCATTTTTCTCATATGAGCATTTTTACATTTATCAGCTAGACTAAGCATTCGCTAATGTTTTAAATTCAACAAAATAATAATAACTCATTATTGAGCCAAATATTATCCTAAGTTGACAAAGGTATATGGTATATGATTTCCAAAAGAGGGCATAACAAATTGGGTACTTATCTAAATTTTAGAATTTAAATTATCAATTTACTAAACATAGCAATGCAAATAATTTAAAATAATTGCAAAAACTATTTATAAAACATAGGAGCAAAAATGGTCAAGGAGACTTGCCTTCTTGAATTAAGTTGGAATCTTCCCGAAGTTGCTCTTGAAAATCGTCGGACCAATCGGATTCTACACGAGAAACGAGAAAAACCAAATAAATAAAATAAAATAAAAACTCAAAAAATAAAAATAAATATACCAAATGAAAATTTGGAATTTTAGATGAATTTAGAAATTTGAATGGGTCAATTTGGAGTTAAAATGCAAAAGTTATAGCCTTCCAAAGTTTAAATACAAAATAAAAGAAAAAGGCTATTTTCTGGATTTATTTTTAAACCGAAAAGGATTTATGACATCATCAAGAATTATTTTCCCAAAGGAAAATCTGAGTTATGACGTCAGCCTGAGAATTTAATTTCGGTCGAATTATTTTTATATGGAAAAATTAGGTTTATGGCGCAAGCATGGCGTCACACGATATTAATTTATCCGTGAGAGAATGACATGTGGGGCCGCTCGGAGTGAGGTGGAGGTGGGCCGGGTGGTAAGGTGGCGCGCGTGGTGCATCAGCGCGCTGCGTGGCGCGGCGGGAGCGGGTGGCGCTGGCGTGGCTGGTCCGGCGCGGACGTGGCGTCCACCGGGCTGCCACGGTGGCTCGGCTACCGACGTGGCTTCGCCGGCCGGAGGGGGAGGCGCGGGACCCGAAGGTCACCGGCGCTCCGGCGGGCGGCGGCGCCGGCCAAGAGGTGCACGAGCAAGAGGGGACCGAGGGGAGTACTCCAGTACCTGGCACGGACCTCGATGATGGCCGGAGAGGGGCTGGCGACGAAGAGAGGCGGCGGTCGGAGGAGGCGATCGGCGGCGAGGGTCTTCCAAAGGCGCAACCGCTCGGGAAGGGGGCCAGGAAGGTGCGCGCAACCTCAGTGAAGCTCGGAGTGGTGGCGGTGCGGCACGAAGTGGCTCGAGGCGGCGGGGATTGCTCGTCGGAGCTTCACCGGCGAAAAAGAGGGGAGGCGCACGGTGCGAAGATTTTACAGCCGAGAAGAGGGGCAATCGAGTGAGGAGAAGTGGCCGGTGAGGCGAGGGGGACCTCGGGGTGGGTTTAAATAGACGGGGAGAGGAGTAACGGCCGAGCGATTGCTCGCCGGTCTTGAATCGGCCCCGAGCACCAATTGGCTTAATTGCGAGATAAAGGAGGGGGTAACGGGCGGCTCGAGTGCGGTAGAACACAGGGAGGCATATGCGCATTCGCTCGGGCGGAGAGGGCGGAAGAAACCGAAGCTTTAAAGCTTCGGTTACTAGCTTTAATGGCGACGGCGGGGTTTCGGGAGGAAGAAGAGGGCGCGGAAGACGGGCCCGACAAGTGGGTCCCATGCGTCGGTGAGAGAGGGAAGAAGAGAATGGGAGGGGCGACGGCTCGGATTGGTGACGGTGGCACAAAGGGAAAGATCGGGCCGTTGGATCTTCAGTGAACCGGTAAGTGAACGCGAGTGGTTGCGATTCAATCCGACAACGGAGCTGAAATCGGAACCGTTCGGGCGAGGGCCGAGGGAATAAGTGGCTGTGGGCGGACGAGATTTGGTACGGCAATGGTTAACGGTTTGGATCATGCCACTTGTCGGCCAGAGAGACGAGGTGGGCGGGGCGAAGCGGTAAGTGATGGATAACGGCTGAGATCAATCGGGCGACGGTGGGATTAGATCCGGGCCGATCAAAGGGGCCGAAGAGGTAAGTGGTTGGAGACAGCCGAGATTAAAACCGACGGTGGAAGCGGCTCCGATGCGCGACACGTGTCGCCCGAGAGAGTTTGCTGGAATTAATCTTTTTAGAGATTTAAGAAAATACCCGGAGGCTTTAAAATGCTTGGAAAAATACCAAATAAATTTTAAAAATTCTAGAAAAATTCACAAAAATAACTGAAGAGGTTTTAAACTTAAGAAAAATATTTTCAACCTATGTTGGTATTAATTTTTTTTTTAATTTTAAACATAAACTTTAACTCTGGAAAATCCAAATGATTTGAACTAATTAATTTAAATTATTCTTTCCATATAAATGAAAAATTTAGGATGTTACAAACCTACCCCCCTTAGAAAGAATCTCGACCAGAGATTGGAAGGACTGAAAAGAGACTAGGGAACTCCGTTCGAGATCTTCTTCACGCTCCCAAGTTGCTTAGACTCTAGACAATTGTTCCATCGCACTTTGCAAAATTTGATGGTCTGTTTGGTCGACGTTACGCTTCTTCTAAAATCTTGACTGGAAACTCTGAATATGTCAAATCCTCTTTTAGATCCACTTCCTCTAAAGGCATTAACTCTTCTGGGACTCGTAAACACTTTTTCAATTGCGACACATGAAACACATCATGTACATCGACAATTGGGTAGGAAGCTTTAAGCGATAAGCAACTTCTCCTCTTACGGCTAAGATTGGAAATGGTCCAATATACCTCGAGCAAGTTTACCACTAACCACAAACGACGCATCCCTTTTAGAGGTGACACTTTCAAATACACATGATCCCCTGGTGCAAACTCTAACATTCTGCGACGATTGTCCGCATAGCTCTTTTGCCTGGTCTGTGCTGTTTTCAACCTATCTTGAATTAAGCGAACTTGCTCTTCTGCTAGCTTCAATACATCAGGTCCAAAAACTTGACTTTCTCCTGTCTCTGACCAATACAACGGTGTTCTGCACTTTCTGCCATATAAAGCTTCAAATGGAGACATCTGCAAACTTGATTGGTAACTATTATTGTAGGAGAATTCTGCGTAAGGTAAACTTTGGTCCCAACTGGCTTTATTAGCTAATGCACATGCTCTCAACATATCTTCCAATATTTGATTTACCCTTTCTGTCTGACCATCTGTTTGAGGATGATAGGCAGTACTGAAATTTAGATTGGTACCTAAAACTTCATGAAGTTTCCGCCAAAACCTTGAGGTAAATTAAGATCCTCTATCCGATACGATCTTCTTTGGAATTCCATGTAAACTAACAATTCTTGACATATAAAGCTCTGCCAATCTATCTCCTGAATATGTAGTCTTTACTGGTATAAAATGTGCAACTTTTGTTAAGCGATCCACTATAACCCAAATTGAATCATAACCTGACTTGGTCTTTGGTAATCCAGTTATAAAGTCCATTCCAATTTCCTCCCATTTCCATTCAGGTATCTGCAATGGTTGCAAAAGACCAGCAGGTCTTTGATGCTTTGCTTTAACTCTCTGGCATGTGTCGCACAAGGCTACATATTCTGCAATTTCCCTTTTCATACTGGACCACCAATAACTTTCCTTTAGATCTTGATACATTTTTGTACTTCCGGGATGAATTGAATATCCTGCCTCATGAGATTCCTTTAAGATTAAATCTTTTATTTCCTTTTTCTCGGGTACTAGAATTCTCTTTCCAAACCAAAGAATCCCCTCTTCATCTTCTGAAAATCTAGGCGCTTTACCTTTCTTCATATTCTCTTTAATTTCTTTAACATATTCATCCTCTCGTTGGGCTGCCTTAATCTGATCTTCCAAAGTAGGGTAAACCTTCAATGCAGACAAAATACCTTCGTTAACTATTTCCAAATTCAGTCGTTGAAATTCTTCATGGAGGGTTAACTGCTTATCTGGAATTGACAAATTGTTAATGTGATTCTTCCGACTCAAAGCATCGGCTACTACATTAGCTTTTCCTGGATGATAGTGTATTCCCACATCATAATCCTTTATAAATTCGAGCCACCTTCTTTGTCTCAGATTAAGGTCAGGTTGAGTGAATATATACTTTAAACTTTTATGATCGTATATATTTCACACGATTCTTGATTAAGTAATGCCTCCATAACTTTAGAGCATGCACAACTGTGACTAGCTCTAAATCATGAGTGAGATAATTTTCTTCGTGCGGTCTTAACTGCCTTGATGCATAAGCTACCACCCTTCCTTCTTGCATTAGTACACAACCAAGACCTTGTCTCGACGCATCACAATAGACTTCAAAATCTTTCCTGATATCGGGTAACCGCAAAACTGGTGCAGAAGTTAATCTCTTCTTTAACTCTTGAAAACTGTCCTTACAAGATTTACTCCATTCAAATTTCTTTTCCTTCTTTAATAATTGCGTGAGAGGTCTAGCAATCTTGGAAAAACCTTCAATAAAGCAGCGATAGTAACTCGCTAATCCCGTGAAACTCGGTTTACATTACGGTCTTGGGTTGTTTCCAATTTAACACATCCTTAATCTTTCCTGGATCCACAGATACTCCTTGTGCAGAAATTACATGTCCTAAGAACTCAACTTTCTTCAACCAAAATGCACACTTGCTGAATTTGGCATACAATTGATGTTCTCTTAATCTTTGTAAAACTATCCTCAGATGTCCTTCGTGTTCTTTCTCAGTTTTGGAATAGATAAGAATGTCATCTATAAAAACAACAACAAGCTTATCTAAATATTCCATGAATACTTTATTCATCAGATTCATAAAGTATGCCGGTGCATTTGTCAGACCGAAAGACATCACCGCATACTCGTATAATCCATACCGAGTGGAGAAGGCTGTTTTAGGTATATCTTCGGGTCTAATTTTTAATTGGTGGTATCCTGATCGGAGATCAATTTTTGAGAAAACACTTGATCCTTTCAACTGATCGAACAGATCATCAATAGGAGGCAAGGGGTACTTATTCTTGATTGTTACCTCATTCAGGGCTCTATAATCCACACACATACGCTGGCTACCATCCTTCTTATTTACTAAAAGCACTGGCGCTCCCCAGGGTGAAGAACTTGGTCTAATGAAACCTTTCTCCTGCAATTCTTGAATCTGCCTCTTGACTTCTGCTAAATCATCGGCTGACATCCGATAGGGTCTCTTTGATATTGGAGCTGTACCAGGTACCAGATTTATAACAAATTCAATCTCTCGGTTTGGTGGCATTCCTGACAAATCCTCAGGAAACACATCAGGGTATTCACTTACTACAGATACATCCTCCAAACTTCTCCCTTTTAAACTGGTCAATAAACTTCCCTTGTTTGAAGGTGTATTGGATTCATACCTAATCTGAATTCCATCAGAATTTGTGAGAATAATGGCACGATTGGCACAATCTATCTGCCCTTTATACTTGGTCAACCAATCCATCCCAAGTATTATATCTATGCCTTCGGAGTCTATTATAATAAGGTTCGCTAGGAACTTTACTCCGTTTATATCTATAGTTGCTCTAGGGCAAACCAAATTAGTCCTCAATTCTTTTCTAGATGATTGGACTAACATAAGGTTCTTAAGCAAACAAACATTCCAATTATTTCTTTCCACAAACGCTTTTGTTACGAAGGAATGTGAAGCTCCGGAATCAAATAATGTAATTGCGGGAACTGAATTAACAAGAAACTTACCCAGAACCACGTCTGGTGTATCCTGTGCTGCTTCTGCGGTGACATGGTTGATGCGCCCTTTGTTGAATGTCTGTGGAGTCTTGGGAGTCTGAGGGCTTCCACGTCCCTGGCCAGCGGTTGGAGCTCTTGCCGGAGTAGGATCAAGGTTGAAGCGAACCGGGGTTATCGCTTGACGTTTCTGGGGACAATTATTGGCATAATGCCCCATGTTCTTGCAATTGAAGCATTGCACCCTGCAGTGCGCAATCCTATTCTGTTGAGGTTGAGCTGCATTTCCAGTTCGAGGAGCTTGAGGTAAAGGACGGGGTGCAGAAATCGGTGTCATTGATTGGTTGGGCAAGGGAGGCCGGCCAAACTGCTGTGAGGTGGAACGGTGGCGAGCTACTCTGCATCGTTGAGCTTGAAACTTCCTCTTTCTGGACTCGAAGAGCTGACGCTGGGTATCTTCCTGCACAAGAGCTTTGTTCACCAAATGCTGAAAAGTGAGATAGTCATTGGATACTAACTGCACTTTAAGGTTAGGATCCAATCCTCCCATAAACCTCCAAATTTTTGCTTCATCAGTTGCCACATCCTCTGATGCATATCTTGATAGTTGAATGAACTTACTCAAGTATGCGGAAATGCTAAGGTTTCCCTGCTGCAGTTGGTGCAATTCCTTCCTTTTCATTTCTATGATGCTCGTAGGTATGTGAGTGGTTCGGAAGGCTCGCACAAACTCTGCCCACACAATATTCTGAGCATTTTGGTGTGCAGCGCAAAAGTTTTCCCACCAGTTGGCAGCAACTCCTTTGAGTTGATGGGCAGCATACAAGACTTTCTCAGTCTCATTGCATTGAGTCAGATTCAATTTTCTTTCGACTTCCTTTATCCAGTTGTCCGATTCCAACGGATCGACAGATCCTACAAAGGTTGGGGGTCGAGTCCTCATGAATTCCCCCAGCTTGGATTGGGGTGGCTGAGCTGGCGCTTGATGAACTTGATTAACTTGGTTCTGAGCTAACGCTTGAAGAAGCTGCAATTGCATGGCCATCATCTGCTCCAAGTTCGGGGCTTGAGCTGGCGGGGGTGGAATTGGGGCATTGTTGTCATTGGGCCCTTGACTATTACTGACATTGCTCCTTGTATTCACCATCTGAAGCTCCACCAAGAGAACACAAGGTAAGAGGGAAAAGCATAGATGAGAAACAGGGGTAACTAACAACATCCCAAACCAACACACAAGAACAAAGCAACAGCTGAGAAAATGCAACTTTGAAATTCAAATTAGTTTTAAGAATGGCTGTACCACAAGTGCACAAGGCTCGGTACAGTCCATTTTATTACATTACAATATTATAAGCGTTCTAATATCGAAAAACAACTAAGAAGGGATACTGCTGACTGGCATCTACTCATCCTCCACGATGATGCGCTCCTCGGGTTCCTCCTCTGGGTCTTCCTCTGACTCAGCGGAGTGGCTCTGTCCACACGTAGCGCAATTGTTTGGCGAACGGGACCGAGATCGACTCTGGCTGAAGGCAGGCGATCTGGAATGAGAGCGAAGGCGTCCTCTGCTAGAATCTCCAATGTCGATGCTGGGTGGTGGACCGGGGCGTCGCACACTCTTCCTCGCAGTAAGCCTGGTGCGAGGTCCTGAAGGTCTGACTGGTGCAGAAACAGGGGCTGGCAGGGTCGGTGTAGTGGTAACAGCTCGGAGACGCGCCACCTCTGCCTCGGCAGCAACCCTCCTCTGGTCTGCGTCGGCGTGAGCAGACTCACTCTAAAGCAGTTGTGCTCGAAGGGTGTCGGTGTTAGTGATATGCCCTAGAGGCAACATGGAGATGTTGTATATATCACATACTATGTTTATGATACATTACTTTGTTCCTTGGAATAGACATCATCATTATTGATCAATGAGTATGTGACTTATTCATGAGACTCTTAAATACTAAGATGTTGCTATTTCTAAATGATCCCTGATCGTATATCATATGAGGAACAAATATGATTCAAAGACAAAGATCAGCATATGTATTGATTGATGATCATGTCTCATGGATCATGGTATGGTGATACCAAATCAATAATATGGACATGTGTTAGTGAACATATGTTGGATAGACCTGCCATGAGACACTGCAGAGATTCCATGTGTCATCGTTGGTCTCAAGTAGTGTTTATGTAGAGTCCTTAGACTTGAGATCATCATGGTTCCCAACATGAGTAGTAGCTTATTTTGGGACTACTAAACACTACTCCGTGAATCGGGTAGTCATAAAAGTAGTCTTGGGTTTGCCATGAAACATGTAGTGGGATGTGAATGATCAAGATAGAATTTGCCCCTCCTTATGGGAGAGATATCTCTGGGCCTCGATGTAATGGATTATGAAAGTGCATGGCCATGCCAAGGTGATTGAGGAGTCAATCACGAGTTTATAATCCATCACGGAATCGAGAGAGTGATTGAGCTATTAAGAGGATGACACAGTCTCGCCTTGAGCTCAATCTATATCGTGAGGCAAAGGATTCGTACATGAGAGAACATTACAGTTCACCGATATGATCTTTACATATACTTTGGGGTTAATATGTCTTACTAGAGGCCGCTATTAACATGGTGACCGGAAAGGCGTTTCGGTCACGACCAAGTATACGTGAACCTGCTGTGGTCGCACGCTTAACGGGTTGGAACACCGATTCGAATATGATTCGGATATGGGCTCAATTCGGATAAAGATCCGAATAGACTCCTAATGGGCCTTGGTCCGCAAGGCCCACGTGAGGAGGTCTATATATGGAGGCGAGGGCGAGGGTTTTCGTCCTGTTAACATCTAGCAAAACCCTAGCCGCCACCTCCCGAGCCAAACCCTAGCTGCTCACGAGTGCTAGTACACTCGCGATCGGCGTTCAGCCCCGGACGTGTGGATACGGTGGAGGCGCTGCTCGTTGCGATCTTGATCGGCGTGCGTGGAGGAGACGATCTGTTCGGGACGATCGGCTACTTCCACTACTACCTCGACAGCGTGATTGGATCGGTTTCCAATTCTTCTTCCATTCTTGCTGCGCGTCTAAGTGGTAACGATCCATGATCCTTCTTAGCATGATGTTCTTGGGTGCGCGGTAGAAAAATTTTGTTTTACGCTTCCGTAGCCTACGCGTATTCCTTTAGTGGTATCGAGCCATCTTGCTTAGTTTGCATCTGGATCGCATATGTTGATATGCGATAGTAGTAGATTGGATCTATTACGATCTAAATCGGTAGCACGGGTTGATGAGATCAATCGGTCATAAGGGGTTGAAATAGGTATGAGTTGATAGCATCATAAGGCCAAAAGATTAGTTCGTGCTCCTTCTTTGATGTACGCGCGACTTGCCCCTACCGGTGGAATCACCATCGGGGCTAATCTGCGCGCACAATCGATGAGATCGAGCCAACGGATCGAGGTCTTGTGTTGTGGTCTCCTCAAGTATACCGATCGCGATGATCAATATGATTGATCTAATGAAAATTGAGACATTTTGAATGGCTCGGATTTGGGTTGATTTGATCGGCTCGATAAGATTTTCATAGCGATTTCATAGATGCGATCTATGTAATTCGTGAGGTTTTCGTGGCTGCCGCCAGCGGACCGCCGTGTATCCCCCTTGTATAGCGTCTTGGGTTCACATCGTTAGGTAGAATGCGGTTCTACGTCTAACTTGTTTTTGCAGAGAATGATGTGAATAGTATGGCCCTATAGCTTATTTGAGTGTATGAGATGTATGTGATGCATGTAACATTCGTTCATGGCTGCGTGTCATGATTATTTCAGCTATTGTTAGCTGTATATGTTGTATTTAACGACTGCGTGTCGACCTTAATGCTTGAATCTATCTTTGTAATCTTCAATTTCTAGCTATTATAGGTAGTAGCCTAGTTTTGAGATTACAAGCTTTTAAGCATGGTGGCCTAAAGGAGTGATGTGGAGGATGGAGATCGTCTACACCTACTTGGAGATGGATATCACCATTTTTGGGCCATACTACTTCACGCTTAAATGTGTTTATCTATGATGTTATCTATCTTATTCTTATGCAATGATATATGTGATATGTTGCTTTGGTAGGATAGAATCCTCTTAAAATTAGGTGTTAATGCCCTTCCATATGCTGCACCAAAAGATAATGATCACCGCATGGTAGGTCTACCAAAGTAGAGTGCCATCGGTTATCATCATCATTTGGGGTAGATGTCGGACATCTACATGCGGAAGCATTTGGTTTACTTAACAAGGTTATCAAAATAGTTTTGGACCTTGGGGCATAGATTGGGGCCGAGGCATACCGATGTCACCCAAAGTAGAGTCACATAGGGATGTGATTAGCAAAGTGTTGCTTACCCATGTCACTAGTTTTCTAGCCGTGATGCCAAAGCTCACTAGGAATTAGTGAAATGAGGATCTTTACCCACTATGTAACTTAGAGAGAGTTTTTGTTGGAAAACTCATAGTGGGAGTCTTTTGCTAAATAGTTTAATAAAAGATGAACATAAACATAGTGCTAAACTTTGCATATTCTTGTGTTGTAGATCATGTCACTAACGCCGCATCCAAGATTTTTAATTTGCGATCTGTTCTTGAGAAAGAAAACTCAATGGAACAAACTTTTGGATTGGTATCGCAACTTGAGAATTGTTCTCAAGCAAGAGCGCAAGGAGTATGTCCTTGAGTCTCCTTACCCCGAAGACTTGCCTGATAATGCTACTATGGCTGCACGGAGAGCTTATGAGAAGCAAACGAATGATTGCCTTGATGTGAGCTGTCTCATGCTTGCCACAATGTCCTCTCGAGCTTGAAGCAATATGAGAACACAGATGCCTACAATATCATTGTGGGGCTACGTGGTATGTTTGAGAACCAAGCAAGGGTGAGAGGTTCAATACTTCAAAGTCCTTATTTGCGTGCGAGTGCTTGCGAGAAGGAATCCGTCACCCTCATGTGATTAAGATGATTGGCTACATTGAGAGTCCGAAAAGCTTGGTTTCCTCTTAGCCAAGAGTTGGCTACGATGTGATTCTCGATCGCTCCCCGAGCTTTGAGCCATTCATAATGAACTTTCACATGAACAATCTGGACAAGACCGGGTGAGTTGCATGGGATGCTAAAATCTGCGAGGAAAGCATTAAGAAAAGCAGCAATCATGTGATGATGATGCAGAAAGGCAAGGGCAAGCCCTATGTCAAGAGAATCGCGGTCAAAAGAAAGAAAGCTCCCGATGCGATCGCGAGCAATTCTAAGGCCAAGAAAGACAAGAAGGGTGATGCTCATCTCCGATGCGATTGTTACTCAGTAAGCAATCGGGACATTGGAAAAGGAACCGCCCAAAGTACTTGGAGGATCTTGAGAAGAAGAAGGGAAGTATGACTTCCACTCCTGTATAAATGTTATAGAAATCAATCTTGCTACTTCTTCCACTAATTCTTGGGTATTTGATACCGGATCGGTTGCTCACATTTGCAAATCGTTGCAGGGCTAATAAGAAGTAGAAGTTTGAGGAGGAGCGAAGTGGATCTTGGCGTTGGCAATGGAGCAAAAGTTGCTGCGGTAGCTGTTGGCACCATGCCATTGTCTTTACCTTCGAGATTAGTTTTGGAATTGAATAATTGTTATTGTGTTCCATCTCTTTCAAAGAACATTATTTCGCTTCATGTTTGCAAGCGAAGGTTATGACTTTAAATCTATGGACAATGGTTGTTCTCTTTATTTCAAAGATATGTTCTATTGTCATACTCCATTGGTGAATGGGTTATACGTTCTTACTCTTGAAGGGTCACGGTCTATAACATTAATGCAAAGAGGCAACGTCAGAATGATTTGAATCCCACGTTTATTTGGCACTCGCCGCTTAGGTCACATAAATGAGAAACGCATGCGAAGCTCCATAGAGATGGTATTCGCACTCATTTGATTTTGAATCATTAGAGACATGCGAATCTTGTTTACTTGGCAAGATGACAAAGGCACCTTTCACCGGTCAAGGTGAGCGGGCAAATGACTTATTGGCACTTGTACATACCGATGTATGTGGACCAATGAGCTTAATGACGAGGTGGTTTTGATGCTTTATAACTTTTATCGATGACTTTAGTAGATATGGGTATATCTACGATGAAGCATAAGTCCGAATCCTTTGAAAAGTTCAAAGAATTCCAAAATGAAGTGCAAAATCATTTAGGCAAGACAATCAAGTTTCTACGATCGATCGTGGAGGCGAGTATTTGAGCCATGAGTTTGGCAATCATCTAAAGGATTGTGGAATTGTTCCACAATTGACTCGCCAGAACACCTCAATGGAATGGGGTATCTCGAACGGAGAAATCGCACCTTATTAGATATGGTGCGCCCATGATGAGCCAAAGTGATCTTCCGTTGTCTTTTTGAAGTGCGCTCTTGAAACGACCGCGTTCACACTAAGCAGGTTCCATCAAAATCGTGAGAAAAGACACCATATGAGATGTGGACGGGACAACGCCCTAGCTTGTCTTTTCTTAAGATTTGGGGATGTGAGGCTTATGTAAAACGTTTACAATCTGATAAGCTCACTCCTAAATCGATAAATGCTTCTTTATCGGGTATCCTAAGGAAACAAAAGGATATTACTTTTATAATCAAGGAGAAGGCAAAGTGTTTGTCGCTTGGCATGGTGTCTTCTTAGAGAAAGAGTTTCTCTCAAGAAGGGATAGTGGGAGCACAGTGCAACTTGAAGAAATTCAAGAAACACGATAACGTTTCAGCTCCTCTGAGAACCACAACAGATGAACAAACCGTTGAAGAACCTGTTGTGGACACACCAGCACCACGAGGTCGAAGGTCACGTCGTGCACACGAGAGGTACATGTTCTTGACTACTCAACAACGGGACATATTGTTGTTAGACAACGATGAGCCTAAGACCTATGAAGAAGCAATGGTGGGACCGGACTCGAGAAATGGCTTGAAGCCATGAGATCGAAATTGAATCCATGCACGATAATCAAGTTTGGAACTTGGTTGATCCACTGATGGTGTTAAAACCATTGAATGCAAATGGGTTTTCAAGAAAAGATAGACATAGATGGAAATGTTCACATCTATAAAGCGCGATTAGTGGCCAAAGGTTTCAAACAAATTCAAGGTATTGATTATGATGAAACTTTTTCGCCGTCGCAATGCTAAAGTCTATTCGGATCATTCTAGCGATTGCTGCATATTTCGACTATGAAATATGGCAAATGGATGTCAAAACAGCTTTCCTTAATGGAAATCTGAGTGAGGATGTGTACATGACACAGCCCACGGGTTTTGTCGATCCGCAATCGCTTGGAAAGATATGCAAGCTCCAAAGATCCATTTATGGATTAAAGCAGCATCTCGGAGTTGGAACATTCGTTTTGATGAAGTAATCAAAGGGTTTGGTTTCATCAAGAACGAAGAAGAGCCTTGTGTTTACAAAAGGCTAGTGGGAGCGCACTCGTATTTCGGTCTTATATGTGGATGACATATTACCGATCGGAAATGACATTCCTTTACTCGAATCATTAAGTCTTCATTAAAAATAGTTTCTCTATGAAAGACTTAGGAGAGGCAGCATATATTCTGGGCATCAAGATCTATAGAGATAGATCAAAAGGCTAATTGGATTAAGCCAAGATCGTACATTGACAAGGTGTTGAAAAGGTTCAATATGCATGATTCCAAGAAAGGTTTTCTACCTATGTCACATGGTATAAATCTTAGCAAGAATCGGTGTCCTAGTACACCGATGAGCGGGATAAAATGAATGCGATTCCATATGCTTGGCTATTGGGTCCATTATGTATGCCATGCTTTGTACACGCCCGGATGTTTCGTATGCTTTAAGTGCTACGAGTAGATACGGTCGAGATCGGTGAAAGTCACCTGGATTGCCGTAAAGAACATCTTGAAGTACTTGAGAAGAACTAAAGATGTGTTCCTTGTCTATGGAGGTGAGGAAGAGCTCGTTGTAAATGGTTACACCGATGCTAGCTTCCAAACCGACAAAGATGATTTTAGATCGCAACTGGATTTGTGTTCACTGAATGGCGGTGCGGTAAGTGGAAGAGTTCCAAGCGCAGACGGTTCTTGATTCTACAATGAAGCCGAGTACATAGCAGCAGAAGGCGCCAAAGAGGTCGTTTGGATCAAGAAATTTATTTCGAGCTTGGTGTGATGGCTAGTGCCTCCGGCCCAATGGACCTCATTGTGACAATAGTGGGGCCATTGCACAAGCCAAGGAGCCTAGATCGCACTAAGTCCAAGCACATTTTACGGCGATTTCATCTCATCCGCGAGATAGTGGAGAGAGGCGATGTGAAGATATGCAAAGTACAAACGGATTTGAACATTGCAGATCCGTTGACAAAGCCGCTTCCCACCAAAGCATGAGGCTCACACTAGGGCAATGGGTATTAGATACCTACATGGTTGACTCTAGTGCAAGTGGGAGATGTTAGTGATATGCCCTAGAGGCAACATGGAGATGTTGTATATATCACATACTATGTTTATGATACATTACTTTGTTCCTTGGAATAGACATCATCATTATTGATCAATGAGTATGTGACTTATTCATGAGACTCTTAAATACTAAGATGTTGCTATTTCTAAATGATCCCCGATCGTATATCATATGAGGAACAAATATGATTCAAAGACAAAGATCAACATATGTATTGATTGATGATCATGTCTCATGGATCATGGTATGGTGATACCAAATCAATAATATGGACATGTGTTAGTGAACATATGTTGGATAGACTGCCATGAGACACTGCAGAGATTCCATGTGTCATCGTTGGTCTCAAGTAGTGTTTATGTAGAGTCCTTAGACTTGAGATCATCATGGTTCCCAACATGAGTAGTAGCTTATTTTGGGACTACTAAACACTACTCCGTGAATCGGGTAGTCATAAAAGTAGTCTTGGGTTTGCCATGAAACATGTAGTGGGATGTGAATGATCAAGATAGAATTTGCCCCTCCTTATGGGAGAGATATCTCTGGGCCCTCGATGTAATGGATTATGAAAGTGCATGGCCATGCCAAGGTGATTGAGGAGTCAATCACGAGTTTATAATCCATCACGGAATCGAGAGAGTGATTGAGCTATTAAGAGGATGACACAGTCTCGCCTTGAGCTCAATCTATATCGTGAGGCAAAGGGATTCGTACATGAGAGAACATTACGAGTTCAGTGATATGATCTTTACATATACTTTGGGGTTAATATGTCTTACTAGAGGCCGCTATTAACATGGTGACCGGAAAGGCGTTTCGGGTCACGACCAAGTATACGTGAACCTGCTGTGGTCGCACGCTTAACGGGTTGGAACACCGATTCGAATATGATTCGGATATGGGCTCAATTCGGATAAAGATCCGAATAGACTCCTAATGGGCCTTGGTCCGCAAGGCCCACGTGAGGAGGTCTATATATATGGAGGCGAGGGCCGAGGGGTTTCGCCCTGTTAACATCTAGCAAAACCCTAGCCGCCACCTCCCGAGCCAAACCTAGCCGCTCACGAGTGCTAGTACACTCGCGATCGGCGTTCGGCCGGACGTGTGGATACCGGTGGAGGCGCGCTCGTTGCGATCTTGATCGGCGTGCGTGGAGGAGACGATCTGTTCGGGACGATCGGCTACTTCCACTACTACCTCGGCGCGCGTGATTGGATCGGTTTCCAATTCATCTTCGCTGCGCTGGCGTCTAAGTGGTAACGATCCATGATCCTTCTTAGCATGATGTTCTTGGGTGCGCGGTAGAAAAATTTTGTTTTCTGCTTCCGTAGCCTACGCGTATTCCTTTAGTCGGAGTGGTCGTAACTCGAAGTAAGCAGCATCCGCAGAAGTCCTATCTCTTTGTGCTTACTGGTGTGTAGGTCGAAATCGCTGAGTGAGCTGCACTGGTGAGACAAAGCGAGGGTCATCCACCACAATCCGGAAAGGCTCCGGGTGAGTCTGTCCTGCCCTCGTAGTTGGAAAGAAGCTGAAGGGTGACTGTCGCAGTTCTGCCTTATGTCTCTTACACAACTCAGTGATCGCCATCTGGGCCGCATCTTGGATAGCATCCGAACAGTGGGTCCGAGGATGCTCGATCTGACGTTCAATGGGATCAAATTTCCCTTCTTGAGCGTAGAGGAACACCTCCATAGTCCACGAGTCCATGTTCATGATCCTGGTCTTCCGCCCTCTGAAAATGGGCTGCTGAGTGTACTTCAGATGCTGCATCAACTGCCGTAGAAGACTCACAAATGCTCCCTCGCTCTCACCGTGAGAAAGGTGATCCCATGGAGCTGACGATGACGAACCTGCCATCTACAAATTTGAAAATAGGAAAGATCAGTAAAATTTTTATAGAGTGAAAAGGAAGAACAATACGAGGTACTAAGTAGGAGAAGAGTAGAAGCAAAGGAACTTATGTTTTTATATAAAATTTTTATTAACATAAATCCTTAAGGCTTGCCAAAACCTAGGGCTCATCCTACAGTCAAGTTGGCTCTGATACCACTTCTGTGAGACCCTGGAATAGAAACTCCCGGACCCCCTGTGTATTACAGTACTAGTCCCAAATCAACGCTAGTACACACAGATAATCAGAAAAATGATACATTGCCAACCACGCTTTATTACAATAATAACTGAAATACTTAAGTCTTGGCCCAAGGCCTTACAACTGTGGTTCACAGAACCTCTTACACAAAAGGTAACAGCGGAAGCAAAAATATTCGAATAAACGGCCCATCAATATGCCACAGGCAATTGACTTGAGCAACGAGACCTAGTCCTCTGGAAAGAATCCATCACAGCCGCAAGCGGAACAGTAGTCGTAGTCTCCTTCCTGAGCTTCAACCTCCTCTGAGAATTATTGTGAAGTGTAGTATGTGAGTACAAAAATGTACTCCGCAAGTCTTGGAAAAATGCATTAGATGCGGGGTTGAACAAGGAAGGCTATATGGCTCTTTTGCACAAATCAGCATTTTATTTCAAATTTATATACTCTCTCTACAAGCATTTTGTTAAACGTTTAATTTTCACAATCTGAAGTTTATCAAGTACCTTAGTGAAGGTTACATCCACCATCACTGATAAATAGGCTATCTCCGCCAAGTTTTAAAATAAAGGTTAAAACCACCCGATCTGGTTACATTCACCAGACCAACTTTACGAGAGTTCCATCCACGCTCTAGTTTTCCGAAACCTTTTCTTTTTAAATTCAAAACCAAATCTCTACTGTGTGAATGCATTCCTTATCCGCCCTTGACCGTGAGCACGGCTATTCGAATAGTTTATTACTCTGCAGAGGGCGTACAACTTTACCCACAAGAAATATGTTACCTTAACAGTCAACACGCTTCCTTTGGCATGAGACCCAGATAAAATATCACAAAGCTTTTCACCTACTGTAGTATAGTTTTATATCACTCGCTGAGGTTTCACCGCTGAAGGGTTAAATCCACCACATTCAGAAGCCCCCTCTTGCGCCATGTGAGTGCAGTAAATCCCTGCCCCTCACTTTGAGTAATCAATAAATCTCGATACCCATTTTCCAATAGTGACACAAAAACTAAACTATTATAGGTTAATTAGCTAGGTTGTACCCATTTTAACTTGTGGTTGTACTGTTTTACTCAGATTGGACAAACACAAGAATCGGTCCTTAGACGACTAGGGTGGATCATTCACAAACCCATTTTTCGTGCTAAACCGCACCAGCCAAACTTTCCATCCACCCTCGACAAATTTTACCTTGAACTTCCTTTTTGTTTTAAAATTTACAGTGGTAACATCTATTACCACTTTTCAAACAAAACATTGAATCCCAAGTCATTCCTTAACCATTTTTCTCATATGAGCATTTTTACATTTATCAGCTAGACTAAGCATTCGCTAATGTTTTAAATTCAACAAAATAATAATAACTCATTATTGAGCCAAAGATTATCCTAAGTTGACAAAGGTATATGGTATATGATTTCCAAAAGAGGGCATAACAAATTGGGTGCTTATCTAAATTTTAGAATTTAAATTATCAATTTACTAAACATAGCAATGCAAATAATTTAATATAAATGCAAAAACTATTTATAAAACATAGAAGCAAAAATGGTCAAGGAGACTTGCCTTCTTGAATTAAGTTGGAATCTTCCCGAAGTTGCTCTTGAAAATCGTCAGACCAATCGAATTCTACACGAGAAACGAGAAAAACCAAATAAAAAAAAATAAAATAAAAACTCAAAAATTAAAAATAAATATACCAAATGAAAGTTTGGAATTTTAGATGAATTTAGAAATTTGAATGGGTCAATTTGGAGTTAAAATGCAAAAGTCATAGCCTTCCAAAGTTTAAATACAAAATAAAAGAAAAAGGCTATTTTCTGGATTTATTTTTAAACCGAAAAGGATTTATGACGTCATCAAGAATTATTTTCCCAAAGGAAAATCTGAGTTATGACGTCACCGAGAATTTAATTTGGTCGAATTATTTTTATATGGAAAATTAGGTTTATGACGCAAGCATGACGTCACCGATATTAATTTATCGTGAGAGAATGACATGTGGGGCCGCGCTCGGGAGTGAGGTCGACAGTGGGCCCGGGTGGTGAGGTGGCGCGCGTGGTGCATCAGCGTACACGTGGCGCGGCCGGAGCGGGTGGCGCTGGCGTGGCTGGTCCGGCGCGGACGTGGCGTCCACCGAGAAGATTTTACAGCCGAGAAGAGGGGCAATCGAGTGAGGAGAAGTGGCCGGTGAGGCGAGGGGGTCCTCCGGGAGGGTTTAAATAGACAGGGAGAGGAGTAACGGCCGAGCGATTGCTCGCCGGACTTGAATCGGCCCCGAGCACCAATTGGCTTAATTGCGAGATAAAGGAGGGGGTAACGGGCGGCTCGAGTGCGGTAGAACATAGGGAGGCATATGCGCATTCGCTCGGGCGGAGAGGGCGAAAGAAACCGAAGCTTTAAAGCTTTGGTTACTAGCTTTAATGGCGACGGCGGGGTTTCGGGAGGAAGAAGAGGGCGGGGAAGACGGGCCCGACAAGTGGGTCCCATGCGTCGGCGAGAGAGGGAAGAAGAGAATGGGAGGGGCGACGGCTCAGATTGGTGACGGTGGCACAAAGGGAAAGATCGGGCCGTTGGATCTTCAGTGAACCGGTAAGTGAACGCGAGTGGTTGCGATTCAATCCGACAACAGAGCTGAAATCGGAACCGTTCGGGCGAGGGCCGAGGGAATAAGTGGCTGTGGGCGGACGAGATTTGGTACGGCAATGGTTAACGGTTTGGATCATGCCACTTGTTGGCCAGAGAGACGAGGTGGGTGGGGCGAAGCGGTAAGTGATGGATAACGGCTGAGATCAATCGGGCGACGGTGGGATTAGATCCGGGCCGATCAAAGGGGCCGAAGAGGTAAGTAGTTGGAGACGGCCGAGATTAAAACCGACGGTGGAAGCGGCTCCGATGCGCGACACGTGTCGCCCGAGAGAGTTTTCTGGAATTAATCTTTTTAGAGATTTCAGAAAATACCAGGAGGCTTTAAAATGCTTGGAAAAATACCAAATAAATTTTAAAAATTCTAGAAAAATTCACAGAAATAACTGAAGAGGTTTTAAACTTAAGAAAAATATTTTCAACCTATGTTGGTATTAATTTTTTTTAATTTTAAACAGAAACTTTAACTCTGGAAAATCCAAATGATTTGAACTAATTAATTTAAATTATTCTTTCCATATAAATGAAAAATTTGGGATGTTAGAAGCTAGCTGCGCATTTCCTTTGGACTTTTGGTTGCATAGGACATGTGAAAGCCACACTGCCACACGTTGGGAAGTTGGATGACAGGAGCTCTCCTATGGTGTTCATTGGCTACGACCATAGCTCCAAGGCGTATAGGATGTTCGACCCCTCATCTAGCAAAGTGCACATCTCCAGGGATGTCATTTTTGATGAGGAAAGAAGCAGGGACTAGGAGCACTCCGAACTAACCAGTGGCCACGACGACTTCACCGTGGCCTACTCTATACCGGTGGTACATCGTGAAGGTGGTCCAACCACAGGGTCCAACCATAGCATCACCCTATCGACCCTAACAACTAGAGAGCACTCCACTGCTCTGACCACGAGTGTCGGTATGACCATGGGCAAATTCGCATCCCTGCCATTGACCATTCCATCGGACATCAACCTCGATGACAGAGGAGCTCCTCGGAGGTTCCGCATGGTGCAAGACTACATCGACGACGTTCCTCCACGCGAGCTTGATTCTGACGAGTTGCACATGCTGACAATGGAAGAGCCAACCTTTATCTCCAAGACTCAGGCTGACCAAGGATGACTGATGGCAATACAGGATGAGATGAACTCCATCAAGGAGAACCGGACATAGGACCTCATCAATCTTTCGACCGGTAAACATCCAATTGGCCTTAAGTGGGTGTTCAAGCTAAAGAAGGACGCTCGTGGTGAGATCGTAATGTGAAAGGCACGTCTGGTGGCCAAGTGATATGTTCAACGTGCAGACGTAGACTTCGATGAGGTGCTCACACCCGTGGCACACCATGATTCAGTCTGAGCCCTTGTGGCGGTGGCTGCCCATGAAGGGTGGCCGGTACATCACCTCGACGTGAAGTCTGCCTTCCTCAACGGTAACCTCACGGAGGAGGTATACGTGGTGCAACCCCCTGGCTTCGTTTGTACGGGATACAAGCATCAGGTTCTGCGTCTGTGTAAAGCACTCTACGGACTTTGACAAGATCCCAGGGCATGGAACGCCAAGCTCAACAGAACACTGAGCTCCCTTGGTTTCAGGAAAACCTCATTAGAGCATGCCGTGTACACCCAGGGAACTGGGGACTCGCGTCTACTCGTGGGTGTATACATCAATGACTTGGTGGTGACTGGTGCTCGTGTGGTGGAAATCGACCAATTCAACGCTTAGATGGAAGCTGAATTCGAGATGAGTGATCTCGGCTCTCTCTGCTATTATCTCAGAGTCGAGGTAATGCAGAGTGAAGGCAAGATCACTCTGTCTCAAGCAAGCTACACGGCCAAGCTACTGGAAAGGGCTGGTATGAGCGGCTGCAACTCCGTCCATGTGCCAATGGAGCCACGACTGAAATTGAGCAAGGGAAGCCCTAATCCTCTGGTCGATGGCACGTTCTACCGTAGCATCATCGAAAGCCTACGCTATCCGGTACACATAAGGCTAGACATTACGTTCGCAGTCGGCTATGTAAGTCGGTTCATGGAGTCACCGACCACCGAGCACCTCAGCGCTGTGAAGCACTTGCTGCGCTATGTGGTTAGGACAATCGACTACGGGTGCCAGTATACTAGAGGTACAAAGGCAGCCAACCTTGTCAGATATAGCGACGCCGACATGGTCGGGATGTCGACAACTGGAAGAGTACCTTTGGCATGATTTTTCTTCATTGGGGGGAGCCTAGTGAGCTGGCAATCACAAAAATAGAGGATTGTCACTCTGTCATCTTGTGAGGCCGAGTATGTCGCTGCCTCAACGATGGCATGCCAAGGGATTTAGCTCGGGGAGTTGCTCAGCAGTCTGTTCAATGTCGAAGCCATAGCAGCAACTCTGCTCATAAACAACAAGTCTGTGATTTAGCTGTGTAAGAATCTGGTGTACCATGGCCGGAGCAAGCACATTGAGACGCGTTACCATTTCATTAGGTAATGCGTTGAATTCGGCAAGATCCTCATCGACTACATCAAATCGGACGAGCAATTGGCGGATCTGCTAACCAAACCTCTCGGGCGAATGAAGTTTCAGAGTCTGCGCAAGAAGATTGGAGTAGTCAAGGTAAAGGGCAACTAGATCAAAGGAGAGATTGTTAGAAGTTTGATCAAGTTGCCAGTAAGTAGTCTTAACGTTCAAAATTGTTAGTAATAGTCATCTACTCTAGCAGTTATAACATAGTCGGTCAGTTATTAGTTGTAGGACAGTAACGAGTCATTAGTAGCTAGTTACGGCTCATCGTGGGATGGTATGGTTAATGGTCGTAATGTGTGCATTAATAACCACGATTCGAGTGGCCATGTCTTTGTATCTTTTGTCTTTTAAATACTTGAATAGAATCAGAGAAAAGCTACGAGGTTGGTGGCGAAGAAAAATATAGCAGCGCTGAGAAGTGATTCAGACTACCATTCCCCGAGTGTTGATTCAGACTACAACTTCATAGTCATAATCGAGTCCTCGTAGTGGTTGTCAAGGTGGTAAGTGTCGAGATCTGAATATGTATATCCGGACTCTTTGTGTATATCGCACTAGTCCAGGATCACACTAGTGCACACAGTTTAATATCGATGAAATATCAACCATACACATGCTAGGAAAAAGGGAAAACTCAAATATTAATACTAATTCAAAGTATGACTTTATGGCCAAACTTACAATCTCACTAGCCAGAACGGCTTAAAAACTAGCAGCGGAAAACAAAAATAAACGTGGTAGCCATTCGACATGTCCACAGGCAATCGACTAGGGAGCGAAGTCCTAATTCGCGAAGTCGCTGAAGTATCCTCCCTCTGGTACCTCCTGTTGGTATAACTCCTCCTCCTCAACTGAGCAACAGTGGGCATAAAGTCGTGAGTACATTGGTACTCAGCAAGTCATTTGTAACAAATAAATGCAATATAATATGCAAAGTTTACCAATGGATGGCTGAAAGGTTAATTTGCATAAAGCGGCAATCTAGAGTAAATAGGATAAATAGATTGAAAGCGAACTTTAAGGAAAAACAACTATGAATAAATAAACAATGGAATTGAATAAGCCACTTGTGAACCTCTGTCGAGACCCGAATATGCCAATTTGGACTATCTGTGTATACCGCACTAATCCAGGATCACGCTAGTGCATACAGTCAAATATAGATGTAATCACAACCATATACACGCTAAAATAAAGGAAAAGCTCAAATATCAATAAATCTCAAAAGATACGACCTTATGGTCAAGCTTACAATAGACTAACCCGAAGGGCTTAACAAAAACTACCAGCGGAAATCTAAAATAAAGCGTAGTGGCCAATCAACAAGCCCACAGGCTATCGAGGGGAGAACGAAGCCTAATCCGCGAAGTAGTCGAAGTAACCTCCTTCTGGAACCTCCTGCTGGTGATACTCTTCTTCCTCAACTGAGCAACATTGGGCATAAAGCTGTGAGTACATTGGTACTCAGCAAGTCGTTTGTAACAAATGAATGCAATATAGTATGTAAGGCTTACCAATGAAGGGCTGAAAGGTTAATTTGCATAAATGACATTTAAAGGTAAACACAGTAAATAGATTGAAAGCAAACTTTAAGTAAGACAATAATAAATAAATAATCAAAGGAATTGACATAACCACTTGCGGACATCCCATCCACAAGCTAAACCAACCGATTATGGACCTCCCATCCATGAGCTAAACCAAAAGTGAATTAATCATTCACTGTCTAACCACAATCCACAAGTTTTCAGAAATAACTATACCTCGTGTGAAATCACCGAGCATTGTCCATGACCGAGGACGCGGCTATTCGAATAGTTTTACACTCTGCAGAGGTTGCACAACTGTACCCACACGATGTGATTAGCCTCACGCTAAGGAAATCACAACAAGTCCTTTATAAAGTTCAGTTACAACTCAATCCGCCCGCTAGGGTTTCGCATCACACCCCCCTTGCGCCACATGGAAATCAGCAACCATGTTCATCTCAATGGCAAGATTAAAGTTGAAACAACCCAAATTAATCAGCCAGGTCCATCCCATACTAGACATGTGGTTTACACGGTAAAGCTCAGATCAATGGCGCACAAAGTTAAGTCCTTACGTGTACCCGGGCGAGACTACCACATCCCTCGAAGTGCTCTAACACTTCCGGCTTTACTGCACGATCACTCGCCCGAGTGCAAAACCAGTTTGTATAACCACCGTCGATGACGCACCAACGTCATGGCACAAATTTTAATACTATGGCACCAACCACGGTTCAATATCTCATTAAGTCAAATTAATTATTCACATGTGATGATAAACCCGATCGTAAATTAAGCAAGGCTAAGCATTCTAATCGTACAACCATGTGACAATTAGCATAGCATCACTAATAAATTGCCCAACCTATGTGACAATGGCATCAGGGTGTTCAAAGTAACAAGGAGGGATTAATCCAAATAGGACAGTAACTACCAGATACAATGGTTTGAATAAAAGTAGCGATGCAAGATAGTTGAAAATAAAATAATTAAATAATAGATTGCAAATTGGGTTCAACATGATCAAAGGACACGACTTGTCTTGGTTATGCTCAGCGAGGTACTCTTGGTCTTCGAGCGTAGATCCTGCTCCTCCGGAATCTGAATCTAATGAGAGAGAAAACGATCGAAATAATAAAAACACATAAAATGATAAGAAAATGAACTTCAAAAATCATAAAACTAGAACCAAAAGCTAGAGCTCGATTTTAGATGAATTTAGAAAAAAGAATGGGATCAATCAGAGTTAGGACGGAGGAGAACGGGCTCTTGGAAAAAAAATATGAAGGAAATTCGGGAAAATCGGAAAAAGACACTGTGCTGTGAACCCAATCCACGGTGGACCCGGTGCACAAAAGAGTGCATGCGGGCGGCGGTGCTGACGCGGCGTGGTTAGGGCTGACGTGGCACGCGCTGGTGCCGACACATGGCACGTGCGGACGTGGCATGCTGACGTGGCTGCCACGTGGCAGCTAACGTGGCATGACATGTGGCGATAGGGCTGACGTGGCACGCTGACGTGTTAGGGCTGGCGTGGCGTCTGGGGTGCGCAGCGGCGCGGCCAGATCAGGTGGTGGAGGAAGTGGACGCGCGGCGCGATCTGGGCCATTGGCTCAGATTCGGATGGACGGCGGGGATCAGGTGGCTCGGAGGCGGGGCGGCGGGGATTGCCAACGCGTGGCTCGGACGCGGGCGCGGCGTGGTCTGGCACGCGGACCGATGCAGGAGCAGGCGGACGCGTTCGGCGCGGCGGTCGAGGGGTAGCGTGCGGACAAGTGCGGCGGAGGGGAGGGAAGCTCTGGCGGTTGGGGCGCGGCGAGCGCGGGGCCTAGTGGGACGTGCGGGAGGGCTCCGGTGAGTGTGGCGCATAGCGGTGGGGAGGAGGTCCGGCGGGCGCGGGGACGATGAGGAATGGCGGCGGCTTACCGGCGGTGGGGTTCCGGCGTCAGCGCGGACGGCGACGGCGGTTTCCGAGAGAGGCGGCGGCCCTCCTGGGAAGGTGGGGAATGGCGGCGAGGCGAGGTGCGGAGGCGGAGACGACGGCGCACGGCGAGGGAAGGCGAAGACTGGCGGCGGCGGCGACAAAGCACGGGAACCGAGGGAGGCGGCAGCGGGTTTTATGCATGCACGCCGAGACGAGTCCCAGACGGAGACGGCGTGGCGCGGATCGGAGACGAAGATGGCGGGCTTGACGTGTGGCGGCACGGACGGCGAGGATGGAGTCTTGGCGGGGCACGGCGCGGACGGGCGGGCATGGATCGTCGCCACGTGGACGGGGTGAGGATCGAGCGGCTGAGAGCGGGGCGGGGGCACACTAGGGTTAGAGCAGCGTGGTGCGGGCGAGCGGGTGCCGCCATGTGGCGCAAATCTGGATCGAACGGCGGGCGCGGGGGCGAGCTAAGGGCAGCGCGGAGAGCGGGCGCGCGGGAGAGGGGGCGGTGCGGATGGCGACGCGTGGCAAGGAGGCGGAATCGGACGGGCGAGGCGAGAGCGGGCGCGGCCAGTGGGAGGGAGGCGCGGGATCGCTGCCGCGTGGAGGGAAGGGAGATCGGGCGGCGGGGAAGCAGCCCGGGATTAAAATATATATCTATATTTTTTGGATTTCTTAATTCCAGAAATTCAAATAAAAGAAAAGGAGCTCTAGAAAATAGCAAATAAATCCCAAAAATTCACCAAAAATATCAGAAAATTCCTTGCAACACAAGGAACCCAAATAAAATATTCTCAGCTAATGTTGAAGTTTAATTTAATCAGATTAAATCATTCAAAATTTTGAAAATTCATTTTAAGCTTGTTTAAAATTCAAAAAAATTCTAAAAATTGATTTTTAAATTCAGGGTTTTAAAACTCTATGAAAATCAGGATGTTACAAGTTTGCTCTTGGTTGAAGTGGTGTGGCTGCGGCTGCATTGTTATGTGCTCCAACAAATCCTTGAGGGACTCAAGGCGGTGGGTACTGTTGTAGAGGGGTCTGCTCAACCCGTTCAAGATGTCCTTCAATTCCGCCAATACGATTCTTCAAAACGTCCATGCGTATGAGGACTTGTTCATTAAGCATTTGCTCGAAGGTGCCTGCGAATGCATCCATCAAAGCTTGTGATCGTGGGGACAAAGGCCCCCCATCCTGCATGTTTACACCATCAGTGTCTTCATTTTCATCACCTTGTCATGCTCCATTATGAGAACTGGTCGTTCCTGCCATGGTTAGAGTGACCAAGAACAAATCCAACAAAGTGGACAATATTTATGTGTAACTCTCAATCTTACAATTCTTACCAACCGAAGCTCTTATCTTTCTCAAGGATTGCTCGTGTGCTACTGGTTCGTGGTAATTGTTTTCAACGGGAGTCAATAAAGCGATTACAAGGTACCAAAACACGTGATCAATGCAAATTTGTGGAGTTCTAGGTAGGGATAAAAATCTGTAGCAAAGGAGTATGCAATGAGTAATTCCAGAAATTGCACAAATTGATTAATAGTTCGTAACTAGCTCTTAGCCTAAGTTGTTGATCAAATAAGGAATATTTAGGCTAGGAACAAGTCTAAATGAGTGTTATTGCATAAACACAATAGGGGTACAGGGTACCTTTCTCCATGGGAGGAGGCAAGATTTAGAAAAGAGATAAGCTAGAAGGGAGGATACCTTTTCTTTGGTCTCCCGGCGCCCCCCCCAAAGGATTACTCTAGGGGGCCATATATATAGACCAGCAAAGTGAAATTCACAAGACATACGTGTCCCATGCAAAGGCACATGTGTCCCACATACGTGTCCCATGCTAAGGCACACGTGTCCCCTTATCTACACTACTGGGCTTGTTATACATTGGGCCCATTCTAAGGGGGAGCTGGGCCATCCCCACAACAATGAGTGTACGCAAACAGTACGATCAAGATATGCAACTCCAGAACTTGAAGAATCAAAGATAGCTAGCTGAATTTCAGGTCAACACCCAACTGGACAGCAAAACAGGTAATTGGTCTACAAACTCCTTTCTTCTTTTTATCCTCAATCTCTTTTTTTCACTTTTGCTTTTATTTTTTTATCCTCAGTCTCTTTTTTTCACTTTTTCCTTTATTTTGTTTACCAATACCAGGCTGCAGCACAGACGGATATGAAAATTCAACCCTGGAAAGACAACAGCAGATAGGGTTACTTGCAACACGTGCAGATTGCAAAATACTGATCCAATCACTACCAAATTGTGCAGAAATGTGGGTTCTTGAGTTAGGAAGCTAACAAAAGTGGTTCCGGTGGTTTTGGATCTATGGATCAAAAGATATGAATTTTTTGGTGTTGACTGCGCAGAGGAAAACTTCTGGCCGAAACAGGTCAAAGGCTGTTTGTTTGTTTTTTTTTGGTTGTGTATGTTTTTTTTGGCTTATCAAAGATAATGATCAACAACTAGACATGACTATTACAGATGAGAATTCAATTATGCAAATTGAAACTAACAGATTGAAAGCAACAACTGGTTAGGAATTGAATATTTTTTTAGGGCTAATTATTCTGGACTTTCAGTAAACAAAAATTAATCAAACAAAAACTAAGGGATAGATGAATTCCTACCGGCAACGTAGGCTCTGATACCACCTGATATGCACACACCTCAACTTAAGATGTGCGCAAATAGTTGGCCTCGATCTTCCGTTGTAAGAGGAATCCAATAACTTGAGTTGTGACGTTAATGAAGGGGAGGCTAACCACGATCCGAATGTGACTAGCAACCTCGCAATCGTTATACCACTCCTCGATTGGTTACCAATCGTGTCAAACACAATTGGCTTGTTCACGAAGAACGGCTCGAGCAAATTCAAGAGAAACGCAAGAGCAACAATGGAAGGATTTTTCACTCATAGATGATTAATTGGAGAGACTCATTTGTTCCAGTGGCTAGCAGCAAACACTCAGATAAAATCAAGTCTACCCACTCATGGGCACACCTCTAACTATATATTGGCCAACACACTCACAGAAACAAACAGTCACAATAAATAAACACACGCCTAGACCTTGCCATGTATTGCTTCAAATTCTGCACCTTTCTTTGAAGTGGCTATGGCGTATGGGGTTTCCTTGCCACATGCATGCTTCAAATTCTGCACCGTTCTTTTAATAGGATGGCTCTAGCGCAGGGATTTCCATGCTGCATGCATGCTTCTTTGTTTATGGCTCATGCATGCATCTTGACTAATTTTTTCTCCTCTTTGAATGCAACAAAAATATTTTGTGGCTTTGATTCTTTCCTGCATGCAGATGCATTGGCACTCCTTGTTTCATATTGTAGCATGATGTATTTTTTCCCCTCCTTCATCAGTCAAAGCTTCTCCAAGATTTCCCTCACATATAGAAACAAGTAAATATTTATTAGGCAATATCACTTGTTCTATAATTAAATAATTAATTTTCCCAAGGAACATATCCATCTGTTGTCCAAGACGACGTGCACAAGCTCGTGTGATCGGACCTTGCATATGTGACTGTTCTTGCATTTCTTTTGATACATGTTCTACTGTAGGTGTCAATGGATGTGTATGTGAGCTAGTGATGTCCTCATCAACCCCAGCACCTGAGCCACTTTAGGTAAGTGACCCATCGAAGTACATCGTCCACGTGTCATGGGAATCGCATTGTTGGGGATCCTGAACAGGTTCAGGATTTATCCATTCGGCGACAAGGTCTACCAAGATCTGGAATTTAATGGCCATTTGGGACACGAAATGGAGGTCAAACTCCTTAAGTTCCATCGACCATTTTGCCATGCGTCCCGCTATTTTCCTATCCTAGATGACCACTCCTAAGGGAAACTCAGACATCACAAGAATCTTGTGCACCTGAAAATAATGTTGTAACTTCCTCGAAGACATGACGAGGGCATATAGTAGTTTCTGGACCTGCGGGTAGCGCTCCTTAGGCCCATATAAGACTTCGCTTATATAATATACAGGTCCCTGAACGTTGTCACGTTCCACGATGAGTATAGCACTTACTGCTTATGGCATGGTGAAAAGATACACTAGTAGCACCTCGGCTGGTTTTGGAGAAACCAGTACGAGAGCACTCATGAGATATCTCTTGATATCCTCAAAAGCTTCATTGGCCTCTTTCGTCCACTCAAAACCTTCATGTTTCTTGATAAGTTTGAAGAAAGGAAGTCCCTTTTCTCCTAGGCGTGTAATGAAACGACTTAGAGCTGCCATGTAGCCAGTGAGTTTTTAGACTTCTTTCTTCATTGTCGAAGGATGCATCTGCTCAATGGCTTTAATCTTTTCTAGATTTGCTTCGATACCTCTCGCCGAAACGAGGAATCCGAGCAACTTTCCAGAAGAGACTTTGAACATACATTTCTCGAGATTAAGTTTCAAGCGATGCTTTCTGAGGTTATCAAAAAATCTCCTGCAAGTCTGAAGTGTGATCAAGCCATTTGACACTTTTTACGACTATGTCATCAACATAGGCCTCTAAATTGTGACCTATTTGATCTATGAAAGTCAATTGCATTAAACGCTGAAAAGTCAAACCAGCATTTTTCAGACCAAAGGGCATTTTGACATAACAAAATATCTCAAATGGTGTGATAAATGCGGTCTTCTCCTCATCTTGTGGATACATGCTAATCTGGTGATAACCAGATTATGCATCGAGAAAACTTAACATTTCAGAACCAGCAGTCAAATCTACCAATTAATCGATTCGAGGCAAAGGAAAATTATCTTTTGGATAAGCTTTATTTAAATCGGTATAGTCTATACACATACGCCACTTACCGTTAGACTTTTTAACCATTACAGGATTAGCTAACCACTCAGAGTGGTCAACTTCTCTTATAAAGCCTGCTTGTAACAACTTGTCCAATTCGGATTTGATTGCTTCTCGTCGATCTGGTGCAAACCTTCGTAATTTTTGTCTTACAGGTTTCTTATTAGGCCGTAAGGCTAGCCTATGCTCGATCACCTCCCTGGGGACTCCGGGCATGTTGGATGGCTGCCACACAAACACATCTATGTTTGCTCGGAGGAAGGTGATAAGGGCATCTTCCTATGCAGGGTCGGAAGATATTCCGATATGGAGGGTCTTAGAAGGCTCCATAGGATTCAAGGGAACCTCCTTAACTCCTTCGTTTGGTTTTGGCACAGCTTTCGACTTCGAGTACTTGCCCGAACGTTGTTTCACATTAGCTTCCCAAGCGGGTGGTTGGCCAGCCATCTCAAAGGACTTACGGTCGCATGATAACACCATCTTCTTGTCACCGCACACCGTGATTACCCTTTTGGGACCTAGCAACTTAAGACATTGATAAGCATAATGAACCACCATCAGAAAATGTGCCAACATTGGCCAACCAAGAATGGCGTTATAAGTCATATCAAAATTGACCACGTCGAAGGGGATTTTCTCTATCCTAAAGATGTTCTGAGTACTAAACGTTACAGGCAAAGAGGCTTGGCCAATGGGTTTAGCCATAGAACCAGGTACGATTCTATGAAAGGAATATTGTACCGACTTGAACTTACTTCGAGGAATCTGCATCTCTTCTAAAGCAGTGACAAATAGTCGTTTGTAACAAATGAATACAATATAATATACATGGCTTACCAATGGAGGACTGAAAGGTTAATTTGCATAAAGATGACATTTTGAAGTAAACATAATAATAGATAGAAAGCAGACTTTAAAGAAAAAAAATAACTAATTAACGGAATTAAAATTAAACCACCTGTGAACCTCCCATCCACAAGCTAAACCAACAGTGAACTACCCGTTCACTTTCCAACCATAAACCACAAGTTTATATGAAACCACTACCCCTCGTGTGAAATCACCGAGCATTGTTCATAACTGAGGACACGGCTATTCGAATAGTTTTACACTCTGCAAAGGTTGCACAACTGTACCCACACGATGTGATTAGCCTCAGCCTAAGAAAATCACAACAAGACCTTTACAAAGTTTAATTTTAACTCAATCCCGCCCGCTAGGGTTTCGCATCACACCCCCTTGCGCCATATGGAAATCAGCAACCATGTTCATCACAATGGCAAGATTGAAATTAAAATATCACAAATTAATCAGTCAAGTCTATCTCATACAAGACATGTGGTTTGCATAATTAAGCTCAGATCAATGGCACATAAAGTTAAATCCTTAAATCTTCCCGGACGAGACTGCCACATCCCACGAAGTGAAACTACACTTCTCCCTTTACTGCACGATCACTCGCCCGAGTGAAAGACCTAGTTTGTATAACCACGCCATTGACACACCAATGTCATGGCACAAATTTTAATAAATATGGCACCAACCATGGTTCCATATTTCATTAAGTCAAGTTAATATTCACATATGATGATAAACCCTTTCGTAAACTAAGCAGTCTAAGCATTCTAATCGTGATTCCCATGTGACATCTAACATAGCATCACTAAATAATTTCCCAACTTATGGTAACAATGGCATCATGGTACTCAAATTATCAAGGGGGGATAATTCCATGTGGGTCCGTAACTACCATATACAAAGGTTTGTAATTAAATAGCAAAACAAGATAATTTAAAATAAAATAATTAAATAATAGGTCACAAACTGTGTTCAACATGATCAAATGTTATGACTTACCTTGGTTATACTCAGCGAGGTACTCGGTGTCTTTTGGCGTCGCTCCTGCTCCTCCGGAATCGGAATCTAACAAGAGAGAAAATGATCAAAACAACAAAAATAAATCAAATAAAATTCCAATAAACTCCAAAAACCTTGAAACAAGAGCCAAAAGCTAGAGCTCGATTTTAGATAAATTTAGAAAAAAGAACAGGGTCAATCAGAGCTAGGACGGAGGAGAACGGGCTTTTAGAAAATTTAATCTAAAGGAAATTCTGAAAAGTCAAAAAATCTACTGTGCTGTGAACTGGACGCACGAAAGAGAAGGGTTCACAGTGAATTGGGTCCACGAAACAGTGGACGCGGTTGCTAACGTGGTGGCTCGATGGACTGACATGTGGTAGTGCTGATGTGGCGGCTGACGTGGCACTCGGGGCGAGTCTCAGCTGACGTGGCATGACACATGGCACCTTGGGCTAACGTGGCTCGGCGTGGGTGTGGCGGCGGTGGCTAGATCAGACGGCTAGATCTGGATCGTGGGTTCGGATCCAGATGAGCGGCCTCGATCGAGCAGTGGGGGAATGGATCACCGACGCGTGGTGACTCGCGGCACGAAGCGACGCGGCGCGGACGCGAGGCGGGCGTGGCGCGGCAGTGCGGCTCGGGGACCGAGGCGTGGATGCGTCCAGTGCTAGCACGGCAACTGAGGGGCAGAGCGGGGGTACGGGGTCCGACGTCCGTGCGGTGACACAGTGGTGGTGGTTCTGGGTGACGGTGGCAGGACAGAGTCCGTCGGCGGAAGAGGCGGAGTGGCACGGGACGTCAGCGCGAGGGGCGGCGACTTACCAGCAGCGAGTACGGCGGCGACGGCGCGGAGTAGGGTGAGATGGCGGCGCACGTCAGTCGGCGGTGGCGCAGGTGAGAGGAGGCGATGGCGTGGCATGAGAACCGAGGGTGGTGGCGATGTGTTTTATAAGCACGCAAACCGAGACATCTTGGTCGAATATGGCGGCGAGGCGGGATTCCGATCGGAGATGACGACGGGTGGGGCCAACACAAGGCAGGGGTGAAGGATCGGACGGCGGGGAAGGAGTCCAGGCGCAAGCGGGATAGGGTAAGCGCTGGCGCGGCGCGGCGGCCGCGGATCTGCACCACGTGGCGGAGGCGGAGGGATCGGGCGACCGAGCAGAGGTGGGTGCACAGACGCGGCGAGGGAGTGAGGGCGGCGGGGTGTGGGCCGGGTCGAGGGGCAGAGGGCGATGCGTGGCCAGTTGAGTGGGCCGAGGAGATTCGGCCCACAGGGGTCTTAGGATTATCCCCTTTTTTCTTTCCCAAAATCTAAAGAAAATCCAAAAAGCTCTAGAAAATAGCAAATAAATCCTAAAAATTCACCAAAAACACCAGAAAATTCCTTGAGACCTAAGGAACTCAAATAAAATACTTTTAGCTTATGTTAATATTTATTTTAATCATATTAAATCATTTTAATTTCTAAAAATTCAAATTAAGCTTGTTTAAATTCCAGAAAAATTCCAATAAATAAATTTAGGGCTTTAAATTATTTAGAAAAATAGGATGTTACAGCCTTTCTCTTGGATTTCTTCTTTTTCTTTCCTCCTTCACTTTCCTTCTTCTTCCCTCGATCGGCCCGATCGAGGGATTTTGTCTATTCAACTACCTTGGAGGCAGCCGTGTATTGATCAGCCATCTCGAAGAGTTCAGCAATGGTGGACAGAGGATGCAAGGCCATATCCTTGGTGATCCTCTTGTTGCGAACTCCCTGCTTAAATGTAAGAATTATAGAAGCATTAGAGACTTCCGGAATCGAATTTCGAACTTGGTTGAAATGTCTGACGAATTAACATAGACTCTCGCCGTTGTTCTGCCGCATCCGATGCAGGTAGTCCTCTTTTCCGAGGCGGTTGTACGTTCCATGGAAGTTAGCTATGAGCAGGTCGCAAAGATGCCTCTAAGAGTAAATCGACTTGAAGGGCTGGTTAAGCAACCAAGATCGGGTTGACCCTTCGAGCACCGTCAAGAGGTAATTGGCCATGACATGCTCATCACCACCTGCTGCCCATACCATAGTTGTATAAATCTGGAGAAACTCGATGGGATTTTGGGACCCGTCGAACCTCTCCATATTGACTAGACAGAAACGTGATGGCCAGCGAACTACTTGGAGGTTGGGCGTAAATGCCCGACATCCTATAACTACCTCTTGATGTCTCCTTTGCGAGAAAGGATAGCTTGGGTCATCGAACGACCGTAATCGTCGATGACCGATAGTCTATTGGCCTGATTGATAGTAGGCCTGATCCATACGAGGGTAATACTCCCCATATTCTATCTATCAATGCAGATTCTTGGGCTGAAGGGGTGACCGATTGCATGCTCGGTCGGTCCGCCGATCTGAAGTTGCTCTGGCAACCTTCTTTCGAATAAATCTATACCCAGGCGACCGTCGAAGATCGTCTTCATATCAAACCCTTCACGGAGAGTTCTATGAATGACTTGAGGTAGTCATATTTGTCCTACTCCCCGGATTATGCTAACTAGGCTACTCAAGCCTATCCATCATATTGTGTAGTCTTCGCGCAATTCCTTTGGCAAAGTGATCGTAGCCCAAGCAAGATCCGGAGTCAGGCTTTCGAGCATATCGTTGATGTCCTGGAGTTCTCAAGCCTCTTCGGACTGATACTAGATGTGCCCAGGCAAGGTCTTCTGAGTGGCCAGTCTCTTCCTCCGAGCGGTGTTGGGATCTTCAATTTCTGAGGCAAGGTGTGCCTGCCTCAAAGGAGAGTGATGATTTCTATGATTTCTCCTACGTATATCAGAGTACTAACCCCGTTCATAGTTGGAGGTGTTTGCATCATCCCTAGAAGAGGGGGTAGAACGTGCCTGAGGGCAAGTCTCGTGATTATCTCTAGCGGAAGCTTGATGAGGATCTGAGGGGAGGGCCAACACCACCCGTGTAGAACCTCGACTCCCTATGGAGGTCGATTCATCTGAGGAGATGTCAAGCGACAACACCTCGTGACCAAGAGCAATTCCTGCCATATAGAGGATGTCTGGGTTATAACCGTCTCCGACGAGGGAAGCGCTCTATGATCGTGCGGACGAACCCTAAGGATGCAAATTCCCCGATGACTCCATCGGAGAGCTATCAATACCAGGCCACACTGGAGCCCCCGAGTCTGGTGTCGAGACCCGAATATGCAAATTCGGACTCTCTGTGTAAACTGCACTAGTCCAAGATCACGTTAGTGCACACAGTCAAACATAGATGTAATCACAACCATACACACGATATAATAAAGGAAAAACTCAAATATCGATAAATCTCAAATGTACGACTTTATGGCCAAGCTTACAATATCTCTAGCCGGAAGGGCTTTAAAACTAGCAGCGGAAATCCAAAATAAAGCGTAGCGGCCAATCGACAAGCCCACAGGCTATCGAGTGGAGAACGAAGCCTAATCCGTGAAGTCGTCGTAGTACTCTCCTTCTGGAACCTCCTGCTGATGATGCTCCTCTTCTTCAACTGAGCAACATTGGGCATAAAGCCGTGAATACATTGGTACTCAGCAAGTTGTTTGTAACAAATGAATGCAATATAGTATGCAAGACTTACCAATGGAAGGTTGAAATGTTAATTTACATAAAATGACATTTAAAGGTAAATACAGTAAATAGATTGAAAATGAACTTTAAGTAAAATAATAATAAATAATTAATCAAAGGAATTGACATCACCACTTACGGACATCCTATCCACAAACTAAACCAACTGCTCATGGACCTCCCATCCATAAGCTAAACCAACAGTGAATTAACCATTCACTGTCTAACCACAATCCACAAGTTTTCAGAAATAACTATACCTCGTGTGAAATCACCGAGCATTGTCCATGACCGAGAACGCGGCTATTCGAATAGTTTTACACTCTGTAGAGGTTGCACAACTGTACCCACACGATGTGATTAGCCTCAGCTTAAGGTAATCATAACAAGGCCTTTACAAAGTTCAGTTACAACTCAATCCGCCCGCTAGGGTTTCGCATCACACCCCCTTGCGCCACATGGAAATCAGCAACCATATTCATCTCAATGGCAAGATTAAAGTTGAAACATCCCAAATTAATCTGCTAGGTCCGTCCCATACCAGACATGTGGTTTGCACGGTAAAGCTTAGATCAATGGTGCACAAAGTTAAGTCCTTAATTCTACCCGGGTGAGGCTACCACATCCCCCGAAGTGCTCCAACACTTTCCCCTTTACTGCACGATCACTCGCCCGAGTGCAAAACCAGGTTTGTATAACCAAGCCAATGACACTCCAATGTCATGGCACAAATTTTAATAAACATGGCACCAACCACAGTTCTATATCTTATTAAGTCAAATTAATAATTCACATGCGATGATAAACCCGTTCGTAAATTAAGCGAGGCTAAGCATACTATCGTACAACCCATGTGACAAATAACCTAGCATCACTAGTATGTTTCCCAACCTATGGTGACAATGGTATCATGGCATTCTAAATTATCAAGGAGGGATGAATTCAATTGGGACGATAACTACCAATACAAGTGTTTGAATAAAAATAGCGATGCAATGTAATTTAAAACAATATAATTAAATAATAGATTACAAACTGGGTTCAACATTATCAAAGGACACGACTTGCCTTGGTTATGCTCAGCGAGGTACTCTTGGTCTTCGTGCGTAGATCCTGCTCCTCCAGAATACGAATCTAACGAGAGAGAAAACGATCGAAACAAGAAAAAACATAAAATGATAAGCAAGTAAACTCCAAAAATCATGAAACCAGCACCAAAAGCTAGAGCTTGATTTTAGATGAATTTAGAAAAAATAACGGGGTCAATCGGAGCTAGGACGGAGGAGAACAAGCTCTCGAAAAATAAACCCTAAAGGAAAATCTAGAAATTCGGGAAATGCACTGTGATGTTGACTCGGTCCACGGGAGAACCAATCCACGGTGGACCCGGCGCATGGAATAGTACGCGCGGGGGAGGGGGGCTGACGCGGCGAGGCTAGGGCTGACATGGCACGGGCTCGGGCGGCGGCGGCGGCACGGATCGGACGGTGGAGAATCGACCACGTAGCTGCATCGTGGCCGTCGGTCCAGATCCGGATGAGTGGCTGCGATCGAGCAGCCAGGTTGCGGGATGGGCGACGCGTGTCCTCACACGGCATGAGGCGTCACGTGGGCGCAGGCACGGTTGGCGTGCGGACCGAGGCTTGCGGCGCGGATGCATCCGACATGGGCACGGCGACCGAGGCGCGGCGGCGCGGGAGTGGCCGAGGGCGCGCGGGGTGAGCGGAGCGTGCGCGGGCGAGGGTCCGACGGCGGCGTGGGGTCGGTTCCGGCGAGTGGATGCGGGGTCGGCTCCGGCGGCGAGAGCGGGTCCAGCGGCAGGTCGAAGGGAGACGGGCGCGGGGCTCACTAGTGACAGACGGCGGGGCTTCGGACGGCAAGGGATGGTGAAGCACGGCGGGGTCCGGTGGCGGTGAGGAGACGGTGACGCATGGGAACTGCGGCGGGGTTCACCGGCGAGGATGGACGGCGCGGCTCCGACGAGGCTGACTCCGGCGAGGGTAGCTCCGGATGACGACACACCGCGGGGAGGCGAAAGGCGACGGTGGAGCACGTCGGCGGTGGCGGCGCGGGTGGAAGAAGGCGGCGGCGACGCATGAACCGAGGCAACGACGGGTGGAGCGCACGAACCGAGGCGGCTGTGGGTTTAAATCACGCGAACTGAGGCGAGACCGAGGAGGAGACGGCGCGGGCACGAGCGGAACTCGGGCGGGACACGCGTACGGTCCAGATGCGTCGCGGAGGATCAGACGGCACAGGAAAGGCGGCGCTAGGGTTAGGGTTACGCGGGGCGGCGCGGTGAGGGCGAGCGGGTGCCGCCACGTGACCGAATCGATGGCCGGGAGCGAGCGGGGCGGGGCGGCGCTAGGGTTAGGGCGCGCGCACGGGCAAGAGCGGGGCGGGGAGTTTGGGCGGTGGCGATGTGTAATATCCTAAACATCGTTTCGGCGTTGTTTTTTAAATTAATCGCGGAGTCGCCCGGATTTTCGGTAAATCACGGGAGGTGAAAATAAATTCTTTGAAATAGTCTAAAATAATAAAAAAAGAATTAAAATAATTAATTTAGAGATTTGGGCTGTCCGGAGGGGTGGGCCAGCCACTTTGAGCCAGCCAGCCCAAACGGGGGCCCGTACCCCCTCCCAAACCCTAGCCACCTCCTTTATAAACCTTGTGGGAGCCTCCCCCTCCCTTTTCCCACCCCCAGCCGCCACCCCCACCCTCCTTGCGCCCCATCCCCACCTCCCAAGCTGCTGCCCTGTTCTTTGGAGCAAAGGAGAAAGGCAAGGAGAAGAAGAAGAAGAGGAGGAAGGGAGCAAGAGGAAGAGGAGAAAATGTGTGATCCCAAAACCCTATGTTTTTACTGTAATTAGAGTTCATAGCACGGGATTTGATGGGGATTAGCAATTAGATTCTCCAATGAGAGAGTTCCTGCTGTTTGTCTGTAGATCAATTCGCGCAGCGCGGCTGTTTGTGCGGTTTAGAACCCTAAAAAGATTTTTCCCGAGGGTCTCCCCAAAAGGAAAAACGTAGAAGATGACGATAGGAATATACTGTATTTGTTTCAGATTTTTTGGCCTCGTAATGTAGACATACCAGGGTCTGGAATCTTGCTGTCCGTCAGAGTTACAAACAGGGACAGACCGCTGTTCAGATGGGAATTAGGGGTAGAAGATGATTTTTAAATTTTTGGTCATTATTGAAAAAAAGGTAGGTAATTCAGTAATCTAGCTTCTGTAAAATAACCAGAATTTTTACAGACTTGATCTGTTGTGGGGACACGTTACAAGTCGGCTGTCCAGACTTCCAGAACAGAGGACGTCCTCTGTTTTGTGCATTAGATATCACCTTGTTAATGACAAGATAAAAATAAATGATCAACAAGAAAAGTGTGGGTATTTAAATGAGGAATTCAGATATATATCTTTTGCTGTGATTAGTTTTATATTTTTAAAGATAAGAAAATGTTAAGCAGCGCCGCTGCAATAGGAAGATTGTAGAACCGTTACGCGGGGAAGGATATTGTGGGATTTTGGGGCTTAGCGATATCTTGTCTTCGAGAGTCATATTTTCATTGTTGTAATGTGTGCTGAGAGGTAATTTTTTGGACAGGCGGTTTTGCTTCTGAACGCGCATGATTTCGTCGTTTCGTCAGTAGAGACAAGTAAACGTAGCGGTTGTGCTATATGTTTAACTTGTTAATTATTCTACCTTCACATTAAGTATTTCTCTTAATTTAAGGTGCCATGCCATTGTTACATGCCTTCTTAATGTGGTTCATGTGAAAGTACTTCAAGAATTCAATAGTTTATGATCTTGATGGTTAATAGTGGGTATGTGGAATTGTTCTTAATGAAACAAGTATAGTTGTGGGGTAGTAATCTTTATGAATATATTGTGGTCTAAGTGGTAGTATTCTTAGTGAATATTTGTGGTTGTGTTGGTAGTATTCTTGATAAATAAATTGTGGGTCATGTGGTAATGATCTTATGAAGCTTTGGCATTGTGCTTAATGAGATGCATGTGGATATTGAGAAAGTATTCATGATGATTGTGTTGCTAATCTTCATGGTTAGATTCTTGTGGTTTATGAATATCATATCATTCATAACATGTCATGACATTTGCATTGTGGATGTCGCCGCTTATAACCGCGACCGTACCGGTACAGCATCGTACATTGCCATAGTACGATGCACTCTCTTACCTTGTTGGGTAAGGGTGAAGTGGAGCATGAGCATTCATATGCATTGCATTGTGGGAAGATCATATGCATTTTTATGCAATGTATTGTGGTGAAGTTATTTTGCAAATAAAAGCAACTTCATAGTTGTGATGTGGATTTGGCTCATGAGAGTCACTTGCGGTATGAGGAATGTGGTTGTGGTCATGGAATGAGGTTCATCCCTTTTGGTATGGTAGGGGTTGAAATTGTGGTATGAGATTCCTTTCTTTTGTAGAAACTGTTGATGGTAGTTGTGGATGCGAGAAATAATAAAGATAGTGAGGTAAAACTGTTAATGCTTTCCTGTCATTGGTAGTGATAGTTAGTTGAGATTATGATGTAGTCAAACAAGATTTATTGCTAATGTTTTATTATTGTTGGTAGTAAAAGGTGGTTAAAGCTATATTCGTGGTCACTGTGGAAAATAAATGTTGATGCTTAACAACATTGTAGTTTAATTAGCTTGTTAAACAGTTTGCTTGCTGAGATTTTTATCTCACTCTTGCTTCCCCCTTCCAGGTGACTTCTCGAGCATGCATGGGAAGGGTAGAGCGGCACATCACTGTCACACACCATATGATGTTTCATATTGTAATAAATAAGTGTAGCCTCCAGTCATTCATCTTTACTATCATTGTTGATCATGTATAATTATTAATGTTAGGCTGTGGTTCATTTTAATTGGTTAAAATTAATAGTGGTTGTTTCTTGACTATTAGTGTTCTATTACCTTTGTTTTAGTATGCTTCCGCTTAGTTTATCATGATTTAGAAGTTGTTGCCAGCTTATTGTAAATTAGCTAGCTTGTAGAGTGGTTTAGTGGCATCTCAGGATAATGTGGGTCCTGGGGTGTTACATGATGCAAGAGGGCGAGTGCGGGGTGCGCGGATGGCCGACACCTGGCCGACGGGGAGAGAGGCTGAGGGAAGGGGAGGTGGGCCGGTCGGCGCGGCGGGTTTGGCCGAGAGGTGCGGGCCGGGCCGAGGTGGACGCGCGGCGCGGGTAAGGGGCGACGAATGGCAAGGTGGGCCGAGTGGGCTCGGCCCACTAGGGTTTGGGGGGGTTTTCCCATTTTCTTTTTAATAATTCAGAATAAAATCCAATTAGCTCCCGAAAATAGCAAATAAATCCTAAAAATTCACCAAAAATACCAAAAAATTTCTTACAACACAAGGAACCCAAATAAAATATTTTTAGTTAATTTTGAAGTTTAATTTAATCATATTAAATCCTTTAAAATTTTAAAAATTCAAATTAAGCTTGATTAAAATTCAGAAAAATTCTAAAAATTTATTTTTAAAATTCAGGCTTTAAAAACTTCTGAAAATCAGGATGTTACATCTGGACCTCTAGAATCGAGTGGAATTGTGTAGGTCGCTGTCGCCGGTTCACATAGACTCCTGGGGACAGAACCGTCGTTGTGTTGCTCATCCCGCTTGCCGTCAGACTGTTTGTTGCCACCTAGGGAGGATAGACTCTCTCATAGGCACACTGCTATGGAGGATTCTGGTTCTTCCACAGCCTTTCCCACGGTGGGGCCTCTGGGATCCTCCGCTAGATCATCAGGAACGTCCTTACCATCGGGAGCAAGTAGGACCTGCTCGTAATCGTAGCAGGCCTCCATGTTGATATCCGCATAGTCCACCAAGTCGAACCAATTCTCCTTATTCCACTCTCCTGCTATAATGGCATTAGAGGGCTGAGAATTCATCGACGATGATTTCACTGAAGCCTTGGAATAAACCTTCCCCATGGACATGCCAATTATCGATGTTCTAGTATCGATCTTACGTAATATATATTGGATTCAGGGAAAAGCTCTCAATACAGTGAAAGTGAACATAGAGAGAGAAAACACGCGGATTTTATATAGGTTCGGGCTTTCTCCTAAGAGAACAAGAACCCTACGTCTTGTGCTTTTACTGCTATAGAAATGGTTTACAGTGTAAGGAATTACGGAATGGATTACACCCCACTGGGTCCTATCACTCACACTCTGCTTGCCCCCTCTACGCAAAACCTATCCTTTATATAGCTGGCGAATAGGTGACAATTGCTCCTTGCCCAGGAGGCATCTTGTCGCTTCAGGAGTTAACCGTTGGATGGCGGTTGATGTTAGGGAGATGTGGGAGCAGTTCGTCATAGAACGGTTGTTGTCAAAAAGATGTGGGCGAGATCATGTATGGTTATGGTGTATAAGCACATGCTTAACTGCCCTGTCAATCCGCTCCACTACAGGAGTAGGTCGGTTACTGACTTGGAATGTTGTAATTGGACTTAACCAAGTAGCCATAGAAAAAGCTTACGATTAAGTGGTCGTATGAGCTTACGACTAGGTAGTCGTAGCAAGGCTTATGACTAAGTAGTCGTAAAAGGGCTTACGACTAGGAAGTTGTGTAAGACTCACGATTAGGTAATCGTGGAAGGACTTACGACTAGGTAGTCATAGGAGGGCCTGTGGGGCCGTATTGAATCTAAATTCCTCCCTTATTGCTAAGGGATATGCTCGAGGAATATGATGACGTAATAAACTAGAGGATTATTTGTAACATCCTGTTTTTTTGATATTTTTAAAGCCAGGATTTTAGAAATGAATTTTCTGAAATTTTTTGAATTTAATTCAAGCTTCAAATGAACTTTTATAATTTTCAAAGATTTAATATGAATAAAATAAACATTAACATAAGCTAAAAATATTTTATTTGGATTCTTCAGGTCTCAAGGCATTTTCTGGTATTTTTGGTGAATTTTTGGGATTTATTTGCTATTTTCTATAGCTTTTAGAAGTTTATTTGAATTTCTGGAAAATAAAAAGAAAAGGGGAAAATCCACCGCCACCCGATCCACCTCCCCGCCACGCATCACCCATCCAGCGCCCCGCCGCCGCCGCCGTACGGTTTCCCGCGCGCCGCTCTCGCTCCGCTCGACCCGCCACGCGTCGCGCATCGCGCGACACGCGCGCGGCACCAGCCGCCCTTCGCCGCTCGCGCCGCCGCTACTCGGCACCGCTCGATCGCGCGCGCGCTGATCTCCGTCGTCGCCCGCGCCCGCGCCGCGAACCCTAACCCTAACTCTAGCGTACGCTCGCCCGTCCGATCTTGCCGCGTGGCCGCATCCTAGCCGTCTAACCCGTCCGCGTTGCGACCGTCGCCGTATCCGGATTGGACTCCTCGGTTCGCGTGTTAAAACGCCGCCACCTCGGTTCGCGTGCGCTTCGTCGCCGCCGCAAAACCTCGCCACCGCCTCGCTCGCGCGCGCGCCGCCGCTGGAACCGCTCCGACGCCGGCTGCGTTGCCCCGCCGCCGTCCCCGATGTCGCCGGAGCCACCTCGTCGCCGGAGAGCCGCCCTCGTCGCCGTTCCCGCCGCCGGTGAGTCGAGTCGCCCGCGTCGCCTCAGCGTCGCCGCTCGCCTCGCTCGCGCTCTCCTCGGTCGCCGCGCGCCCCGCCGACACGCGTCGCCGATCCACCTCGCACGCGGCGATCTCCGCCGCCCACCGCGCCGCGCGCCACTCGCGCGCCCGCGCGACGCCTGGGGCAGCGAGCCACGCCACGCGTCGACGATCCGCCCGTCGCCCGCACCCGCGCCGCTCCATCGCCGCACCCTCGTGACCGTCGGATCCCCGCGCGCCGCCGCCAGCGCCGCGTCAGCCCTAGGCCACGTCAGCCCTAGCTGACGTGGCATCCCACGTGGCATGCCACGTCAGCCGAGACCCACCCCCAGGTGCCACATGGCAGCCACGTCAGCTGCCACGTCACCCGTGCCACGTGGCAGCATATGCTGCTGCCACATTAGCCCTAGCGCCACGTCAGCCCGCTGCCCCCCGCGCGCACTGTTTCGTGGACCGAGTCCATGGTGGACCCGGTTTCCCATGCGTCCGGTCCATAGCACAGTAACTTTTCTGAATTTCTCGATTTAATTTTAGGATTAATTTTCCGAGAGCCCGTTCTCCTCCGTCCTAGCTCTGATTGACCCTGTTCTTTTTTCTAAATTCATCTAAAATCGAGCTCTAGCTGTTGGTTCTGGTTTTGTGAATTTTGGAGTTCATTTGCTTATCATTTTATGTGTTTCTTTGTTTTTGGTCGTTTTCTCTCTCGTTAGATTCGGATTCCGGAGGAGCAGGTTTCGCGCCCGAAGACCAGGAGTACCCCGCTGAGCATAACCAAGGCAAGTCGTGTCCTTTGATCATGTTGGACCCAGTTTTACAACCTAATATTTAATTATTTTGTTTCAATTATATTGCATCGCTACTTTTACTCAAATTTCGTACTGGTAGTTATTACCCAATTGAATCTACATATCCTTGTTAATTTTGGAATGCCATGATGCCATTGTCACCATAGGTTGGAAAATTTACTAGTGATGCTAAATTAATTGTCACATGGGTTGGTACGATTAGACTGCTTAGCTGGCTTATATTTTACGATTGATCTCATCAGCACATGTTAATTATTAATTTGACTTAATGACATATGGAACTGTGGTTGGTGCCACATGTATTAAAAATTGTGCCACGTCATTGGTGTGACGTTGGCTTGGTTATACAAATTGGTGTTTCACTCAAGCAGTGATCGTGCGAGAAAGGGGAGGTGCAGTTGCACTTCGGGGATGTGGTAGCCTCGCCCGGGTAATATTAAGGACTTAACTTTGTGCGCCATTGATCTGAGCTTAATCATGCAAACCACATGTCTATTATGGGATGGATCTGGCTGATTAATTTATAATATTTCAACTCAATTCTGCCATTGTGATGGACATGGTTGCTGATTTCCATGTGGCGCAAGGGGGGTGTGATGCGAAACCCTAGCGGACAGGATTGTGTTGAGGTAAAGCATTGTAAAGGCCTTGTTGTGATTTCCTGAGATCGAGGCTAATCACATCGTGTGGGTACAGTTGTGCAAACTCTGCAGAGTGTAAAACTACTCGAATAGCCGCGTCCTCGGTCATGGACATTGCTCGGGGATTTCACACGAGGGTTAGTGTTTCGCTTATAACTTGGTGGTTTATGTTGGGAGTGAACAGGTAGTTCACTTTGGGTTTAGCTTGTGAATTGGTGTTCGTAAGTGGTTCATGTTTAATCCTTTGATTATTCATTAATACTGTTTTCACTTAACTTTCGCTTTAAAGTTATTTGTTATATTTCATTGTGAAATGCTTTTATGCAAATGAACCTTTCAGCATTCCTTTGGTAAGCCTTGCATATTATATTGCATTCATTTGTTACAAACGACTTGCTGAGTACCAATGTACTCACGGCTTTACGCCTATGTTGCTCAGTTGAGGGAGAGGAGTACTATCAGCAGGAGGTTCCAGAAGGAGAGTACTACGACGACTTCACGGATTAGGCTTCGTTCTCCACTCGATAGCATGTGGGCTTGTCGATTGGCTACTACGCTTTATTTTGGATTTCCGCTGCTATTTTGTTAAGCCCTTCCGGCTAGAGATATTGTAAGCTTGGCCATAAGATCGTACCTTTGATATTTCTTCGATATCCGAGTTTTCCCTTTATTATTGTCGTGTGTATGACTGTGATGACATCTGTGTTTGACTGTGTGCACTAGCGTGATCCTGGACTAGTGCAGTTTATACAGAGAGACCGAATTTGCATATTCGGGTCTCGACAAAGATGGTATCAGAGCCATATTGACTGTAGGACGAAGCCCTAGTTAGATTGGTCGTAGCCCAAAAATTTATTTTCTAAATTAAACCAACTAAATTTGATATTTAGTAATATCTCTATCTTCTTACCTCATTCTTAAGGATTCTTGTCTCTCACCCCAACTCTTGCAAAATTTGTTTTCATAAGATTATAAACTGATCTTTCCTTCATAATTGCATTAGATGTCCCAAGCTTCTTACAGCCCGACAGGAGGATGGAGATCACTTCTACGCGTCCTGTTGTGGAGCCTCGGATTGAAGAGATTGTCCGTCTACCTCACCAAGGATGAGAAGCATAAAGGTCAACGCATCGGGAGCATCTCCAGGCTATACTTCACCACCCAAGTCGGTTAGCAAGTTTTACACCACAGCTTCAAGAATGCCGGTGCCAGCGGAGAGATGTCAGCACAAGGATTTGCGCACAAAGCCATCCGTCGCCTTTGCAAGCTATACAAGATCAACATGGCCAGACTCGTCCGGAAGTTCAAGGAGCAGTACGGAGTCGCCCCTAGACTACCAGAGCCAGTCTGGGAGGAGCCCCGACCGCAGTCGCCAGTACCTCTACCATCGCCTACACCGCCGAGCCCGGAGCAGAGACGTCGTATCACCGGAGATCGTCGAGCCTATCTCAGCCGGTTCACCCCAGCCCCAGTCAGAGAGCAGTCGCCGCCGATCCGCAACTCGTGGGTTGTCTACAGCGATTCTGAGGACGATAGTAGTGTGCCCTATTTGTCTGAACCCGAGTGGGAGCCTTCAGAGTAGATAGTGCGAGTAGACACGTTGGATTTTATTTGCAGTTGTGTGTGATGTGAGCTGCAAATATTGCCTTAAAAGCATTATATTACGATCATGTCAATCTTTTAATGGAGTTTATTTTTGTTCAGTTTCTTTTTAGCTTTTTTGGCTAAGTGTTTGTTTAGTTTAGGTTTCCATTAAGCAAAACCCCCTTAGACGCATTTACCTCTTATTTATGCTTTTCCCTCTCGTCTTTTACCTTTGGTCAGTCAGCAGTTGTTTTCTTTTCAGAGCAAGATGGTTGATACCAGGAACTCCTCCAGCCGTAATCAGGCGAACCAGACCAGAGAGAGTGGTCGCGGCGGTGCCACCTACCTTGATCCCGCCTCGCCGATTTTGGTGGCTGCACTCGGATGATGCGCACTATGATGCGAGTATGCAGACTATGATGCGGCGACAAAGACCAGAGCCGATCACCACCACGGCGCCACGTCAGCGATCCGGCTATGCAGAGTTCATGAGGACGAGACCGCTGCTTTCTCGATTCGTGAGCTTTTGGAGGCCGACGATTGGGTCCGTTCGATTGAGAAGAAATCAACTTGGCCTGCACCGACAGAGAGAATGTGTTATATGCAGCACATCAGCTTGAGGGATCAGCAGCAGAGTGGTGGGAGAACTACTGCGCCGCCCATGAGAACCAGAACAACATCACTTGGAAGGAGTTCGTCAAGGCCTTTCATACTGCCCATGTCATGGATGGAGTGGTCGAGATGAAGAAGGATGAGTTCCGAGAATTCCAGCAGAGGAACCTGTCAGTGAGTGAATATCTCAATAAATTCACTCAGTTGGCTCGCTACACGCCAGAGGATGTAGCGTCAGATGCAGCTCGCCAGAAGAGATTCAAGAAGGGCTTGAACCTAGCTTTGAAGGTGCAAGTCGTAGGTAACGACTATACTAGTTTTCAGCAGTTGGTGGATAAGGCCATTCTCATTGAGGAGAGTCGCCGCGAGCTCGAGGAGTCTCGCAAGAGGAGGTTGATCCAGCGAGGGTCACGATCGCACAGATCCCGAGGCCTCGCTTTGGTTCCTACCACCGCACGAGTGCCACAAAGAAGCAGCGATCCTCGGCTTTCAGACCCAGCCCGCACGCCACGTCGATTTCAGTTAAAATGCGTTCGGTGGTTCCAGTGGTCGCGAGAGCGTAAGAGATAGAATCAAGAAAGATCGTCACTTGCTTCAAGTGTCATGAGGTGGGACACTATGCTAGCAAGTGCCCTCAGAGGCAGGCCCCGATGCCAGTTCGCTTCAACTTGGGAGCCACACCCGGTCGTACTCCTACCCCGAGAGCGGGAGGAGCACCCGGCATCGGGACGAGCCGCCAGGGGGCCCGGTGGTGAGAGGTCGGTGAACCACGCCACCGCAGAGGATGCCCAGCAGCACGAGGCGTTGTGATCGATGCGTTCCTAGTACATTCGGGCCTCGCCACGCTTTATTTGATTCTGGAGCTTCGCATTCGTTTGTTTCTCGGAGTTTTGCTTTAAAGCAACAATTGAAAACTATTGCTCTTGGATCTGTTCTTTTAATCCAATCCCCCGGTTCCGAGTTGAGATCCAACCTAGGTTGTCCCGGAGTTAGGATAACCATTCAGGGAGTTGAGTTCAGGGCCGACCTGATTTTGTTGGATATGCAGTCCCTAGATGTAATCTTGGGGATGGATTGGCTTCAGAAGCAGCAAGCAGTGTTAGACTGTGGGAGCATAGTAGTGACCTTAACCAATTCAGATGGGGTTAAGGTGCGATTCGCAGCCAGCGAGTGTCAGCAAGAGCCAGTCATGGTTTGCCAGAGCAAGGTGATCTAGTTGGAGGATGTACCAGTTGTCAGGGAGTACCCCGACGTGTTTCCAGATGATCTTCCAAGTATGCCACCAGAGAGGGAGGTTGAGTTTTTGATTGAGCTTATGCCAGGTACCGCTCCGATTTCCAAGAGACCCTATCGGATGCCAGCTAATGATCTAGCGGAGTTGAAGAAGCAAATTCAGGAGCTTTTGGATAAGGATTACATCAGACCGAGTTCATCCCCGTGGGGAGCGCCAGTGTTGTTCGTCAAGAAGAAGGATGGTAGTCAGCGCATGTGTGTGGACTACAGGGTACTTAATGAGGTCACCATCAAGAATAAGTACGCTCTGCCTAGGATTGATGACCTGTTTGATCAGCTTAAGGGAGCAGGAGTGTTCTCCAAGATTGATTTGAGATCAGGATATCATCAGATGAGGATTCGTAAAGAGGACATACCCAAGACAGCCTTCTCGACTCGTTATGGTCTATACGAGTTCACAGTGATGTCATTTGGTTTGACCAATGCCCCAGCATATTTCATGTATTTGATGAATAAGGTGTTTATGGAATATTTGGATAAGTTTGTCGTTGTGTTCATTGACGACATTTTGATATATTCCAAGGATGAGCGAGAGCATCAGGAGCACTTGAGATTAGCATTGCAGAAATTGAGGGATAATCAGCTATATGCTAAGTTCAGCAAATGTGAGTTTTGGATGAAGAAAGTCGCCTTTCTAGGGCATGTGTTGACAGCAGAAGGAGTCGCAGTTGACCCAGGAAAAGTGAGTGATGTTTTGGATTGGCAGTCACCCACTTCAGTTACCCAGGTCAGGAGTTTTCTGGGAATGGCAGGATACTACCGTCGCTTTATTGAGGGATTTTCCAGTGTGGCCAGACCCCTCACGCAGTTGCTCAAGAAGGAAAAGAAGTTTACTTGGACGCCAGAGTGCGAGAAAAGTTTTCAGAGACTTAAGGAGAGTTTGACCACAGCCCCAGTGCTTGTTTTGCCTGATATTAATAAGGATTTTGAGATTTATTACGATGCCTCTCGCAAAGGTTTGGGTTGTGTCTTGATGCAAGACAAGAGAGTGGTAGCTTATGTCTCACGCCAGTTGAGACCGCATGAGGAGAACTACCCTACTCATGATTTGGAGCTAGCAGCCGTAGTGCATGCTTTAAAGATTTGGCGTCATTATCTGATGGGTAATAGATGTGAGGTTTACACGGATCATAAGAGTCTGAAATACATCTTTACCCAGTCCGAGCTTAACCTCAGGCAGAGGAGGTGGTTAGAGCTGATAAAGGTTTATAATGTTGGCATACATTATCATCCTGGGAAAGCTAATGTTGTTGTAGATGCCTTGAGCAGGAAGGTATACTGCAATTCAGTGATGGTTCGAGAGAGTCAATCAGCATTGCATGAGGAATTTCAGAAGCTTAGCCTTGAGTTGGTTGAGCCAGGATTTTTGGCAGCTATGGAGATGCAGCCTACTTTGGATGGTCAGATTCGCCAGGCTCAGCCAGATGATGAGTAATTTCAGCGGATCAGAAAGAACTTAAGTGAAGGTAAAGAGTCAGGATTTTCAGTGGATGACCAGGGAACCTTGTGGTTCAAGCAGCGTTTGTGTGTGCCCAGTAAGCAAGAGCTAAAGGATGTGTTGTTAAAGAGGCTCATGAGTCGTTGTATTCGATTCATCCAAGCAGTACCAAGATGTACCAGGACATTAAGGATAAGTATTGGTGGCCAAGAATGAAGCGTGAGATCGCTGAGTATGTAGCCCTTTGTGATGTTTGTCAGAGAGTAAAGGCAGAGCATCAGAGACCAGCAGGCTTGTTGCAGCTTTTGAAAGTTCCCGAGTGGAAGTGGGAAGAAATTGGTATGGACTTCATAGTCGGTCTGCCTAAGACCAAAGAGGGCTATGATTCGATTTGGGTCATCGTGGACCGATTGACCAAGGTTGCTCATTTCATTCCAGTTAAGACAACCTACAGTGGTGACAGACTAGCAGAGCTATATATGTCCAGGATTGTCAGTTTGCATGGTGTGCCTAAGAAGATTGTGTCAGATCGTGGATCGCAGTTCACCTCTCGGTTTTGGGGTAGTTTCCATAAGGCTATGGGAACTCACCTGAATTTCAGTACAGCGTATCACCCCTGCATGCATGGTCGACAGAGCGAGTAAATCAGATTTTGGAGGACATGTTGAGAGCCTGTGTGCTTGATCATGGGTCCAAGTGGGACAATTGTTTGCCTTTTGCAGAGTTCTCGTGTAACAACAGTTATCAGGCCAGTTTGCAGATGTCACCGTTTGAGGCATTGTATGGCAGGAAATGCAGGACCCCTCTCAATTGGAAAGAGACAGGGGAAGGACAGGTCTTTGGTCCAGACTGTTTGAAAGAAGCTGAGGATAAGGTCTGATTGATTCAGGAAAGGTTGAAAACTGCCCAGGCCAGACAGAAAAGCTATGCAGATACCAGACGTCGAGAGCTGAGTTTTAAGCCAGATGATTTTGTGTATCTCAGGATCACACCATTCAAGGGTGTGAAGAGGTTTCAGTTAAAAGGGAAACTTGCACCGAGATATGTTGGTCCGTTCAGGATTATGAAACGCAGGGGAGAGGTTTCTTATCAGTTGGAGTTACCTGCGTCCTTCAGTGGGGTACATGATGTCTTCCATGTGTCCCAGCTGAAGAAGTGCTTGCGTGTACTAGAGGAGGTTGTGCCAGTTGAGACCGTTGACCTGCAGGAGGATCTGTCGTACAAGGAGCATCCAGTCAAAATCTTGGAAGTGTCAGAGCGAGTCACCCGGAATAAAGTGGTCCGTTTTTGCAAGGTGCAGTGGAGCAACCATTCCGAAGAGGAAGCCACCTGGGAGCGCGAGGAGGATCTCAGAGCGGAGTTCCCGAACTTATTCTCTTAGTTGGCCCAGATCTCGGGGTCGAGATCTCGTTTAAGGGGGTAAGGTTTGTAACATCATGTTTTTCTGATATTTTTAAAGCCAGGATTTTAGAAATGAATTTTCTGAAATTTTCTGAATTTAATTCAAGCTTCAAATGAACTTTTATAATTTTCAAAGATTTAATATGAATAAAATAAACATTAACATAAGCTGAAAATATTTTATTTGGATTCTTCAGGTCTCAAGGAAGTTTTTGGTATTTTTGGTGAATTTTTGGGATTTATTTGCTATTTTCTAGAGCTTTTAGAAGTTTATTTGAATTTCTGGAAAATAAAAAGAAAAGGGGAAAATCCACCGCCACCCGATCCACCTCCCCGCCACGCGTCACCCATCCAGCGCCCCGCCGCCGCCGCCGTACGGTTTCCCGCGCGCCCGCTCTCCGTGCCGCCCGATCCCGCTCCCCGCCACGCGTCACGCATCCGCGCCGACTCGAGGCGGCACCAGCCCGCTCGCCCGCTCGCGCCTCGCCGCTGCCTCAGCCGCTCGATCGCACGCCCGCGCTTGATCTCCGCCGTCCGCCCCACGCCCACGCCGCGAACCCTAACCCTAGTGTGCGCTCGCCCGTCTGATCTTGCCGCGTGGCCACATCCTAGCCGTCTAACCCGTCCGCGTTGCGACCGTCGCCGTATCCGGATTGGACTCATCGGTTCGCGTGTTAAAACATCACCGCCCACCTCGGTTCGCGTGCCCGCTCGTCGCCGTCGCAAAACCCTCACCACCGCCTCCTCGCGCCCGCGCCGCCGCTGGAACCGCTCCGCCGCCGGCTGCGTTGCCCCGCCGTCGTCCCCGACGTCGCCGGAGCCACCTCGTCGCCGGAGAGCCGCCCTCGTCGCCGTTCCCACCGCCGGTGAGTCGAGTCGCCGCGTCGCCGCCGTCGCCGCTCGCCGCCGCGCGCTCTCCTCGCCGCGCGTCGCCCGCGCAAGCGCGCGCGCGCGCGCTGCGCGACGCCTCGCGCGCTTCGCCGACACGCGTCGCCGATCCACCTCGCACTTCGCGATCTCCGCCGCCCACGCGCGCGCGCGACGCCTCGCGGCGAGCCACGCGCACTGGCGTCGCGATCCGCCGTCGCCGCGCCGCGCGCGCGCTCCATCGCGCCGCCGCAGACTCGAGCCGGGCTCGATCCGGCCGCGCGGTCGCCTCGCGACCGTCGGATCCTCGCCGCCGCCGCCCGCGCCGCGCCAGCGCCGCGTCAGCCGTAGGCCACGTCAGCCCTAGCTGATGTGGCATCCCACGTGGCATGCCATGTCAGCGCCACGCCGCCGAGACCGCCCCGTGTGCCACGTGGCGCCACGCCACCGCCATGTCACCCGTGCCACGTGGCAGCATATGCTGCCACCACGTCAGCCCTAGCGCCGCGTCAGCCCGCCGCCCCCCGCGCGCACCGTTTCGTGGACCGAGTCCACGGTGGACCCGGTTTCCCGTGCGCCCAGTCCACAGCACAATAACTTTTCTGAATTTCTCGATTTAATTTTAGAATTAATTTTCCGAAAGCCCGTTCTCCTCCGTCCTAGCTCCGATTGACCCCGTTCTTTTTTCTAAATTCATCTAAAATCGAGCTCTAGCTGTTGGTTCTAGTTTTGTGAATTTTGGAGTTCATTTCCTTACCATTTTATGTGTTTCTTTGTTTTCGGTCGTTTTCTCTCTCGTTAGATTCAGATTAGGAGGATCGGGTTTCATACCAAGACCAGAGTACCTCACGAGCATAACCAAGGCAAGTCGTGTCCTTTGATCATGTTGGACCCAATTTTACAACCTAATATTTAATTATTTTGTTTCAATTATATTGTATCGCTACTTTTACTCAAATTTCGTACTGGTAGTTATTACCCAATTGAATCTACCTCTCCTTGTTAATTTTGGAATGCCGTGATGCCATTGTCACCATAGGTTGAGAAATTTACTAGTGATGCTAAATTAATTATCACATGGGTTGGTACGATTAGACTGCTTAGCTGGCTTATATTTTACGATTGATCTCATCAGCACATGTTAATTATTAATTTGACTTAATGACATATGGAACTGTGGTTGGTGCCACATGTATTAAAAATTGTGCCACGTCATTGGTGTGACGTTGGCTTGGTTATACAAATTGGTGTTTCACTCGGGCGAGTGATCGTGCAGTAAAGGGGGAGGTGCAGTTGCACTTCGGGGATGTGGTAGCCTCGCCTGGGTAATATTAAGGACTTAACTTTCTGCGCCATTGATCTGAGCTTAATCGTGCAAACCACATGTCTATTATGGGATGGATCTGGCTGATTAATTTGTAATATTTCAACTCAATTCTGCCATTGTGAAGGACATGGTTGCTGATTTCCATGTGGCGCAAGGGGGGTGTGATGCGAAACCCTAGCGGGCAGGATTGTGTTGAGGTAGAGCATTGTAAAGGTCTTGTTGTGATTTCCTGAGATCGAGGCTAATCACATCGTGTGGGTACAGTTGTGCAAACTCTGCAGAGTGTAAAACTACTCGAATAGCCGCGTCCTCGGTCATGGACATTGCTCGGGGATTTCACACGAGGGTTAGTGTTTCACTTATAACTTGGTGGTTTATGTTGGGAGTGAACAGGTAGTTCACTTTGGGTTTAGCTTGTGAATTGGTGTTTGTAAGTGGTTCATGTTTAATCCTTTGATTATTCATTAATACTGTGTGCACTAGCGTGATCCTGGACTAGTGCAGTTTACACAGAGAGACCGAATTTGCATATTCGGGTCTCGACATTATTTTATCTTCGTCAAGAAGGAATTAGGGAATCATAAATAATGGAGGTCTTCATATATGCCAGAGATGGCGAACACCAACCTCATACATTCAGGAGTCTTCACAGGGGGAGTACTTTTGCTAATGCTCTCCAAGATGCCGCTCATCTAGCCTCACTCACTTGTGCAAGATTCATGAGGATACTATGCTGACATCTCCATTCTACTTCTATCCATGCCACTGGGAGCGAGCACACTACTATGAGACATTCGTTCCAATTGCCGAGGATGATCCACTGTTGACTCACCAAGTCCAGCTCATGCGAGCGATGGGGTCTACTTATACCGAGGTATTAGATGAGATCACTAACCTTTGCCAACTTCTCATTGCCAGTAATAGCCAGGTGGAGACCCTTCATGCGTAGCTCGCCAAGTGTGAGAAGGCACTAGCTGCAGTGGAAAGCAAGAAAGTCGCTACCCATGACGAGCTTTAGCGAATTGTAGTGGCAGCAGCAATTCATGCTCTACCACTCACCAGACCTTCCATTGTCCCTGCCGATCCCACCCAGACTCGGCCTTAGACTGGAGGACTTCATTTGAGGATCACCGTGCACAAGAGCGTGTGATGCCCTAGTCCACCAGTTCTCGTCACTCTTGGGGATACTCGCCGAGGACGTAGTCGCAATAGCTTCCATTCCCTCTCTAGCTCACCCAGCTACAACATCAGTCATTCTCGCTTCCTCACTTTGGGTGACAGTCCCACTGTCGAGACCCGATTATGCAAATCCGGACTCCCTGTGTATACTGCACTAGTCTCAGGATCACGCTAGTGCACACAGTCAAATATAGATGTCCTCACAACCACATACACGTTAAAATAAAGGAAACGCTCAAATATCGATAAATCTCAAAAGGTACGACCTTATGGTCAAGCTTACAATAGACTAGCCCGAAGGGCTTAACAAAAACTAGCAACAGAAATCCAAAATAAAGTGTAGCGACCAATCGACAAGCCCACAGGCTATCGAGTGGAGAACGAAGCCTAATCCATGAAGTCGTCGAAGTACTCTCCTTCTAGAACCTCCTGCTGGTGATACTCCTCTTCCTCAACTGAGCAACATTGGGCATAAAACCGTGAGTACATTGGTACTCAGCAAGTCGTTTGTAATAAATGAATGCAATATAGTATGCAAGGCTTACCAATAGACGGCTGAAAGGTTAATTTGCATAAAAAACATTTAAAGGTAAATACTGTAAATAGATTGAAAGCGAACTTTAAGTAAAACAGTAATAAATAAATAATCAAGGGAATTGTCATAACCATCTACGGACCTCCCATCCACAAGCTAAACCAACCGCTTATGGACCTCCCATCTATAAGCTAAACCAACAGTGAATTAACCATCCACTGTCCAACCACAATCCACAAGTTTTCAGAAATAACTATACCTCGTGTGAAATCACCAAGCATTGTCCATGACCGAGGACGCGGCTATTCGAATAGTTTTACACTCTGCAGAGGTTGCACAACTGTACCCACACGATGTGATTAGCCTCGGCCTAAGGAAATTATAATAAGGCCTTTACAAAGTTTAGTTACAACTCAATCCACCCGCTAGGGTTTCGCATCACACCCCCCTTGCGCCACATGAAAATCAACAACCATATTCATCTCAATGGCAAGATTAAAGTTGAAACATCCCAAATTAATCAGCCAGATCCATCCCATACTGGACATGTGGTTTGCACGGTAAAGCTTAGATCAATGGCGTACAAAGTTAAGTCCTTAGCATTACCCGGGCGAGACTTCCACATCCCTCGAAGTGCTCCAACACTTCCCCCTTTACTGCACGATCACTCGCCCGAGTGCAAAATCAAGTTTGTATAACCACGCCAATGCCATGGCACAAATTTTAATAAATGTGACACCAACCACAGTTCCATATGTCATTAAGTCAAATTAATAATTCACATGTGATGATGAAACCATTCGTAAGTATAAGCAAAGCTAAGCATTCTATCGTACCAACCCAAGTGACAAATAGCATAACATCACTAATTAAATTCCCAACCTAATGTGACAATGGCATCAGAGTATTCCAAAATGTCAAGGAGGGAATAATCAATTGGGGGCAATAACTACCAAGTACAAGGTTTAAATAAAAATAACAATGCAATGTAATTTAAAATAAAATAATTAAATAGTAGATTTCAAACTGAGATCAACATGATCGAAGGACACGACTTGCCTTAGTTATGCTCAGCGAGTAACTGCTTCCTTTAAAGCGGTAGCGAAGACTTTCTTGTCTAGTTCGCTTGGTGATGAGTACAGCAAAGCGGTGTCCCATCATCTGATTTCCATGGCTATCTATTCGGTGTACGTAGATAGCTCGACGTTGGAATTCCAAACGACGGAGTAGTCGATGAAGGCTTACACTCCATCAACCAGTTGGTGTGTTGTAACATCCCAAAAATTTGCTTTCTTCAAAACTAATTCCAAAATAATTATTTAAAAATATCTGGAGTTTATTTGGATTTTCTGGAGCCTAGTTGGATTTTTGTTTCTAGTTTTTATTTAAAATTTAAAGCAAGAAAATGTATTTTAAATATTTTATTAAAGCTAAAAAGAGTTTATTTTATTTTTCCTAGCCTTCCCTAATTTATTAATTAATTTTTGAGAGTTTTCTAGAATTAAAAATCAATTTTGAAAGTCAAAAAGTATTTTATAAACATATTAAATGCAAATCTGAAATTAAAAATATTTTTCCTAAGTCTAAAATGCTTCCAGGAATATTTTATGATTTTTCTGGAATTTTTAGACTATATTAGCTATTTTCTAAGTATTTATAAAGTTTCTAGTATTTTCTGAAATTTTATTCCGAAAATAAAAATCATTTTAATCCTCGCCTGCCACGTGTCGTTCTCGGATTAAATCCATCTCTCTCCACGAGTTAATCCTAGCCATACAAAGTCACTTACCCCTTCATATTCATCCAAAGGCCATCATCTACTCACTTGCCACGTGTCGCGAATCTGACGGCCCGTACCCCTTCACTTCCTCCTCTCTCTATTACACATGGACCCCACATGTCATATGTTTCTTCAACCTCTCCTTCTTCCTCCTCCCACTCTCTCTCTCCTCCACCATTAGAGCCGAATTAGAGCTCTTAAAACTCCGCCGTTTCTTCCTCTTAACTCCCGATTAAAGCGTGGAAACGGACGCCCTAATCACCCTCATCAATCTCCCGGCCGTTCCCCAACCTTTAACCTTCTCAAAACTGAAATCTCTTCACCTCCCTTATCTTTCTATAAATTGGCCTTCCCTCATCATTCTCTTCCTTTTCCTCCTCATTTTCGGCTGGCTTCCGCCTCCTACCTCTCCCGCCACCCCGGCTACCCCGCCACCCTACGCCGCCCCGCCGCCGGTCGCCGGTGAGCCGCCCCCCGTGCGCGCCCCTATGTCTCCCTCCATAATTCCTTCTTCAACTATATTCAATCTTGCTTATTTAATTTGTTGTTGCTCCTTTGCCAAGAAAGACTAGATGCCCATTTGGCTAGGGGAGACATGTTAGTGCATGCATGCATGAGGTTGTGTGTTCAAATCCTGGGCATGCAATTTTCGGTTGGACTATTAGCCAATTTTTGTTCATTTTTAGTCAATGACAAGCGGGACCCACTTGTCATAAATTATTAAAATAAAAATCTGTACCCAATGACAACCGGGCCCCACGTGTCATACACTCCACAATATCCCAAAAATCAGCCAAAATAAGATTCCAGAGAATATTCTCTCGTTTTGCATTTTCTGGAATTTCCAAACCGATCAAACTTCCAATCGCTCGTTCTCCGTCGTCCGAACTCCGAATCCAGTGATTCAAATTTCTAAATTTGTCTAAAATCATAATCTAAGTTGCAGTATATATTTTATATTTTTGTGATTGTATTTGCATTTATTTATTTGTTTGTTTTGTCGTTTCGCGCGTAGAACCCGACGTCGCCGAAGATTTTTCCGATCCGCAAGAAGAAGTTCCATATAGCGCGCAAGAAGGCAAGTCTCCTTTGATCATCTTGTGCCTATGTTTGCTAAAATCATTTTATTATTTTAAATTTAAATGCATTGCTATGTTACATAAAATGATAATTTTTGTTGTAAGGTATTAGTTAATCCAACCTTGTTATGCCCTCAATTGAAGTTGAATGCCATGTACCTTTGTAACCTTAGGATTTTCCTTGTCTCAATAATGAGATTATTATGAAATCTTTGACAAATATTAAAACGGTAGTAAAATGCTTAGTCGTGCTATTCAACCTTGTAACTTTGGAATGGGAAATTATAATTCTTTAAACTAGTCTGTTGTATTCAAAAACTTAGTGGTGATTGGTGTTGCCACTGTTCTTTTTAAATAAAATAAAATGGTGAAAATTTGTTTTAGACTTAGGCGGATGGTTGGTTTGGATTGGTGCGGTAAGCACGAGATCTTGTAAAGTGTATGTTCCGCCCTAGTCGAGTAAGGACCGACGCTTGTGATTGTCCAAACTGAGCACTACCGTACAACCACAAGTCTATATGGGTATGACCTAGCCGAATAACTTACGTTAGTTTAGTTTAGGTGCCACCAGTGGAAAATGGGTGCCAGGGATTTACTGGTTTACTCATAGTGAGGAACAGGATTTATCAGACTCGCATGGCGCAAGAGGGGCTTCTAATCGTGGTGGATTTAACCTTCAGCGGTGAAACCTCGTGGTGGTATCTAGCTAGACTAGAGTGAGGTAAAGGCTTTGTGATATTTTATCCGGGTCTCATGCCAATGGAAGCATGTTGACTATTAAGATAATTTGTCTCTTGTGGGTAAAGTTGTACCAACTCGCAGAGTAATAAAACTATTCGAATAGCCGTGCCCACGGTCAAGGGCGGCAAGGAATGCATTCACATGGTAGACCTTTGGTTTTGATTTTAAAACAAACGCTTTGGGAACTCGGGAGTGGTTGGAACTCTGGAGTGTGTGTCCCGCGGATGGAGCCAGTGAGGGTGGATAGAACCCATAATTTTAAACCTTGGCGGATGGAGCCTTTGTACTAGTGTTGGTGGTTGGAACCTTCACTAGAAAATTGTATCTAGTTTCAGATTGCAACTATTTTGTTAAATTGATGCTTTCAAATTACATAATGGTATTTGAAACAAAATGTCGCTTTATGCAAAAGAACCATATAACCTTCTTTTGTTAAGCCCCGCATCTCTGCATCTTTCCCAAGACTTATGGAGTACTTTATGTACTCACATACTACACTTTAAAACAACTCTCAGAGGAGGTTGAAGCTCAAGAGGCGGACTACGACTACTTCGTGGATGGATCCGACGGAGGCTTTCCAGATTTCTAGGTTGCGTTTCCCCAGTCAATTGCCTGTGGTGTATTGATGGGTCTTGCTTAAGTTTCTTTTGCTTCCGCTGTAATTTTTGTTTGGTGTGAGGTCTTAAAACCTCATATGTAATAAAAGACTTCGAGGTCTATACTCTCGATTATTGTAATAAAGCGTTGTTGGTTATGTATCATGTCTGTTTAACTGTGTGCACTAGCTTTGATCTGGGACTAGTGCGGTAATACACAGAAGATTCTGGAGTTGCTGCTCCGGGGTCTCACATGTGTCTTGATAAACATCCATCTATAATTGTTTTGAGCAAGAGAAGAGATAGAAATAAGTTTTTTTTTCAAAAATGACTTAAAGATGAGAAAGGATCGAGTGATAAGGGTAAGCAAAGATTGAGGGGGTAAGAGTAAGAAAATTTTTGCAATTACTGATCATTCAAAATAACTCCTTAGGGTTCAACCATTCTATTCTACCTACGGTCACGTCTTAGGTTCATTATAGCTCTGATACCATCTCTGTCGGACCCCGGAGCAACGACTCCAGGATCCTCCGTGTAAATCGCACTAGTCCAGGATCAAGCTAGTGCACACAGTGGATAACAAAGATTCATATCTTGCACAATGACATTTATTCATTAACTAAATATGGTCTGATGGCCGAAGTTTACATCAATGGTTCATAAACCAAAAATAAATATAAGTAGCGTAAAAAGAACCATTAAGCAGCAGCCCATCCTGCCTGTCCACAGATGAATGACTGTAAGACGTGGCCTACTCGTCGTTATTCTCACCGAAGTTGATGAAGTCCTTCTCTGAAAATAGTGAATGAAGCAACATGAGTACATAAAGTACTCCACAAGCTACACCAGGAGGTTTAACAGAGTGAATGCATGCATATGGATAACAAATAAAGGCTTAATAAGGTTATTTGTGCGTAAAAACAGAATTAAGGTAAATATAGTAAATAGATTCAAAAGCTAGATTTGGTACAATAGATAGAAAGAGTAATTTAACAAAATAATATTGTTAGTGCAGGCTCCGATCAAACACTAACCTATTCACAAGTATCCCATCTGGTCCATCTTTTCCAAAAGATCTCATACGGATTTCATCCATCTATATGCTTTTTAATCTCCCATGTATTCCATCCATCCATAGTCCTTTCCAGAAACCATTTTGAAAATCAAAAACTAATCTATGAAAAACTTTACTCAGCTTGTCTATAACCGTGGGCACGGCTATCCAGGATAGTTTATACACTCTGCAGAGGTTGTACAGCTTTACCCACAAGATATGATTATCTCATTTTGTCAGCCATTACACGCTTCCGTAGGCATGCGACAGAGAAAATCATAACAAGGTCTTTACAATGCTAAGCCTTCAACCTAGTCACGCTGCCACTAAGGTTTCATCACAACATGAATCCACAAGTGGAGCCCCCTCTTGTGCCGTGTGAGACTTCTCATGGGCTACGCCACGCTCACATTCAACCTATAGCGAGACCAAAGTTGGGACCTCACAAATTAGTCAATCATGACTGTCCCATACCAGTCTTGTGGTAGTACGATATGGCTTTGCAACAGTAGCTTAGAGACCGGTCCTTAACTTGACATAGGCTCAAACCACATACCACTTGTACCTGACAATCAACATTATGTCACCGAACAATAATGCATGCCAGCATCCACCACCTAACCATTAGCCTAGGTCCAAACCAAATTTTTATATTTTGCTTTGAAACATTCCATATACTTAATTGACTCATCGAAGTCAAGATTACATTTTAGAAAATCAAAATTTACAATTGAAACAAATATTCTCACTTAAATCATTCTAAGCATGGCTAAACAATTCTATAAAATTTCTAATCAATACTATTATATTAACTAGGTTTTCATCTAAGGTGACAAGGCATAAGGAAGTTCAATATCAATTTTGGCCATATACAAAGAATTTGGGTATAATTAGAATTTAAATTAAATTTAAACTAGATTTGAATAAAAGTACGCATACATAATAATTTTGAAAATAACATAAATAATTTAAATTACTAGGAGCAACATAATCAAAGGTGTAACTTACCTTGCTTCGAAGTTTGCTGAGATTCGCTGAAGTTATACTCTCTAGAATAGTCGTAGTCTACACGCGAGAAACTAGAACAAACTAAGCTCAAATCAAATCCAAATATACTCCAAAAATTATGAAATATATATTGGGGGATGGAATATGAATTTAGGAATTTGGATGGGTCCAGTCGAAGTTAGTATGATGGAGAACGACCTCTGGTAGTTTGAATTCCAAAGAAATGAATAAAAGAAATTATTGGAATTATTTTCTTTGTGAAGGAAAAGTGGTCGGAAGCTACAATATTTGTGTATGATTGAAACCCTTATCGAAGGCATAGTTCAAAAACTATTCATTCTTGGTTTGACTCATCGAAGGCAATATTTGTGTATAATTTTTGGATTTTATCTGGATTTTGTTTGAGTTTAGTTTGTTTTGGCTTTTCGCGTGTAGACTACGACTAATCCGGAGAGTATAACTTTGGCGAACCTCAGCAAACTTCGAAGCAAGGCAAGTTACACCTTTGATCATATTGCTCCCAGTAATTTAAATTATTTATGTTGATTTTAAATTATTATGCATGCGTACTTTTATTCAAATCTAGTTTAAATTCGATTGAAATTCTAGTTATACCCAAATCCTTTGTGTATGGCAAAATTTGATATTGAACTCCTTTATGCCTTGTCACCTTAGATGAAAACCTAGTTGGTACAATAGTATTAACTAGAAGTTTTATAGAATTGCTTAGCCATGCTTAGAATGATTTAAGTGGGAATACTTGTTTCACTTCAGAACAATGATTTTTCAAAATGTATTCTTGACTTCGGTGAGTCAAGAAGGTGTATGAAATGTTTCAAAATAAAATACACAACTTGGTTTGGACCTAAGCTAATGGTTAGGTGGTGGGTGCTGGCATACATTGTTGTTCGGTAACACAATGTTGATTGTCAGGCACAAGGGGTATGTGCTTTGAGCCTAAGTCAAGTTAAGGACCGGTCTGTGAGCTATTGTTGCAAAGCCATATCGTACTACCACAAGGCTGGTATAGGACAGTCCTGGCTAACTAATTTGTGAGGTCCCAACTTTGGTCTCGCTATAGGTTGAATGTGAGCGTGGCGTAGGCTATGAGAAGACTCACACGGCACAAGAGGGGGCTCCAACATGTGGATTCATGTTGTGATGAAACCTTAGTGGCAGCGTGACCAGGTTGAAGGCTTAGCATTGTAAAGACCTTGTTATGATTTTCTCTGTCACACGCCTACGGAAGCGTGTAATGGCCGACAAAATGAGATAATTATATCTTGTGGGTAAAGCTGTACAACCTCTACAGAGTGTATAATCTATCCTGGATAGCCGTGCCCACGGTCATGGACAAGCCGAGTAAAGTTTTTCATGGATTAGACTTTGGTTTTTAAAATGATTTCTGAAAAGGCCTATGGATGGATGGAATCCATGGGAGATTAAAAAGTCTATGGATGGATGAAATCCATGGGAGATTAAAATACATATGGATAGATAGAATTCGTATGAGATCTTTTGGAAAAGATTGACCAGGTGGGATACTTGTGAATAGGTTAGTGTTTGGTCGGAGCCGGCACTAACGATATTATTTTGTTAAATTACTCTTTCTATCTATTGTATTAAATTCAGCTTTTAAATCTATTTACTGTATTTACGTTAATTCTGCTTTTATGCACAGATAACCTATTATGCCTTCCATTGTCATTCCTTATACATGCATGAACTCTGTTAAACCTCTTGGTGTAGCTTGTGGAGTACTTTATGTACTGATGTTGCTTCATTCACTATTTTCAGAGGACTTCATCAACTTCGGTGAGAATAACGATGAATAGGCCACGTCTTACAGTCATTCGCTTGTGAGCAGGCAGGATGGGCTACTGCTTTATGGTTCTTTTTCCGCTGCTTATATTTATTTTGGTTTATGAACTATTGATGTAAACTTTGGCCATCAGGCCCATATTTAGTTAATAAATAAATGTCATTGTGCATGATATGAATCTTTGTTATCCGTTGTATGCACTAACTTGATCTTAGACTAGTGCGATTTACACAGAGCATCCAGGAGTCGTTGCTCCGGGGTCAGACACTCTTGTAGTAGTAGTGAGTTTGTAACATATATAGTATTGTGCTTGTAGTAGTTGTAGACATTGTGACGTATGGTATTGTATTGTAAACTCCATGACTAAGCATAGCTAAAGTGCTATGTGTTAGTGTCATGTAACCATTTTGCCATTTATCTTATTCTAAAGGTTTTTGCATGTTTTCAAGGGCTACTAACCCACCTATCTAGATCTTAGTGTTGAATAAGATTATTTTCTACACATGGCCCCAAAGAGAGTCACTAGGGCACAAGCTAATGCCAACTAAGACACTAATCAGGAAATGTCACTCGTAGGACATGGGAGAGGCCGTGGACGATGAGCTAACCTTCCTCTCCCACTGGTCAACCCAACCATAGCATAAGTCATGGCTCAACAAACTCAAATTCTGCAAGCCATTTACACCGACCAACAAGCAAGTGCCACCAACTGCAACTCCAAGCTAGCCAATTTTCTAAGGACTTGACATTTAACCTTTTCTTCTATCAATGAGCCACTTGAAACTGAAGATTGGCTTCATGACACCGAGAAGAAGCTTCAATTTGCTAAATGTGTCGAAGAAGATAAAGTGGTTTTTGCCACCCATCAGCTCAAAGGGACAGCTTCCCGTGGCCAGACAACAACACCCATCAAAGGATATCAGAATCCTCAGGCAACTCGGATGGCCCCGACATCAAACTATGGCCGAGTGAATCATATCAAAACTAAAGAAGCAAGGCTATGGACATTTTAATGGTATGTTCTCTACAAGTCAGTACCCGCTCATATTCTTGATTCTAGGGCTTCGCATTCTTTTATAACAAGGAGGTATGTTGAGAAACTTAAGCTACCATCTTATAAGTTAAAGAAACATGTGGTACTTAGTTCACCTAAAGGACCTATCACTACCACACTAGTAAGCCCTGGGGTAGAGATTGCTATGGGAGATTTTGGATTTCTAGCAGACCTAATGTATTAGATTCCCAGGCACTGGATATCACCTTAGGAATAGATTGGTTGGCAAGATACCAAGGGATAATAAATTGTGCCACTAGAAGGGTGAGCCTGACCAAGTGCCATGTGTTAACGATAGAAATAAAGGTGGATCGACTGTATTGTTGGGGGTGTGCAGTTCATCATTTGGAGAATGTGCCACTAAAAGAAATGTAGCAGTGCAAGATTTACCTCGAAGTATTTCTAGAAGAGTTGCTCAATATTCCACCTGACCGGGTAGGATGGTCATCGATGAGCTTGAAGAATTGAAGAAACAAATCCAAGAGTTGTAGAGCAAGGGTTTCATTAGGCCTAGTTCGTCACCTTGGGATTCCCTAGTACATTTCATGAAGAAAAAAGATGGTACCATATGAATGTGTGTGGACTATAGGTCCTTCAATAAAGTGACCATCAATAGGGGTGGAAAACGGTAATAGATAATCCATTTTATCTGATATTTGTATTTGAGAAAACACAAATGTGGTAAGCAAAATCCGTATTAAAAATGTTTGTATTCGACAATATTCATATATATATTTGATAATATTCAATCTGCTTCCAGTGTAGATACGTAGTGTAGACGGCGTTGTCATGTAGTCATGTTACATAAATTTGTTCTACTGAGATTTGTTACAAAAGTAGTATGAGGATATTCATATTCGACCGAATTAAGTACATATTCAATTCAAATTCGTATTCATTATGACATTCGATTTGTATTCATATTCAAGAATATTCTAATTTGTATTCATATTCATTTTAAATATATAGATTTGTATTCGTATTTGAGACTATTCGATCATATCCAATTCGTTTCCATACCTAACCATCAGGAACAAGTACCCATTGCTCCAGGATTGATGACCTATTTGACCAACTCGAAGGGGGCACAAAATTTTCCAAGATTGACCTAAAGTCAGGGTACCATCAGTTAAAGATCAGGTGTGAAGATATTCCTAAAACAGCCTTCACCTCTAGATATTATCTATATGAATTCACAGTCATGTCTTTTGGCTCGACCAATGCCTTGGCCTATTTCATGAACCTCATGAACAAGGTTTTCATGAAATACTTAAACAAGTTTGTAGTGTTATTCATTGATGATATCCTTATCTATTCGAAGAATACTGAAGAACATGTTGAGCACCTATGGTTAGTGCTAGAAAAGCTAAAGAAACACTAGTTGTACACTAAATACAGCAAGTGTGAGTTTTGGTTGAAGGATATTGGCTTTCTCGGTCACATCATGTTCACTGGAATGGAAGCAACCCACCTCAGTTACAGAAATACACAGTTTTCTTAGATTGGCTGGATACTACAGGTGATTCATCGAGGAATTTTCCAGGATTGCCAGGCCACTAACTCATCTACTCAAGAAAGATAAGAAGTTTGAATGGACAGAAGTGTATGGAGAGAGTTTCTAAGAACTAAAGAAGAGACTAACTTCCACCCCTATGCTAGTCTTGCTAGATGTACGCAAAGATTTTGAGATATACTATGATGCCTCACATCAAGGCCTCAGGTGTGTACTAATACAAGGGGAAGAGTTGTAGCATATGTATCAAGATAGCTCCACCCTCATGAGGAGAATTATCCAATCCACGACTTGGAGCTAGCCTCAGTAGTTCATAATCTAAAAATCTGGTGTCACTACCTAATCGGTAACCATAGTGATATATACACTGATCATAAAATCCTCAAGTAAATCTTCATGTAATCAGACCTTAACCTGAGGCAAAAAAGATGGCTAGAACTGATATGGTAGCAGATGCGTTGAGCCACAAGTCATACTGCAATAACATCATGGTCTACAGGGAACTGAAGGCACTCAACCTAGAGATTATAGAGCAAGGCACCATAGTTGCTATAGAAATACAACCAAGCATAGAAAAATGAATCATAGCTATGCAAAAAGAAAGCTCAGGAGTCTAGCGATTCAAGCGCCTTATGGAAAAAGGAAAAGCTTCTAAGATGATTGAAGACTAACACAGAGTCCTATGGTATAGGAAATGTATCTTTGTTCCCCACTAGTAAGAAATTAAAGAAATAATACTTAAGGAAGCATAGAGTCAGCATATTCCCTCCACTCTGAGAGTACTAAGATGTATCAAGACATGAAACAGTGGTATTGATGATCATGTATGAAGAGAGACATCGCTAAGCATGTAGCCAACTATGATGTATGCCAAAGGGTTAAAGCTGAACACCAGAGGCTAGTAGAATTGCTATAGCCATTACAAATTCCCTAGTGAAAATAGGAGGAGGTTGGAATGGACTTTATCACTAGGTTACCATGAACTACATTGGGATATGACTCCATATGGGTCGTAGTAGAAAAATTAACAAAAGTTGCTCATTTTATTCCAGTCAGGACCACCTATAGGGGAGATAAGCTTGTAGAGTTGTACATATCACACATTGCGTGCTTAATTATGCGGAGTACCCAAATGGATAGTCTCAGATCGAGGTTTCCAGTTTACCTCGCATTTCTGGGCCAGTCTTCATGAAGCCCTAGGTACCTACCTGGATTGCAGTACAACTTATCATCCCTAAATTGATGGACAAACAGAGAGTGTAAACCAAATCCTCAAAGATATATTCCGAGCCTGTGCTTTGGACTTTATCAAGGATTAGGATAAATGCCTACTATACGCTGAGTTTGCCTACAAAAACAGCTATCAGTCCAGCCTAAAGATGTCCCTATTTGAAGCCATATACAGAAGAAAGTGATGAACTCCTCTACATTGGGTAGAAGTAGGAGAAAACTATATCTTTGGACCAGATACCTTGAAGAAGACTGAAGAGAAAGTCCGTCTAATTAGGGATCAATTGCAAGTAGCCCAGTCAAAGTAAAAGAGTTTTGCCAACATACATCTTAGACAACTAAGTTTTGAAATTGAAGAAGGTTCAAGGTCAAAGCAAGTTCATGCCACGATATGCTGGGCCATTCCCAGTCATTACCAAAAGAGGAGAAGTAGCCTACCAGTTAGAATTGCCCACAAGTCTGGCTGACGTGCGCAACGTGTTTCATGTATCGTAGCTCAAGAAATGTTTTAGAGTACCAGAAGAGCAAACCTCCTTAGAAACCATCAAGCTTAAGAAAGACTTAACATACCAAGAACAAGGCACCAAACCATTCATCTCTACAAGGTCCAGTGGAGTAATTACTCTGAGGGAGAGGCCATGTGGGAATGAGAAGATCAGTTGAGGGTAGATTTTCTTTACTTGTTCTCAGATTAGGTGAAATCTTGAGGTCAAGATTCTTTTAAGGGGGTAGGTTTTGTAACAACTCAAAGGCTGGTTGTTTGAAAATGTGGAAGTTTTAAAACTTTTGCTTGCATTTCGTTGGCATTTGGTCTTCCTTGGCTTTTTTATTTAAGTTCCTATTGGATATAATACATGAATATACAATGGTGAAGAGAAAATAGGATTGACATGATTAAATTGAATTAAAAATGAAGGGAATATTTTATTGAAGATAGTCATGAGTTAAAATAAGAAAAGGATGGAATTAAAACCAAAAATCCAACAAATGGAATTCTTAAAACTAGTCAATTGCAAAATCAAGTTCAATTGAATTCAAAGTAGGAGATCAATCCACGACTTGAGAAATCCTTGATCCATTGCCGTACAGAAGCCTTAATTGGTATTTTAAGGAAATGTGAGTTTAGGTTCAAATTCAAACATAGTTCAAGTTGGCTTTCGATAGGAAGATATATTGTAAAAAAATCTTATTGTGATCTTCTTAATCTGTATGTCTAAGAAAATATATAAAATATAACAACTTGATTGTCTCTTATGAGTAAAGTGTGGGACATTTGCAGAATGAAAATTGTTCGAATAGTCATACTTATGGTCATGGATGGGCATTGGGAACCTGTGGGATTTAGTGTCTATTTCTAAAAATCTTGTGGGTGGAATAAAAACTGGTTGTATTGTCCTAGGTGGTTGGACCCAGTGATAATAATGGGCGAGTATAACGCTAATAAACTAGCATTAGATGCAGGAGGCCATGTACAGTTGATGAAACCTGCATTATTGTTAATACTACAATCTTTCACGTACTTTAGAAAATTGATTTCAGTTAAAATTGCTAAGTTTCAGGTATTCGTAATTGTTGTAATTCCCAACTAAAGCTTTTAGCAAAAGAACCTGAACCTTCCTTGTTCAGCCTTGCATTATATACTATTGTATTGTGTGTTGGCTAGCAGAACATAGTTGATTGTACTCACACTCGTTTAATCAATTAATTAACTCAGAAGCGGCGAAGCAAAGTCCCTACATTCATCACGATGTTCCAGGTCCTAATGGAGAAGAAGATTGAGGAAACCGGAGCAATCTTTAGTATATTGAACTAGCTACTGTTGGTACTCGTATGTCATGTTACCGGCTTGTCCGTGCAGTGTTTTTCACTATAGTGCTTTAAAAAAGAAAACTGGATTGGATTCGTCTAGTGTTGATGAGCAGTAAGAAAAGGGTGACTATTCGGTGGAAACGGTCTAAACGATGCAAATGCATAAAAATCATGTGTGAGTTCCCAAAAAATACAGATGTTTTCAATTTAAATTTTCTAAATCTCCGCAAAATTTAAATTTCAAAATGTTTTCAATCGATATGCGAAAAAGACAGATGCTTGAGTGAACTAGTAAGGTGCCCGTGCGTTGCAACAGAAAACCAAATAAAAGTGATGCATACATCTAATGTTTACCCGTGTACGCACAATTCAATCCAAAGATACATCTACTGCACCAAAAACAAGAATATAAGCTTGATTACCTCACAATGACATTGTTTATCGATGTCCGAACAGCTTACTGCTCGTCACGCAACACGTTGTAAATCCTCTTCATACCCAACCAAAGACAGAAAATGTCCCGATCCGCAAAATATCGCATAAAAGAAGATTCATAGAGCCCAGATACATTGCTACGCAAAAAGCAAACTGGAAAATGAATGACAATGCATACCGTGTTGCAAGATCACCAATTACCAACCGAGAAAGGACTATTTTTGCCCCACTTTTTACACATTTATCCAACTTGTCATAAATAATATTCCATTCAGCTTCAATACTATCAGCCTGAAGAAAACAAGATATATAATATCCATCGTATTTTCCAATTACCCACGTATGTTGCAGGCTGCAGATAGATCAATGGAACTAAAACTGATGAGAGAGGCAGCAAGCAGAAACTGACAGCTTACTCAAGTAGCAGAAAACACTATCAGCCTAAACATTAACTGTGAACCTAAGCAACATGTGAAAGAGCATCATCTTCACAAAACATAGCACAGGCGTTCGAGCCTGGAATGCCCTGATTATTTAGAATAACCTTTTCACCTCGATCATTGGAAGGGAAATGTCACTGGACAAAAAAAAAAGAACCTACTTTACGCCAAAAACATTGATAACATCCTAACAATCTTTCTTGTAAACTGGTGTCCCATGTTTTCCTTTGTATCCTGAACCTGTTGGGTTTCAATAAAAGCTAGTCAATGTCCTTTTGTCTAAAAACAATCTTTCTTAAGTTCAACCATCAGATATCGATATATCATATGTAACAAGGGTGATGTAAAAGGATCCAGAAGGAACCACAAACAACACCGCCGCAGAACACCAGATTACTTTATTTCAACATATCTCGCAAAAAAACAAATCATGGATTCAGATGTCCATGAGTACACTATGGCATCTCGTGGCACGGCATAAGAGCATTGTTTGAAATTGCACGGAACAAACTTAGGTCGTAGGCCAAAGACACTTGTGTAAGAAATCGCCGCTATCCGCTAAGGTGGTCGTGTGGGTATACCTCGAGTCCCGCGACTTGGCGATGTCGACGAGGATCTTGGCGCAGGTGGACGATGTCGAGGAGGCGCATGATGGTGGCGCCGTCATTGGAGATGGTGGTGCCGCCTTGTCGCCGTGGATGAGCTTGTCCATGCCGTGGCCCCAGTGTGGTGCGGCGGTGTCCGCCACCGCTGCATGCGTTGATGTTGCTCACCACCGCGCCGCCGCGACGTGTCCGCCCCCGCCTTGAGCAGATAATCTGGGTTGCCGCAAATCGCCAAAAAGAAAAACCACGAAACAAGCGCGCGCTGGCGTGGCCTCTCAACTCCGAGCCCCGCTTCAATGGAGAGCGGTGTGGTTCTTACCATCATCGACGCCATGGTGGGAGCTCGAGTTTTCCGGGATTTTTGGTGGGAAGATTCGAGGCGCGCGAGCAATGAGGGTTTTTCTCGATCGCGCTTTGGTAGACGCCGCGTGCGGGCTCAGCGTGGTGCGACGGTGTGTCCGCCACCGCTGCACGCGTTGATGTTGCTCACCACCGCGCGCGCCCGCGATGTGTCCGCCCTCCTTGAGCAGATAATCTAGGGTTGCTGCAAATTGCCATAGAAGAAAAAACCACGAAACAAGCGCGTCGCTGGCGCGGCCTCTCGCCTCCGAGCCCAGGGGAGGGGGAGGAGGGGGGGGGGGAGGAGGCGGGGGGGGCGGGGGAGAGGAGGAGGGGGGTGGGACGGAGGGGAGGAGGCGCGGCGGGGAGGAGGAGGGGGAGGCCGGGAGGGGAGGGGGGAGGAGGGGGGGGGGGAGAGGGATGAGGGGCGCTGAGGTAGGAAGGGGAGGAGAGGAGGAGGCGAGAGGCGCGCGGCGCGGAGCGGAGGAGGAGGCGAGGCGGGAGGATGCGCGGGGAGGGGAGGAGGAGGAGGCGCGCCGGGTGGGAGAAGGGGAGGCGGATCGGGGGGTGGGAGAGGGAAGCGGATCGAGGGGTGGGAGCGAGGGGATGGGGGAACGACGGGTGTGAAGACGGGTTCGGTTAGGGAGGACAACACGGGTTTTAGGGTTGGAGGGGTTTACGGTCAAGATTTTATTGTTCAGATCAAATGGCTAAGAAGAGATATAGAAGAGGACTCATCAACCACCAACTCCTTCTTTTATAGTAGTAAAGATAGTGATAAGAGAAGAGAAGGAAGCAACCAGATTTGACACTCGTGGCCCACTTGAGTATTGAATGAGCAGTTCCGGCGTAGAAAGGCCCGGCCCATGTACGCAAGACAAGAGGAGGAGGACTTTACCTAGCCGAGTCGTCTCCCGCTCCGCCGCCGCCGCCGGAACAGAATAGAAATCGGGAGGCCAACTCGCCAAGTCCCCTCGCCCCGATCCAACAACCAACCTCGATCTCGACCACCATGGTGTCGGACGCCAGCAAGAAGAAGGCGGCCCAGAAGAAGGCCGCCGCCGCCGCCAAGAGGGGAGGCAAAGCAGCCTCCTCGTCTTCATCGTCGGCCGCCGCCGCCGCCGATAAGGCGGCGAACGGTGTCTCGGCGCTTAAGCTCTCCGATCGCACCTGCACCGGGGTCCTCGCCTCCCACCCGCTCTCCCGGGATATCCATGTCAGTCAGGATCAGATCCCCCTTCTTCTTTTTGTTGTTACTATTGCTCTTCGTTCATCGCATCGTTGCTGGTACAAGATAAGATTGTTGTTCTCTCTGCTTTCGTCTCGCCGCGGCGCATGGATGGTGGTGCCTCCGCAGATGAGATCCGTATGCTATGCTCTGGTTCCACAACCCCTAGGAAACACCACGCCGTCGGCCATGTATAATATGGCAAAATAGCGGGAGGAAAACCTCCTATGAATTTGATGCGTTTACTTCTCTGTACACGACTGCAAATCTTTCCACCGGCCATCGCCATGTATGATAATATATCTATGTTGACGGAAACAAGATGCCATGTACCCTGCGACAAGCGATACCTGATACACAGTTCCATTTTCTTTTCCTAAGAAACCAATTGATACACAAATACTGCTTGTGGCCTGGTGGGATTAGAGCCATAACCAGAACATTCTTGTGATTGTTCTTCCTTTTGTATCACTTATGTGGCAGTATTTACATGCTACCTTTCATACCAATCGGTTCATTTAATACTTTAGTTGTTGATTTCCGAATGTAATCTTTGAATGTTGCAGATAGAGTCCCTTTCGTTAACATTTCATGGCCATGACCTCATTGTTGATTCTGAGTTGGAGCTCAACTATGGCAGGTATAGTAATGTCTCTGTTTATTTCCATTCAGTTGTTATGACCCAAGTATCCTGCTGGAGCACTTCACTGATGGTTTTATTTAAATCTCAGGCGATATGGTTTGCTTGGTTTAAATGGCTGTGGAAAATCTACTCTCCTCACAGCAATAGGCTTCAGGGAACTTCCTATCCCTGAACACATGGACATACACCATCTCACCCGTGAGATTGAGGCTTCAGACATGTCTGCACTGCAAGCTGTTGTTTGTTGTGATGAAGAAAGAGTCAAGTTGGAAAAGGAAGCTGAAATTTTGGCTGCGCAGGTCAGCTCTTCAACTGTCACTGTTGTTATATTTCTGCTCCTGTCTTCTGGATATATGTATATCCTGCCTTGTTGCTGTTGCAAGTTATAACTGGACACCGAAGATGTTGTAACATAGTTTTTCTTTGCTGACATTTCTAGGATGATGGTGGTGGTGATGCTTTGGATCGTATATATGAGCGGTTAGAAGCAATGGATGCATCAACTGCTGAAAAGCGTGCTGCTGAGATATTATTTGGTTTAGGTTTCAACAAGGAAATGCAGGGAAAGAAAACCCGAGATTTCTCTGGTGGTTGGCGTATGAGGATTGCTTTGGCAAGAGCACTTTTCATGAATCCGACCATCCTTTTGCTTGATGAGCCAACAAACCATCTTGGTGAGTCTTGTAAAAAAATCTAAAATAAATGGGCGTTGAATTAGAACATTAGGTTTTCAGTGGAAACATTTTTCTTTGGCGTGATCTTTTGCTGGTGACTGTGAGGAAGAAAAGTTGGTACTCTACTAAACAGTCAAAGATCCATTTACATAGCAACCTGCAGTGTCTTCATGCATCATATGCATTTACACACAGCTAATTGTATTCCATATGCTAATACCAATGCGATTTCCTTTTCAACTCTAAGTACATGAATGCATCCAAAGATTCGATTTCTTGTGAGTTTTACCCAGTAGATGACTTGAGACACACAGCCATATGCCTTTGTTTTCTGAAACATTACAGAAAGTGACTGCAGCGTTACTTATCCTGTTGGGTTTAAAGGACTCCCCCCCCCCCCCCCCCCATGGCTTGGTTGGCAGTTATATGTTTACTTAAAAAAATCTGAATAACGATGGAAAGAAATTAATGCACTCCCAGAGTCCCAAGGAATTGCTTAAAGATCTTTTGAGATACTGTTTTGGTAACTTTTTGCCCTTCCAGACTAATTCTTCTTGTCTTTATTTGCAGATCTTGAGGCATGTGTCTGGCTGGAAGAGACATTGAAGAAATTTGACCGTATACTTGTTGTCATATCACACTCCCAAGACTTTCTAAATGGAGTGTGCACTAACATCATCCATATGCAGAACAAGAAGCTCAAGTTATATACTGGTAATTATGACCAGTACGTTCAAACCCGCTCTGAGCTTGAAGAGAATCAAATGAAGCAGTACAAATGGGAGCAGGAGCAGATTTCTTCAATGAAGGAGTACATTGCACGGTTTGGTCATGGATCTGCAAAGCTCGCTCGTCAGGCTCAGAGCAAAGAGAAAACTCTTGCAAAGATGGAGCGTGGTGGTCTCACTGAGAGGGTTGTGAGGGACAAGATTCTGGTTTTCCGCTTTACAGATGTTGGCAAACTCCCACCACCAGTTCTACAGTTTGTTGAAGTCAAGTTCGGGTACACACCGGATAATCTCATCTACAAGAATCTTGACTTTGGTGTTGACCTCGACTCTAGAATTGCACTGGTCGGTCCCAATGGGGCGGGGAAGAGCACTCTTCTGAAGCTCATGACAGGTGACCTAGTTCCATTAGATGGCATGGTCAGGCGCCACAATCACCTACGCATTGCACAGTACCATCAACATCTCGCTGAGAAGCTGGACCTGGACATGCCGGCTCTGCAGTACATGATGAAGGAATACCCTGGGAATGAGGAGGAGAAGATGAGAGCTGCAATTGGTAAGTTTGGCCTGTCAGGGAAGGCACAGGTGATGCCAATGAGGAATCTGTCCGATGGGCAGAAGAGCCGTGTCATCTTTGCGTGGCTGGCATATAGGCAGCCACAACTGCTGCTGCTCGACGAGCCGACAAACCATCTTGACATTGAAACCATTGACTCTCTAGCTGAGGCGCTGAACGAATGGGATGGGGGTTTGGTCCTGGTGAGCCATGACTTCAGGCTGATTAACCAGGTTGCTCATGAGATCTGGGTGTGTGAGAATCAGGCGGTTACTAGGTGGGAAGGTGATATCATGGATTTCAAGCAACACTTGAGGAGCAGGGCTGGTCTATCGGATTGATTAGGAGGCCCTGTTTTCTTCTTTCTTGGCTCTTTGGAGATCTATAGCAAACCAAAGTTTTGCCATTGTATCACGAAATTTCAGTTATTCAGAGTGACTAAAAAATGATAATTATTGTATTGAATTGAGAGATATCTCTCCGTATGATGCTTGAGAACCAGATAATTCGTACTTGAAATGTTATTTGTCGTATGTTTTGGCCCCATGGCTGTCATGCAGTGTTTGTTCCCCCGGGCATGATTTTCAGTGGAGATGGGAAGTTAGATTTTTATCCCCTAAGTATGCTTATTCGATTGCAGGGTGGTAATGCTCTATAAGTATACTAATTTAGAAGTGCACTGTGGGGAGAGATCGTCGTTTGCTTGTGATTAGAATCGGCTAGCGTAGCGGCTGCTCCGTTCAGTACCCCTGCTAATTTAGGTTATGATGTTATCGGCTTCTGCTTTCTAGTTTCTGTTTAAAAAAACTAAAAATTAATACAAACACTTAGTTTTTTAAAGTGATTTCTCTTCTCTCTCTATTATTTCGCTCCAGAGATAAGGTGGAAGGTCAGATACATCACCTACCCTTCTTTTGCTTTCGTTATGCGCACACATCTCTTTCCTATTTTTTACATCCTCACACCTTTTTAAAAGCAATTTTTTTATCACTGCTATTTATTTTCAGCCACTTTTTGCACCAACTCAAATGTTGATTACACTGTTCCATTACGACATAAACACTATATTCCCCATGAAATTGAGAGGACTCGCAGCTCATTTATGGGAGATGCTCTTAGTCTAGGTTTCACTCTAAATAATTTCAATTTCTGGTTTAATTTAGCTTTTGATTTATTTAAACCAGAAGCTATTTGAAACTTATTGACTTCTAATTTCGATTTATTTTGATTTTTTGAGTTTTTTATTCAACTTTTTTCTTTTCTTTTCCTCCTTATACCTTTACATTGTCCGTGACGATATAACTGTTTTTTTATTTTTTTCTTCTATTTTTTAAAAAAGCTAACAACCACTACAATGTAATTTCAACTATAAACCAAAAATCACAGCCAGAAATTTAAACCGTAAGCCGGTTGGAGCGGGGCTACTTGCACCTTTGGATTTTCCCCTTGAAAGAAAGTACATGTACATCAACAAAACACGTGGTTTCAACAGAAACCAGTAAAAAGTTTGCACTTCCATTTCGGAAATGAAGCAATCCAGCTAAAAATGGCCACGGGATTTCCTTTGATTTTCAGGACAAAGCGGCTCTTTCCCTGGAAATCGGATCTGGAATACATGATTGACGTACATGATATGATGAAGAATGTATGCCACTGCAGGCAGACACACACAAGCTCGATCGATTTATGCCAAATATTAATGATCGCCAAGAAGAAAGGGAAAAATTGGAAGAAAAGAATCGGAATGAGATCCATGATATGATTGATACATAGCCGGAAGGAAAATAAAATACCCAAATACCCTTGCTTAATTTCTTGAGTGCTTATTATTCCTAAATCGCCACCATCGCTTCTTGATCTTCTTCTTTGCTTCTGAGGTCGGAAGATCTGCAGCATCACCAATGCAAAGAAAAGCAACATGAATATACCAGATGGCAACATGAGCACAATTAAATTCCCAGATGGCAACTAGATAGACGGTCCTGTAATTCAAGTGCCTGCATGTGCACAACAGCATGCAACAACAATCTTGAAAACTGAATTTGTTATGTATGCATCTTGTTCCAGGCCAGCACAAAACTGATCTGCCGATGGCACAGCAAGCCCATCGAAATATCAGCTTCAAATCTCTCAATTTCCAGTTAAATGCATTGTACACATTACATCATTACTACTAACCATTGCCCCATCTTTGCTTCAAAAACAAGAGATAACAGAAAACGCAACTCCAATAATCATGTACATACTTACCTCCTTCAGGATAAATCGAATTGTAGTGGACCTCTGCCCAGAAGCTCAAGAATATTACTGAAAATTACAAACCCTGTGTATTAGCATTTGCACGAGTAATAAACCCATTAACAATACAATACACAAGATTCGGCGTTCCAAGTATATGCTGGCCCTAGAATAATGAGAAATCCTAAATGCAAAACGGTGGCATGGATTCTCGTAGCTTCTTGACATGGACTAGAGAATTCTCCTACCTCGATTGGACTTCTGAGCATTTGGAAGAATCTCAATATAACAGGTATCTTTGAATGATGTAATCACAAATATTTTTACTCCATACTGCAGAAGAACATGCCAACCGATGATTACAGTGATAAAATAGAAAAGGAAGATGCAGTGAATAATTCAGAATTACTATTTAGAAAGGAATGCCCACCATGTCTGCAGCAGCCTGCAAAGTCACATGATCACCCCACTCACCATCTCTGTTTAGGTACAACATGGAAATTTAGTTAGTCAAATTACAAACAGAATGTAGATCAACCCGAGAATTTCATTTTGAAAGAAAAGAGCATACTGTGATACTTTATCTAGATAATCACTATATGCCATCGGGACATATCCTTCATAGATATCACGGTGAGACTCAAGCTGTGAAACAAAAGCACATAATAAATTAGGCATGCTGAAAGCAAAGCAATAGAAACAAACACAAGCACATCTGAGCTAAAATTTACATCAAACCAAAATTTAACCTTTATCACAAGAAAATTAACAAACGACAAACGGACCTGGCTTATGACCTGTTGCCTAACAAATTTGTGGTGTTCAGGGCTGCGGTAGAATTGATCAGATAGCGCACGGAACTGAAAAGATAGAAAATCAGTTTTCGTAGGAAACATAAGGTAAATCATCTTAAGGAAGTGGCTTCAACAAAATAAGCTTCTTTTTCATGCATGATATAGGAAGCCAATTTTTGTCTGGCACCATAGCCATTTTTTTTTTCAAATTTAGCATCCGAACACCTATTTTTGCAAATCAAGCTCTCTCTGTGGAATAGTGTAGCACCGTGCATGTATTTAATCAATGCCAATCACATTTAATTAGTACTAATCATATTTAATTGGCGCTAATTATGCGCTTAAGCGCTAATCACCCATCATTACTGCTGCCACATTTAGGGGCTCAGCAGCTCCCGCCGAGCTACTGTAGCTCGACAGGTACCTACAGAGCTCTCCCAGCTCAGTAGATACCTGTTAAGCTTGGGAGGTTCATGGGGGGGTTAGATTTGCAAAATCAGGTGTTTGGAGGCTAAATTTGAAAAAAAATGTGGCTACAACGCTATTTATATGAACAGTTCCGTGATATAGTGAAAGAGACACAGTAACTAACCTGGCAATTACCATCTCCCTGTACCTTCAGCTCAACTAGATCATAGAGCAGCAACCTACAGAAGCATTCTTGTGAAAAATAAGGCAATTGTTTGCACTATAATACAATCTTCATATAACTTTTTTGGAAGGCATGCTTTGTAATACAAATGCAACATAGTGACATCTAACCTGTCCGTGAGCCTTTGATGGTCTGATGTGGCTTCATCTACAGAGGGTATCTCCCCATTTATCCTTGGAACATGCTACAAAAGGCAAGCAACTGAACTTGCACGGATGTATATATAACTTGAAAGCTATAAGGAATCATATAGTTGAAACAGGAAGACTGATCATCTTAATTTAGGTCAAAAAGTTTTTTTAGGCCCGAGCAATCTTAACTTCAAATTTTGTCAAAGAAGTGGAATATTAGCATGATGAAGTTCTGAAATTTCTGAAAAAAGCTACTCCTAACATAAATCGTTAACTAACTGAACTTACAGGGACAGGCACCATCTGATTCAACCTTTTGCCTACTTCACCATCTATTTCAGAAGAATCATCAACGAGCTCGAGTGGCAAGTCCCCTCCGTATGGGTTTACCCCCGGGCTCGAACATGAGCTGGATGGTTCCATATCATCAACTTCTTCTTCAGCTTGCTCATAGCCTCCACCAAACCGACATTTCAAGATGATCGAATGAAAATTGTAATGGGTAAATACCAGAAGAACCTTGCACTGGGAAACAAGTACCTGTATAATAGTTCCTAGGCGGATCAAACCAACCACTGGGGCACATTTGTAGCCCCAACTGCTCTTCATCTGCATTGGAGTGATACGCGATGTCTGCAACAAAACCAGCAGAACTCTCAACTAAAATAATAACCGGTAACAACATTCCTAGCGAGACAAAGCAGCACTACCTTCCCTGGCATAACAGTCATTGTAGAAACCAGCATCGTGCTGAGCGTTTGCTCCGCAATAAGCAGCAGAGTTGGCATACGGATCATGGAAAGGGCTGAAGCTCCAGCGAAAATTATCATCGTCTTGCTCATACGTAATCATCAGTTAACACTGAAGGCTGATAGAAATGAAACACTTAACTGATTTATTGATATACAGGGATATATACAATAGTGACATTAATATCAATACATACAATAACTGCTAATGTGAATGGGAGCATCATCTTGAACCGAGGCATTACAGTGGGAACGGGATAGTAACCAAGGCATCATAGTGGGAACAGGATGGTAGGTTAAGACCCCCACAGTTGGAATGGGAGCGGAGCGGACGTTCAAACTGGAACAAAACTCTTTGAAGATGGCCGTGGGAAGGCCCTTGGTGAAGATGTCGACGTACTGCGAGGTGGTCGGTATGTGAAGAACGCGGACCTCACCGAGAGTGACGTGTTTCCGAACAAAGTGAAGGTCCATCTCAACATGTTTCTTCTGTTGGTGCTGGACAGGATTAGTCGACAGATAGATTGCACTGATATTGTCACAAAAAAAACTATGGCCCGTTGAAAAGGGTGATGTAGCTCGACGAGGAGTTGACGAAGCCAATAGGACTCGGCGATAGCATTGGCGATGGCGTGGTACTCAGTCTCAACACTAAAACGGGAGACTGTCTGTTGTCGCTTGGAAGACCATAAAATGAGGTTATCACCAAGAAAGACGCCGTAACCTGAAGTGGACTTGTGGGTGTCAGGGCAGCCGGCCCAGTTGGCATCAGTGTAGGCGGTAAGAGAGGTCGGTGAAGTCCGATGGAGTTGCAAGCCGTAGTCGATGGTGCCCTTGAGGTAGCGAAGAATGAGCTTGAGGAGATTGGCGTGCGGGTCACGGGGATCATGCATGTGAAGGCAAGCTATTGCACGGCGTAGGCGATGTCCGGACGTGTGAATGTCATGTACTAAAGGGCGTCGGCGATGCTCCTATAATCGGTGGCATTGGCCACCGATTTGCTGGCAGAGGGTAGCCTGAGGTAGGGACGCCAGCGGCGAGAAAATCACCAGAGGCAGTGGATCTAGAGCGATAGCAGGCTGAGACCAAAAAAGAGAAAGAGCATGAGAGAGTGAGAAGAAGGGAAGGCGTCAATGGCTGAGGGAGGTGGAGGAGGAAGTCAGCAGTAGGGATGGCCACCAGTGTTGGCAAATCTGAAGGTGTTGCTGTTAGTGATATGCCCTAGAGGCAACATGGAGATGTTGTATATATCACATACTATATTTATGATACATTACTTTGTTCCTTGGAATAGACATCATCATTATTGATCAATGAGTATGTGACTTATTCATGAGACTCTTAAATACTAAGATGTTGCTATTTCTAAATGATCCCTGATCGTATATCATATGAGGAACAAATATGATTCAAAGACAAAGATCAGCATATGTATTGATTGATGATCATGTCTCATGGATCATGGTGATACCAAATCAATAATATGGACATGTGTTAGTGAACATATGTTGGATAGACCTGCCATGAGACACTGCAGAGATTCCATGTGTCATCAGTTGGTCTCGAGTAGTGTTTATGTAGAATCCTTAGACTTGAGATCATCATGGTTCCCAACATGAGTAGTAGCTTATTTTGGGACTACTAAACACTACTCCGTGAATCGGGTAGTCATAAAAGTAGTCTTCGGATTTGCCATGAAACATGTAGTGGGATGTGAATGATCAAGATAGAATTTGCCCCTCCTTATGGGAGAGATATCTCGGCCCTCGATGTAATGGATTATGAAAGTGCATGGCCATGCCAAGGTGATTGAGGAGTCAATCACAAGTTTATAATCCATCACGGAATCGAGAGAGTGATTGAGCTATTAAGAGGATGACACAGTCTCGCCTTGAGCTCAATCTATATCGTGAGGCAAAGGGATTCGTACATGAGAGAACATTACAGTTCACCGATATGATCTTTACATATACTTTGGGGTTAATATGTCTTACTAGAGACCGCTATTAACGGGGTGACCGGAAAGGCGTTTCGGTCACGACCAAGTATACGTGAACCTGCTGTGGTCGCACGCTTAACGGGTTGGAACACCGATTCGAATATGATTCGGATATGGGCTCAATTCGGATAAAGATCCGAATAGACTCCTAATGGGCCTTGGTCCGCAAGGCCCACGTGAGGAGGTCTATATATATGGAGGCGAGGGTGAGGGTTTCGCCCCGAAAACATCTAGCAAAACCCTAGCCGCTCACGAGTGCTAGTACACTCGCGATCGGCGTTCCACCGGACGTGTGGATACCGGTGGAGGCACCGCTCGTTGAAGTGTCGATCGGCGTGCGTGGAGGAGACGATCCGTCGGACGATCGGCTACTTCCACTACTACCTCGACGCGCGTGATTGGATCGGTTTCCAATTCTTCTTCCGCTGCACTGCGCGTCTAAGTGGTAACGATCCATGATCCTTCCTTAGCATGATGTTCTTGGGTGCGCGGTAGAAAAGTTTTGTTTTCTGCTTCCGTAGCCTACGCGTATTCCTATAGTTGCTCAGCTGGTGAGAGAGGGACAGGATGGAGGAAGGAGAGTGGTTGGGGAGGCTACCGACTGTGAGGGAAGCCACCGGCAACAGTGGGTCTGGAGGTGGCATCGGGGTGGTGTAGGGGAGAAAGGAGGGAGAGGCAGTCGGTGGCGCCGTCCATGCTTGGGCGGCGTGGAAGGCACAACAGCCGAGTGGCACTACGCGGGAGTCAGCGGCGCTGTGGTACCGTCCACGCTAGGGTGGCAAGGGAGGCATGACGGCCGAGTGGCACGTGTAGAAAACAAAGGTGCTCGCAGTCGATTACAACTACCAGAAGTTGTTTACGACCACACAATACCTAGAGTTGTTTACGACCATGCAGTCGATTACGACTACCCGAAGTCGTTTATGACCATGACAACTACAACGAGGACTCGATTATGATTATGAAGTAGCAGTCTGAATCAACACTCAGAGAACTTAACAATCAACAAAACTTCTGAAGTTTTGTGCTGCTCTGTTTTTTTGCCGCCCCTCTTTTCTCAGACTCTATTTAGGTATTTAAAGGACAAGCAATACAGAGATATGGCCACTAAGATCGTGGCTATTAAAGCATATATTACGACTATTCAATCATGCCATACCACAATCAGTCGTAACTGGCCATCGAGTACTAACTGACCATCGACTATTAATAGACCAGTCATAACTGACTGTCATAACTGGCCATCGACTACTAACTGACTATCGACTAGTAACTGACCAGTCATAACTGACTACGTTATGACTACTAACTATTATCGACTACCGACAACTTGATCAAACTTCCTAATAGCGCGGCGCAGGAGTTAGCAGAAGTGCTGCTTGGAGGTGCCTACACCAACGTGCTTCTACACCGCCTTGAGCACCAGCCGGTACAGCTCCGCCATGGCCACCATGGATCAGTCTCCTTGAAGCGGCATCGGCGACGGTCAGATGCTGAGGCAGCGATGCAAGAGAACCGTGACGTCCAATGCCAGGGCGGCGAGGAGATGGTCACCGCTGGGAGTGGAGACGCTCCTCCCGATGGCAACGGAAGACGAGCGGTGGCGCTAGTATTTGGATGGTAGAAAACCTAAAGCTCTGATACTATGAAGGCTTATAGAAATAAGCACTTAACTGATTCATTGATATATAGGAATATATATACAATAGTGACGCTAGTATGAATACATATAACAACTGCTTATATGAATGGAAACATCATCTTGAACTGAGGCCATGTAGTAGAACGGGATGGTAACCAAGTCGTCACATTGGAAACGGGATGGTAGGTTAAGAGACACTATTTCCTTTCACTGCCGAAAAGCACGTTTCTTTGGCTTCAGTCAGTGTAGCTAGGCACTATTCATCAATTGAAGCACAAACTTCAATAGGCAATAGGTGATGCCATCTAATGTAAGTGGGCGATTGATATTGTTCCGGTCATCAAACTGACTGGCCCTAAAAATCAAAGGTAGGTGCAGATGGTAAAGCAAGCAGCACTAACCTTGGGCACAAAGTGTGTACTATGGCTCCATTCACCATTTCGAACTCGATCGAGAGAGAATCTGTAAATGATGCAAATGGTTCAGTGGCGGATTTGGCTTGGACGCTGGGGAGATCCATAGATCTGGATAGTCTTTCTCGCTCAGTAAAGAAGAGTATTGCAGTAGTAGTAGTACAGAATTGGCATCCAACTGTTACTAGCTAGGGATTTGGCAACTTTATTAAAGGGCGAGAGAGAGAGAGAGAGAGAGAGAGCGTGCGCGATAGGAATAGGATGCCTAGATCTACTGGAGTAGAATGGAGCAATCTCTTTCTGCCTCCCAAATTGCTTCAACGGAAAGGTCAGGAGGTGCCCTTCCCAAGCTTCTTCTTTGCACAGATTTAGCTGCATGCTTTCCAGTCTCTCTCTCTCTCAGTATCGCTTCCCATAATTCTAAATTTCTAATGGATGGACAGGACAGTGACTTTTTCCTCCCATCAAGGGAAGTATCTATTGAGAACTGAGCTCAGCTCAGTTGGCTGAGTTGTCCAAGACGCTCTGCTTGCTCACCCGTGCTCGAGTCTAGCTCGGCGCTCGTGCTCACCTAGGTACTGTTTAATGAACAGTGTATTCGGGTAGTGTTTATTTGAATAGTACCCTCCAAGAAAGTTACACATACGTGCGTATTCAGTGGTACGGCGTGTGCCCGCACCTCAAGGCTGTCGAGCCTTAGTCTTGCGTGTGTAGAGGTGGCACACACGTGTGTGTGTGGTGCGAGTGGGTGTACGTTCCTCCTTGGAGTATCACTAATCCACACAAGTTTCCAGTGTCTATTACAAATTTTGCTCAGAAGAATCTGGGGATTGGAAGGGAGAGGAAGAAGGAAATAGAAGAAAACAGATGGGGGAAAGGTTTCAGGGTTCGGTGTAGGGCTGGGCAAAAAGCTTGAGGCTCGTAAGCCACTCGAGCTCGTAGTCGACTCGACTTGGCTCGGAGCTTCCCCCAGCGAACCAAGCCCATGTTGCAGCTCGACTCACTAACGAGCTGAGCCTGAGCCGATCACAAGTGACTCGGGAGCCTGATCGAGCCGGTGATCAACATTGACGCATGCACACGAGCCGGTGAGGTGAGTCTCCACTCTCTCGCATCCAAATACCCTAATCCCCACTGTCGCAGACCTTAGGCTCAGTCTCAGACGCTTTCTCCCCCCGCCCCCGCGCCTCGCGCGCCACCTCCCTCTCCTCCTCCGCCCGTGCCGCCTCCTCCTCCCGCCTCGCCACCGCCGCCGCCGCGCCTCTCCCCGCCGCCCCCACTGCCGACCGTCCTCCCGCCGCCCCGTCGCCGATCCGTCCTCCTGTCCACCCCCACCGCTGATCTATCCTCCCGCCCCATGCCGCGCCACCTCCTCCCGCCTCCCCGCCCCTATGCCACCATCGCCTCCTCCTCTCTCCCCCCCCCGCTGCCGATCTTTCCTCCCGCCCACCCCTACCATCGATTTGTCCTCCCACCCCGTCGCTGCCGCCGCCTCCTCCCCGCGCCCCTATCCCCGTGCGCCGTCTCCCTCCCCCACTCCACCGTGCGGAGCTACATGGACCGCCAGTCGAGCATTGAGTCTCGTGCGTGCGGAGAAAAGAAATCTGCTGCCGTTAGCCTCATGGATCACCCCGCTGAACCGGCGATGACCCCAGAAGTCTCGGTGAGTCTCACTCCAATAGAAAGTTGAGGTTTAATGTGAGGGTACATTATACATATTGATGCATATTTATTGTCTTAACAATGTTGTAATGATCCATAGTTGTCGGATGAAGAATCGAAGGTGGCCAGTGGAATTGGGGCATGACTAATGACAATGTTGGTCTTGATGGTGATGAGGAAGGCGCACCTTCACATATTTCAGTGGAATCAAGTGAGAATGAAGAAGAAGTTGAGGCAGATGATGCAACTGTGTCTCAAAGATCGAAGAGAACGACAAAGAAAGAAGGGTTCTCCAAAGGCCCCATGTGCAATTGGCAAAGCAAGACGTTCAAATTGCTGAAAGAATTTTAAGGTGATGAGTAGACCGTCTAAGAAGAAGAAAGGGGGGACTGAGCTAGCGGCGAAGTGCACATTCAAATGTCCATTGAAAATGGACCACCTAGACCACCTTTTGGCTTCAGGCAGAGTTAGTTGGTCTACTACTTTGATATGTTTGATGTGTAACTAGTTCATACCCAAAGTGCTAGGACAAGAATGATACTTGTTCAAAGTTATTTTTAAGTAAACTTTCGAACTCGCTTCGCTAGCTATATCTCTTCGGATAATAACATTGAAGGATTATGTTTAGTGTGCGCGTAGGGATGTAAAGTGTCATGTGTAAAGTGTCTATATGATAGTTGGCTTGCGTTTGTGTTTGCTACTGGGAACCATGTGATATTGTCAATATTACTACTGTCTTTGCTAATTAATATCATGTGTAAAGTGTCATGCACCGACTGACTACAGATTGGTCAGTCAAACAATCCGTACGGCCTGTTTATTATTTATTATATATCAACGGAACGGCCCTCGATCTCTGACCAAGTCCTCATGTTTTCTCTGACTAAGGTCTGCTCTCCCGAGGTTCTGTTTTTGAGTTCTGTTTTTTAGGTTCTTAATTCTTTTATCAATTTAGTTTTTTTATCTTTTTTTCTTCTCTTATTCTTTTTCGTTATCTATAATGATATAACTTTTTAATATTTTAAATTTTAATTATATTTAATAGTTATAGTATATTTTCAATCGTTACATAAAGCAAAGTTTTTAAGCTTAAACGAGGCAGGTGGGCGGGTGTGCTGTTGGGGATACAGATCTGCTTACTTTGGTATGCTCAACGACACGCATCTCGATCCCTCAATCGAAAACAATCCTGTATCGTATCCATCAACGTTCATTCATGGATGGAGAATTTGGTTGGAAATGAAATAATTCATTGTTGGCTGATCGAGTAGGTTATCCCAAGCCAAGCCCCAACAGGTTACGACCTGAATTACTACTGCAGATGCTAGCTCCTGACAATACATGCAAGTACACCGAATGACACCGCAGTACTCGCGCGTAATTAGTAAGTACATCTAAAGAAGATTAAGGAGAAAGAAAGAAAGAAAGAGCAAGAAGAAAGATGTATTATTGTAGCTTTAATCGTATAAGATGTGGGCATGCAGATAAGGAAGAATCGGAATTTGATTCGATTAGGAACTCACCTAGCAGCAGCAGGTAGCTCGACTCGAAGTTGGAGCGGCAAGGAGCTAGCGCGGCCACGCAGAGGCAGACGAGCGAGCTGAGTTAGCTGGGTAGGGAAGGGAGGAGGAGCAAGCAGGGGAATATTAGCTGAGAACGGGAGAGAGAGAGGTGCTGCTGCGCTGCAATGAAGCGTGAGGGGGAGGAGGAAGACGAGCAGAGCTCGTATGATGATGGGGACGGACGACAAGGCAGGCGCAGGCTCAGGCTCAGGCTCAGGCTCAGGGAATCTCTCCAGCGCACGTCACGGGAGGGCTCAACAAAAAAGGATGGCCCAGGAAGGTCGCGCTGGCTAGGAAACCGACGACCGATCGATCGATATGATGGGCATGGCACCATGCATGCATGTGCAATTATCCATACACAGTCACTGCGGGTACTATGGCATCTGCTTTAGAAAAAAATACTAAAAGTCAGTATGAATATTTGATTTTTCAAGATAGCTTCTTTGTTTCTTTTGCTATCGTCTCGTTCCAGGGATAAAATAGAAATTACATGTATATTATGTCACTGCCATTTGTTTTCAACCCAAAATCATAAATCAAAACTAAAAGTTATCAACAAAAGATAATACCAACACCCTTCATATGTCAGTCCACCGTTGTGCTTGTTCCTGTGCGTGCTATGTACATACATAGCTGGGGCTAGCATGTATATGTGTGTACACACACATACATACATAGATATACATACATGTATATATAGACTAGTAAGAAGCCGTGTGTTGCAACGATGTGTAAAAAAATAGTAGATATAATTAAATATGGGGTTGTGTATTTATCTTAGGCCTCATGCTATATGAAAGTTTTTTTCTCAACAGAGTGTTTTGCAAAACTCAAGATAATTTGCCTTGTGCTAAGTGATTTAATAAAAAAATTGAAATTAAGACTTCTTTTAGATTTTCTAATTTCTGCAATAACATTTGAACTATTTCTTATGACACTCCTATGTTCGAAGCAGTCCTTAAAATTTTTCACTGAAAACACAGGTGATATACCTAGCCTATACTATTAGTGATGGGCCATATCTTATTCTCATGCAAAGACGAAGAGGAGGAAGTGGTGAACAGATAAACTCTCCTTTTATATTAGTAGAGATGTACAAATATACATAGGGCCTGTTCTTTTTGGTCATGGTGATGGCTTTTGGTCATGATCGATGGCTTTTTGGTACATTTCTGAGAGATTGCGGAAAGAGAGATACTCTCTTGCGATTTTTGATGGTACAGATATTAGTTTTTTAACATATACTACAATTAACTTGTAGACCCCATCTTAAAAAAATACTCCGTTTAAAAGTTAGTTACTATAGCAAAAGCCAAAAGCGGCTTTTAGAAGCCGCAAAAGAACAGGGCCATATATGCATATATGTCTATATAGATATACATATATGTATATATATGTACATATATCTACACACACATATATACATACATATATATACATACATACATACATATATATATATACATACATACATACATACATATATATATACATACATACATACATACATACATACATACATACATACATACATACATACATATATATATATATATATATACACACACACACACACACACACTACCTCTCTACCTGAATCAATGAATGATTGATTGATGGGTTGAAACCTATAGGACCGGTATTGACAACAAAGGGGTGAATGATGCCTTCTAAAAATCTTCTCCTAATCATCCAAAATTTTTTCACTCTAGTAGGTAGAGCTAAGAAGATCATATTTGATAGTCTAAATCCAAACAATAACCCAAAACAATAAGAACTCAACAAAAACATCTCACCGGTTTGACTACCACTAAAGGTGCGGTCTGACCAGCCAAACAACCAGTCTGACTGACAGCCGGTCTGACTAGGCCTACGAGCGGTCTAACTGGTCCCCTGTTACCAGAAAAGAAAATAAGCTCGAGCCAAAATCAAATTTGGTGCAAACTTCAAAATCCAAGTTCAAAAAATTTGAAAATTTGCACACACCTTCCTGAGGGTCTCATGAATCTATTTCATCTAGGGGTTGCAAGGATCTTAACCAAAATTCTAATCTTTCTTGAAAACATTCAAGTTTTCATCAAAATCAAGCAAAACTCAAAAACTTAAGATATAGCTTACTTGTAAGTTAAGAGTAGATAAGATGGCTCTAGACAAATTACCAAATATCATAGCAAGCAAGATCACTCAAAGTTCCAAATCTAAAACCCTAGGATCAAGATATCTCTAGAAATACTCCAAATCAAGTAAGAACTGAGCAACTTCGAAATCTTGTAAACCATAGTGGCTAGATGAATGAGATTTGATCTATATAAGATATATCCATCACTTACATATTCTTGGCACACAACAAGATCAATATGAGGAAAAAGAGACAAAGAACTAACAAGAACAAGAGCAAATCAACCAAAACAAGTACATTCTATGATAGATGAACAAAGTTGATCTATTGCTTCATGAGGATGATTGTTTCATAGCTAATCCATAAGGAGGATAAGAAAACACACCACAATACTCAATCTTCTCTCTCAAACCCTAACTCTAGAACTCAAGAATGAAATGGTTCATATAGTTAGCTTGATAGCCACCATCCCCAACCAATTAAATAGATGGGGGTATCTTGCCTACATCTTCTCTAATGGATACTATCCACTAGCATAATTGAAGAAATCATTATCCCCACACAACATAGATTTTACACTAAACCCATTCACGTTTTCCGAAGCACATGAGCCTAAACCTACTAAGTCTTTAGTATTTGATCTTCTCATCATCTCCTTGACCAAAACCGCTTTCCCAAGCATTGCTCAATCACCACGTTTTTTATCCAACAAAGTTTCTGGTATTTGGCCATCTTCCAAAATACCCTCGCCTTGACCTGGTTTTCTTCTTCCCTGTTAAGCAATCATTATACTTGCCACGTGTACATACACCATGGCTTGCCACGTACAAGCAAGCCTTCCTTGTGCTACGCTTAAGTTCAACCATCTTACCCAACATCTTTGACTGTACAAGGCTTACCAATAGAGGGCTGAAAGGTTAATTTACATGAAAGACATTTCAAGATAAATATAATACATAGATTGAAAGCGAACTTTAACGGAAAACAATAATAATAAATAATCAATGAAATTGAAGTAAACCACTTGTGAACCTCCCATCCACAAGTTAAACCAAAAGTGAACTACCTGTTCACTAACCAACCATAAACCTCAAGTTGAAATGAAATCACTAACCCTCATGTGAAATCACCGAGCATTGTCCATGACCGATGACATGGCTATTCGAATAGTTTTATACTCTGCAGAGGTTGCACAACTGTATCCACACGATGCGATTAACCTCGATATAAGGAAATTACAACAAGGCCTTTACAATACTCTACCTCAACTCGATCCTGCCCACTAGGGTTTCGTATCACACCCCCTTTGCACCACATGGAAATCAGCAATCATGTTCATCACAATGGCAGAATCAAAATTGAAATATTACAAATTAATCAGGCAGGTCTATCCCATACTAGACATGTGGTTTGCACGATAAAGCTCAGATTAATAGCGCATAAAGTTAAGTCCTTAACATAACCCGGGCGAAGCTACCACATCCCACGAAGTGAACCTGCACTTTCCCCTTTGTAAAACCACGCCAATGACACACCAATATCATGGTACAAATTTTAATAGTTATGGCACCAACCATGGTTCCATATTTCATTAAGTCAAATTAATTATTCATATATAATGATAAACCCATTCGTAAAATAAGCAAGGCTAAGCATTCTAGTCGTACAACCCATGTGACAACTAATATAGTATCACTAATAAATATCCCAAGCTATGGTGATGACGGCATCATGGCATTCCAATTATCAAGGCGGGGTAATTCAATATAGGATGGTAACTACAATATACAAGGTTTGTAATTAAATAGCGATGCAATGTAATTTAAAATAAAATAATTAAATAATAGATTACAAACTGGGTTCAACATGATCAAAAGACATGACTTGCCTTGGTTATGCTCCGCGAGGTACTCAGGGTCTTCTGACGTTACTCCTGCTCCTCCGGAATCGGAATCTAATGAGGGAGAAAACGATCAAAATAACAAAAATACATAAAATGATAAGCAAATAAACTCCAAAAACCTTGAAACTAGAACCAACAGATAGAGCTCGATTTTAGATGAATTTAGAAAAAAGAACGGGGTCAATCGGAGCTAGGACGGAGGAGAACGGGCTCTCGGAAGATTTAATCTAAAGAAAATCCTAAAAATCAGAAATTACACTGTACTGTGAACCGGATGCACGAAAGACCAAGTCCACGGTGGACTGGGTCGACAGAACAGTATCACACCGACGCGGCTGGCGTAGTTGACGTGGCACACTCTGGTTCTGACACGTGGTGCGCTGACGTGGCATGACACGTGGCACCGGGGCTCGGTTTGGCTGACGTGGCATACCATGTGGCCTAGGATTGATGTGGCTTAGGGCTTATGTGGCAGGGCTCGGGCGCGGTGGCGACGATGGGATCGGACGGTGGAGGGATGGACGCTCCATCTGTGCCGTAGATCTGGATCTGAGGCAACGGTCGGGATCGGAGGCAATGGCCCTCCAATGGGCGACGCGTGGCATGGGTGTGCCGCGCGAAGCATTCGAACGCAAGCGCGTGCGCAGGCGCGTCGACCGAGGTGGGCGCGGGCGTGGCGCGGGTGCCCAGCACCGAAGAAGAACGAGGTGGTGGTCGTGCTCACCGGCGGGGACGGGACGACGGTGGCGCTCTGGTGGCCGGCAGGGCTTATGAACGTCGACGACGGCGTCGGCGGGACCGATGGGTCATGGTGAGGGCGGTGAGGTGCGGCGGCGCACTGGTGGGAGACGACGGCGGTGACGTGCGGTGGAGGCGATGAGGTGGCAATGATTCTATAGCACGTGAACCGAGGGCAACATGGATTAAAAGCACATGAACCGAGGTGGGTTCGGGAAGAACACGGGCAACGGCTCCGCTTTGGAGATGAAGACGGCGGGATCGACATGTGGCCAATCGGACGGCGGGGAAGGAGTCCGAGGGCGCGACGCGGGTGGGGGACGCGAACACGGCGCGATGCACGCCGTGTGGCCGGTTGGGCAGCAGGGATGTGAGGGGGGCGTGCGGCGTTAGGGCACGCGCGGGCGAGGAGCGCGGAGCGGGCGGCTGCGGCGGGATGGCCGCCACGTGGCGCGGGGCGAGGATCGGATGGTGGCGCGGCGAGGCGGAGTTGGGCCGGGCTGGTGGGGCGCGCAGCCGACGCGTGGCAGGACAGGGGTGGCCGAGGGAGTCATGCCGAGAGGGTTCGGCCCAACAGGATTTTAGGATTTTCTCTCCCTTTTTCTTTTTCCTTAATCCAAATAAAACCAAATGAGCTCCAGAAAATAGCAGATAAATCCCAAAAATTCACCAAAAATACCAAAAAATTCCTTGAGACCTGAGGAACTCAAATAAAATATTTTTAGCTTATGTTAATATTTATCTTAATCATATTAAATCATTTTAAATTGAAAAAATTAATTTTAAGCTTGATTTCATTCCAGAAAATTCTAGAAAATTTATTTTTGAAAACATGACGAACTCCAGAAAAACAGGATGTTACAATGCCCGACTTGGACTCCACCGCTGTCATCTTTGAGCCAGACTCAATGTCCATGCCATAAATAGCCAAGCTGTCGAGCCTCGTAGTCGTTGTGCACCGCTGTCCTTAGAAATGAGTCACCACCGCCGTCGATTGCTTTTGTTCTCACCTGTGGCCACCATCGATGAGCCCCTACATTGTCACACTATCCTCGCCACTCAGCTTGCCACTGTCCGCTTGCGAATCGCCGTGCGCCGTTACCGATTAGTCCCCTATCGCCGCCGTGCCTTCCTATCCCCGCCGCTCAGCTTGGCAGTCCGCTGCCACCCCTCTGTCCCCAACTGTCGTCGCTTCGTCTTCAGCAACCAATCACAGACGTCATGCGTCGTCCCGTTCGGACCATCCAAACGTCTCCAGCCCTCTAGACCGTTCGATGGTATTCGAACCATCCGATCATCGTCAACCCTTTGGCCGATCTAAATATCTTCAGTTGGTCTGAACATCTTTGACTAGTCTGATTGTCCTCGGTCGTTCCATCATCATTGGACCATCCGATCGTCATCATCGTTCGGATAGTCTGAACATCCTTATTCCCTGGACCATTCGATCATCATCAGGCTATCCAATTGTCATCACCCTAGCTGAGTCAACCGCCATCTCAGTAGCCACGCAGCCCTAATCCTACGTGGTTGCCACATGTTGTGCCATGTGGATGCTACGTCAACCAACCGAGCCATCCCGGTGCCACATCAGCCCTACCCTCCACATCAACACTGATTCGTGCACCGAGTTTACCATAGACCAGCTTTTTGTGAGCTTATTCCACAGCATAGTAACCTTGTCAATTTTCAGTATTTTCTTTAGATTAAAATTTTCAAGAGCCCGTTCTCCTTCATCTTAGCTCCGATTGATCCTGTTCTTTTTTCTAAATTAATCTAAAATCGAGCTCTATCATTTAGGATTTATTTAAATTTTATTTGAATTTATTTTGTACCTTATTTATTTTCTCTTTCGTTAGATCGCTTCTTGAAATGAGCTAGAGCACCACCAGATGATCAAGAATTTATATCGAAGCAAAACCAAGGCAAGTCATGTCCTTTGATCATGTTGGAGAAAATTATTAATCTATTATTTATTTATTTATTTTAAACTATCATGTATTGCTATTTTATTACAAATCCTTACGTATGGTAGTTATTATCCAATTTGTCTTAATCCCCCATTTGATAATTCGAATGGCATGATTCTATTGTTACCATAGGATGAGAAATTATTTAGTGATGCAATACTACTTATCACTTGAGTTGTACGTTTATTATGCTTAGCTATGCTTATATTCTTATTGGGTTCGTCATCACATGTGGTTAAATAATTAATTTAACTTAATGATATATTGAGCCATAGTTGGTGCCACAATTATAAAATTTGTATACCATGATATTGGCGCATCATTGGTGCTGATTATATAAAATTGGTTTTCATTTGGACTAGTGATCGTGCAGTAAAGGAAAAAATGTGGATTCACTTCGAGGGATGTGGAAGCCTCGCCTAGGTAATGTCTAAGAACTTAACTTTGTGCGCCATTGATTTGAGCCTTACCGTGCAAACCACATATCTAGTATAGGATAGACCTGGCTAATTAATTTATGATGTTTCAATTTCAATTTCGTCATTGAGTTGAACATGGTTGCTGATTTCCATGAGACGCAAAAGGGGGTAATTATTGACTAGGTGGTTAACCTACTCGATGGCAAAATTTTTGTCAGTGAAATTGAGTTTTGATTGAGTATTATAAAAGCCTTATTGTGATCTTCTTGGTCGGCATGTCAAAGGAAGCATGTTATACCGATGGCATTACAAGACGGTCATATCGTGTGGGTACAATTATGCAACTTCTGCAGAGTGTAAAACTATTTAAATAGCTGTATCCCCAATTATCAACAGTGCTCGATGATTTCACATGAAGGATAGTTATTTCATAAAACTTGGTGGGGATTAGCGATGGAAAGTGAATGGTTAATTCACTAGTGGTTAAGATCGTGAATGGGTAGTTCACGAGCGGTTTATTCAATTCCTTTTATTATTTATTTATTATTGTCTTCGTTAAAAGTTCGCTTTCAAGCTATTTATTTTATTTACCTTAAATTATTGATTTCTGCAAAATAACCTTTCAGCCATCATTGGTATACCTTGCATATTATATTACATCTTTATTACAAACGATCTACTGAGTACCAATGTACTTACAGCTTTATGTCTACTGTTGCTCAATTGAAAAAGAAGAACTATATCAACAGGAGGTACCTGAAGGAGGATACTTCAACAATTTTACGGATTAGGACTTCGCTTCCTAGTCGATTACCTATGGGCATATCGAATGGCTATCATGCTTATTTTTGTTTTCCACTATGAGTTTCTTAAGCTCTTCAGGCTAGTAAGTTGTAAACTTAGCTATAAAGTCGTACTCTGATAATTAATAATATTTGAGTCTTTTTCATTGTTAACCATGTATATGGTCAATATTTCATCTATGTTTATATTGTGTGCACTAGCGTGATTCTAGACTTGTGCGATGTACACAGAAAGTGTGGATTTGCAAATTTGGGTCCCGTCAGAGGTAGTATCAGAGCCATATCCACTGTAGGACGAAGCCCTAGTTAGAGTGGTTGCCTTAGCCAAATTTCAAAATCTTTTTTCTAAATTAAACCAACCGATTGGATATTTAGTAAACTCTCTACTCTCTTTTCCTTTCTTAAGGTTCTTGCTTTCCACCTTATTCAAAAATTTATTTTCTTGATGTCCTTAAATTGACTTCATTCCTTTATAATGTCTTAGATTTCTCAAGCTTCCCATAGCCAGACTAGAGGATGGCGAGGGCATCTCCGAGTTTTGTTGCGGAGTCTTGGATTGAAGAGGTTACCAGTCTACTTCACCAAGGATGAGAAGACAAAGGGCCAATGCATTGTATGCATCATCAGGCTGTACTTCACCACAAGGATTGGCAACCAAGTTTTAAATCATGGGTTTATGTGCACCAGTGCTTGTGGGGAGTGGTCCACACAAGGAGCCACGCACAAGGCTGTTCGATGTGTCTGCAAATTGTACAAGATCAACATGCCCAAGCTCATTAGAAAATTCAAGGAGTAATATGTAGCCACTCCCAGTATAGTAGAACAAGAGGAACCCCAATTGCAGCTGCTAGTACCTCTACCTTCACCCACATCGTCGAGTCTAGAGGAGAGGTGACGCATAGCAGGCAATCGCTAGGAGTATATTCGACACTTCATTCCAGCTATGGCCAAATAGCAGTTGCTGCAAGTCCGCAATTCGTGAGCGTTTTATAGTGACTCGAAGGAAGAGTCAATTGAGCCCTACTTGGCAGGACCCGAGTGGGAGCCGTTAGATTAGACCCTTGTATAGTTTAGAAAGCATGAGCAGAATGTGTTTGTTTTTATTTGCAGTTGCTTGTGACGTGAGCTACAATCTTGCCCTTAAAAGCATTTTGTTGTAGTCATGTCAAAACTTTTGTTGAGTTTTTTTGCTTCTTTTCTTAACCTCTCGGCTAAGTGTTTGCTTAGTCTAGGTTTTACCATTATAGATCCCCCTAAATAAGTTTACCTCTTATCTATGCTTTTCCCTTTCATTTTTAAGCCTATGGAGTCAGATCTCAATAGTTGTCATCCCTTCCAGAGTAGCAAAAAGTTGGTTGATACCAAGAACTCAGCTGGTCATACGCAGATTAATTAGGATCTAGGGAGCAGTGCCACAAATCCATCAAGTCAGGAACCACAAGCAACCCAATGGGAATGGATTGGCATAAGAAGCATCAAACAGTGTTGGATTGTAGAAGTAGATTTGTTACCTTGACCAGTTCATATGTGAGTAAAGTGAAATTTGAAGCTAGTATGAGTTAGCTAGAGAAGGTTATGGTTTGCGAGAGCATACGGATCATGTTAAAAGATGTACCAATTGTCAGGTAGTATCCTGATGTATTTTCGAATGATCTTCTCAGAATACCACCTGACAGAGAAGTTGAGTTTTTGATTGAGCTTGTACCTAGTACTTCACCGATTTTCAAGAGGCTATACCGGAGGCCGTACCGGATGCTTGCTGATGAATTAGCAGAATTGAAGAAGCAAATTCAGGAACTTTTGGATAAAGGTTATGTCAGACCAAGTTCATCCCCATGGGAGCGCCAGTGTTGTTTGTCAACAAGAAGGATGGTAGTCAGCATATATGTGTCGATTATCAAGCACTCAATGAGGTCACAATCAAGAATAAGTATCATTTACTCAGGATCAATGATTTGTTTGATCAGCTTAAAGGAGCTGAAGTGTTCTCCATGATTGACTTGAGGTTAGGATACCATCAACTAAAAATTTGTTAGGAGGATATATCTAAGATAGCTTTCTCAACTCGATATGGTCTGTCCGAGTTCAATATGATGTTCTTTGGTTTAACCAACGCCACAACTTATCTTATATACCTAATGAACAATGTGTTTTTGGAGTATTTAGATAAGTTCGTCGTTGTATTTATTGATGACATTTTAATTTACTCCAAGGATGAGAAGGAGCACGAAGAACATCTGAGGATGGTTTTGCAGAAGCTTAGAGAGCACAAGGTATATGTCAAGTTCAGCAAATATGAGTTTTGGATGAAGGATTTGCTTTCCTATGCCATGTCATATCAGTAGAGGGAGTTGCATTTGACCTCAAAAAAGTGAAGGATGTGCTGGATTGAAAGTTACCATCGTCAGTGACGCAAGTAAAAAATATTCTGGGAATGGCAGGTTATTACCATTGTTTTATCAAAAGGTTCTTCAGTGTAGCCAGGCCTCTTATACAATTGTTAAAGAAGAAAATTTTTTTTTGGATACCGGAGTGTGAGAAGAGTTTCCAAAAGTTAAAGGACTGTTTGACCACAGCCTAGTGCTTGTATTACCAGACATTAACAAGAATTTTGAGATCTATTATGATGTGTCCCACAAATGTTTGGGATGTGTGCTGATGTAAGATAGAAGAGTGGTAACTTATGCTTCATGTCAGTTAAGGCCACATGAAGAAAATTACCCCACTCACGATTTGGAGTTAGCAGCCATAGTGCATGCTTTAAAGATTTGGCGTCATTATCTCATGTGTAATCGATGTGAGATTTACATGGATCACAATTGTTTAAAGTATATCTTCACTCAAGCCGACCTTAATCTCAGGCATAAAAGGTGGTTGAAGTTGATAAAAGATTACAATATTGGAATATATTACCACCCTGGAAATACCAATATAGTAGCAGATGCTTTGAGCAGAAAGATATATTGCAATACAGTGATGATCAAGGAAAATCAGCCAACTTTGCACGTGAGATTCTTAGCCACAATGGAGTTACAGCTAACATTGGATGGTCAGATTTGTCAAGCTCAAGTAGAGGATGAAAATATTCGACAGATCAAAGTCAATATAAGTAAGGGTAAAGGATCAGGATTTATTGAGAATGATAAAGATACCTTGTGGTTCAAAGAGCGTTTGCGTGTGCCAAATAAGAGGTAGTTAAAGGAGTTATTGCTTAAGGAAGCTCATGAGTCGTTGTATTCGATTCACCCAGGTAATACCAAGATATACCAAGACATTAATGATAAATATTAGTGACTTATGCCAAAGAGTAAAAGCTGAGCATCAAAGACCAGCAGGTTTGCTACAACTACTGAGGATTCCCAAGTGAAAGTGGAAAGAAGTTGGCATGGACTTTATTGTAGGGTTACTAAAGACAAAGGATGGTTTTGATTTGATTTGGGTAATTGTGGATCGTTTGACAAAGATTGCTCACTTCATTTTGGTTAATGCAACCTATGCAGTTGACAAGTTGGCAGAACTATACATATCGAGAATTATGAGTTTTCATGGAGTGCTCAAGAAAATAGTATCGAATCGTGGATCGCAGTTTACTTCATAATTTTGGAGGAGCTTCTATGAAGCTATGGATACTCATTTGAATTTCAGTACAACATATCACCACCAGACCGATGGCTAGACTTAGTGTGTGAACCAAATTATTGTGGAAATGTTAAGAGCTTGTGTGCTAGATCACGGAGCCAAGTGGGACAGTTGTTTACCTTTCATAGAGTTCTCGTACGATAATAGTTACCAATCAAGTTTGCAAATATCATCATTTGAAACTTTCTATGACAGAAAATGCAGAACCCCTCTCAACTGGAAAGAGACAGGGGAAGGTCAAGTGTTTGGACTAGATTGTCTCAAAGAGGCCGAGGAAAAGATTCGATTAATCTAGGAGAGATTAAAGACTACTTAGACTAGAAAGAAAAGCTATGCGCATACTCCAATTGGAGCTGCATGCGTCTTTTAGTGGGATACATGATGTCTTCCATGTGTCCCAGTTGAAGAAGTACTTGCCTTGGCCTTGCTCAGTTAGTTGCCCTTCATCTTCAAATCTTGTTTTGGCTCTATCGAAGATGTGATCTAATGAGAGAGAAAATACAATAAAGTATAAAATAAAATCAAATAAAATTCAAATGAATTTCAAAACTTCAAAGCTATAACCACAAGATAGATCCTGATTTTAGATGAATTTAGAAAAAAGAACGGGTCAATCGGAGCTAGGATGAAGGAGAACGAGCCTTTCAAAAATTAAATTTAAAGAAAATCTAAAAATTAAAAAATTCTACTACGCTGTGAACTCGGTGCATGGGATATATAGTCTACGGTGAACTTGACTCATGAAATAGTACTCGAATGACTGGCTTACTGATGTGGTGGCTAGGGCTGACGTGGCAGTGACGTGGTCTGACACATGGCTGACAGCTGGCTAATATGGCTGATGTGGCAGGGTGAAATGGATTGACATATGGCAGCTGACATGTCATGCTGACGTAGCACCAGGATGGCTCAGTTTTGCTGATGTGGCACTGACGTGGCACAAACACGTGTCAACAAATCAGATCTAGGGCTGAGGTGGCACTGACGTGGATGTTGACACGGCTTGACTTGTTCACGGGGCTACAGAATAGTAGTCGTTGATATGTGAGGCCCAACTATCGATTTCATGGCTCACAGCAGATGGAGTCCATGGAGAATGTGAACCATCAGTTGGGCGTAGTGCGGGCTGACACGGCGGTGTGTGAACTGAGGTGGTGGGATCATGAACCAAGGCGGTGACTCATTTGGTGACCGAGCGGTGTGGCGAGACTGACCGGTGAACACAGCGAGGTGGGGTGGCGATGAGCTGACCAGCTGGTGGAGCAAAATAGTGGAGCAAGGTGATGACTCACAGAATAGCGAGTCCGGCGGTGAAGGTGAAGACCACAACGATAGCAAAGAAGAACATGATGACGGTGCGACGAACTCCAGTGAGATGGTGTGTATGGCGAGATGCAAGGGCAAGATCAATGGGCAGTGTGGCTACGAGGGACACCGAGAATGAGCGGCAGCTCGAATTATATGGTGTGGACGTTGAGGAAGGCCTAATAGAGACAGCGGTGGAGTTCATCTGAAGCACATACGAACGTGGCGATGGAGTCCCTTCGGAACACGATGATGAACAGTGTCTGGGGGCTCAGATTGCTGACATGTGGCATGACAGTGATCCAACGGCTGTTGCAGACAGCGTAGATGAACAGTACCATCTCAGCTTGGATTTTTGACATGTGGTGCTAACAAGATTCGATAGTCGAGGTGGACTCGGTCGGATGGTCAACGCATGGCTTTGAGTGAGAATGGACGACTGAGGTTTAACGGACTAGGATGAATAGTAAAGCTCGACCCAATACTGTTTTGGAAATTTAGGGACTTTCTATTTTCAAAAATTCAAATAAAATAAATTATGTTCTAGAAAATAGCAAATAAATCTAAAAACTTCCTCGAGACACAAGGAACCCAACTAAAATATTTTTAGCACATGTTAATATTGATATTAGTCATATTAAATTATTTTAATTACTAAATATTCAATTCAAGCTTGTATTAATTTAGAAAAATCCAAATGGTGAATTTTATGTTAAAAACTTCAAATGAACTCTGAAAATTAGGATGTTACAATCCTCTCCCACTTAAACAGGATATCAACCCTGAGATCTGGGCTCTCTAAGAGAATAGGTTTGGGAACTCTGCTCTGACATCCTCCTCGTGCTCCTAGGTGGCTTCCTCCTCGGAATGGTTGCTCCACTGGTCCTTGTAATAACAGACAACCTTACTCCTGGTCACACGCTCTTACACTTCCAAGATACTAACAGGGTGCTCCTTGTAACAGATATCCTCCTGGAGGTCAACGACTTCCACTAGCACTGCCTCCTCTGGCACACACAAACACTTCTTCAACTGGGACATATGAAAGACTTCATGTATCCCACTGAAGGATGCAGATAGTTCTAACTGATAAGCAACTTTTCCTCAATGCTTTAATATCTTGAATGACCACACATACCTTGGTGCAAGGTTTTCTTTCATATAAAACCTCTTGACACCTTTGAACGGTGTAATATTGAGATACATATAATCATTTGGCTCAAAGTTCAAATATCGATGACGAGTATCTGCGTAGCTTTTTTGTCTAGTCTGAGCCGTCATTAATCTCTCCTGGATTAATCGAACCTTTTACTTAGCCTCTTTGAGACAATCTGGTGCAAAGACTTAACCCTCCCCAGTCTCTTTCCAGTTTAGTGGGGTTCTGTATTTTTTGCCATATAAAGCTTGAAACGGTGACATTTGCAAACTAGCCTAGTAAATGTTGTTGTACGAGAACTCTGCAAAATGCAAACAACTGTCCTAGTTGGCTCTGTGATCTAGCACACAAGCTCTTAACATGTCCTCAAGAATCTAATTCACTTGCTCAATTTGACCATCGGCCTAGGGGTGATATGCTATACTGAAATTCAAATAAGTACCCATAGCTTCATGCAAACTCCCCCAAGATCGTGAAGTAAACCGTGATCCATGATCTGATACTATTTTCTTGGGCACTTCATGTAGATTCATAATTCTTGACATGTATAGCTCTGCTAACTTGTCATCTACATAGGTTGTCTTAACTAGAATGAAGTGAGCAACCTTTGTCAAACGATCTACAATTACCCAAATTAAATCGAAACCATCCTTAGTCTTAGGCAATCCTGTAATAAAATTCTTGCCAACTTCTTCCCACTTTCACTCAGGAATCCTCAACGGTTGTAGCAAACCTGTTAGTCTCTAGTGCTCAGTCTTTATTCTTTGTCACACATTACAAAGTGCAACATACTCTGCTATCTCATACTTCATGCTTGACCATGAATATGTCTTTAATATCTTGGTACATCTTGGTGCTACCTGAGTGAATCATGTACAACAACTTGTGTGCTTCCTTGAGCAATAACTCTTTTAACATATTTTTGTTCGACACACACAAACACTCCTTAAACTATAAGTTTCCTTTGTCATCCACAGAAAATCCTGATGCTTTACCCTTACTTATATTAACTTTGATTCGCTGAATATTTTCATCCTCTTCTTGAGCTTGATGAATCTGACCATCCAATGTCAGCTGTAACTCCATTGCAGCTAAGAATCTTTCCTCAACTACTTCTAGGCTAAGCTTATGAAATTCCTTGTGCAAAGCTCACTGACTCTCCTTGATAATAATTGTATTGTAATAAATCTTTCTGCTCAAAGCATCTGCTGCCACATTGGTCTTTCCTGGGTGGTAATGTATTCCAACGTTATAATCCTTTATCAATTTCAACTACCTTTTTTGCCTGAGATTAAGATCGGCTTGGGTGAAGATATACATCAAACTCTTATGATCCATATAGATCTCACAATGTTTACCGATGAGATAATGATGCCAAATTTTTTGGACATGCACTATAGCTACTAACTCCAAATCATGAGTGGAGTAATTTTTTTCATATGGCCTCAACTGATGCGAAACAGAAACATAAGCTACCACTCTTTTGTCTTGCATTAGCACACATCCCAAACCTTTGCAGGAAGCACGCAATAAATCTCAAAATCCTTGCTAATGCTTAACAATACTAGTACTGGGGCTGTAGTCAAACTTTCCTTTAGCTTTTGAAAACTCTTTTCATATTCTGGTATCCAAATAAATTTATTTTCTTTTTTTAATAGTTGTGTAAGGGGCCTGGCTACTCTGGAGATTCCTTCAATAAAATAACAATAATAACCTACAATTATGAGAAAACTTTTGACTTGCATCACTAACGACGGTGACTTCTAATCCAGCACATCCTTCACTTTTTCGGGGTCACCTACAACTCCCTCTGCTAACATGACATGGTTTAGAAAAGCGACTTCATTCAAAATTCATACTTGCTGAACTAGACATATAGCTTATGTTCCCTGAGCTTCTGCAAAACTATCCTCAAAGGTTCCTCATGCTCTTTTTTATCCTTGAAGTAAATCAAAATGTTATCAATGAACAAGACGACAAACTTGTCTAAATACTCCATGAACACATTATTTATCAGTTACATAAAATAAGTTAGGGTATTAGTTAAACTTAACGACATCACTATGAACTCGTATAGACTATAACGACAGATTGAAGAATAATAGTTTTCAACTATTGCTTTAAGGCAAAACTCCAAGAAACAAATGAATATGAAACTCCATAATCAAGCAAAATTGTAGTAGGAAATAAATTGACTAGGAACTTACCAATCACAACCTCTGGCGTTGCTTGGGCCTCCTTCACGGTGACAAAGTTCACTTGACCTCATATGACTGATGGTGGCACTCGACTGGCCTGGCCTAACACTTGGGGTGCTCTATGTCCTGATCCTGAAGTGGGGGTCCGATCTGGTGTGACTCCTAGGTTAAAATGGACTGGCGTTAAGGCTTGTCTTTGAGGGCACTTGCTGGCATAGTGTCCTGGCTCATGATATTTGAAATAAGTAACTGGTGCTGCAGGGTTGTCATTACTCTGCTATTGATTGCTTGATCTAATAGGATGGGGTCCTGACTGAAACTGATATGGTGCTGGTGCGAGAGTCCTAAATCCTGACTGCTATGGCACACATGCTGGCTGGTAAGTGCTAAAATGAGCCTTCTAGGTATGATGCATATGAGATCCTTGCTGCATCATCCTCCTATTGCGAGACTCCTCTAGCTCATGGCGACTTTTTTCAATGAGTATTGCTTTGTCTACCATACTCTAAAAACTAGCATAGTCATTTACCACCACTTGAACTTTGAGCACTGAGTTCAATCCTTTCTTGAATCTCTTCTGATAGGAATCATCAATTGCAACATCCTTTGATGTCTAGCGAGCTAGTTGAGTGAATTTGTTGAGGTATTCATTGACTGACATGTTTTTCTACTGTAATTCATGGAATTTTTCCTTCTTTATCTCAATCACCCATCCAAAATATGGGTGTGACAAAACGTTGTTGTGAACTCTGCACAGGTGATGCTGTCCTGATCCTCATGATTGATGCAGTAATTCTCCCACCACCCTACGATGGCTCCCACCAGCTAATGAGCAACGTAGAGCACTTTTTCTCGATCGATGCATTGAGTGAGGTTCAGTTTGTTCTCAACTGAATGGATCCAATTATCTGCCTCCAAAGGCTCAGAAGACCGTGCATAGGTGGGCGGTCTTGCCCTCATGATTTCTACAAACTTGAATTGCTGGCGAGTTGGCTGAGGAGCCACTGCTTCTTGATTCTATCTGTTCATCATTGCATTCATGTTCTTCATCATAGTGTGGATCAACTGAGTCTGGGCTACCATGAATTGATTGAGTGCTGGATCTAATCGCATTGGGGATGCTTGTGGTACTTGAGTTGAAGGATTGGCATTACTGCTTTCTAGGCCTTGGTTCGTCTGATCATGACCAGCTAACTTCTAGGTATCAACTATATTTTCACTGCTTTGAAAGAAAACACAACTACTAATAACTGACTTCACAAAGCTCAAAATGTGAGAGAGAAAAGCACAAATAAGAGGCAAATTTGTCTAAGGAGAATCTCTAACTGCAACTTAGACTAAGCAAACACTTAGCCGAGCGGCTAACAAAAGAAGCAATTAAATTGCTTCTTTAGGGTTAATTTTTCAAGAGCATGTTCTTCCTCATCTTAACTCCGATTGACTCTTTCTTTTTTCTAAATTTATCTAAAATTAAGCTCTATATTTTGATTCTAGTTTTGAAGTTTTTGAAGTTCATTTAAATATTATTTGATTTTATTTTTATACTTCATTCATTTTCTTTCTCATTAGATCGCGTATTGAAAGGAGCGGAAGCACTACTAGAAGATAAAGAACTCATAACTGAGCAAGGCTAAGGTAAGTCATGTCTTTTGATCATGTTGAATCTTGTTTTTAATCTATTATTTATTTTTTAAAAATTATCATGCATTGCTAATTTATTACAAACCCTTGTACTTGGTAGTTACAGTCCCAATTGATTAATTACTCTTTTGATAATTTGAATATTATGATACCATTGTCACCTTAGGATGGAAAATTTCTTTAGTGATGCAATAGTCTCATGGGTTCATCATCATATGTGATCATTTAATTAATTTTTATTTAATGAGATATAGAATCGTGGTTTATGGCACAGTTATAAATTTGGTGTGTCATGATATTGGTGTGTTATTGGCGTTGGTTATACAAAATTGGTTTTCACTTGGGCGAGTGATCATGTAGTAAAGGGGAAGTGCGGTTAGCACTTTGAGGGATGTGAAAGTCTCGTCTGGGTAATATCTAAGTGTCGAGACCCGAATATGCAAATCTGGACTCTCTGTGTATACCGCACTAGTCCAGAATCACGCTAGTGTACACAGGCAAATATAGATGTAATCACAACCATACACACGCTAAAATAAAGGAAAATCTTAAATATCGATAAATCTGAAAGGTACGACCTTATGGTCAATCTTACAATAACTCTAGCCGGAAGGGCTTTAAAACTAGCAGTGAAAAACGAAAATAAAGCGTAACGGCCAATCAACAAGCCCATAGGCTATCGAGCGGAGAACGAAGTCGTCGAAGTACTCTCCTTCTGGGACCTCCTGCTGATAATACTCCTCCTCCTCAACTAAGCAACATGGGCGTAAAGCCGTGACTATATTGGTACTCAGCAAGTCGTTTGTAATAAATGAATGCAATATAGTATGCAAGGCTTATCAATGGAGAGTTGAAAGGTTAATTTGCATAAAACAATATTTGAAGGTAAATACAATAAATAGATTGAAGATAAACTTTAAGTAGAACAGTAATAAATAAGTAATCAAAGGAATTGAAATAACCACTTGCGGACCTTCCATCCACAAATTAAACCAACCGCTTATGGACCTCCCATCCGTAAGCTAAACCAACAGTGAACAATCTGTCCACTTCCAACCATAAACCACCAGTTTTCATGAAATAACTATACCGCGTGTGAAATCACCGAGCATTGTCCATGACCGAGGACGCGGATATTCGAATAGTTTCATACTCTGCAGAGGTGGCACAACTGTACCCACACGATGTGATAATCCTCACGTTAAAGAAAATCACAACTCAATCCCGCCCGCTAGGGTTTCGCATCCCACCCCCCGTGCGCCTCATGGCTACAACCATGTTCATCACACTGGCGAGACTGAAGTTGAAACATCCCAAATTAATTAGCCAGGTCCATCCCATACTAGACATGTGGTTTGCACGGTAAAGCTCAGATCAATGACGCATAAAGTTAAGTCCTTAAGTCTACCCCAGGCGAGACTTACATCCCACGAAGTGAATCCACACTTCCCTCTTTACTATACGATCACTCGCCCGAGTGAAAACTAAGTTTGTATAACCACTGCCAATGACGAACCAACGTCATTGCCCAAATTTTATAATTGTGGCTCCAACCACGATCCTCTGTGGCTCCAACCACGATTCAATATCTCATTAAGTCAAGTTAATTAATCACATGTGATGATGAACCCTTTCGCAAAATAAGCAAGGCTAAGCATTCTAATCGTACGAACCCATGTGATAATTACATAGCATCACTAGTCAAGACCTCCAACCTATGGTGACAATAGTATCATGTTATTCCAAATTATCAAGGTGTGTAATAATCAAATAGGAGGATAACTATCAGGTACAAGGGTTGTATAAAAGTAGCGATGCAAAATAGTTGAAAATGAAATAATTAAATAATAGATTGCAAACTGGGTTCAACATGATCAAAGGACATGACTTACCTTGGTTATGCTCAGCGAGGTACTCTTGGTCTTCGGGCGTAGCTCCTGCTCCTCCGGAGTCGGAATTTAACGAGGGAGAAAACGACCAAAACAACAAAAACATATAAAATAATAAGCAAATGAACTGCAAAAACCATGAAACTAGAACCAAAAGCTAGAGCTCAATTTTAGATGAATTTAGAAAAAAGAACGGGCTTTCAGAAAATAAACCCTAAAAAAAATCCAAAAAATCAGAAAAGCTACTGTGCTGTGGACTGGGTCTATGGAAGAGAGGGGTGCACGGTGGACCGAGTCCACGGAACAGTGCGCTAGGGCTGACGTGGCAAGCCGAGGAACTGACATGTGGCAGGGCTGACGTGGCACCCGGGGGCGAGCTTTTGCTGACGTGGCAGGACACGTGTCTTCCCAGGGCTAACGTGGCTTGCTGACGTGTTAGAGCTGATGTGGCTCAGTCGGGGGCGATGGCGCAGTTAGATCCGACGGTCTAAATTCGGACACGTGGGCGCATCCAGACCGGTGGTTCGGATTTTGAACGAGCGGCTGAGATTGGGTGACTCAGGTGCGGTGGGTGGCGGGATCGTCGACGCGTGTCCGGCACACGACGCGAAGCGTCGACGGACGCGGGGCGCAGACGCGAGCACGGTCTGGCGCGGCGACCGAGGGAGCGGGGAGGCACACGTGGGGGTCTAGCGAGGGGCGTGTAATACCCTGAACGTCTTTACGGCGTCCCTGCGAATGATTAGCGGAATCGCGGAGTTTCCTGATTTTTTTGGTGAATCGCGTGAGGTGAAAATTAAATTATAGAATTATCCAAAATTAAAAAAAATTTAAATAATTAATTTGGATATTTTGGGCAGTCCGGAGGAGTGGGCCAGCCACTTTGGGCCAGCCAGCCCCAAGGAGGCCCGTACCGCCTCCCAAACCCTAGCACCCCCTTTATAAATCCCCTCCCTTGGCTCCTCTCCCCTTTTTCCCCACCTGGCCGCCACCCCCATCTCCTCCCGGCGCCTCCACCTCTCCCCCATTGCTGCTGCCCATGGATGCAAAGGAGAAGAAGGAGAAGAGGAAGAAGAGGAAGGGAAGGAAGAGAGGAGGAGGAAGAGGAGAAGAGAAAAGGTGTGATCTCAAGGCTAGTTAATTTTTCCTCATCCCAATCCCTCTGATTTCTGATGTAATTAGGGTTCTTAGACCAAGAATTGGTGGGGATTAGCAATTAGATTCTCCAATTAGTGGTTACCTGCTGTCTGCCTGTAGATCAATTCGCGCAGAGTTACTGTTCGCGCAGTTTATACCCCCAAAACGATTTTTCTTGTGAGTCGGCCCAAAAGGAAAAATTTAGAGGACGTCGAGACGCATCTCCTGTATTTGTTTCAGATTTTTTGGCTGCGGGATCTGGGTGCAGCAAGGTCGGGAATCTTGTTGTTTATCAGGGGTGCAGATTGGGGCAGATTGCTGTTCAAGTGTGATTTAGGGGTAGTAGATGAATTTTATATTTTTGGTCACAACTGAGAAAAATGTGAGGAATTCAGTAGTCTAGCTTTTGTAAAATAATTAGAATTTTTAGAGTCTTACACTATGGTTGGGATGCGTTAGAATCTGGCTGCCCAGATTGCCAAAACAGAGAACGTCCTCTGTTTTGTGCATTAAGTTACACCTTACTCAGAATAAAATAAAAATATGTGATCTACATGAAAAGTGTAGGTATTTAAGTGTCTAGATATTTATCTTTTGCTGTGATTAGTTTTATATTTTTAAAGATAGGAAAATGTTAAGCAGCGCCGCTGCAGTGGAAAAATTGTAGAACCGTTACGTGGGGAAGGATGTTGTGGGATTTTGGGGCTTAGCGATATCTTTTCTTCGAGAGTTGCATTTTCATTGTTGTAATGTGTGCTGAGAGGTACTTTTTTGGATAGACTGTTTTTTTTCTGAACACGCGTGATTTCGTGGCTTCGCCGGTAGAGGCAAGTAAACGTAGCGGATGTGCTACCGTTTAACCCGTTATTCTTACTACTTGTAATATGCATGATTTTTGTAATGTTAAATGATATGCCATGGTTACATATTTTCTAAGTAAGAATGTGGTAGAAAGATATTAATGAATTGCCATATTTTGATGAGTTTTAGTAGTATTGTGGTAATTTGCTTAATGAGCCAATTGTGGTATATAAAAGTAAATACATGGTGGATATGATGATATTTTCTTGTTGTTAAATTCATGAGGATCATATTGATGCCCTTGAAGTTGGTATTATTGTGGTCTTGGTGGTAGCAATCTTGATGAATATATTGTGGTCTATGTGGTAGGATTCACTATAGATCGATTGACTATGATCTTAGTGAACCGAATGTGGGTTACATGGTTGACCTTCGTGGTTAAAATTCTTGTGGTTTACGATTATCATATCATTCATAAACATGTCATGACATTTGTATTGTTGATATCGCCGCTTATAGCCGCGACCGTACCGGTACAGCATCGTGCATTGCCGTAGCACGATACACACTTTTACCTTGTTGGGTAAAGGTGCAGTGGAGTATAGCATGCATATGCATTGCATTGTGGAAAGATCATTTGCATACTTATACAATATATTGTGGTAAATTTATTTTATAAATAATTGCAACTTCATAGTTGTAATGTGGAATTGGCTCATGAGAGTCACTTGTGGTATGAGGAAAGTGGCTGTGGTCGTGGATTGGGGTTAATCCCTTGTGGTATGGTAGGGATTGTGATTGTGGCATGAGATTCTTTTCTCTTGTGGTAATTCTTGATAGCAGTTGTGGATGCGAGAAATAACAAAGTTAGTGAGGTAAAATATGTTAATGCTTTATTGTCATTGGTAGTGGTAGTGGTGGATGATATGAAGTAGTTAATTAAGATTCATTTGCTAATGTTCTACTATTGTCGGTAGTAAATATGGTTGAGGCTATAATTGTGGTCATTATGGGAAATGGATATTGATGCTTAATATCATTGTAGTTTAATTAGCTTGTTAATGAATGTGGATGCACATTGTGAATATGGACATGTGGATACTTTAAAGATGTTGTATATTTGTTTGTAGTCTGAATAGCCTGTTAAACAGTTTGCTTGCTGAGATTTTTATCTCATCCTTGTTTTCCCCCCTACAGGTGATTCTTGAGTATTCATGTGATGGGTAGAGCGGCACCACAATAATGCACTTGGTTCATCAATTCATGCTGTAATAAAGTCGATGGAATTCTAGCCAAATACCTAGCTATCCGTGGATGATTATTTTAGTTAATAATGATGAACTTGTGATCTATTCTTTGATTAATCTGCTAGAGGTTGCTTCAATTATTGAATTTGTTATCATTATATTTATTCCCTTAGTTGATTATGCTTCCACTTAATGCTTCATGTCTAGAAATTGTTGCCGGTATAAATTATCTTAAAATTTTTGGGCCAATTGTAGAGTGGTTTAGTGGCATTCGAGGGTAATGTGGGTCCTGGGGTGTTACATGGCGACGTGGGCGGCGAAGGCGACGCGGTGCGGCGCTCACCGGCAAGACGACGGAGGTCGGGACGGTGCCGGTTCGGCCAAAGGTGCGGCGGGGAGGACTCCGGTGGCAAGCTTACTAGAGGCGTGGTCCCGCAACCGGCCGGGGGGGGGGGGGGCGTGGAGCAGCGGCGGTTCGACGGCGGCGACCTCTGGTGTATGGTGGGGACGACTCGAGGCAGGTGTGACACCGGGGTTCTTGTGTGTCGGTGCTGTAGCCTGTGCACCCCATTTTATGAATAAAGCGGAAATTGCTCCGTATGTTTTGACCGACATGCCCATGTGTGGTAAGCAGCTGCCCGATGGGGACCGGTTGCTGGTCTCCGACACCATAACCCATCACCGCTAAGGACTCGCTGGACTTCTGGGCGAGTCGAAGTTCGACGGGCGAGACTCCGGCTGAGGAGGTCGTTCCAGCGAACCCGAACGAGTAGCATTTGCATGCGGCCAGAAGCACTTGTGTAATAGATATTAGGGGATGTTGCTCGGCAGGGATTTTTGTAAGCACTCATATACGAGTGCAGTAGACCAGCCAAAACAGTTTCCCCCATCGCTTCCTTGGGCACACATGTTAAGACGCTCTAGCGCTCCATCCTCCGCCCTTCGGAGAGGTGGCAGCGGAGCTGCGGCGCTTAGTCAGAGTAGACGCGCGAGCGCTCCGTCCCCTACTCTTCGAAGTGGCGATAGCGGAGCTGACACCTAGTCGAAGTAGACGCGTGAGCGCTCCGTCCCCTACCCTTCGAAGTGGCGGCAGCGGAGCTGGCGCCTAGTTGAGGTAGACGTTCGAGCGCTCCGTCCCCTTTCCTTCGAAGTGGTGGCCGTGGAGCTAGCAAGTAGTCGAAGTAGACGCGCGAGCGCTCCATCCCCTACCCTTCAAAGTGGCGGCAGCGGAGCTGGCGTCTAGTCGAAGTAGACGCGCGAGCGCTCCTTCCCCTACCCTTTGAAGTGGCGGCAGCGGAGCTAACGCCTAGTCGAAGTAGACGCGCGAGCGCTCTGTCCCCTATCCTTTGAAGTGGTGGCAGCGGAGCTGCCACTTAGTCAAAGTAGATGCGCGAGGCTGGCACTTAGTCAAAGTAGACGCGCGAGTGCTCCGTTCCTTTGAAGTGGTGGCGGCGGAACTGGCGCCAAGTCGAAGTAGACGCGTGAGCGCTCCGTCCCCTACCCTTCGAAGTGGTGGCAGCGGAGCTGGCGCCTAGTCAAAGTAGACGTGTGAGCGCTCCATTCCCTACCCTTCGAAGTGGCGGCAGCGGAGCTGGCACCTAGTCGAAGTAGACGCGCGAGCGCTCCATCCCCTACCCTTCGAAGTGGTGGCAGCGGAGCTGGCGCCTAGTTGAAGTAGACGCGCGAGCGCTCAGTGCGTCTACTCATTGTTGGGATATGGACAGGAACCTGGCGTCGCAGCCCCTAGCCATCGCAGTCTATGTGGGACTTCACGGGTAAAACTGTTTCCCCGCAATTCTAGATATTGACGGGACACCTGAGGCGGAATCAATGGAGCTCTGCGCATGCCACTTTACAGCTGAGAGGGGGGTGCATTGCCTGTCCTCCATTGCTTTGGGGGCCCCCCAGGATAGGGGGAACACATGAAGCGTAATGGGCGGAGCCCTGTTGCTGAAGCGGGGCAGCACTGTTGAATCACATGCACCTGGAACGGCCGATGGGACGCTTGAGGCGCAATGGATGGGCTCTCGCTTCTAGGGCTCTTTAAAAGGGCGAGTGGCCAAACGAAACACCACTCGCCTTCCCAAACATTCGTGTGCCCCTGCAACTTCCCCTCTTGGACTCGTAGTCCCTACTCTACCACAGCTTCCTCCGGTGCTTGTTTACTGGCGCTAATAGCGGCGAGGGCTTCCCGAACGCGGCTAATGCCGCCGGGATGACCGCAGGGTCGAACATCCCGCCAACGTGAGGTGGATGTGACGTCGCGGTGTGTTTTCCCCTCGCCAGCCTGCCTACGGACCGCGGCTGATGAGGGGTGGTGGGCAATTCACTTGTACTTCAGCAAGGAAACTTCTAGCTTTGGGAGTTGACCTCCACTTCCTGCCAGTGAGGTCGTGCCTCGCCTGGGGTGCCTTTGGTAGGCACCTTACCGCCCCCAGTCTCCTTCCCTAGCTCGAGGAGTGGGGCTTTTTGCTTGTACAACAACAGGGGGTCTGGCAGCTCCGAAGGCAGGCTTCGACTCCCCCATATCTGGGCTGCACGCCCTCGAGGGCGACTTCAATGAGCGCTCTCGTCTCTTCGTCTCTTCTTCAGAAGCGCAGGCCATTGAGCTCTAGCGTCGCCCCTTCTCCACGGCGTCACAGTTCAGCTCGTCTTGCATGACGCCAGGATTAAGCTTCGAATGCCTCCAAACTGAGGGGCCCATCCAGAAAACTTTGTACGTGAGGCACCTCGTCCTTGTAATTGGAAGAAACTATCACTGTGGTGCAGCACGCGATTGGCAGGAAGTGCCGGGAGCCTCTGGTTCCCACGATGCCCGATTGCTTTTGCTTCCTTCTTCTGTGTCTTGTTCTTGAGGGAGCGCTTGTTGACGTGTTTCGGGGAGTGCGTGGGAATATGGACCACATCTTGTTTATACTCCGGAGAGTATGCGTAGCGACAGCATCAACGCGTGTGCAGGACATCCGTGTCTTATTTGTAATCAGTAGAGTGCGCAGGAACAACATCCGCGGCTTATTTAGACTCCTTAGAGTGCGTGGGAATATCAACCACGTCTCAGTTATACTCTGGAGAGTACGTGTAGTGGTAATACTGACGCATACGCGGGACTCCGCGTCTTGTTTATACTCAGTAGAGTGCGCAGGGAGAACATCCACGTCTTATTTAGACTCCGTAGAGTGCATGAGAATATCAACCACGTCTCAGTTATACTCCGGAGAGTACACGTAGTGGTAACACCGATGCGTGCGCGGGACTCCGCTTCTTGTTTATACTCGGTAGAGTGCGCAGGGAGTACATCCGCGTCTTATTTATACTCCATAGAGTACGTGCGGAGGTGGACCTCGACGCTACGTCTTATTTATACTCCGTAGAGTGCGCGCAAAGGCGTCCCCCCGCTGTGTCTTATTTATACTCCGTAGAGTGCGTGCTGAGGTGAACCTCGACGCTACATCTTATTTATACTCTGTAGAGTACGTGCGGAGGCGGACCTCGACGTTACGCCTTATTTATACTCCGTGGAGTGCGTGCCGAGGCGGACCTCGACGTCACGTTTTATTTATACTCCGTAGAGTGTGTGCAAAGGCGGATGTCAATGCTACTTTTTATTTATACTCCGTAGAGTGTGTGCGGAGGCGGACCTTGACGCTACATCTTATTTATACTCCGTAGAGTGCGTGCGGAGGCGGACCTCGACGCTACGTCTTATTTATACTCTGTGGAGTGCGTGCGAAGGCGGACCTCGATGCTACGTCTTATTTATACTCGAGTGCGTGGGAGCATCGACCACATCTTAGTTATACTCCAGAGAGTACGTGTAGTGATAACACCGACGCGTGCGCAGGACTCCGCATCTTGTTTATACTCGGTAGAGTGTGCAGGGAAAACATCTGCGTCTTATTTATACTCTGTAGAGTGTGCACAGAGGCAAGCCTCCGCGCATTGCGGTAGGAAATATGACTAGCCTCGCAAATGGTGAACTTTATTGAATTTCTGTTTGCGCGGGTGAGCGAGTACAAAAGGTCTGAGACTAACCACTCGGCTGTCGTTGTCGTGGCGGCGAGATAGGAGCCTCTGCTGCTTCCGCTACCAGAGCCATCAGGGGAGTCCAACGAGGTGCCTCTTGTGGCCGCCAGCGTCCTTGTGCCGGCATTGTTGTGTTGGCGTGCCCGGCCTAGAAGTCTCTCTGGACTGCATGGTGTGGTCCTTGGGTGCTGAGCTCTATGCGTCGGGCCATGTCCTGGTCGCCGTAGACGGTGATGACACCCCGCGGACCTGGGAGCTTCACGCATAGGAAGCCGTGGTGTGGGACTGCCCTGAATCAGTTGAGGGTTGGTCGCCCCAATATCGCGTTGTAGGGGTACTGGATATCAATGACGTCGAAGGTGGCGTCCTTGCTCCTCACGTTGTCGCCATAGCCAAAGGAGACCTGGAGGCAAATCTGGCCCAGCGCCATCAAGGTTGACCTCCGAAGCCTTGCAGTGGAATTTTCGAGGAGCCTAGGTGACTCCGAGGGATCCCCATTTGGTCGAAGGCCCCGGTGAACAAAATATTCGCGGAACTTCCTCCATCGATCAGGACACGCCTGATGTCACATCCTGCGATGGCAGCATGGATGACCAGAGGGTCTTGGTGGGGGAACTCCACACCCTCGGCATCGGCAGGCGTGAAGGTGATCTCATACTGTGCCCAATCTGGCGGTGGCTGCGCCGGGTATGCCGCCACGTGGTGTAGCCTCCGTGCGTAGGCCTTGCGCTACCTCTCCGAAGCGAACTCCAGGGAGGAGCTCCCGGAGATGATGTTTATGACCCTGCGCGGGGCTCCCTCCGGGGCGTGGATCCACAGGGGGCTTTCCTGGGGCTGCTGCACATGGGCTTGAATCCGCCGAAGGCCCTCCTAAGGCTGCATCCCCTGGTCCTGAATTCGTAGGGGGCCGTCCGGGTGTTGCTGGATGTGTGCCACAACGGACGAGCGTGCCTCGAGATCTCTGTCCCTGGTGACGCTTTGCCAAAGTGCCACGATGGCGGTGCACACGTGTGTGTCGTGGTTGCCTCGGCCATGCACTTCGCACCACTGGACACGGTGTTGGTCGCCATACTTCGCGTGGGTCCCATCCTTGCGGCCCCGGCCTCGGTCGTGCCCCCGACCGCGGCCAGCGGGGGCGTTGTCTTTGGAGCCGCCCTCAACGTCGAAGACATAACGGGCTCTCTGAGACTTCTGTTGGCCGTGCTTGGGCTTGTCGCCCGATGGGTCCTTGTGTTGGGAGGCATCTTTCGATGGCTCCTGCCTGCGTTTGCCCTTCGAGGAGCCTTCCTTCAGTGAATCTTTGCTCTTCGCCGTGCTCTCCGCTGGATTGGCGTCGGCGTCGTTGCCCTGACGCCGCCGCGCGTCTTCTTCTGCCCTAGTGTATTCTTCCATCTTGTCAAAGAGCTTCGCCACCGTCTTGATTGGCTTTTGCGCATTGTACTCGGCCAGCGGCCCCAGGCGAAGACCTTGTATCACTGCGTTGATGATGGTTGTCTCATTGACGTTTTTGACCTGGCAGCGAACTTTCGCAAAGCACTTGAAGTACTCCTGAAGCTTTTTCGATGGTTTTTGCTTGACCGTGAAGAGCTGATCCGTATCTACGCGCTCGACATAGTTCCCCTAGAAGTTGTTGTAGAGGCGGTCACGAACTTGCTCCCACGCTGTAACATCCCAAATTTTGCTTTTATTTGGAAAGAATAATTTTAAATTAATTAATTCAAATTATTTGGAATTTTCAGAGTTAAAGGTTTCTGTTTAAAAGTAAAAATTTATAATAAAATAAGTTGGAAATATTTTTTTTACTCTAAAACCTCTCTAGGGATTTCTGTGAATTTTTCTGGAATTTTTAAAATTTATTTGGTATTTTTCTGAGTATTTTAAAGCTTCCTAGCATTTTCTGAAAATCTTAAAAGATTTTAATTCCAGAAAACTTCCTCGAGCGACACGTGTCGTCCATCCGGGCTACCCTTCCTCGCCGGATCTAATCCGCGCCATCCATCCTCACTTACCCCTTCGCCCGGCTTCCCCTCCCCGATGCCTGCCACGTGTCGCTCATCCAGGCCATCCGCCGCGTCCGCGCTAATCGATGCCGTCCATCTTCACTTACCGCTTCAAAACGATCCGACGGCTGAGAGCCTTCCCTCCGCCACACGTCGCTCGCCTTCTCTCCTCTCTCTCGCTGACCGGTGGGCTCCACTTGTCAGGCCCGTCGTCTCCGCCGTTCCTTCCTCCGCGCGCCGTCGCCATTATTGCCGCCGCCCGAGCTCCGCGTTCTTCGCCTCCCGGCCGTTACTCCTCGCCATGAATGGTCCCGGAGCATCCGCTCGTCGCGCGTGTTAACTAGCAGACGTTTCACCTCGAGGCGTCGCCCGTTTCCGCCGGTTGGAGACGAAAACCGTCGCGTTAACTCCGGCGAGCCGTGCATCCGTTTCTTCTCCGCGGGATATAAAGACGTCGCCGGGGAGCCCTTCTACCCCCTTCGCGCACTCCCCTCCTCTCCAGTTCCTCGCGTGCGTCGTCACCGCCGTGTTTTCAAGTCGTCGGAGCACGTTTTCGTCGCCGCCGGTGAGCTCCTCCGCCGTCCCCGGTCGCTCGCTCCGCCCCTCGGTCTCGCGCAAGCCCGGCAGCGCCGCGCCGCTTCCTCGGTCGCGCGCGCGCGCGCGCTCGCTCGCGCGCGCTGCGTCTGCGCGACGCCTCGCGCGTCGTGCCGGGCCACGCGTCGAGCATCGTCGCCTTCCCGCCTCCGCATCCTTGCATCCCCGCCGTCCGTTCAAGATCGGAGCCGCGAGGCACCAGCTGGCGCCACGCGTCCCCCTCTCCGCCGTTGGATCCCACCGATCCACTCCCCGCGTCGGCCACGCGTCGCCATCGCCGCACTCCGCCGCGCCGCGCGATGCGCGCGCGCAGCGCGCGCGCGCGCCACGCGTCGGCAATCATCGCCTTCCCGCCTCCGCGCTGTCGCATCTTCGCCGTCCATCCGGATCTGAGCCAAAGGCTCAGATCTTGCCGCGTGAACAACTGCAAGCCGTCCGATCTCGCCGCTGCCGCCCTTGCCCGAGCCACCCACGTCAGCCCTAGCCACGTGGTAGCACCAGCGCGTGCCACGTCAGCCCTAGTCCACATCAGCAGCCACATAGCATGCCACGTCAGCTGCCACGTCAGCCAAAATCCGCCCCCGGGTGCCACGTGGCAGCCACGTCAGCAGCCACATCAGCAGTTGACACGTGGTGGCACCAGCGCACGCCACGTCAGTCCTAGCCTGCCGCGTCAGCGCTGTCGCTGCGTGTACTGTTCCGTAGACTCGGTCCACCGTGGACCGGCCCCACCTGTCAACCTCTAAAATATTATTTAAACTCCATGCTGACATCATAATCTTAGTTTTCCTTTAGAAAATTAATTCAGGAAATTGCCTGCTGACATCATAAATGATTTTCGGTTTAAAATTTAATCCAGAAAATAGCCTTTTTCTTTTATTTTGTATTTAAACTTTGGAAGGCTATAACTTTTGCATTTTAACTCCACATTGACCCATTCAAATTTCTAAATTCATCTAAAATTCCAAACTTTCATTTGGTATATTTATTTTTAATTTTTGAATTTTTATTTGATTTTATTTATTTGGTTCTTCTCGTTTCTCGTGTAGAATCCGATCTGTCCGACGATTTTCAAGAGCAACTTCGGGAAGATTCCAACATAATTTAAGAAGGCAAGTCTCCTTGACCATTTTGCTCCTATGTTTTATAAATAGTTTTTGCAATTATTTTAAATTATTTGCATTGCTATGTTTAGTAAATTGATAATTTAAATTCTAAAATTTAGATAAGCACCCAATTTGTTATGCCCTCTTTTGGAAATTATGTACCATGTATCCTTATCAACTTAGGATAATCTTTGGTTCAATAATGAGTTATTATTATTTTGTTGAATTTAAAACATTAGCAAATGCTTAGTCTAGCTGATAAATGTAAAAATGCTCATATGAGAAAAATGGTTAAGGAATGATTTGGGATTCAATGTTTTGTTTGAAAAGTGGTAATAGATGTTACCACTGTAAATTTAAAATAAAAATGAAGTTCAAGGTAAAATTTGACGAGGGTGGATGGAATGTTTGGCTGGTGCGGTTTAGCACAAAAAATGGGTTTGTGAATGATCCACCCTAGTCGTCTAAGGACCGATTCTTGTGTTTGTCCAATCTTAGTAAAACAGTACAACCACAAGTTAAAATGGGTACAACCTAGCTAATTAACCTATAATAGTTTAGTTTTTGTGTCACTATTGGAAAATGGGTATCAGGGATTTACTGATTACTCAAAGTGAGGGGCAGGGATTTACTGCACTCACATGGCGCAAGAGGGGGCTTCTGAATGTGGTGGATTTAACCCTTCAGCGGTGAAACCTCAGCGGGTGATATAAAACTATACTAGAGTAGGTGAAAAGCTTTGTGATATTTTATCTGGGTCTTATGCCAAAGGAAGCATGTTGACTGTTAGGATAATATATCTCTTGTGGGTAAAGTTGTACACACTCTGCAAAGTAATAAAACTATTCGAATAGCCGTGCCCACGGTCAAGGGCGGACAAGGAATGCATTCACACAGTAGAGATTTGACTTTGAATTTAAAAAGAAAAGGTTTCAGAAAACTAGAGAGTGGATGAAACTCTCGTGAAGTTGGTCTGATGGATGTAACCAGTTCAGGTGGTTTTAACCTTTATTTCGAATCTTGGCAGAGATAGCCTATTTATCAGTGATGGTGGTTGTAACTTTCACTAAAGTACTTGATAAACTTCAGATTATGAAAATTAAACGTTTAACAAAATGCTTTTAGAGAGAGTATATAAATTTGAAATAAAATGCTGATTTGTGCAAAAGAGCCATATAGTCTTCCTTTGTTCAACCCCGCATCTAATGCATTTTCCCAAGACTTGCGGAGTATATTTTTGTACTCACATACTACACTTCAAAAATAATTCTCAGAGGAGGTTGAAGCTCAGGAAGGAGACTACGACTACTGTTCCGCTTGCGGCTGTGATGGATTCTTTCCGGAGGGCTAGGTCTCGTTGCTCAAGTCAATTGCCTGTGGCATATTGATGGGCCGTTTATTTGAATATTTTTGCTTTCACTGTTATCTTTTGTGTAAGAGGTTCTGTGAACCACAGTTGTAAGGCCTTGGGCCAAGACTTATGTATTTCCGTTATTATTGTAATAAAGCGTTGTTGGCAATGTATCATTTTGTCTGATTATCTGTGTGTACTAGCGTTGATCTGGGACTAGTACTGCAATACACAGGGGGGTCCAAGAGTTTCTACTCCAGGGTCTCACACACGCGTAGATGGAGTTTGGCTCTATGGTGAAGAACCAAGAGAGCGCCACTCCCTGCAACGTGAGGGGGAGTCCCTTCGCCTTCGTGGTGTCGTCTCCGCCTGTAGCTTCGATGGCGGTCTTGTACACGCGCACAAACTCCTGGGGGTCCGTGTCGCCCTTGTACGACGCGATGGCGCTGGGGAACTTGAAGTCCTCCAGCCATGCCGCCTGCTGGAGCCCGCAGATAGCGGGGACTCCAGATCCACATGTCGTAGCGAGGCGCGGCTGGATGTGGGGGCATAGCGGCTATCCGCCCGTTCTGGCGTGGGCTCCGGTGTGACCACTGGCGGGGTCTGCTGACTCCGAGCCTCTTGCATTCTCCGCATGGCCCCATGGAGATCTACTGACTCCTGCTGGAGCGTGCCGAGGGCCACCAGCAGAGCGTTCTCCACTACCGGCGTAGACGAGGTGATCGACGCGCCCGATCGCGCTGCCAGGATAGTCACGACCACGGCTCGTACCGTTTGGTTGCCCTCCGCACCGGCGTGATTGACCCCGGCGTCGATGACAGGGCCCATATCGCCGCCGAAACTGCTCGGTGCTCCCGCACCGGGTGTAGGGACGGCGGTCGTGCCTCCTGGAGTGCCGATGTTACCGCTCTCTACCACCCAGCCAGTGCTGCCAAGGTTGACTGTTGCGCCGGCGGTGGGGTGAGGCGTTGCATCGGCGGTGGCGGGGTCGGGCATTGCATCGGCGGTGGCGGGGTCGACCGTCACGTCGGCGGTGGCGGGGTCGACCGTCACGTCGGCGGTGGCGGGGTCGACCATCACGTCGGCGCTGGCGGGGGCAATCGTCATGCGGTGAACGTCGACGCTCGTGTTTGCCACGCCCGCGTCGTCGTTCGTGCCTGCGACCGCCGATGCTGAAGCCATGGTGTTGACGTGGGACCTCGCCGCGTCCCCTTCCTTCTTCCTCGTCCCCGATGATGATGCTTTCTTTGGTGCCATCCTTCTCGAGATCTTGAGGCTTGCTCTTGTCCTCTCTATGGACGGCGCCAACTGTTGTGGCTACAGACCAAACAGACAGAGAGAGTGTGGTAGTGGAGAGTTAGGTGAGCGATGCCTGGGGTCGCTCGCCATGGCCTGTATCACATATATGTATACCCTCATGGGGAGTGTTTTTACAGTCATACCCCTACATCCGAACACCCTTCCCAAGGGCAATCATGTCATTATACATATCTACTATGAGCTTTACAACCTTTTGGCAGGCCTGCCGGGCTTAGGTGGGGGTCTCCCCTACAACAGGTAGTTTTTCATAAAATTAGGCTGGATAACTTTGGAAAGTGGACAGGTAGTTCACTAGTGGTTTATTAAGTGTATGGTTAGTTCACTTATGATCTATTTAATTCTTTTGGTTATTTATTTATTATTGTTTTTCTTAAAGTCTACTTTCAATCTATTTATTGTATTTACTTTAAATTATTACTTTCCGCAAATAACCTTTCAGCCATCTGTTGGTAAGTCTTGAATGTTATATTGCACTTATCTTACAAATAACTTGATGAGTACCAATGTACTCACGAACTAGCATGATTCTGAACTAGTGTGACCCAAAGGGGGCCGCACCCCCCAAACCCTAGTCCTTCCCCCATAAAACCCCCTTTGGTCGCCACCCCTCCCCCTTTCCCCCTATTGGCCGCCCCCCTCTCCTCCCCTGCACCTCCCCCATCTCCCCATGTTGCTGCCCTGCCAATTGCTGCAAAGGAGGATCCAAGGAGGAGAAGGGATAAGAGAAGGAAGAGTAGGAAGAGAAGGAAGGGAGAAAGAGGAAGAGGAGAAGAGAAGATGGGTGATTTTGAGGGATCACCTAGGTAACTTTTCTCCATCCTAATTATCTCTGTTTTAGGTGTAATTAGGGTTCTTGGCATGGGATTAGTAGGGGATTAGCAAAGTAATTAACTGATTAGGGTTTTCTGCTATCTGCACGTAGGCTGATTCACGTAGTGCAGCTGTTTGTATAAATTAGAGTATCAAAAAAAATTTTCCTATGGGTCTCACCAAAAGGAAAGTTGTAGAAGACGATGAGACCTATCTTCTGTAATTTTTCTAGAATTGTTGGCTGTGGGGTTTGGGCGCATAAGAGTCGGGAACTTTGCTATTTGGCAGAGGTGTAGTCCGAGATAGATTATTGTTCGGGTGTAGATTCAGAGTAGAAGATGATTTTTCTCTTACTAACAAAAGTTGTGGTAAATCTTGTGATATAGTTGCTGTAAACAAATCATGAATTTTAGAGCTTTGTGCAGTAGGTGGGGTGCGTTAGAAGATGACTGGCCAGATTGTTGAAACAGAGTATGTCCTCTGTTTTGTACGTTAAATTACACCATGTTAGCAGCAAAATAAAAATAAGTGGTCTACTTAAAGATTGATGTTATTTCATTGTATTTCATTTGCTGTAATCGGCTTAATAGTTTTAAAGATACAAAAATATTAAGTAGCGCTGCCGCAGTGGGCTGGGTGAAGGATCGACGAGCGGAGAGGTTATTGTCGGGTTTGGGGTATAGCGACGTCTTTATTTTCTGTAGGATCGGAAATGGCAACAGAGGGGGGGGGTGAATGGTGCATTTAAAAAATGCCCCAATGTATCCACAAATAGTTCTTCTCCAATAGCTCAATAGCTACGAAGTAAGGAATTGCATACGCACTGAAACTACTAAGAATGCCAAGAGAGGAGACAAAGAGACCAAACTGAAAATCAAGGCTGCAGCCTACTAAAGAAAGCACAACATGAAGCCCGAGTACAGAGGGGAGCAACAAAGTCTAAATCATCTCCCTAAAACAGAAAGCACAGGTATATCCGAACCAGAGCGGCGAACTGAAGATTGCAAACTGAGAACTGAGAGAGCACCGCTGCACACAGGGATTACTGGTGGCCAGACAACAACAGAAGGTGCAAACTGAAATTAAGAGGGCCGAAACCTTCAGCACTCAACAACCGAATGCTACTGTTTTGCTGTGCAGTCGGCAAACCACAGAGAACTGCAGAGAAGCAATTCGGCAGGTAAAAAGGGGGACTACAGAGAAACACATCACTAGCCGAACAGGAAGATCAGAACCAAATTGCAATGCAGTTCAGTTCGGATGGCAGTGCAGTGCAGTTGAGAAACAAATTCGGATGGCAGTGCAGTTCAAATCGCAGCATCTAAACTGAAAATATCACACAGGAAAAGACTGCCGAATGCTACTGCTTGGCCGAAACAGATTTTTTCAGCAAAGGACAGGGAGAACTACAGATGAAAAGACTGAGTAACTGCCGACTGCACCGAAGAAATACAGCAGACCGAACAGCTGCTGCTGTTATCTGCTAGCAGTGAGTAATCTGCACACACCCGAAAGCAAGAGCTGCTGGTTACTGCCACTGAAAGCAGCTGAAAATAGATATTACTGCAGCACCCTGAAAACAACAAATTGAAGAGTAATCTCTTCTCTTCTCAAGGCCAAAGAGCAAGAACTTCAACTAAATATGATTGAGACCTTTGGGAGAAAAAATGGTTGCTAGAGAACTCGAAGAATCAGAAAATCAGAGTTTTCAGAGAATAATCAAGAGTGAGGAAATAAACTCCAATTGCCTTGGTTTCCCAAAAGTCTTGAACATGAAACTTTTGGGTTTCAACAGGGATTGTTCTCACAACTGGTAGGCACAGGTCTGAAGGCCTCTTTTAAAGAGAAAAATAGAGCAACAACCTTCCCCTGCCTCACAAGCCCTAAATTTTCAATGGCAAGAAATAGAGAGGCAGTAGCACAAATAGATCAAGCAGCCAAAGGAAGATTTGACATTTAGGAACAAAGAGGAATGATTACATAGTGATGTTCTTACAATCATCTCAACACATTCTCACTACATGCTTCTCTAATTGAGATGGACACACACGCACAAGAACTCTAGAGGAAACACACCTAGAGCTCACTCCATTTCCTGCATACCCATCTTCATATTTAGCACACACCAATAACCCACGCAAGAGGACACACACTCAAGACCTCTCCTCCCAAACTCATTACATGATTGGGGAGGAACACACGTAGGAAGAAGAGAACCCCAAAAACTCTAGCACATCCACACTGCAACACACACCTGAGCTCAACTCCAAGAACACACACAGGAGCTAACTCACATTCACACGCAGGAGAGTCACGCTCACAGGAGAATACCCTCTCCCCGACTTCTACCTGCAGCTCTCCTCAAAAGGAAAAACAAGAAGTGGCAGCATCCATTCCCAAGCTCACCTACTAAAACGGGCAAAGAGTCAACCTTAGGGAACAAAATGGAGGGAAACCTCAATTCCACTCCAAACCCTAACCTCTCCTCTGCTATCCACTAACGGGTCTCAAACCCGTTATCTGTAACGCCCAAGGATCCAAACTGGCTTAGGCCTAACCCCATTATGGATAAGCCACGCACACGTAATAACCTGCTTACGCTTTCGTCCTCGCTTCGCGTAAAACGGTTAACCGGAGGTTATTACTAATGGTGCCTATGGGTTTATATGTTGGTGCTACTTATGCTAAGCTAGCAATATGAGACTAATCTACACTCTCATGTGCACACACACATGGCCATAATGGGCCGGAGTGTCACATACACCCCCTAAGAGAACCTGACGTCCTCGTCGGTCCAACATACCCACACTGGGGCAAATGACCAGGATCCCCCTCTTGGCACACGTCCGTGCATCCAATGCTGGTACATATATCATGCTGTATGACCACTCTGGGCCCACACGCGCCATGCATCATATACCCACACCCCTGACCCGCACGCGCCCGTGCAACTGCGGGGGTCGGCTCTGATACCATTTGTAACGCCTAAGGATCCAAACTGGCTTAGGCCTAACCCCATTATGGATAAACCACGCACACGTAATAATCTGCTTACACTTTCGTCCTCGCTTCGCATAAAACGGTTAACCGGAGGTTATTACTAATGGTGCCTATGGGTTTATATGTTGGTGCTACTTATGCTAAGCTAGCAATATGGGACTAATCTACACTCTCATGTGCACACACACATGGCCATAATGGGCCGGAGTGTCACATTATCTCCAACCGAAATCGCTTCCATTTTGCCGCCTTGTGCATTTTACCGAAATGCCCGTGCCGTACTTTCCTGGAAGCTTCCTGTCGACGCACGATCGCACCCGGCAACCTGACCGACTGGACCTCGACTCCTCCTGAGTCTAATCCTGGTAGCTTCATCGTGTCCACCACTGCCTCTCGTGTCCACCACCGGTAGCTTCATCTCGGGTTCCTCGTCTCCCGACTCGCAACCACCTCAGCAGCCTCGATCATCTTCGACGTCTCCAACCGTCTGGACCTCGACACCTCCTGTGCCTAGTCCTGGTCCGCCTCGCCTCACCATGACCTAGCTCCGAAGTCCTGCAGTCACACAGACAAGCAAACTGTCACATAGCACCGCACGAAACGGCATGATCAATATTTGCACAAGTAAAAGGTACTCAACCCTAGAATACCCAAAACAAACTCAAACTCACTAAACCAACTGTCAATTACTCATCACAAACATGGGGACACCTCCACATGGTTTCTCATTTTCTTAAGTCACAATTACCTTACTGTAGTCGTGTGCTGAGATGTAATTTTGGACAGGTAGCTTCACTCCTAACCGCGCATGATTACTTCGCTTCAACGGTAGAGGTAAGTAAACGTTGCGGATATGCTACCGTTTAACTCGTTAATCATACTACCTTCACATGAAATATTTCTCTTAATCTGAGATGCTTTGCCGTTACTACATGATTTCTTAATGTGATAGCAATTTAATAATCATTTGTTTATACCTTGATGGATTACTTATAGATAGTTGTGGTGTTCTTGATGAAACATGTGTGAATGATGAGATAGAATACTTGATGAATATATTGCTGATCTTTGTGATTATATTATTGTGAATCGTATCATTCATATCATGATATGTCAATTTGCATTATGGATGTCGCAACACATCACCACGACCGTACCGGTACAGCATTGTACATTACCATAGTACGATGCACACTCTTACCTTATTGGATAAGAGTGCAGTGGATCATATGTATTCATATGCATTTTCATTGTGGATGGATCATTTGCATACTTATACAATGTGTGGTGGATGAATTATTTACAAACAAATACAACTTCTTAATTGTTTTTGCGGAATTGGCTCATGAGAGCCCCTTATGGTATGAGGGATGTGGCTGTGGTCGTGAAGTGGGGTTCACCCACCTTGTGGTATGGTAGGTGATGTAGTTGTGGTAGGTGGAATATCTCTTGTGTTAACTGTTGTTAGCGGTTGTGGTTATGGGAAATAATAAGGTTAGTGAGGAAAATAAGTTAATGCTTTACTGATGTTGATAGTAGTGGTGATTGTGATTAAAAAGTAGGCATTCGAGTCCTAATTGCTAATATTTTGTTGTTGTTGGTAGTAAGTGTGGTTAAGTCTATAAATTATGGTCATTATGGAAAAGAAATATTGATACTTAAGCTATTGTAGTTTAATTAGCTTGTTAAACAGTTTGCTTGCTGAGATTTTTTATCTTACTCTTGTTTTTCCCCCTTTCTAGGTGATTCTCGAACATGCATGGGAAGGATAGAGCGCCACAACACTTTCATACACCATATCATGATTCATGTTGTAATAAATAAGTGGAGTCTTTAGTTATTCATCCTTTTCACTCATTGTTGATCATTTTTTTATTAATGATGCTAGGCTGTGGTTCGTTTAAATTGGTTAAAATTATGAGCGGTTGTTCTTTAATTAATAGTGTCCCATTACCTTTTGTCTTAGTATACTTCCGCTTAGCTTACCATATTTTAGAAGTTGTTGTTAGTTTATTTTATCTTATAAATTGGCTATTTGTTGAGTAGTTAGTGGCATCCCAGGGTAATGTAGGTCCTAGGGTGTTACAGATGTAACAAGGATCTCAGCTACATCAGTCCCTAAAAGCTCGATTTAGTGCATACCAACTCGCTCTTGTCTCTCAACAGTTAGGATTCAGGACTCCAGCACCAGCACTCTATTAGTTCATTTCTGGACCTCGCCCTATCAGTTCAAGCAACCAACAACAAAGAAACATCAATCCTACAGCAACAGTCACCTGTTCGAAGTGTCACAAATAGGCACACTATGCCAGCAAGTGTTCGTAGAAGTATGCAAATGATCGATCTGGGATAGTGTTCGTAGAAGTATCCTTCAATGAAACGAACACTTGCTAAAAGGATCTGGGAGCAACAGTCACCTGTTCGATCTGGGAGCAACACTAGATCGGACCCCTGCTTAAGGATCAGGACGTGGAGCACTTCAAATGTCAGGCTGATGCAAGTCAGAAGTTTTCTTGAAATGATCGGTTATTACCATCGCTTCATTGAAGGATTCTCTACTGTAGCCATACCTCTTACATAGCTGTTAAAGAAAGAAAAGAAATTTGTTTGGATGCTAGAGTACGAAAAGAGTTTCTAAAAGCTAAAAGATAGCTAGACTACAGTCCTAGTGCTAGTATTGCCAGACATTAATAAGGATTTTGAGATCTATTGTGATGCTTCCCGCAAAGGGCTGAGATGTGTGTTGATGCAAGAAAAAAGAGTGGTAGCTTATGTTTCATGACAGTTGTGAGATTTACACAGATTACAAGAGTTTAAAGTATATTTTCACCAAGATATATCTTAATCTCAGGCAAATAATGTGGTTGGAATTGATAAAAGACTGTAATGTGGGAATACATTACCACCCCTAGAAAGGCTAATGTAGTAGCAAATGCATTGAGCAGAAAGGTTTATTGTAATACAGTGATGATCAGAAAAAGTCAATCAACTTTACACGAGGAATTTCATAAGCTTAGCTTGGATTTGGTTTGGGAAGGATTCTTTGCCACGATGGAGTTGCAGCCAATATTGGATGGTCAGATTTGTCAAGCTCAAGCAGAGGATGAGAATATTCAGCGAATCAAGATTAATATGAGTAAAGGTGAAGTAGCATGTTTTACAGAGAATGACAAAGGAATTTTGTGGTTTAAGGAGCATTTGTGTGTGCCGAACAAAAAGGAGTTAAAAGAGTTATTGCTCAAGGAGGCTCATGAGTCGTTATACTCAATTCATCCAGACATCACCAAAATATATTAGGACATCGAGGATAAATATTGGTGGCCAAGCATGAAGCATGAGGTAATAGAGTATGTTGCACTTTGTGATGTGTGTGAAAGAGTAAAGGCTGAGCTTCAGAGACCAGCGGGTTTGCTACAAATGCTGAGGATTCCCAAATGGAAGTAGGAAGAAGTTGGTATAGATTTTATTATAGGATTGCCTAAGACCAAGGATGGTTTTAATTCAATCTAGGTAATTATGGATCAATTAACAAAGGTTGCTCATTTCATTCCAGTAAGAATAACCTAAGCAGGTGATAAATTGGCAGAGAATTGTGAGTCTCCATTGAGTACCTAAAAGATAGTATCAGATCGTGGATCGCAGTTCACTTCATAATTTTGGGAGAGTTTCCATGAAACTATGGGTACCCACATGAATTTGAGTACAGCTTATCATCTCTAGACTAATGGTTAGACCGTGTGAGTGAATCAGATTCTTGAAGATATGCTAAGAGCTTATGTGTTGGATCATGGAGCCAAGTGGCACATTTGTTTGTCTTTCACAAAGTTCTCGTACAATAATAGTTACTAAGCCAGTTTGCAAATGTCACCGTTTGAAGCTCTATATGGTAGAAAATGCAGAACCCCTCTCAATTAGAAAGAGACGGGGGAAGGCCAATTCTTTGAGCCAGATTGTTTAAAAGAAGCTAAGCAAAAGGTTTGACTAATCCAGAAGAGGTTAAAACTGTTCAGGCCAGACAAAAAAGCTATACCATGAGTTAAGCTTCGAGCCAGATGATTATATGTATCTCAGGATCACGCCATTCAAAAGTGTTAAGAGGTTTCAAATAAAAGGAAAGGTAGTGCCGAGATATGTCGGGCCATTCAAGATCTTAAAGTACAGAGGAAAAGTTCCTTATTAGTTGGAGCTCTTTGTGTCTTTCAGTAGGATACATGACATTTTTCATGTGTCCCAGTTGAAAAAGTGTTTGCATGTGCTAGAGGTTGTTAATCTCCAGGAATATCTGTCGTACAAGGAGCACCATGTCAAAACCTTAGAAGTGTCACAGCGTGTGATCAGGAGTAGAGTCGTCCGTTTTTGCAAAGTTTAGTGGAGCAACCATTCCGAGGAGGAGGCCACCTGGGAGCGCGAGGAGAACCTCATAGTAGAGTTTTCGAACATATTCTCTTAGTAAGCCCGGATCTTAGGGTCGAGATCCCGTTTAAGGGGAAGGTTTGTAACATCCTTATCTTCAATGTTATTTAAAGTCTTTTAAAATAAAATTTACCATTTAAATTTTTCTAGAATTAATACAAGATTAAAATAAATTTATATTAATTTGGCCCTATTCTTTGTTCTAAATTCATATAAAATCAAGCTCTACCTTTTGGTTCTTATTTTAATGTTTTTGGAATTCATTTAAATTTTATTTGATTTTATTTTGGTGCATCGTTCGTTTTCCCTCTCCTTAGATCGCATCTTTGAAGGAACGGAAGCACAATTAGAAGATCAAGAATTCATAACTGAGCAAAGCTAAGGTAATTCATGTCCTTTGATCATGTTGAACCTTATTTTCAAATCTATTACGTGTTTATTTTGTGTTAAATTATCATGCATTGCTATTTTATTACAAACCCCTATATCTGGTTGTTATTGTCCAAATTGATTAATCTCATCTTGATAATTTGAATGCTATGATTCCATTGTTACCATAGGATGAAAAATTATTTAGTGATACCATACTAGTTGTCACATGGGTTGTATAATTAATTTGCTTAACCATGCTTATTGTCTCATTGGGATCATCATCGCATGTGATCAAATAATTAATTTGACTTAATAAGATGTTAAATCGTGGTTGGTTCTACAATTATAAAATTTATGTGCCATGACATTGGTGTGTTACTTGTGCTGGTTATATAAAATTGGTTCTCACTTGGGCGAGTGATGGTGCAGTAAAGGGAGAAGTGTGGATTCACTTTGTGGGATATGGAAATCTCATTTGGGTAATATTTAAGGACTTAACTTTTTGCACTATTGATCTGAGCCATACCGTGCAAACCACATGTCTAGTATGAGATAGATCTAGCTGATTAATTTATGATATTTTAATTTTGATTTCGCCATTGAGTTGAACATGTTTGTTGATTTCCATGAGACGCAAGAGGGGCAATTATCGACTAGGTAGTTAATCTACTCGATGACGAAAGCTTAGCGAGCAAAATTAAGTTGTGATTAAGCATTATAAAAGCCTTGTTATGATTTTCTTTAGTGTAGGGATGATCACATCGTGTGGGTACAGTTGTGAAACCTCTACAGAATGTAAAACTATTCGAATAACTATGTCCCCGGTTATGAACAATGCTTTATGATTTCACATTGAAGGTTTATTTCATAAAACTTGGGTTGGATAACTTTAGAAAGTAGACAGATAGTTCACTAGGGGTTTATTAAGTCGATAGTTAGTTTACTTATGATCTATTTAATTCCTTTAGTTTTTTATTTATTATTATTCCATTTAAAATTCACTTTCAATCTATTTATTATATTTACTTTAAATTATTGCTTTCTACAAAATTCGCTTTAAGCCTTGCATATTATATTGCACTTTTGTTACAAACGATTTGCTGAGTATCAATATACTTACGGCTTAATACCTACTATTGCTCAGTTGATGAAGAGGAATCATATTAGCAGAAGGTACCAGAAGGAGGATACTTCGATGACTTCGCGGATTAGGACTTCACTTCCCAGTCGATTATCTGTGGGTATGTCGAATGGCTACCATACTTATTTCTGTTTTTCGTTGCTAGTTTTTTGAGCCCTTCAGTCTATTAATTGTAAGTTTGGCCATAAGGTCGTACTCTAATAATTATTAATATTTGAGTCTTTTTCTTTATTTATCGTGCATATGGTTGATATTTTATCTATATTACATTGTGTGCACTAACATGATCCTAGACTAGTACGGTATACACAGAGAGTTTAGATTTGCATATTTAGGTCTCAACATGTAACCCATTGCTTGAACTCTCCCTTCAATATTCTTTGCCTTCCTTATGTCACGCTTGAACTCAACCATCTTACCCAACATTTTTGAACGTTCCGAACCTCGGCTCCTTCGTGAGTGTAGTTTTGGTCCTCGCTGTTCACTATAGTTGACTCCAAATTTTCTTGCCCATCTAAAAACCAAGAATCATATTCTGGCATAAGTTTTGCATAACTTGACCCACGTTATTTGAAACATATTTCATGCAATATAATGCAAAGACCTAAGATTCCAAAAGTCAACCTATGACTATTACCCATAAATATCCAAAACCGCTTGGATATTTTCACTCACAGCAGATCTAACTACTATTGAGCCGCCAGTCTAACCACCTCGGTAACATGGGAGCCGATCAGACCACGGCACCCATGCCGATCTAACGCTCCGGTCAAACCGCTCACAATTCTCTCGCGCACACAAGCGAGCACCTCTCTAGAAAAAATTAGCCATCAACTACAAACCGATTGCACTGCACCGGCGGCCCAACCATCTCCAAAATCCGGCACACCGGACTTGCAGTCAGACCACCCCCTATAGCCGGTCAAATCATTCAAGCCTAACAGCAAGTCTGAAAACAATAAAGTTTTGCAAATTTAAATTTTAATTCAACATATATTGATGTAAGCATTTCTGGACCTATGGTGCCTCGGAACCATACATTGATTGGTCATGAATGCATTGCCTCCCCATGTATTATTCTTTCTTTCTTTCTTTCTCGCTTGACTCCAATCAGATCCGTTCATCATGTGCTCTGCTCTGCTTGGTTGGGCCTGCGCATTACAGTCAGCTCTGCGGCCCAGCCAAGCTTAACCAAGCAGATGGGCTGGTGCGGTTTGACTGAGGGCTCGAGCGGCCCAATGCGTGACTGCTAGATTTAGTCACTCACCCAACTCATTCATTTTCCAATGCTCTCTCTTGGCTGCCTGCCATCTTTCTGCTCCGTGCAAAAGATTCGGCCTATTCAGAGGTTCTCTCGCACCATCTGTATTTCTTCATCACCACTCAAAACAACACCTGTCTCTCTCCCATCATAATCGGACCTCTTCTTTTGAGCATTTAAAAGTTGTTTTTTTAATTTTTCTATAATAATTAGATTTCAAACCGAGTATATTTTCAAGATATAGTATACAAGTTGATTGTAGTATACACTGTAGCAACTTCATTTATATCGGTCAAAACCGTACATAAGTTTCTGTTATTCTATATTCTCTATCACGAACAGCTCAAAAGCTATAAACTATAACAAAAAATCATAAGCCGAAGTCAAAAAGAAATAGACCCGAAACCGAATCAAAGCACCAGACCAGAGGAGATGCGAAGCTGAGTGCATTGTGCAATGTAACATCGATGCAAGCAACAAGCATAAGATCCATTAATATCCCAACCCTCCTCCAATCGGCGTAGGCACGTTGTGATCTTCTATTTATTGAGTTGTATGCCCTAATTAGTTTATCCAAAAGCTTAAGTTGATGACGAAAGATGGACAATTCACTTATATTTCAACACTTTTCTCACGTGTAGGCTCTCTCAGTCCTAAAACATGGAATAAAAGTGGGTTATAGTTATTTCTTTTAATTGCGTCAGCCAAGTCTTGAAATTGGGACTCTTAGATCTGATGCCATATTGAATTGTATGCATTAGTCAATTCACATAAAAGTTTAAACTAATAAGAAAAGAAAAGATAGACCGTTCACTTATACTTGAAAACTATCACACATTGCATCTACATCTAGCACTTGCACTAAATTGATCGGTCCCACACATGGCACAAAATCTAGCACTTGCATGGCAATGCTATGAGCAGAGCAGAACAGAAAGAGTACATACGTCGAAGCAAGCAACACGTATAAGATCGATTGAGATCCTGACCCTCCTCCAATCAGCGCGGGCGTGCTGTGATCTCCTATCACGCTCTACATCTGCATCTAGCACCACATTGATTGGTCCCACACATGGCAGAGACTTGCAGATTGGAAATGCCAGTGGTGGACTGAACGCGGGAGGGGGGTGCAAGGATGCCCCCTACCTCCGATCGGAGAGTGGATAACCCCTATAACTCCCACAAGGTCCGACGAGGGCACCACCACCATGCCATTAGGTGCAGTGGGTCATGAACGGTCGCTGGTCGAGAGAAAGGTAGAAGAAAGTGTGAACAAGAGTATGAAGTTTTGAATTCATTATTCATGCTGGGCTAACCATGCAACATACCTAGCAAAGCCCACCAAATACTGAAGCCCATTTGAACCAATTTTGTCGAAAGTAGTCAAGCAACAATTCCCCAACCAAGAACCAATCCCCTTCCCAGTCCCCGATTGAATCGATTCCAAAAATTCCCCATCTTTGCATCGGTAGCCGCCAGGGAGCAGGGGCATCTGGTGTTGTTGTGTAGGTGTGCGGTAGTGGGGGGCCTCACCTGAGGAAGTCGGTTGCGGTCTGCGGGCTGCTGGCGCTGGCACCCGACGGGAAGCTTGGGAGATTAGAAGAATCGGAGAGCATCTTTAAGAGAAAAGATGCGTTGCTTGCAAAGCATCAAGATATCTTGTTGAAGAAACTAGAGCATGGTAAGGCTGTCACTGGCATATGAATGCATCAAGAAATGAGTATAGCTAGACCTTTAGATACTAGATACGGCTCTCATTTAAAAACCTTACTGCGTATTTACCAAATGTGGGAGGCAATGTTGGAGATTCTAGAGATTACGAGTAAAGATGTATGTCAACTATCAAATCATGGTAGAGCATCATGTTTGATACAGAAAATGAAAAGCTTTGAATTTGTCTTTATCTTGCATTTATTGATAAACTTGCTAAGCATTACAAGTGAGTTATCACTTGCTTTGCAAAGAAAAGATCAAGATATTGTTGAAGCTATGGGTTTGCTTATAGATGCAAAAGTGCGCTTACAGCACATGAGGGACAATAGGTGGGAGCCATTATTCTAGAAAATGAAAAGCTTTTGTGCAGCAAATGAAATTCATGTGCCAAATATAGAAGAATTCATTCTAGTTAGAGATATGTCTGTATGTAGGAAGCATACGGTAACTTACCTTCACTATCATCATGTTGAGATTTTTATTACTATTATTGATGCCTTTATATCAGAGATGAACCATCGGTACAATGAAGTTTCTTAAGAGTTATTGGTATGAATGTTTTCTCTTGATCCAAGAGACTGTTTCGCTTTACGCCGATGACTTTGACATGGCTGATTGTTTGTTGTTAAGAAATCAGCTTCAAACCTTTGTTATCAATGTCAGGAAAAGTGTAGAATTCCATGGATGTGGTGATATTATAGAACTATCTCACAAGATGGTTCAAACAGGAAAAAATAGAACTTTTCTATTAGTCTATCGCCTCATCAAGCTAACATTCAGTCTTCCAGTAGCAACAACATTGGTTAGAGAGTGCTACTACTCAATCCTAGCTAGTTGTATGTTGTATACCTTTTTCAATCTTTATAACTATTGATAATATCAATTTCTGATTTTATCACTAATTTTGTTAGTTCTGCTGTGCAGATGGCTACTTACATATATTTATGGGTTTTATAAGGCACACTACCTTTTATTGAGGTATAATCTTCATTGTATTTTGTATTTTTACTATGTCCCAATTCTAATTATATATGATTTTAAATTACAAATGATAATTCAATTTATGTTTTGTGTGCTTATTTTTAGTTTGTTATGTCTCACTAGTCACTCTAAAATTTGGTTTTAGATCCACGACTAAAGTGTGCCATTATTATCTACTCGATTCCTCCACTTCTTTCCCTCCCTCCCTGCATTTGCTTTGCTTCTCGCTTCCTCCCTCTTGCGTCGCCCACACGGGTAGCAGCATAGCACACTAGCACTAGTACACCCTCCTTCCTAGTTGTCATGGAGGATCGGATTGGATCGGGATCTCAAGAGTGTAAAAGATGTTACGAAACCAAATGGGGTTTCTGTGGGCAAATACCCAAAATGCCCCTGGAGGTTTTTTTACTATAAATAGAGATGTAATCCCCATTGTAAAGATACCCCAATTATTAATGAAAGCTACCTCCTGGTGTTCTATTACTCTTATGCTTGGTGTTCATTCATTATGTGATTGTCTCCGCTGGTGATTGGATTCGTCATTGTATTGCCGTTCATCGATCTACGTTATTTCACAACACGTTATCAGCACGAGTCTCTACAACTGTGTACGGTATGCATTCGAATCCATCGATTATCTCCCTGCAGTTCATATTGTTCAATCTATATTAAATCTGAATTCACAAGTATGCCATGGATAGAATGATCTCGTAGAAATTGGTCCTTCTAACAGAATTGATACTTTTATGATATAGATCTAAAAAAAACAATGCTCTAGATCAGTCTCGTAGCAGAACCATGTGCATAGCAAAGAAATTCAAACCCAGATCTTTCTGCCTGTACCAGTAGATCAATCTTGTAGAACTTGATCTGTTCACAGATGCATATTTGGAATACAGATCTTAGACCCAACATTCTAGATTGGACATAATGTATCAGAATGACGTGCTAATCTTTACATTAGATCAATATGCAAATAGCATGTTTCAGTAATTAGATTCAAGCACATCAGATTCATACATGTTTTGGAATGCCCCCAAACCGCCACTTACCGCCGTCAGGCCCGATCCACCGTTCCGGCCCGCACGAGCCGCCTCCGCGCTCAGGCTGCGTCGCTGCCCAGTCCCAGTAGACCACGTCGCCCTGTCGCCCTGCGCACGAGCAGCTGTGCTGTGCCCCTTGGGCTCACCGCTGCCCCGCAAAGACCTGCGCCCGAGCTGCCGCGCAAGACCCGCATAGGCCCGCCGCGCCGCTGCGCGCTGGCCCCCCGCACCATGGCCGCACCACGCTGCTGCGCGCTGGCTCCACCCACGCCGCGCGCGCGCTGCTGGCCAACACCAGCCACGCCGCGACGCTGGCCCGTAGCCGGCCCGCCGTGCGCTGGCCCCGCCCGCCGCCGACCCTCGCGTCCAAGCCACTCGGGAGTTCCGAAAAAGGGGGGGACGTGGCCGGAGGCCTAGGCAGGCCGTTGCGGCGAGAAGGGAGGTGGCCCGATTTTTCGATCGAAGATGGGGGGAGGTGCGCGCATTTGTGGCCAGCTGTCACAGGTGGGGAGGAGTTAAGGTTGAGATGGTTTTCTTCCGATTAGGCCCCCGGTCTCTTGTGCAATTAAAATTCACAATGTTTTTTTGTTAGCCCCCTGCCTTTGATTATTTCAACATGATATAATAACACCGAAAGTCAATTTATGAAAATGTCCCTACTGCTTGTCGTATTTAAGGTTTGATCTAGAAAAGCTTATTTATCAAATTTATTTTATTTGCTAAATTACCTTTAGCTTTAATGTTGACCAAATAATGTTATGGCGCTTGTTATTTATATTTCTGGAGTTACCTTTGGAGTATATTACTTTCTGCTCATTTAATAATTTTAGAATATTATTAGTTGGCAGAACATTATTAATATTGCCAGAAAATTTCAGAAAATTTAGGAATTTATTTGTTGAATATATAAACTGAATACGTTGCTGATTGTGCAATATTCATGCTATTTACATTAAGTAAATTTATAATTGCACATGGATAATATAGAAAATGTCTGACATCGCTAAGAAGGAGTTTGCCGAGCTTGCCCTTGACAGTAGCAACTACCTCACATGGGCCATGGATGCTAAGATCAACCTGACTGCCAGATCACTCGGTGCTACCATAGCTTAGCCTGTAGCTGGGGCTTCTGCCATTCCTGAGGCCGCCAAATGCGCGGCACTGCATTTCTTGAGACACCACATCCACACAGACCTGAAGTCTGAGTATCTTCAGGAAGAAGACCCGCTGGCACTATGGAATTCCCTGAAAGAGAGGTATGACCAGCAAAGATCCATCATGCTTCCTGAAGCACAGCGTGAATGGACTAATATCAGGTTCCAAAGATTTCAAAAAGGTGTCTACGTACAACTCGGCCATTCACAAGCTTGTCACTAAACTCAGGTTTTGTAACCAGGAGATTACAGATGCTGAGATGATTGACAAGATTTTGAGCACTTTCCACCCTACTCACCGGACGCTCCAGCAGCAGTACCGTCAGGCCAAGTACAAGAAGTACTCATAATTGATTACCACCCTTCTCGAGGCAGAGAAGAATGATGAGCTACTAATGAAGAATTATCAGACTCGTCCCACTGGGTCACAGCCGTTGCCAGAAGCACATGCTTATTCCCGGAGGACCAGTGGTAGCCGTGGCCGCGGAAAAGTCCATATGCATAGAGGTGGACAGTGGAAGAAGCCAGGTGTACAGCAGGATAATGGCAAGTCCTGCCGGATGGGACGAGGTAGAGGCAAGGCGTAGAAGTCAGATTTGGGCAACAAGAAGACCTATCCTCTGCGCCTTGCTACAAGTGCGGTTGCTTAGACCATTGGTCCCGCACTTGTCGCACCCCAGCACGTCTGGTGGAACTCTACCAAGAGTCAGTTGCACTAACCAAAGGCAGGAATGCACTAGAGAAGAAGGCTGCAGAGACACATTTTGTTGATCAGCCTGATGCTGGCACTAGTGATGTCCCGAGCACAATAATGGAGCTTGATATGATAGATTGAGGACACTACAGTCAGGAGTGAACACATGGAGGATGACTTATATGGCGACCTGCAGTAGGCCATAGGCTGTCTCCTCGGGTAACTCTAAGATGTCATAACATTTTCCTTATGGGTTTAAGTTATTCTAGAAGAATAATGGATTGTTTATGCTCTTCTGAAGCATTATTTGTTTATAGCATTAAACCTTATTTCAATGAATAAAGCGAGTTGCCTATTCTTTTAAGTCTTTATTCCTGCTGTATCATTATTTGATTGTATTATACTCTATATAGAATCACTCACCTGACCCGATCGCGGAGGAAGAGATTTTTTTGGTAGACAGCGGAACCACAAACTTAATACTCAGGGAAACAAAGTATTTCCATACGTTAACAAAGAAAACAGGAAATGTCATGACCATCGCCGGAAGCGATGCTCTAATTGTTGGCACCGGAAGGGCCACAATTGTTCTCCCTATGGGTACGAAAATAGTGATTGAGGATGCTCTTTTGTATCCCGAATCAAAGCGTACCCTATTGAGTTTTAAGGATATCCGATTGAATGATATCCATATCGAGACTGAACAGGAAGGCGGTGCAGAATACCTCCTTTTAACCAGACCTGACGGCAACCAGAAGAGAGTGGTCGAAAGACTTCCCTCCTTTTCCTCCGGGTTGTATTACACCTACATAAAACCTGAAGAATATGTAGCCATGAAGATAGAGTATAAAGCTTCAGAACCATTTAAAATCTGGCAGGACATATTAGGGCACCCTGGGATGGGTATGATGAGAAAAATAGTGACCAACTCTATAGGTCATAACTTGAGAACTCAATCCTTCCCTAAACCTGCAGATTTCTTATGTCTAGCCTGTGCCACAGGGAAATTTATTACTAGACCCTCTTACCTGAAGGTAGCAACAGAATCACCTGCTTTTCTTGAAAGAATTCAAGGCGACATATGTGGACCTATCCAACCCCTGTCGGGTCCTTTCCGATATTTTATGGTGGTTATAGATGCTTCTACTAGGTGGTCCTATGTATGCCTACTGTCTACTAGGAACCACACCTTTGCTAAACTAATAGCTCAAATTATCAAATTGAGGGCACACTTTCCAAAAGAAAGAATTAAGTCCATTAGGATGGACAATGCCGGTGAGTTTACATCTAAGGCATTCAATGACTATTGTTTAGCATTAGGTATTAAAGTAGAGCACTCTATACCACATGTTCATACTCAAAATGGCCTTGTAGAGTCATTTATTAAAAGAATTAAGCTGATTGCTAGACTCCTACTGCAGAATAGTAGGCTCCCCACCAGCTGTTGGGGACATGCAGTGTTGCATGCAGCAACACTAATAAACTTAAGACCAACTGCATACCATGAATTTTCCCCCTTACAATTAGTGCGTGGACAAGAACCAAGTATTTCCCATCTGCGAAAATTTGGCTGTGCCGTATATGTGCCAATTTCACCACCACAACGGATAACCATGGGTCCCCACCGAAAGTTGGGAGTATATGTTGGATTTGAGTCCCCGTTGATACTCAAATATCTTGAGCCGACCACGGGCGACATGTTTACGGCCAGACACGCCGATTGCATCTTTGATGAGGATACTTTCCCAGCATTAGGGGGAATAAAGTATCTAAATGATGATAAATGCCGAAAAATAGACTGGAATGTCTCAGGTATCCAGGCCTTGGATCCACGCACCACAGAATCTGAACTAGAAGTTCAGCGAATAATAAACCTGCAACAAATAGCAAATAATTTGCCAGATGCCTTCACTGATCAGAAGGGAGTAACAAAGTCTTACATACCGGTAGCGAATGCTCCAGAGAGAGTGGAAATACCCTAGAAGGATATTTGATCCACTCTAACCCCTCATGTGAGGAAGAGGGGGAGAGCGCCAGAGTTTGAGGCCTCAGTTCAGCGGAGACATCTGCAGAAATCGAAACCAAATGAAAATAAGACATCTCCCATATCAGTTGAAGAAGCTCAACCCGCAGTTGAGAGAACCCCTGAAGGGATTGATCCCGAAGATCGTAACCCAAGTATGATCGCGCGCGCACAAACTAACACTAGGACTTCGGAACAATCAGACTCCGTCGTTGTGGGAAATCACGAGGAGCTGAATGAAATCAACCATGAAATATCCACAAATTTTGTTGAGTCAGGAGAACTATACAAAAGGAAAACTACATTTGTCGACATATATTTTGCCTCAAAGATTGCTAAAAACTTTGAACTGAATCTAGAACCAAAGACCTTAGTTGAATGCCAGAAGCGTTCAGACTGGGGGTAAATGGAAAGAAGCAATTGAGGAAGAGTTACTCTCGCTAAACAAAAGAAAAGTGTTCGGCCCGATAGCCCGAACACCACCCAAGGTATTCCCTGTAAGATGCAAATGGGTTTTCGTCCGGAAGAGAAACGAAAATAATGAGGTGGTGAGATACAAAGCGAGACTTGTGGCACAAGGGTTCACGTAGAGACCTGGTATTGATTATGATGAAACATATTCTCCTGTTATAAGTGGAATAACATTCCGATATTTGATATCAATGGCAGCAGGTATGAATTTATGTTCACTTGATTCAGATATTTATATGAGACTCCCAGAAGGAGTAAAGGTTCTGGACCAAGATAAATTAAATCGGAACTTGTACAGCGTCAAGCTGGAAAGGTCATTGTACGGTTTAAAACAATATGGTAGAATGTGGTACAATAGACTTAGTGAATTTCTCCTGAAGAAGGGATACACAAATAGTGAAGACTGTCCCTGCGTATTCATAAAGAAATCCCAGAAAGGATTTTGTATTATTTCAGTATATGTTGATGATCTGAATATCATCGGGACGACAGAGGACATAAAGGAAGCAAGTTCCTATCTTGTTAAAGAATTTGAAATGAAAGACTTAGGCTAAACCAAGTTTTGCTTAGGCTTGCAGCTTGAGCACATACCTGAAGGAATCTTAGTACACCAATCATGTTATACCAAGAAGGTATTAGAAAAGTTTAATATGGATAAATCATATCCAGTGAAAACACCAATGGTGGTTCGATCCCTAGAAGCGGATAAAGATCCTTTTAGACCAAGGATGGAAAATGAGGAAATTCTTGGGCCAGAAGTCCCATATTTAAGTGCCATTGGGGCACTAATGTACCTAGCTAACTGCACGAGGCCAGATATTGCTTTTGCAGTAAACTTGCTAGGTAGACACAGTGCAGCTCCAACCAGAAGACATCGGGCTGGCATTAAAACATTACTCAGGTATCTTCAGGGCACACAGGATCTTGGATTATATTACCCGAAGAACAAACAATTGAGCATAGTTGGGTATACAGATGCTGGATATCTGTTTGACCCACATAAAGTGAAATCCCAAACAGAATTTGTATTTATTTGTGGTGGTACAGCTATATCTTGGCGGTCTTTCAAACAGACCTTGGTAGCCACATCTACAAACCACTTAGAGATAATCGCATTATACGAAGCCTCATGAGAATGTGTTTGGCTTAGACGAATGGTTAGCCACATCCAGAAGTCATGTGGTATGAGCACCATTACAGACCCCACTATTATCTATGAAGATAATACTGCTTGTGTCGCACAAATGCAAATGGGCTATGTTAAGAGTAATATCACGAATCATATTGCTCCTAAATTCTTCTATCCCCACGAGCTCCAAAAGAATAGGGAGATAAAAATATTGAAGGCTAAGTCATGTGATAATCTTGCATATTTATTCACAAAATCACTACCTACCACCAGTTTCCATAAGTATGTCCGAGGCATTGGTATGAGACGACTTAGAGAGATGCAAGGTTCAGGGGGAGTGAATCCCTGAATCAACAGCCTATATGTAAGACCAGAAGACTTACATGATCTTGAAGATAAATATGTTGCACTCTTTTTCCCTTAGTGAGTTTTTTTTGAAGTTTTCTCACATAAGGTTTTTAATGAGACAACAAGTGACACAAGCAACGGATGCAATGTACTCTTTTCTCTATCCCTTTTTTCCCACTGGGTTTTTGGGAAGAGTTTTTAATGAGACATGTGCATACCGTGGTATTCGCCCAAGGGGGAGTGTTACGAAACCAATTAGGGTTTTTGTGGGCAAATACCCAAAATGCCCCTGGAGGTTTTTTACTATAAATAGAGATGTAATCCCCATTGTAAATGTTCTTCGAATTCCTTTCATGTTACTTCATGTTCCAAAGCATCTTGAACCCTTATGTGAAGTTAATTTCATTTTTATGTAGCTGTTTGATGGGAATCAAATTATTCCCAAAACTGATCTACTACATCCTCCGTAGTTGATTCGTCGCCTCCGGTAAGCTAAAACCTAATTCTTTGCTACTGTACGATTGCCATAATCTATTATACGTATTCCATACCTTTGTTCCCAATTTGCATCATCGTGAAAGTCCTGCACCAAAGCAACCCTTTGCTTTCATGGACGTCACCATGGCTAGCCCAATCCGGCCATCCCCCGGCCAAACTAATTACACCATTGTGTTATTTGGGTCGAGGTCATGCCCATTCTCACCTTACTTCTCCGCGTTCCCTACTCATGCCACATTTCCCTTGCCAACCCATGTTCCGCCACTTCGTGCCACCACAGTCAGCTGGCCATTCTCCGAGGTGTGGCCAACATGTTTTGCTCCCCTTGTTGCGTTGCCTTGGCCCTTCCCACATAGGTGAGCCGCCAAGGCCAGAGAAGCCACCATGAGTGCCATGCGTGAGCTGTTGTGTTCTCCAATTGCCCCTTTGTGATTATTCTTTTAGTTGCTTCAAGTCTATGATGAGTGGGTCCCACCTACCGTACTCTCCAAAATTCCAAGAAAAATTCAACAAAAATAGATGCCAAAGAATATTCCCTTCCTTTTCCAATTTCAGGATTTTCCTTTCCATTCATCTTTCGATCTCTAGTTCTCCGTCATCCGAACTTTGAATCTTGTGATTCGAGTTTATAAATTCATCTAAAATACTAATATACCTTTTAGTATATATTTTATATTTTTATGATTTATTTATTTGTTTGTGCTTTTCATTTTACGCGTAGAACCCGACGTCTTCAAGGAAGTTCCTGACCAGCGAGAAGAGACTCCAGCCACAGAAGGCAAGTCTTCCTTGAACATGTTGATCCAAGTTTTATGAAATTTATTTACTATTTAAAATTTACATGAATTGCTATTTCACATAAAATGATGACTTGTCTTAAGGTCATTAGTTATTTTGACATTGTTATACCCTGATTTGTTGTTGAAATCCATGTACCTTTGACACCTTAGTATTCCCTTGTCTCAGTATTGATATTATAATATTGTTTGATAATTTTAAAAATAGTAGAACTGCTTAGACAAGCTACTCGGTCATTATAACCCTAGGGGTGGAAAATTATTATCATATGCCTTAATCATTTCATTCTAGTAACCTTGTGGCAATAGGTATTGCTTCTGATTTTAAAATAAAATAAAATAATAAAAATGATGTAGACTTGGGTGGATGGTAAGTTTGGATTGCTGCAGTAGATTGATCAGAAGAATTTGTATTGTGAATGTGCCACCCCAGTCAATTAGATCACAAGAATTTGTATTATGAATGTGTCGCCCTAGTCAATTAAGAACCGACACTTGTGATTGTCCAAACTGAGCATTGTTGTACAATCACAAAGCTAAATGGGTACAACTTGACTAATTAATTTGCAATGGCTTAGCTTATATTCCGTTAGATAGGTGAATGTATGGTGTCAGACAATGGCATTGCCACATAGCGCAAGAGGGGGCTTCTAACTTGGGCAGATTGAACCCATTCAGTGGTGAAACCTTAGCGGGTGGTTCTAGTTATGTTGGCACATTGTAAAGGCCTTGTCATGATCTCTCCGCCGCCCACCTAAGGAAGTATGATAATTGTGTGATAAAATGAGATGATCATGTCTTACGGGTAAAGTTGTATATCCTTTGCAAAGTGTAAAACTATTCGAATAGCCATGCCTACGGTGAAGGATAGGTAATGTGCGCTTTCACATGGTAGATTTATGGTTTGATTTTTAAATAAGCTTTTGGGAAGTCTGCGAGTGGTTAGAGTTCTTAGGTGTGCTCTGGCAGATAGCACCAGTCAGGTAGACAGAACCAGATTCATTGAACCTTGGCAGATAGAGCTATAATTCTAGTTTTGGTGGCTAGAACATTCACAAGAAATCATCTAGTTTCATATATTGTAATTACTTTGTTAAATTTATGCTTTGGAAAATATATAATGGTAATTGAAATAAAAATGCTGCTTTGTGTAAAAGAATTATATTATCCTTCCTTTTTAAGGCTTGTATATAATTGTAGTTTTTTTCAAGACTTGCGGAGTACTTACTTACCTTGCAATCTACAAAAATATCTTAGACGAATATGAAGATGTAGAAGGAGACTACGACTACTTTGCATGTGGCTTCAATGAAGGATTCCCAAAGTTCTAGGTTGCGCTTCCCCAGTCAATTGCCTGTGGAGAATTGATGGGTTATCTTTAGAGTTTATTTTCTTTTTCTTCCGCTTTGAGTTCTGTATTTTAGTGAGGTTTTGTAGCCTCTTTGGTACTAAGTGGCCTTAATGCCAGTACTCTATTATTACAATAAATTGTGTTTCGTTATATAATCATCACTATTTGACTATGTTCACTAGTTTTGATCTGACACTAGTGCGGTAATACACAGAGGGTTCAAATTCGGAATTCCGGTCCCAACAGAAGGCCACAGGACCAATGCTAGCCAGAGGGAGGGGAGAAGAAAAGGGGTGAGCACGGGCAAGAGAGAGCTAAGGGGAACCCATTGGCATGGCTGGAGAGAAAAAGGAGGCACCGAGTGGCTCAGCGGTAGGAGCCGATCATGGCGTGGGGTAGCTTGCGATGGTGGCTAGCCAGAGAGGTGGAGGGGGAGGAGATGAGGCTTGGGGTAGCTCCAGGGGGTCGTCGAGATGCATCTGGTGTTAGGAATCAAGGGAAGGGGCGCCAAAGAGGGGAAGGCGGTGGTGGAGGCAATTCCTACCAAAGTTGAGGAAGGAAGCCAGCGTGGTGAGATCTAGTGATGGGGAACCAAAATTGATGGTGGGGCTTTGCAATTGAGGGGGTAGAAAACAAGATGATGTGAGTAGTTTTGGAGGAAGGTCACCAGAGCAACTGGAATGATCAGGAGGACATAGCGACCGATGCTCAGGCATGGTGGCACTAGAGCTCGAGCCGATGTTGGTTTGGGTGAGGAGCAATGGGGGAGGTGAGCATGTAGGCGGTCCAAGGCTTAAATAGCCAAGGAAAAAAGGTGGTCTGGTGCTGTTGAAGAGCAGTTTCATGCAGCGGCATGCACATGGGTGTAGCGGGCAATTCCAAATGAACTCTAAAAATTATTATTTTGCTCCTGATGCAAATGTTTTAAATTTAGATAAATTTAGAAACAATAATCACTAGATTTGGATTTAAAATGAAGAAGTTATGGCCTTTCAAAGTTCGAACAGAAATGAAATTCTATAAATTTGAAAATTTTTTATAGGTGGGGTCGGCTAGAATTTTTTTTATTTTTGAATTATTTCTCCTAGGAAAAATGCTAAGGGGCTGATGGGTGGGGTCCAATGGGTTTTAATATATTTTCTAATTATTTTCATTTGGGAAACTCAGAGAGGTTGCCAGGTGGTGTCACGGTTCACATGGACTTGGTCCACGCGGCTGCTTATAGAGAGAAGGACCCACATGTTGGTGACAGTGGTCCATATACTTGGTTTATGCGATGGGTTCAAGGGTATGGGTCCACATGTTAGTTAGTTATAGGTTTAAACCTAAGTTAATCAAGATGCTTAACAACGCAACCATATGTCATACTAATATTGATGACCTACTTAACAATTAATTTAATTATTGAGTTAAACTATGCACCTGACAACTAGGGTCCATTGGTTAGTGAAACTAAGCAGGACAACAGAGAGGCTCATGGTGAAACTCCTTAGCGAGCTTGCCAACGGTATGGAGCTCTGCTTGCTTGGCTATGTGTTAAAATGGAATATGATAGGTAAGGGCTACCTATTGGTGGTCCCAACACTCGGAGAGGTGCACCACAGTGGTGGTTAACCAACGGTGAGTAGCGGCGCTAGGTGGCGGTGCAATGACAAAGGCACAGAGCCATGCTCAGGCCAAAGTTAAGGGTGCAATAGGTTTAATATGTTGCTTAAAGTGTTTTGGACACGACTCAGGGACCTAGGCTTGCTAGATTGAGGTTGGTAGCGAGCAAGGTAGTCATGATATGGCCATCGATGGTAAGGGTACTTGGAGGTGGTTCCACAATCTAGAATCAAAGACAAAGCTAAGAGAGCAACTCTCATGGCTTATCGCACTGCGTGCTGTGCTGTCCAAAGTGACCAATGGCAGCGAGGAAGGGTGATCGTGGCTAGGGCATTATAGCTGATTCTAGGGTCCGATGGCTACCCTATAAGGTTGACTTTAAATTAAATTGTACAAGGGGTAGAAGGGCTTACAAAGAGATGGAGCAAAGAGGGGGATCCACAGCGGCGACAGGTCCGGTCGGCATCAAAGAAGATGAACATGTTCTAGCGGCTTTGAGGCACAACAAGGCAATTCAGGGGCACATTAATATCGGGAGATCATGGTGAACAAGAAGGGCATGATGGCAATAGCCGAGGCTCACCCGAGTGAATAGAATGTGCGGTGAGATCGGTGGCAACACGACGCACGATGGTGAGGACATCAGCTTCGAGCTTCTTGAGGGCAAACATGCAAGGACAGGTGAGCATGAGGTAGTGGGAGATGAGAGAAACTCAACACATATGATGGCATCATTGAGTACTCACTGGACGATGAGGAGTCGAGCAGCGAAGCTCGCGATTGAACTTGGGGGAGAATAGAAAATTCTTCATCTTTGAAGGCAATAGGGGTGTGTGAGGTCGAGAAAGGCACTTAGTGGGTGAGTGCAAAGGTTTTGACACACATAGGTCGGCCTAAATAGGGGTGAGGAGGGAGTAAGGGCACGAGCACCATGAGTAGGTTTGGGTGCTAGGCTTGAGGAATGGAGGGTTTCAATGTGTTGTTTACACGCAAACACATGCGAGAGGATAAGCTTGGGCGTGCGATGAGAGACAAGGGGAGGAGGAGGAAGCACAGTGTCGACTGATAGGTGCGACCAGAGGCCCACATGGCAGTGACAGCAAGAGCGATGGGAGGGTGTTGGGTTGAGGCGAGCAAACATGCGTGCTGGACCTTGGTGGGGGAAGAAAAAGGGAAGACAGGCCGGTGGGGAAATGAGGAATGGGTTGGAATGGCTAAAGGTTTTCGGTGCGAAGGGGAAGGAGGGAAAATTAGGGATTTAAACTTAATTTTTGATTCTAATTTGGGTTTGAATTTCTAACTTGAATTTTAAGAGGTATTTGAACAAAATATTTTTACGAAAAATTCCTCGTCATCCACTTGGCTTTTAGAAATTTTAAATTTATATCTTTGGGTTAAGAAATTTATTTTAAAAATCTTAAACTCCAACAAAGCTTTGAAAAAAATTTAAAAATGCATCAAAATTTTTAGAAGTTTATAAAAAATTATACATGTTTATTGTTGAAAGAAATTTGGGCTGTTACGAAAGGTAAGTCAGGCCGTCTAGTGCGCTGCGCACGCTAGCTTCTGCATGCAAGCAAGCTCCTGCACAGAGAAACGCCAGCGTCAGTTTATCATTTCCCCTAACTCTCCGGCCGGTCGCTTTTACTTTATCACACCATTTCACACAGCACAAGTAAGTTCATCGGCCCTGCGAGTGCTGATTTAGCGTGCTTATGCATCCACTGCCCCGGGCAAGGCAAGCAGTAAAAAAAGATCTTGTGCGCAAACTGGAGTCACTTTTTTTTCAAATTTAATTTTTAAACGTTCATTTTTTGCAAATCTAATCCTCTCCCTGAACTCAGCAGCCACGATAGGCAACTTGTGTCACTTGCCATGCTACAGAAGCTCCCCCCACAGTGGCAGTAAAAGCTGTCGAGCTCCCCCTGTGCAGCAGCAAATTAGCGGCCATGATTAGAGCTAATCAAGTGCGATTAGTACTAATTAAAATATGATTAGCACTAATTAAATCACACACAATAATTCACATTCGATCAGCTGGTGACCTGTCGGCTCGGCAGGTCCAAGGAGAGAGCTAGATTTACAAAAATGGGTGTTTGTGGCTAAATTTGAAAAAAAATAGCTACAGTGCAATTTGTGTTAACGGCTCAGTGTTCTATAATGGTGACATGTGAAATGGACCAAACACATGTGATAGGCTTTGGATGGCTACATCTTGCTTATTTTATTGATTTTGTTTTGTACCCGACCGCAAAGGTGCAGGGGCACACACTACATGAGGCCACCTTTTCAGCTACAGCCAATGGTGTTTAACTCTAGAACGAACGCTTGTATGAACGAACTGAATGCCAATAAGCCGATAAGCAGCTTCATAAAGGCTGTCCCAATAAGTCGTTTCGAAAAATAACGACGAAGTCGTCCCCTCTGTTAGTTCAGGAGAAGCCATAAGTTATTAGTTGAAAAGAAAGAGGTCTAACATACATTATTACGTAGGAGCTACATGGGATCCCTCTACTGTATCTATCTATACACACACACACACACACACACACACACACACTGACCATGGATGGATTATTGCATTGTAATTTGTAGGATGATTAGGAGGAGTCACCATGTAGCTAGGGTGTGTTTGAAATGGCTAGACCTTCTAGCTTTTGGCTGGAGGTTTTGACTTTTGGCTGTGATGGAATAGTAGTGGCTAGAAGTAGAAACAGCTGAAAGTGGGATGTGTTTGATTCAGCTGAGCTGATTCAAATGCTATCTAAATAGTCTTGCGACATTGCATATTTTTGTCTTGTTTTTTTTGTCATTTCTTATGGGTCTACCAACCTTAAATTTACCAAACTTAAGTTCATAACGTCACATGCACACTTCACACCGGGAGCGTCAAAATATATCATCTATTTGTCGAACACAACATTACATTGCGTGTTACATTGGGAGTTGTCAACAACATCACGACACCAAAGCCACTGCAATAGCATCACACAACTTGTCCATACTTGCATCGGCCCTAGAAGCATGCAGTAGCATCAGGTGCAGCGGGATCGTCGTCCCCAACAATATAATCGTTGTCTCATTCGAGCCTCATGAAATCTCAATCAAACAATTGATTGTCCCTAAAGAAATTGTGCAAGGTCATCGTAGATACGATAATTTCCTTTTGTTTTTCCATATTGTAACTTGGAACATTGGGAATGATATGCCACTTCATCTTCCAAATATCGAAAGTGCATTCGAGGACATTCCTTAGTGATGAGTGGTGATAGTTGAAGGTCTCCTTCATTCCAACGGGGCGACCATCATTCCTAAACTTATGTACGTGGTACCTATCGTTCTTGTATGGTGCTAGAAACCTTTTACGATTTTGATATCAAGAGTCCACGAAGTAGTACTTGTATGTAATGCAAATGAAATAGGATCTTAGAGACACCTAACCGGCCTACAAGAAGTAGAATGTACTGAAACATAAAAGAGCAACATACTTCTGGAGGGTGCGAGAACTACTCTCTGAACATCACCAATGTATCTGTATGCTTGAGGAGGACAACTAGAAGGGGGTGAATAGGCGCTTTTAAAATTCCCTTTGGCTAAAACCGAGTTTATATACAGAAGAGTAAATCTAGGTGGTTTTGCACAATTAAGGCCTAAACCAACTAGTCACACTAAGTGCACTAACACCTAAGTGTATGTCAAGGTCTGTAATCCTAGGGTGACAAACAATGTAACATCCCAATTTTTGCTTTTATTTTGAAGAAATAATTTTAAATTAATTATTTCCAATTATCTGGAATTTTCAGAATTTAAAGTTTCTGTTGAAAAGATAATTTAATATCAAAATAAGTTGGAAATATTTTTAATATGTTTAAAACATTATCAGTGAATTATGTGAATTTTTCTGGAATTTTTGGAATTTATCCGTATTTTCTCGAGTATTTTAAAGTCTCCTACTGATTTTAAATATATAAAAGATTTAAATATCAAAATCTCCTCGGCCGACACTTGTCAAGCATCCGAGCCCTTCCTCCCGGCCCGAACCGATCCCACCCGCTCACGCCTCATCCCGCCTCCCCTCTCTCGCGGCGCCAAGTGTCGCAAGATCCGACAAAGACCGGCCATCCCCCGACTAATACTCAAAAGGGTTAATCGCCCTTATTGGGTAGGTGAGCCTCCCGCCCGATCGTTACCGCCGCCGCTCTCTTCCCTTCCCGCTCCTCGGCGCTGCTCGAGCCCGCTCGCGCGCGGTTGAGTTTCTTTTTGGATTTGCGCCGACAAGCGGCCCCACTGTCATAGATCGGGTGCGTGGACTCACCGCGCTGGTCCCACTGCCGAGCCGCTGCCCCGACGCTTGTCGCCATCTTGACCGCTCATGATTGCCGATAGATCGTGAGCCGCCGCTGCCACTTAGTACACCCCATCGGCCAGATGAATCCGATTGCCGGATTGAATCTCAACCGCATCTTTTCACTTACCCCTTCACTCATCATCCTACGGCCTTGATTACTTTCCTCTGCCGCGCGTCGTGCATCCGAGCCGTAGCCGTCGCCTTCTCTCATTTTCTCTCATCGACATGCGGGCCCATCGCCGATCGCCTTCCCCGCCACCTTCTTCCTCCCCGCGTCTCGCCGCTGCCGCCATTAATCAGAAAAACTGAAGCTTTAAAAGCTTCAGTTTCTTGGCCAATTATTTCCCCGCGCTAATGCACATTCAAATAGCCGCATTCCCGCAACCGTTTCTGGCATTATTTTCTTTAATTATGCACTGTGCGCCGTCGCCTTCACTCTCCGGGCAGTTCCAAGTCCGGCGAGCTTCGCGCTGCCGTTACCGGCCTCATTCCTCTATAAAACCCGACGCCCGAGCTGTGTCTCAGCTCCCTTTCGCTGTCTCCACCTCCAATTGCCACTGTCGAGCCGAGAGCCCTCCTGCGCTTGATTTCCTCCGCCGGCCACCTTCAACTCCGGCGAGCAATCGCCGCCGCCTCAAGCCTTCCCGAGATTCACTGGTGCATCCTCGACGTTGCTGGTGCCCAGGCGATCTCAGGCGACCACTTTTCTGAGTTATTGCGACCCCGGAACCCCTCCGCCGCCGTGAAGCTCTCTCCGACCGCCGCCTCTTTTGCCGCCTCGCCGATCCGACCATCCTCGGTAATCGCGCAAGGTACCGAACATTCCTCGCTCTCCTCTTGCTTTTGCGCACATCGCGGCGCCGCCGCCGCGGAATGCCGGTGACCCTCGGGTCCGCGCGCCACCGTCGGCCGGCGTGCCACGCCACGGGCTGCGTCCGGTGGCAACAGACGTGGATGCCACCGGATGCCGTGTCAAGACAAAACCGCCACGCCAAAGACTCCACACACACTCGCCGCCACGCCACCGTGCGCCGTACACACGTGGCGCACCGGTGGCAGCCACGTGTATGCCACGTTGCTTCGCCGACCTCCCCGCTGTGAATCCTTAAGAGGATTACCTACCCTTATGGGGTAGGCAGTGCCTCCCCGCTCACTTGGCTAGCGCCGCTCTCTTCCCCCTCCCACTCCTCGCGCGCTGCTCGAGCCCGCCGCGCGCGAGGTTGAGTTTCTCCGTTTTTATTCGCGCTGACACCTGGGTCCCACCCGTCAGCGACCACCCCTCTGCGCTATTCACTGACAAGTGGGTCCTGGGTCCAGTGGGTCCCATATGTCAGAGACTCATTTTAAATGAAATTGCTGACCAGTGGACCCCACATGTCAGAGATTTCCGAATTTCTGGATTTATTCAAATCTGAGATTTTCAAATAGCCATATCTTTTTCATTTTAGCTCCAAATTGGTCCATTCAAATTTCTAAATTCATCTAAAATTTCAATCTTTCATTTGGTATATTTATTTTCAATTTTTGAATTTTTATTTTATTTTATTTATTTGGATTTCTCGATTTACGTGTAGAGAGCGATTTGTCCGAGCAACCTCAAGATCAAGTTCAGGAAGATTTCAACCCAGCACCAGAAGGCAAGTCTCCTTTGAACATTTTGTTCCTATGTTTTGCAAGTTTCCTTTGGTCAACTTGCTCAAATGATTTAGAAAAAAATGTTTAGGTAGTTATTTTAAATTAATGCATGCTTATGTTATATCAAGTGATAATTTGATTTAGAAAATTTAGTTAAAGACCCAATTTGTTATACCTTCCATTGAGAATTGTTTACCTTGTACCATTGTCAACTTAGGATATCCCTTTTACTCAATAATGAGTTAGCATTAAATTGGTTGAATGTTTAAAATACTAGCAAATGCTTAGCGTAGCAAATTAATGTATTAATATTCAAATGAGTAGCATGTTTATCAAATGTTTTGATGAATGATTTGTTTGAACATTGGTAATGGATGTTACCATTGTTAAATGCTTTGTTTGAAAAGCGGTAATGGGTGTTATCACTGATAATTTAAAAGTAAAAATGGATTTCAAAGGGAAAAGTTGACAAGGGTGGATGGAAGGTTTGGCTGGTGCAGTTAGCACGAGAATGTTTGGAATTGTGAATGAACCACCCTGGTCGTTTAAGGACCGACGCTTGTGTTTTTCCAAACTAAGCAAAACAGTACAACCACAAGTCTATATGGGTACGACCTAGCTAACTACCCTATAATAGTGTAGTTTAGATATCACCAGTGGTGTATTGAGTGCCAGGGTGTACTGGTTACTCATAGTGAGGGACAGGGTTTACTGTACTCATATGGCGCAAGAGGGGGCTCCAACTCGTGGATTCGAGTTGTGGTGAAACCTTAGCGGGTGGTATTTAAACTATACTGGAGTAGGCGAAAGGCTTTGTGATAATTTATCTGGGTCTCATGCCAAAGGAAGCGTGTTGACTATTAAGATAATTTATCTCTTGTGGGTAAAGTGTACAACCTCTGCAGAGTTAAAACTATTCGAATAGCCGTGCCCACGGTCAAGGGCGGGCAAAGAATGCATTCACATGGTAGAAGTTTTGGTTTTGATTTCAAAACAAAATGAATTGGGGAAAAACTCGGGAGTAGAATAACTCTCGTGATGTTCAGATCAGGGGGTATAACCTGAGGTGTTGAAAATTTGCCGTGATGGCCTGAGATATTAGTGTTGGTAGTTTAACCTTCACTAAAGTACTTATCCAATTTCAATTATTAAAAACAAGTGGTTTACAAAGTGGCTTACAAAGTAATTATGTAGATTTGAAATAAAATGCTGATTTTTGCAAATAAACCATATAGCCTTCTTTTGTGAAGCCTTACATCTATGCATTTTTCCCAAGACTTGCGGAGTACATTTTTGTACTCACCGTTGCTCTATAAATATAAAAGCAGAGAATGGAGAAGATCAAGCCGAGAGTATGACTTCGCGCGAATGTGGATGCGGTGGATTATTCTCGGATGCCTAGGATTCGCTTGCCCACCAATTGCCCGTGGCGGATTGATGGGTCGATCAAGTTATCTTTTGCTTCCGCTGTGTTTATTTTTGCTTGAGGTCCTGTGAACCTTAGTAAGGCTATGGCCTTTGTAAAACTTCAGTTACTATTGTAATAAAGCGTTGTTGGCAATGTATCATCTTTTCTGCTTGAACTGTGTGTACTAGCATTGATCTCGGGACTAGTACAAGAATACATGTGGGGTCTAGGAGTTTCTACTCCGGTCTCACATGTATGGTATCGAGCCATCTTGGTGTAGGACGAGCCCTAGGTTTTGGTAAGCTTTAAGGATTTATATTTAATAAAAATTTATGTACAAAAATATAAGTTTCTTTTGCTTCTACTCTTTTCTTACTTAGTATCTTGTTCTTGTCCTACCCTCACTATTTAAAAAAAAAAATCTTTACTGATCTCTCCTTATTTTCAAACTTATAGATGGCAGGTTCTTCGTCGTCTTCAGCCCCATGGGATCACCATTCTCATGGCGAGAGTGAGGGAGCTTTTGCGACTCTTCTATGACAGTTAATGCAGCATCTGAAATATACTCAACAGCCCATTTTCAGAGGGCGGAACACTAGAGTGATGACTATGGATTCATGGACTATGGAAGTATTCATCTATGCTCCAGATGGGCAGCTTGACCCCGTCTACTACAGGATTGAGCACCCTCGGACCCACTGTACGGACGCTATCCAGGATGCAGCCAAGATGGCGATAGCAGAGTTGTGCAAGAGGCACAAGGAGGAGTTACGACGGTCGCCCTTCTGCTTCTTTCCGACTACCAGAGCGGGACAGACCCACCCCGAGGCTTTCCAGATCGTGGTGGACGACCCACGCCTGTCTCATCAGGTGCAGTTCACCCAAGCATCGTCCGCGACTTACGCCAGAGCTCAGCAGGAGATAGGACTTCTCCGGATGCTTCTGACGTCGAGCTACGACCACTCCGACACTCTCCGAGCACAGCTGCTGCAGAGTCAGGCCGCCCACGCCGACGCTGTACAGGCGAAGACAACTGCTGAGGCAGAGGTGGAGCGTCTTCGAGCTGCCACCACTACACCGACTCCACCAGCTCCTGTTGCTGCTCCAGTCAGACTCTCAGGACCTCGCACTAGGCTCACTGCAAGGAAGAGTGTGCGACGCCCCAGTCCGCTACCCGACCTCGACATCGGCGGATCCAGCCGAGGACGCCAGCGTTCCCGTTCCAGATCACCTACTTTCAGCCAGAGCCGATCACGGTCGCGTTCGCCGAACAACTGCCGTGGTTGTGGACAGAGTCACTCGTCGGACTCAGAGGAGGATCCCGAGGAGGAGCCAGAGGAGCGTATCATTGTTGAGGACAATTAGATGTTAGATAAACTACCCTTTTTCAGTTGTTTATCGATACTAGAACGCTTTTATAATGATATGATGTAATAAAATGGATTGTACCGAGCCTTGTGCATTTGTGGTACAGCCATTTCAAAAGTTAATTTGAATTTCAAAAGTTGAGTTTTCTCAATCTGTTGTGTTAATCTTGTGTGTTGTTTTGGGATGATAGATTGCCCTGCCTCTCATCTATGCTTTTCCTCTTTTCAGACTTTTCTTGATGGAGCTTGGATGGTGAACACGAGAAGCAACATCAACAACAACCCAGCGCCCAACAACAATGAAGCCCCAATTCCACCTCCGCCAGCCCAAGTTCCCAACATGGAATAAATGATGGCCATGCAACTTCAACTTCTTCAGGCTTTGGCCCAAAATCAAGTCAATCAAGCTCAGCAAGTACCTATTCACCCACCGCAGTCTAAGCTCGGGGAATTCATGAGGACCCGACCTCCGACCTTCGCAGGATCTGCCGATCCGTTGGAGGCGGATGATTGGATCAAGGAAGTGGAAAGGAAGCTGAATCTAGCTCAATGTGCTGAACATGAGAAGGTTATGTACGCTGCTCATCAACTCCAAGGAGTTCTTTGCCAATTGGTGGGACAATTTCGCTTTGCACACCGGGATGCCCGAACATTGGTTGGGCAGAATTTTGGAAGCCTTCCGTAATGCTCATATTCCTATGAGTATTATGGAAATGAAGAGGAAGGAGTTCCATCATTTGCAGCAGGGAAACCTGAGCGTTTCCGCTTATTTAAGCAAATTCATTCAGCTATCTAGATATGCCCCTGAAGATGTGGCGATCGATGCCGCAAAGATTTGGAGGTTCATGGGAGGGATAGACCCCAACCTCAAGGTTCAATTAGTCTCCAATGACTACCCTACTTTTCAGCATCTAGTGAATAAAGCTTTATTGCAAGAAGATGCTCAACGCCAACTCTTCGACTCCCGGAAGAGGAAGTTCCAAGCTCAGCAGTCTGCGAGCAGTTCACGATTCACGCCACCACAGTACAACCAACCTCCAGTACATAGTCATATAAGGACACCGACTCGCACCTCGTCCTTTAACTCAAGCTCCTAGAACTGGAAATGCAGCCCAAGCTGCAAAGAAATGAAATGTAGCCGCAGGAGTGCAATGCTACAATTACAAGAATATGGGACACTATGCCAAGAATCGCCCACGTAAACGCAGCGGTAACCCGGTTCGTTTCAATCTTGACCCTACACCAAAGAAGAGCTCCGACCAATGGTCAAGGTCGTGGAAGCCCTCAAACTCCCAAGACTCCACAAAACATTAATCGAGGGCGATCAACCATGTTACCGCAGAGGCGTGGAATATGCACCGACGTAGTTAGGTAAGTTTCTAGTGAACTCGCATCAAGCAATTATATTATTTGATTCGGAGCTACACATTCTTTCGTAACAAAGGCTTTTGTTGAAAAGAATAATTGGAAAATTTGTTTGCTAAAGGACCTTATGATAGTCCAATCCTCGAAAAGAATTGAGGACTAATTTGGTTAGTCCTAGTGCAACCATAATTATAAATGGAGTAAAGTTCCTAGCTAACCTTATTATAATAGACTCGATGGCATAGATATAATACTTGGTATGGATTGGTTGATCAAGTATAAAGGATGATAGATTGTGCCAATCGTGCCATTATCCTTACCAACTCGATGGAATTCAGATAAGACATGAGGCGCTTATGCACTCAAAGAAGGACGAGATGTTAACCGACCTAAAAGGAAAAGTTTGGAAGATGTGTCGATAGTTCATGAGTACCCGATGTTTTTCCTGAAGATTTGCCAGGATTACCACCAGATCGAGAAGTTGAATTTGTTATAAACCTGGTGCCTGGTACAGCTCCAATATCAAAGAGACCCTATCGGATGTCAGCCGATGATTTAGCAGAAGTCAAGAGGCAGATTCAAGAATTGTATGAGAAAGGATTCATCAGACCAAGTTCTTCGCCTTGGGGAGCCCCAGTGCTCCTAGTAAAGAAGAAGGATGGTAGTCAACGGATGTGCGTTGATTATCGAGCTTTAAATGAAGTCACTATAAAGAATAAGTATCCCTTACCTCGGATCGATGATTTGTTTGACCAACTCATAGGATCAAGTGTCTTTTCCAAGATTGATCTTGGTCGATATCATCGATTGAAGATTAGATCGAAGATATACCAAAGACGACCTTCGCCACAAGATATGGATTATATGAGTATACGGTGATGTCTTTTGGTCCGACAAATGCACCGCATACTTCATGAATTTGATGAATAAAGTCTTCATGGATTATTTAGATAAGTTTGTTGTTGTTTTCATAGATGACATTCTTATCTATTCAAGAATAATAAAGAACATGAAGGTCATCTAAGGATAGTGTTGCAAAGACTCGTGAACACCGCTTATATGCCAAATTTAGCAAATGTGCATTTTGGTTAAAAGAAATTGAGTTTTTGGGACATGTGATATCAGCAGAAGGAGTATCAGAGATCCTGGAAAAGTTAAGGATGTATTAAATTGATTCCACCCAAGACAAGAATCGAGATCCAAGTTTTAGGATTAGCAGGTTACTATCGTCGATTTATTGAAGGCTTTTCCAAGATTGCGGACCTTTAACCCAGTTTGTTAAAGAAGGAGAAGAAATTTGAATGGAGTAAATCTGTGAGGATAGTTTTCAAGAGTTAAAGAAAAGGTTAACTTCAGACGGTTACGAGGTTACCCGATATTCAAAAGATTTTGAGATATTTTGTGATGCTTCAAAACAAGGTCTTGGTTGTGTACTAATGCAAGAAGGAAGGGTGGTAGCTTATGCATCAAGGCAGTTAAGACCGCATGAAGAAAATTATCCCACTCATGATTTAGAATTAGCTCTTTGTTGTGCATGCTCTAAAGTTATGGAGGCATTACTTAATCGAGAATCGGTGTGAGATATACACAGATCATAAAAGTTTAAAGTATATATTCACCCAGCCTGACCTTAATATGAGACAAAGAAGGTGGCTCGAATTGATAAAGGATTATGATGTGGGAATACATTATCATCCCGGAAAAGCTAATGTAGTAGCCGATGCTTTGAGTCGAAAGAGTCATATGAATAATCTGTCAATTCGGATAAGCGATTAACCCTCCATGAGGAATTCCAACGATTAAATTTGGAAATAGTTAACGAAGGTATTACATCGCATTGAAGGTTCACTCTACCTTGGAAGATCAGATCAAGGCAGCCCAACGAGAGGATAAATATGTTAAAGAAATTAAAGAGAATATGAAGAAAGGTAAAGCGCCCGGATTTTCAGAAGATGAAGAAGGGACTCTTTGGTTTGGAAAGAGAATACTAGTACCAGAAAAAGGAAATAAAAGATTTAATCTTAAAAGAAGCTCATGAATCAGATATTCAATTCATCCTGAAAGTACAAAAATGTATCAGATTTAAAGGAAAGTTCTTGGTGGAGCAAGATGAAAAGGGAAATTGCAGAATATGTAGCCTTGTGTGACATATGTCAAAGAGTTAAAGCGGAGCATCAAAGACTCACTGGTCTTTTGCAACCTCTGCATATACCTGAATGGAAATGGGAGGAAATTGGAATGGATTTCATAACGGGACTACCAAGAACCAAGTTAGGTTATGACTCAATTTGGGTTATAGTTGACCGTTTAACAAAAGTTGCTCATTTCATACCAGTGAAGACTACATATTCGGGAGATAGATTGGCAGAGCTTTATATGTCAAAAATTGTGTGTTTGCATGGAGTTCCAAAGAGGATCGTGTCGGATAGAGGAACACAATTTACCTCAAGATTTTGGCAGAAGCTTCATGAAGTTTTGGGCACCAATTTAAATTTCAGTACTGCTTATCATCCTCAAACAGATGGTCAGACTGAACGGTAAATCAGATATTGGAAGATATGCTGAGAGCATGTGCTTTAGCCAATAAAGCCAGTTGGGATAAAAGTTTGCCCTATGCGGAATTCTCATATAATAATAGTTATCAATCTAGTCTAAAGATGTCTCCGTTTGAAGCCTTGTATGGCAGAAAATGTAGAACACCGTTATATTGGTCAGAGACCGAAGAGAGTGAAGTATTCGGACCGGATGTCTTAAAGTTAGCAGAAGATCAAGTTCGCTTAATCCGAGACCGATTGAAAAACAGCATGCACTGCATAAAAGAGTTATGCTGATAATCGTCGAAGAATGTTGGAATTTAAGCCAGGCGATCATGTGTATCTGAAAGTGTCACCTATGAAAGGGATGCGTCGATTTAAAATCAGTGGTAAGCTTGCCCCAAGGTATATTGGACCATTTCTAGTTATAGCAAGAAGGGGTGAAGTCGCTTATCAGCTGGAACTTCCTCCTCAGTTGTCAGATGTACATAATGTATTTCATGTATCACAGTTAAAAAAATGTTTGAGAGTACCAGAGGAGTTGATATCTTTTGAGGATGTTGATTTAAAAGAGGACTTGACATATTCAGAATTTCCTGTCAAGATTTTAGAAGAAGCAGAACGCCGCACAAGAAACAAGACCATCAAATTCTGTAAAGTGCAATGGAGCAACCGCCCGTAATCGAAGCAACACAGGAGCGAGAAGAGGATCTTGAGCGAGTTTCGATCTATTTCTCGATTCTTCGAATCTAGGGTCGAGATTCCTTCTAAGGGGGTAGGTTTGTAACATCCCAATTTTTGCTTTTATTTTGAAGAAATAATTTTAAATTAATTATTTCCAATTATCTGGAATTTTCAGAATTTAAAGTTTCTGTTGAAAAGATAATTTAATATCAAAATAAGTTGGAAATATTTTTAATATGTTTAAAACATTATCAGTGAATTATGTGAATTTTTCTGGAATTTTTGGAATTTATCTGGTATTTTTCTGAGTATTTTAAAGTCTCCTCTGATTTTAAATATATAAAAGATTTAAATATCAAAATCTCCCTCGGGCTGACACTTGTCAAGCATCCGAGCCCTTCCTCCCCGGCCCGAACCGATCCCAGCCGTCTACGCCTCATCCCGCCTCCCCTCTCTCTCGCGGCGCCAAGTGTCGCGCAGATCCGACAAAGAGACCGGCCATCCCAAATGACTAATACTCAAAGGGTTAATCGCCCTTGTTGGGTGGTGAGCCTCCCTTGGCCAGTTACCGCCGCCCGCTCTCTTCCTTCCCGCTCCTCGGCGCGTTCGAGCCCGCTCGCGCGAGGTTGAGTTTCTTTTTAGATTTGCGCCGACAAGCGGCCCCACTGTCATAGATCGGTGCGTGGACTCACCGCCGGTGGTCCCACTGTCGAGCCATCGCCCCCGACGCTTGTCGTCATCTTGACCGTTCATGATTGCCGATTAGATCGCGCCGCCGCTGCCACTTAGTACACCCCATCGGCTCGATTTAAATCCGATTGCGGATTGAATCTCAACCGCATCTTTTCACTTACCCTTCACTCATCATCCTACGGCCTTGATTACTTTCCTCGCGCGCGTCGTGCATCCGAGCCGTAGCCGCCGCCTTCTCTCATTTTCTCTCATCGACATGCGGGGCCCATCGGCGATCGTCTTCCCGCCACCTTCTTCCTCCGCGTCTCGCCGCGCTTATTAATCAAAAAAAGCTTTAAAAGCTTGGTTTCTTGGCCAATTATTTCCCGCTAATGCACATTCAAATAGCCGCATTCCCGCAACCGTTTCTGGCATTATTTTCTTTAATTATGCACTGTGCGCCGTCGCCTTCACTCTCCGGGCAGTTCCAAGTCCGGCGAGCTTCGCGCTGCCGTTACCGGCCTCATTCCTCTATAAAACCCGACGCCCGAGCTGTGTCTCAGCTCCCTTTCGCTGTCTCCACCTCCAATTGCCACTGTCGAGCCGAGAGCCCTCCTGCGCTTGATTTCCTCCGCCGGCCACCTTCAACTCCGGCGAGCAATCGCCGCCGCCTCAAGCCTTCCCGAGATTCACTGGTGCATCCTCGACGTTGCTGGTGCCCAGGCGATCTCAGGCGACCACTTTTCTGAGTTATTGCGACCCCGGAACCCCTCCGCCGCCGTGAAGCCTCTCCGACCGCCGCCTCTTTTTGCCGTCTCGTCGATCCGACCATCCTCGGTAACTGCGCAAGGTACCAGAACATTCCTCGTCTCTCCCTCTTGCTTTTGCGCACATCGGCCGGCGCCGCCGCCCGCCGGAATGCCGGTGACCCTCGGGTCCCGCGCGCCACCGTCGGCCGGCGTGCCACGTCAGCTGGCTGCGTCCGGGTGGCAACAGACGTGGATGCCACCGGGATGCCGTGTCAGCACAAAACCGCCACGCCAGCACTCCACACACACTCGCCTCGCCACGTCGGTGCCGTGCACACACGTGGCACACCGGTGGCAGCCACGTGTATGCCACGTTGCTCCGCCGACCTCCCCGCTGTGAATCCTTAAGAGGATTACCTACCCTTATGGGGTAGGCAGTGCCTCCCCGCTCACTTGGCTAGCGCCGCTCTCTTCCCCCTCCCACTCCCTCGGCGCGCGTTCGAGCCCCGCTCCGCGCGCGAGGTTGAGTTTCTCCGTTTTTATTCGCGCTGACACCTGGGTCCCACCCGTCAGCGACCACCCCTCTGCGCTATTCACTGACAAGTGGGTCCTGGGTCCAGTGGGTCCCATATGTCAGAGACTCATTTTAAATGAAATTGCTGACCAGTGGACCCCACATGTCAGAGATTTCCGAATTTCTGGATTTATTCAAATCTGAGATTTTCAAATAGCCATATCTTTTTCATTTTAGCTCCAAATTGGTCCATTCAAATTTCTAAATTCATCTAAAATTTCAATCTTTCATTTGGTATATTTATTTTCAATTTTTGAATTTTTATTTTATTTTATTTATTTGGATTTCTCGATTTACGTGTAGAGAGCGATTTGTCCGAGCAACCTCAAGATCAAATTCAGGAAGATTTCAACCCAGCACCAGAAGGCAAGTCTCCTTTGAACATTTTGTTCCTATGTTTTGCAAGTTTCCTTTGGTCAACTTGCTCAAATGATTTAGAAAAAAATGTTTAGGTAGTTATTTTAAATTAATGCATGCTTATGTTATATCAAGTGATAATTTGATTTAGAAAATTTAGTTAAAGACCCAATTTGTTATACCTTCCATTGAGAATTGTTTACCTTGTACCATTGTCAACTTAGGATATCCCTTTTACTCAATAATGAGTTAGCATTAAATTGGTTGAATGTTTAAAATACTAGCAAATGCTTAGCGTAGCAAATTAATGTATTAATATTCAAATGAGTAGCATGTTTATCAAATGTTTTGATGAATGATTTGTTTGAACATTGGTAATGGATGTTACCATTGTTAAATGCTTTGTTTGAAAAGCGGTAATGGGTGTTATCACTGATAATTTAAAAGTAAAAATGGATTTCAAAGGGAAAAGTTGACAAGGGTGGATGGAAGGTTTGGCTGGTGCAGTTAGCACGAGAATGTTTGGAATTGTGAATGAACCACCCTGGTCGTTTAAGGACCGACGCTTGTGTTTTTCCAAACTAAGCAAAACAGTACAACCACAAGTCTATATGGGTACGACCTAGCTAACTACCCTATAATAGTGTAGTTTAGATATCACCAGTGGTGTATTGAGTGCCGTGGTGTCTGGTTACTCATAGTGAGGGACGGGTTTCTTGTACTCATATGGCGCAAGAGGGGGCTCCAACTCGTGGATTCGAGTTGTGGTGAAACCTTAGCGGGTGGTATTTAAACTATACTGGAGTAGGCGAAAGGCTTTGTGATAATTTATCTGGGTCTCATGCCAAAGGAAGCGTGTTGACTATTAAGATAATTTATCTCTTGTGGGTAAAGTGTACAACCTCTGCAGAGTTAAAACTATTCGAATAGCCGTGCCCACGGTCAAGGGCGGGCAAAGAATGCATTCACATGGTAGAAGTTTTGGTTTTGATTTCAAAACAAAATGAATTGGGGAAAAACTCGGGAGTAGAATAACTCTCGTGATGTTCAGATCAGGGGGTATAACCTGAGGTGTTGAAAATTTGCCGTGATGGCCTGAGATATTAATGTTGGTAGTTTAACCTTCACTAAAGTACTTATCCAATTTCAATTATTAAAAACAAGTGGTTTACAAAGTGGCTTACAAAGTAATTATGTAGATTTGAAATAAAATGCTGATTTTTGCAAATAAACCATATAGCCTTCTTTTGTGAAGCCTTACATCTATGCATTTTTCCCAAGACTTGCGGAGTACATTTTTGTACTCACCTGTTGCTCTATAAATATAAAAGCAGAGAATGGAGAAGATCAAGCTGGAGAGTATGACTTCTGCGCCGAATGTGGATGCGGTGGACTCTTCTCGGATGCCTAGGATTCGTTTCCCCAGTCAATTGCCTGTGGCAGATTGATGGGTCGATCAAGTTATCTTTTGCTTCCGCTGTGTTCATTTTTGCTTGAGGTTCTGTGAACCTTAGTAAGGCTATGGCCTTTGTAAAACTTCAGTTACTATTGTAATAAAGCGTTGTTGGCAATGTATCATCTTTTCTGTTTGAACTGTGTGTACTAGCATTGATCTCTGGGACTAGTACAGTAATACACAGGGGGTCTAGGAGTTTCTACTCCGGGTCTCACAAACAAGCAATTCAATTCTAGGGATGTAAATTAAGTAAACAAATCAAATAACAATTGACATAGTCTCTTTTTACCATAGTGTTCAGAAACTTGCTAGTTTGCCATAATCCATGTTGAGGCAATATGAAATGAATTGGACCGACTCTACAAATTAAGTTAAACACCTCAATTTCACCAGTGATAGCTCTTTCCTATTCCAAATAGGTGAGCTCCAACCTTCAAAATACACTGGGCCTTCCTACAAGTTTCTTGAGAAGATCACTGTACCATGACACCTCCTCGGCGTTACATGTTTCTTGAAAAGTCACATGTTAGAAGGGTTATGCATGAGTCACAATTATTTTCAAAATACATTCGTAAACGATGGCATCATGCCATAGAGAGCAAGAGCAAAGCAAATAAGCTCTCAACACATGACACACTCAAACTAATAATCATAACCCCTCTTAATACTACTACTCGCAACCAAACACTAAGACCGATAAAAAATTAGGAACACATCATTAGCTTATGTTAGTTATACATTTACCTTGCGCATTCTTTTGAAACTTGATGATGAACATCTTCACTTTAAGTTCGGCTCCTTAACTTGATGTGCATCAATACATGATGCAAACCATCACTTGCACTTTATCAATATATGATGGTTTTCACTTGACTTGTTGGTCAACACATTATTATCTCCTCTTCGAAATCTTGACTTGATACTCATCAACTTATGATGAACATCTTTTCTTCCCTAATCTTGACTTGATGGTGATCAACTCATGATGCCTTCCCAATTCCTCCTCATTATGTGACTTAACCTATTTTCCAAACTCAATGAAAATATTAGTCCCATAAGTAGTTGTCATCAATTGCCAAAACACACCATTAACACATAATGGTAGGGCTAGATTATTCAATCTTTCCGTTTTTAGTAATTGATGGTAACAAAAAAAATCCGTTTGTTACTAATCACCAAAACTTGCCATTAACACATAATGAAGTGACTAGATTCTTCAATCTCCCCCATTTTGGTTATTGGTGACAAACTAATTCAAATTGCAAATAATTAAATTTAAATCAATATGAGTACATATGAACTACACAAACTTTATATACTCAACAGATATGTTTCAAAGTAAAGATCCTCAATATATGTGGATAAAAGAGATGGATCAAATACGAATGAAACCGCAAAATATAGAGTGAACTTTCCCTAAATATATGCTTACACATATATGAGTTGGAACCATATGCACATATCTAAGTTTGACTTGAAGTGGAATTCAACCTATATTTTGGATACAAGGAATGCAATAATTAAATAAATGACAATTAAGCACATGAGAAAAACCATGCACTCACAAGATTCATAAATCATTTTGGGCAAATAGGTAAAATAGTTTTTCCAATATTAATACTTTATCCCTTTTTAAGCAAACCCAAAAGGATTAATATGGATTTTCATTAAGAAATCCTTTTTACTTAAAAACTCCCCCTTATAAAGGTTTTTCACCTTTGACACACAAAGGTCTCTTCTTCTCATCTCTTTCTTTTCATTTCCTCCTTTGACACAATTGCAATCTTAACTTTGCTTGGACCAATTTGCAATTGTACCATTTTCTCTATGTGCAATTTCTCTCCCATTTTGTCTATTTGCAATTGGATTTCTCTCCCACTTTGTTATCAAGCACCAAAACTTCTTCTTTTCTTAACATTTGTCCAAGAAAAGATTCATGTGGCATTATCCCCTTTTGGATGAAACCCATGTCCCCTTTTTGTGAACTTGTTCTTCTCTTCACAGATTGAAATCCACTTGCAAACACTACTTGATACCACTTGAATAATGATAGTACCACTTGTATATATCATTTGTAAACCACTTGAGAAATATTCAAGAATTACCACTTGAAACCAAGTAACTTAGGAGAGAGCTTGAGATTGGTCAAAGAAATTTGCTCAGCTAGGAAAAAATTTAGATACCACTTGGAAGGAAATAGATGAAGCAAATGTCGATGTCTAGATGATAAAAGCTGCCACTTTGGAGAATACCATTTTGAAAATATTAAAATATGATCACAATGACATTTGAAATCAAGGAAAGAGCATGAGGGTAGCTAGTAATGATAACAAGAATTAACTTGACTATAAGAAGCAAAGAGAATGGCTGAAGGAGTTGGAAATTAATGAACAAGATAAAGTTAGAGAAACTCCCCTAGTACAGTCAGACCGATGGACTTATTTCCAATATAGTACTCTCTAGAAACATATTATCGGCAATAAATGCTTAGACGTACCACAAGGGTTCGATCATAACGCGCTCATGAAGTCAGGCAGATCACTTGCTGGTCTAACTACTTGACAAGAGCTTGTCAGAACGTTGATACATAGCTGGTCAGATCACCTGGTTATACCGCGCTCATGAAGCCAGTCACACCGCTTTCCGATCTAACTGCTCGACAAGAGCCAGTCAGACTGCTGAGACATGGTCGGTTAGACTACTCGGTCATACTGCCACTTACAGGGTGGTCATATTGCATAGCTGGTCTGACTTCTCTCACAGAGCCGGTCATACTGTCTTTCATTTTTTACAGAGACAAAATGCATGTGCTAAAACAAATTTGCAAAACACATTCACAAATTGTAGTACCATGTACACAAGGATAAAAACATGATCCATGATAAGATGCAAAACACATTCACACACTTTAGAATCATACCACAAGGACTAGAGATATGGACTCGAGCTGTTTGCAAAACACATCTGCAAACTTATGTCATGTTACAAGGGTTATGCATGAGTCTCAATTATTTGCAAAAGACACTAGCAAATGATAGCATCATGCTATAGAGAGCTAGAGCAAAGCAAATAAGTTATCAATATACGACACTCTCAAACTACTAGTCAAAATCCCTCTTAATAGTACGACAACTTATACTAGTAACCACGTCTCTCAAATAAACACCGATACTGATAAAAGAGTAGAAACACATTCTTTGCCTATGTTAGTTATACCTTTTTTTATGCTAATTCTCTTAAAACTTTATGATGAACATCTTCACTTTAAGTTCAGGTCCTTGACTTGATATGCATCAATACATAATGTAAACCATGACTTGTACTTCATCAACATATGATGGTCTTCACTTGACTTGATGATTAACTTATGATCATCTCTTTTTTTAGGATCTTGACTTAATGCTCATCAACTTATGATGATCATCTCTTCTCCTCAAATCTTGACTTAATGATAATCAACTTATGGCGCCTTCTCAAGTCCTCCTCATCATGGGACCCAACCTATTTCATAAATTCAATGGAAATATTAGTCCCACAAACAATTATCATCAATTACCAAAACTCATCATTAACACATAATGGCGGGGTTATATTCTTTAGTACCGAGCAATATGCATGTGTTGTGAGCGGAGTTGGGCCATTCAACAAAATCAAAAATAAACCTAGTATCGAATTTGCAAATTGCAAGCACTTTCTAACTCATGTACCTATGTCAGTTGAAGTGCATAGCTTGTTGATCAGTGCGCATGGTGACAGGTACATACATCCCGTTTATAGTGCCAATTTAATTAATAAAATGTAGGTGAAATCTATGCTCCATAGGTCTTGGATGCACATTGCTAAAGATTGGATCTAAAGGTTTTATATTGTCAACTCCTAGCTGATACATGCATTCAAAAACTTGAGTAAACTTCCAAATTATGGTGTGGCCAGAATGAGCGAACTGGTTTCCCGCTTGTCTGTTAAATTGCAACACTCTATAAACCCATAAAAATAGGTCTAACACTTCTTTTGAACACATTTCCCTAGATGATCTCAAACCATAGTTCTCCTCTAAACTATCATGGAGGTTTAGGAATACTAACCTACGCATTCTAAACATATTGTAGAAATCCTTTGAGTTGCAGAGTTGCTCTTCTACCCACTATATTCCAGTCAACTCAACTATTCTCCTGGGCCTCCTCCCTGATGACTCACCGTACTCATCACTGCAACCAAAAGTGACAAATAGAATGAGTGCAAATGATGCAGTTGAAGTTGATGCAACATCATCGTCGAGTGACTCCGCATCAGTTGAAGTTGATGTACTTGATGAGCTCATCTGCACATCAAAAGGCACAAAAGAAGTAAGTGGCATTATACTTCAAGGCCAACATATGAACACATCACATCAAGAAAGTAGTATGAATCTTAAGAGAGAAGGTTAAACATATGTTGTCAACACATACTAAAAAGGCAATTACGAACTGAAATAAAAATGAACTCACCACAGACAGTATATAACTTGACAATACTAAACATGACGGCATGTAAGCAACAACGTCTTATGGTCTCCACGACAAGCAATGAAAACAACAGATGCAAAGTATCATGCAACATCATTTTTGTGTAGCAAACAACTAAAAGCAAATAACTCAATACAACATTGAACCAACAACAAATAATGCAATGTCCATAATGAAATGGAAACTAAAAGATGAATCGGCCATGTCAACACTCGAGCGGAACACAACACATCACTTTGGCTTCCTCTTGTCCTCTCAACTCCTCCTCAGCTAAGCAAGCCGTCCCTCAGGGGTCTCTAATGTGCCGAACATATCCATGTACTCTTTTCTCATGAACAGCTGTGTGGTGTAGTAGTGCTCCTCGCTCCCCTCTGCAGCCCTTGCATCCTTCACTAACTACACAAGCTCTCACATTTCCTACTAGATAGGATCAGATGTGGGGAAGTTACCAATAGTCCAGAAGCACAGCTAGTGCATGAGCTCTCACAAAATGTCATCCAACCACTCAAACTAGACATTCCTGTGGGTCTTCTTTGGCTTCTTGCCGTTAGGTGAGTCTACAATATATCGTTTAGCACTCTTGCCTTTAGCTTCCTTGAAGCGGTCACTACTACCCTCACTAGACACAACATCAACGTCTATGTCATCCTCGACATCGATGTCGGCAGCCACCTAGGCACCTAGAAAGAATGCATGTTCGTTCGTGATAGCTATGTCTTCGAACATGATTGCGTGCTCGTCTTCATGTTGCAGTAGTGCCTTCTTGAACTTTAGGATGTTGAACATGTAGGCAATATTTTAATTCCAAGTTTTAGTAGGAGACAAAAACAATATAGTAGTGATGCACAACTAACTACTAACAGTAGGCTACTCATCATACTTCAGAATATACGCATGAAATATATAGTATCAAAGTCGTACGAACACATGAACGACTTACTGTTGGGCTTGATGAGGAACAAGAAGCAGCGCAGGTGTGATGCAGTGAAGACTCGATGCGGTGCAGGATGTATTAGGAGCGGTCGCGCAGATGCGTTGCCCAGAAACCTTATTGCCGCCCCGTGTAGGTTCTCTATGCGACAATGGTTCGGAGATCCCGCTCTCCTCTCTTCCCGGTGCACGCCGAGAAGAAAGGTCGACGAGGTTCGATTGCTCAACACTTCATACAAGAGTGGAAGAAGACAATTGGAGAAAGGAATGGAGAAGTTCAGTCTTTAAGCCTGGACGTCTCCAGGTCTTTTATAGACGTGCAGATTATTTTCTATTAACTGCCCTCATTGAACTAAAATAATTCACTGGTAACTGCTTAATTATTCACTAGTAACTGATCAATTATTCACTGGTAACTGATCAATTATTCACTGGTAACTGATAAAATTCAAAACCAAATAATGGTAATTAAGCAGTCTCATGACCAGTTAAAAGGAGAGAGATGATGCGAGGTTCAGCAAAAATAAGGTGGACATGGTCTGCCAAGTGGCGCGCCACGTCACGGGGTGGTCGCGCGTCGCAAGTCACAAGTCACGCGATTTTCACGCAAAAATACGCGAATACGCGCGCGCGTGCGCGTGTGTATGTTTAGTCAAAGCCACCATCCACTTCCATAATTCAAGAAGTGGTATGGACTCCACCTTATAAATTGGTCTCCCCTATTTTGCCTGAGCAATATGGTACTAAACCTTACATGCTTTGGAACTAAGGAAAATAGGCCTCAATTATGGGCCTAATTTCAACATAGGATGTGTGACATGCCCTGCAAGCAAGCAATGCAACATGTGTCAAGGAAGTTACAAGAGATACATGAAGTGACAACATTGAAGAACACAAGATATGACTTACCTTCGCTTGCTCCACCCACCAGCCATCCCTAGCATCAATGCTACCGGTGATGGGATCAATTCCAAGACCGGTGGCTCTTAGTTTCAAAGTCTTATAGTTGGTGTAGTCATGTTTCAAGCTATCCTATTTGTTTTTCAATTGCTTATGGGTATAGTGTCGGCTAGTGTGTTCTATGAACTTTTGCCCATATCTCTAAATATACAATAGAACAAAAAAAAACACATGACAGTAACGGGCAATAATGGGTATGAAATAGACAGCAGACCAATTTCATCTCAATATAGAAAAGGGGAATTTTTGCACCATTCCTCTTTCTGTGGAATGCACACATTTCCGGCTCCACAAAATCCATTTTGGTATCCGAGATATTCATTGCATTACACACACAATATTTCAAAGAGCTGTAAGTGCCATTGCTTGGCTCTTACAGATCTACAAACGCAGTTGCTTCTTTTTGGTACTCGTAAGTCTAAAGCAACGAGGATGCACCAAGAACCGAAGCAGCGAAGCCTCAGAAATGTTGTACCAGAATGCCAGGTCTGAGATCAACGATTTTGCTATTCGGTGAAAATTACTATCAATTGGATAGTTGCACAGGGACCGAAATGGCTGGTCTTCTCACGAAGGCACGGCTCTAATCAACCAAAGAAATGAGCGAGACAAAAGTTCACACGTCTCCTTGCATTACACGAGGAAATTGTGAACTTTTATGAGGGTCTTATCGCGGAGGACCTCGAAACTGCTTCCAAAAATCATTCTCTGTTCCTTTGAGATTCTAAAAACTGTTTTTGATTTTTTTCTATAGTAACTATCTTTCAATTGAAATGTCTTTTTAATATGAGATTAATAAGTTGATTGTATTACAGACTGTAGCAACTTCATTTATATCGACCAAAACCGTACATGAGTTTCTGTTATTCCGTACTCTCTCTTACAAATAGCCTAAAAATCATAAGAAGCAGCCAAAAATAAGAAGATAACGCAAAAAGAATATGTCGGCTATCTGAAAAATCACAGGCCAAAAACCTAAACTGCTTCAAACGCCCTCTAGGTCGGGCCAATCGTATCGGCATACGCGCGGTACATGGTGCCGTGCATATGTCTACCTATCTACGCATCTGCCAGCTGCATGTGTACATACTTAAGCTAGCCACGTGATCGTAAGGGAGTAGCTTTTTGCCCCAGACAGGCAGCACACTAATACAATAGTTAGCTAGCTAGTAATATTCAGTGACCTCCTCAGCTCTGCATCTACGAGTATTAATATCGATCAGTCTCAGGTGCCCACTGCACTGCACAGACAACATTATATTAGGATCGAGCAGCTGGGCGCCACCACAGATAGAGAAATCGAGAGGAGGGAGAAGTTGGGTCATCGAGACGCAGAGCAGACATGGGGGAGAGAGAGGAGAGATCTGATGAGATCAAATCGAAAGGCAGGCTACTCCTGCCCTGCCCAGCCCAGCCGGCTGAAGCCAGTCCACCACCTTGCTTTGCCAGTCAGTGCAGCTGCTACATCCCCTCCTCTCCTTCGTCTCGAGCTCGACCTTCCCAGCTCAACTGGTACACACACCAACACCCTCTCTCCACTGCTCGGCCTACCCCACCTTAGATCTTCTGCTTTCTAATTCTAGCTAGCTTGCTCTCAACACTGTGAGAAAATAACCCTGACATGGGACAGCTGAAGATTGGGCTTGACCGAGTTTCCCGGAAGCAAGTAGCAGAAGTGGAGCCGGATATGCGCAGGAACTTCAGCATGCAGTGTTTTCAGTTTGCGTTCAGTTTCAGTTTTCCGAGAAGTGCGGATCGCACAGCTATCTCCGATTTATGTGGATCGTAGACTAGTTTACTTTCTTAAGATAAGTTTTATGTTTAACTGTACGAAGTTGTTGCTTTTGCAATCTTGAGAATACGAGAAAATTTGCCCCAACTCGCTGTGCTCAGTTTTACTTTCTGAAGTGTACTGTAGCACGTCAGAAAATCACTTCCCGTGTGAAGATTGAGTGAATGTGAGTGATCCCGTGGCTAGATTTCCATCAGTTGGTACCAGAGATTCAGGAAGAACACTCAAGAATCTTCGGCACCGCAGGATGGCGATGATCCCACACTCAGCGGCGAAAGAAAGCAGCAGGGCGCCGTTTCATGCGCCATTGCTGACCTCCTCGAATTATACAGTCTGGGCGATATGGATGGAGGCAATCCTTGACGCCCAGGGTGTTTGGGAGGCCGTGGAGCCGGCGGTAGGAGCACAGGTGGACGTGACGAAGGACAAGCTGGCGCGTGGTCACATCTTGCAGTGTGTCTCAGAAGATATCCTCCTTCAGATTGCCAAGAAAAAAATGGCGAAAGAGGTCTGGGACAACATCAAGACAAGGTACTTGGGAGTAGACCGAGTGAAGAAGGCGCGCCTACAAACGTTGAAGAGCGAGTTCGATGTCCTACGCATGTCAGAAAATGAATCAGTTGATGAGTTCGCCGGAAAACTCAGCGCCATGTCCAGCAAGTTTTCCTCCCTCGGTGCTACACTCGAAGACTTAGCGCTTGTCAAGAAGTTGTTCGACTCCATTCCTGACAAATACCCAGGGATGACTTTATCGGCCGATATTTTCCGATTTTCGGCGAAAACCGGTTTTACCGGCCAGCACCGGTTAGTGTACAAACCGGGCCCAAAACTTTCGGCCCATTTGAAAACAAAAGCGGCCCAACTGGCCCACTCCACGTCCTCTAAACGTTGCCCTAGCGGACGACTCACTCCTGAGTCCTGCCTCCTCCTGGCGGCTGCTCAGCCTGCTCGCAAGCGACATCTTCTTCGGCGATCTTCCTCTGATCCATTCTCTTCCACCCAAATCGGCAAATCAGGAGCGGATGGAGGTGTAGGGCAACGTTGACGACCCATCCCGAGCTCCTCCTCAAGCTCTCAAGGTCCTGTGAGGAGACACAAGGGGCGAAGATGGCGGCCGAGGTGGAGCAGAGGTGGGCTCGTCGGAGGCTAATTCCGGCGGTCCCTCGGCCGATTGGCGGGCGCATGGCCATGGTGTGGACATGAGGAATCTCGTGGTGGTGGCGGCTTGGTCTGATGTGGTCCTAGATAGGCTAGCGGCGGTGACGCGCGCGGTGGTGTGCAAATTCGGCAATGGCATATCAGGTAAACTTAGTCACCACCCTGTAATTCGTTGAAGAATTTATGCAATAGCTTATACCTTGCTTGCTATTGTCAAGGATCATGTTTACAACCGATTTTGTTTAGGGTTTACTTGGATGTGTTATGAATGTACATGCATGTGTCTGAGTATATCGTCCGAAATTCCTCCGATATGTTCAACCAATTTTCGGCAGATTTTCACCAATTTTTGGCCAATTTTTATTTGAATTTTGAATTTCATTTGAAAATTTCGGCACGAAAACTATCGAAATTTTTCGAAAATCACTATAATCGGTTCTATCAGTGACCGCCGGTAAAAAATTACAAATGGTAATCAAAACCCTGCAAATACCTCCAGGTCGTTGCCGGGATCGAACAATTCTATGATCTGGAACGGATGGCATTCGAGGAGGCAATAGGACGACTCAAGCCGTATGAAGAGCGAGCTTTGCGGACACGTAGTAGTGTTAGCAGCCCCCAAGGTCAGCTCCTGCTTACTTATGCCGAGTGGCAGGCGAGGCAAAAGGGTGAAGTGGCGAAGTCTCGTCAGGAGGAAAGGGTCGAGGCTCCAGCGCCTCCGACCGTGTCAAATGGCGTGGCCGAGGACGTGGTCGTGGACGCTTTGGTCGAGGAGCGCCGCGCCCGGAAAGTGCAGGAGGCACTAGCTTAACCGGCAACGGCGCACGTGACAAGAGCCACATCAAGTGCTACAGCTGCAAGAATATGGGACATTATTCTTCAAAATGCCGTAGCAAACGATGTGAAGATGAAGCACTCCTCGCCCGTGCCATTGATGAGGAGCCAGCACTAATGCTGGTCATGTCCCAGGAGGGGGCATGTAGAGAACGGGAACGGCAAGAAGCAGTTATGCTAAATGAAGAACGGGTGATGCCAGAACTGTACCGAGGCAACAAGAAGGAAGAAAAGGAAGATACTTGGTACCTGGACAACGGCGCCAGTAACCACTTGACAGGTCATCGCGAAAAATTTCAAGATTTGGATGAAGCCATTACCGGAAGAGTGAGCTTCGGTGATGCTCGACTGTTCAGATCATGGGTAAAGGAACGGTAGTATTCACTTGCAAAAATGGAGATCAGAAGGTGCTCAATGAGGTATACTACATCCCTGAACTGTGTAGTAACATTATTAGTGTTGGGCAAATGACAGAGAATCGAATTGAGGTGCATATGGTAGGAGAAAACATGCGTGTGCTGGATAAGTACGGGAAGCTACTGATGCTTGTGAAAAGAACGCCGAATCGTCTGTACAAAATAACTCTGAAGACATCCAACGCAATTTGCTTCCTGACAAAGCTTGATGATCCAACATGGTTGTGGCATGCGAGATTAGGACATGTCAACTTCAGTGACTTGAGGACTATGGGGGACCACTATTGGACAAGCCGAAGAAACTTTGTGAAGAATGTGTGCTGACCAAGCAGACAAGATTGCCATTTCCGCATCAAGCAAAGTTCAGAGCTGAGATGCCACTTGAACTTCTGCACGCTGACATTTGCGGGCCAATCACCCCATGCACACTAGCCGGGAATGAGTACTTCCTCCTGATTGTGGACGACAGTACTCGGTGGATGTGGGTGTACACACTGGAAGCAAAGAGCAGTGCATTTCAGGTGTTCAGAAGGTTCAAGACACCGGCTGAGAACAAGCTCGGGCACAAGATCAAGACACTACGGACTGACCGTGGAGGAGAGTTTCTGTCCACAGAGTTCTCTCGTTTCTGTGAAGATTCAGGAATTGAGAGGCACCTCACTGCTCCTTATACACCCCAGTAAAATGGTGTAGTAGAGCGTCGCAATCGCACCGTGACGAGTATGGTGAGATCTTTACTCAAAAGCATGAGTATGCCAGCAAAATTTTGGGGGGAGGCGGTAAGACATGCTGTTTACCTCCTGAACCGTCTTCCAACTAAAGCACTGGGAGAACATACACCGTTTGAAGCACTCGAGGGGATAAAGCCGCACCTGGCGCATTTGAGAGTGTTTGGATGCACAACGTATGTGAAGAATGTAACTCCCCATGTCAAGAAACTTGAAGACAGGAGCTCACAAATGGTGTACTCTTGGGGGTAGAAGAGGGGAGCAAAGCTCGTCGCTTGTTTGATCCAAGCCGTGGAAAATTGCATGTGAGCAGAGACGTGGTGTTCCAGGAAAATTTGCAGTGGAGATGGACTGCAAAAACTGACTCCGAAGTAGAGTCACCAGAATTCACTATCATCAACCATATCTACTCACAAGAAGGAGCCGCAGCATCGGGCACTGAAGCAGACACAGAAGGTGCTGTGTCACCCATGACAGCAATGGATGCAGGAATGTCGACACCTCCAAGATCTTCCGAACCTCATATGACAGAAGAGGGAAGCCCATATACAACACCCATGAGTAACCGGACAGCTATTTCATCACAAGTGTCGAACTCACTGGAGTCACATGATGGGCCAATAAGATACAGGTCTATTGCCGATATTTATGCCCACACTGAAGAGATAACAGGAAACTTTGAAGAGGAAGGCGTAGCAATGCTGACACTGTCTGAAGAACCAGCAAGTTTTCAAGAAGCAGCAACCGAGAGCTGCTGGCATGAGGCGATGGAAAATGAGCTCGAGTCCATTAAGAAAAATAATACCTGGACTCTGACTGAGCTACCCCCAGGAAAGAAACCAATAGGCCTAAAGTGGGTATTTAAACTGAAAAGGGATTCAGAGGGGCAAGTTGTCAAATATAAAGCGAGGCTAGTAGCAAAGGTACGATCTCATTGTGACTGCAAGCAGTGGAGAAAAGGTTCAGAGATTCAAGGATCAAATGATGGCTGAGTTTGAGATGAGCAATTTGGGACTTTTATCCTATTATTTGGGTATTGAGGTGGAGCAGCAAGGAAATCGAATACTGCTAAAACAGTCAGCCTACGTCAAGAAGATACTAGTTCAGTTCGGAATGGAAGACTATAACCCAACAAAATACCCTCTGGAACCCAAGATACAGCTGCACAAGGACGTGGAAGGGACAACCGTTGATGCTACAGAGTATTGTTGAGCAATAGGTTGTCTCAGGTACCTACTGAATACAAGGCCTGATCTGTCATATTTTGTCGGATTGGCAAGTAGGTACATGGAGCGGCCCACAGTTATGCACCACAAAGCGATCAAGCAGATACTCAGATACCTGAAAGGAACAATACACTATGGACTTGTTTATGAGAGAGGACATCAGGAGATCAATCTCTGTGGCTATTCAGATAGTGATCTGGCGGGTGATCTTGAAGGTAGAAGAAGTACAAGTGGGATGGTCTTTTACTTTAATGGAAATCTGGTGTCCTGGAATTCGCAAAAACAGATAACTATGGCATTATCATCGTGTGAGGCCGAGTTTATGGCGGCAATGGCAGCAGCTTGTCATGCTCTCTGGTTGAGGAGTCTAATTGGAGAGCTCACACGGACGGAAGAAAAATCAGTGACTCTATTTGTTGACAACAGGTCTGCTATAGCACTGATGAAGAACCCTGTTTTTCATGGCCGTAGCAAGCACATAGATACAAGGTTTCACTTTATAAGGGAATGTGTGGAGAGAGGACAGATATAGGTAGAATTCATTCACACAGGAGAGCAGAGAGCAGACCCTCTGACGAAGGCACTGTCAGGCGTGAAATTGGCGGCAATGCGTTAGTTGCTTGGTGTTAGAGATTTAGAGCCATGTCAGGATTAGGGGGGAAAATGTGAGAAAATAACCCTGACATGGGATAGCTGAAGATTGGGCTTGACCGAGTTTCCTGGAAGCAAGTAGCAGAAGTGGAGCCGGATATGCGCAGAACTTCAGCATGCGGTTTTCGATTTGCGTTCGATTCAGCTTTTCCGAGAAGTGCGGATCGCATGCCTATCTCCGATTTATGTGGATCGAGACTAGTTTACTTTCTTAAGATAAGTTTTATGTTTAACTGCACGAAGTTGTTGCTTTTGCAATCTTGAGAATACGAGAAAATTTGCCCCAACTCATTGTGCTCGCTTTTACTTTTCAAGTTTATCAGAGCACGCCGTAAAATCACTTCCTGTGTGAAGATTGAGTGATCCCGTGGCTAGATTTCCATCAGTTGGTATCAGAGATTTAGGAAGAACACTCAAGAATCTTCGGCACCGCAGGATGGCGATGATCCCACACTCAGCAGCGAAAGAAAGTGGCGGGACGCCGTTTCATGCGCCATTGCTGACCTCCTCGAATTATACAGTCTGGGCGATAAGGATGGAGGCAATCCTTGACACCCAGGGTGTTTGGGAGGCCATGGAGCCGGTGGTAGGAGCACAGGTGGACGTGACGAAGGACAAGCTGGCGCGTGGTCACATCTTGCAGTGTGTCTCAGAAGATATCCTCCTTGAGATTGTGATACGGGGTCGCCCGATCTTCTCGACGTAAGATGGATACTCGCGGGAGTCTTGATAAATCGCAATGATCCTCCAATGCCAATGCAAGGGACGAACACTCTTTAATCCGCCAAAACACACTCACGTCGATTTCGCCGACCACCAAGCGAAGATCTATCGTGCACCCAATTCCCAGCGGAAAGGCTGAACGATCTTGATTGAAGAACACTCCTATTTCCCTCACGGAATTTCAGCAGCAATGATACACTCGAACAAACTTTAGTAGATTGATTATTTTCAAAGGTGGTCCGAACCCTTAGGCTGCCAATACATGGCTTATATAGGACCTTGGGACGTCCATAGAGTCCACAAACCTAGTACAACTCAACCCTATATGGTTTTAGATACGAACTCTCACAAAAAGGAAACTAGATTTTACAGTCATCACATTGTTTTGGCCATAACTTTTGATCCGTGATGAATTTGATGTTGGGACCAGATCCATTGCGTATCCCTTGAAAATATCTTTCCAAGGAGTACAAGAACACCCAAATCGGACTCCGTTTGTGAAAGTTATGACCTTTTTAGTAAGTATCTGTCAGGCTGTCCCGAACTGAATCCGAATTGAATTCTGAGTTGAATCCGAGTTTGAATCCAATTGGCCTTGTGGGAGGTACGAATTGGGCTTGGAAATCTTATCCAAAACTTGTAGTTTAAGTCCTTGGGCTTCTCCCTTTTGCTCTTCCACTGAATGGACTTTCTTCCTTCATGTCTTTGACACCTAATGTGGTTATCCTCTTCCTTTTGCGTCTCCATTGATTTGCCATCGACAAACCTAAGAATGCACCATTTGATGACATGAGGTAGTATTCTATTCTTATGAATAACAACATTATATTTAGTTTGGAATGAGTTCACCTGGCAATGTTTGATGCGGCTCAATAACTCTTTCCAGTTGAATAATATATTTAACTGAAAAGTACAAGACACGTGCGTATCCGCATCAGATTGCCAAGAAGAAAATGGCGAAAGAGGTCTGGGACAACATCAAGACAAGGTACTTGGGAGCAGACCGAGTGAAGAAGGCGCGCCTGCAAACGTTGAAGAGTGAGTTCGATGTCCTCCGACATGTCAGAAAATGAATCAGTTGATGAGTTCGCCGGAAAACTCAGCGCCATGTCCAGCAAGTTTTCCTCCCTCGGTGCTACACTCGAAGACTCAGCGCTTGTCAAGAAGTTGTTCGACTCCATTCCCGACAAATACCTCCAGGTCGTTGCCGGGATCGAACAATTCCATGATCTGGAACGGATGGAATTCGAGGAGGCAATAGGACGACTCAAGGCGTATGAAGAGCGAGCTTTGCAAACACTGTTAGCTAGAATAATTTGATGTGCTTGTCTTATTGTAGTTTAGTTTGAGCGGTACGTGTGCAGCATGTTGGCATGCAATAAGTGGAGTTCGTGGGCATGCAATTAGTGCAATTCATGGGCATGCAGTTAGTGGGGCTCGTGGGCGCATTCCTGGCACCCGAGCGCGTCTTCCGCGCGCACGACGCGGGTAACGTGTGGGATGGCACACGTTGCAATTAACTCTCGCCGTGCGCATTGATGGCCAAAGGAAACGGCCAAGTTTAGTCTGCTATATATATGTTGCAAAGATGAGTCAGAAGAGTGTGCAAGTTTTCTGCAGCACCAAAGAATCCTCTTGTGTCTAACAGTTCACGTGAGTTTGTTACAGCGAGGCTTTGAGAAAAAGCTCGCCGTTCTATCCAGTGTGGCTGGGTTGTTAATTGGTATCAGAGCTGCGTTCAGGATCCTGGTGACCATGTTGGCTCCGGTGGGAGGCAGGTCGGTTACTCCTCCACGGTTGGATCGCCGTCGGTCGCCACCACGTGGTCCTCACCATCCACGACAACAGCATGGTCGGGAGTGCGAGGTCGTCATCGAGCGTGTGGTCAAACAAGCGTCGACGTTGGTACAATATCCGATGCTGACCAAGTCCAACTACCCGGAGTGGGCGATGCTCATGCGCATCAACTTGCAGGCGCAAGGCTTGTGGGGAGCCATTGAACCCGGCGACGCGGAGTACAGCGAGGATCGACTTGCACTGGCAACGATCGCTTGCGCAGTCCCGCCAGAGATGCTGGGTTCACTTGCAAACAAGGAAACCGCGCAGGAGGCATGGGAGGCGGTCAAGGTGATGCGCATGGGCGTCAAACGCGTGCGTGATGCCAACGCACAGAAGCTACGGTGAGACTTCAACAACATCTCATTCAAGGACGGCGAGGCGGTTTACGACTTTGCCATGCGGATCGGCTCTCTCGCCAACAACCTACAGATTCTCGGCGACCAGATCTCTGACGCTGAGGTAGTTCACAAGATGCTTCAAGTGGTCCCTGATCATCTGATGTAGGTAGCCATATCCATCGAGACCTTGCTTGACATTAGTGAGCTCTCTGTCGAAGAGGTCACCGACGGCTGCGAGCCGTTGAGCAGCGTCTCGAAGTGCGAGCGGTGGCCACAGAACTGGGCTCACGCCTGCTCCTCTCCTCCAAAGAGGAGGAGATGATCCGCCGTATGCGCCAGCGGGAGAGCGAGGCTGCACGAGGCGGTGGCAACTTCACGGGCGGCGCTTCAAACGCCCCACGCCATGACACATTGCAGTTTAACCGCGGCCGAGACGCACCACACGAAGAAGGAGGCGGGCAAGCCTTCAACAAGGACCGCTGCAAGTACTGCAACAAGAAGGGTCACTGGGCCCGTGAATGCAGAAAGAAAAAAAGAGACAAGGCGCAGGCTCAACTAGTCCAGGAAGGTGGTGACGAAGATGAACCGGCCCTGCTTATGGCCCAGGTGGCGGCGTTGGCTCCCGGGCCGGTGTCTTCCCCAGAACGTGTGGGCGCTCATGTTCATCTGAATGAGGAGCGCGCCATCGTGCAGCTTGGCAACACCGACACCGACGAGCAGAAGCGCGGCGTGTGGTACCTCGACACGGGCGCATCGAACCACATGACGGGCGTCGCTGCTGCCTTCTCCGAGCTGGACTGAAATGTCTCCAGAACGGTCAAATTCGGCGATGGCTCGGTCGTGGACATCGTTGTTAGTGATATGCCCTAGAGGCAACATGGAGATGTTGTATATATCACATACTATGTTTATGATACATTACTTTGTTCCTTGGAATAGACATCATCATTATTGATCAATGAGTATGTGACTTATTCATGAGACTCTTAAATACTAAGATGTTGCTATTTCTAAATGATCCCTGATCGTATATCATATGAGGAACAAATATGATTCAAAGACAAAGATCAGCATATGTATTGATTGATGATCATGTCTCATGGATCATGGTATGGTGATACCAAATCAATAATATGGACATGTGTTAGTGAACATATGTTGGATAGACCTGCCATGAGACACTGCAGAGATTCCATGTGTCATCTGTTGGTCTCAAGTAGTGTTTATGTAGAGTCCTTAGACTTGAGATCATCATGGTTCCCAACATGAGTAGTAGCTTATTTTGGGACTACTAAACACTACTCCGTGAATCGGGTAGTCATAAAAGTAGTCTTCGGGTTTGCCATGAAACATGTAGTGGGATGTGAATGATCAAGATAGAATTTGCCCCTCCTTATGGGAGAGATATCTGGGCCCTCGATGTAATGGATTATGAAAGTGCATGGCCATGCCAAGGTGATTGAGGAGTCAATCACGAGTTTATAATCCATCACGGAATCGAGAGAGTGATTGAGCTATTAAGAGGATGACACAGTCTCGCCTTGAGCTCAATCTATATCGTGAGGCAAAGGGATTCGTACATGAGAGAACATTACAGTTCACCGATATGATCTTTACATATACTTTGGGGTTAATATGTCTTACTAGAGGCCGCTATTAACATGGTAGCTGGAAAGGTGTTTCCGGTCACGACCAAGTATACGTGAACCTCTGGTCGCACGCTTAACGGGTTGGAACACTAATTCGAATATGATTGGATATGGGCTCAATTCGGATAGAGATCCGAATAGACTCCTATTGGGCCTCGGTCCACGAGGCCCACGTGAGGAGGTCTATATATGGAGGCGAGGCGGAGGATTCGTCCCGCTAACATCTAGCAAAACCCTAGCCGCCACCTCCCGAGCCAAACCCTAGCTGCTCACGAGTGCTAGTACACTCGCGATCGGCGCCCGGCCCCGGACGTGTGGATACCGGTGGAGGCGCCGCTGCGTTGCAAAGGTTGATCGGCGTGCGTGGAGAGACGATCTGTTCGGGACGATCGGCTACTTCCACTACTACCTCGACGCGCGAGATTGATCGGTTTCAATTCTTCTTCACGCTGCTGCTGGCGTCTAAGTGGTAACGATCCATGATCCTTCCTTAGCATGATGTTCTTGGGTGCGCGGTAGAAAAGTTTTGTTTTCTGCTTCCGTAGCCTACGTGTATTCCAATAATCGTCGGGTGCGGCTCGATTGTGTTCGCGGCGCGTGATGGGCAACACCGCGTTCTCTCTGACGTGTACTACATCCCCAGGCTGCGCAGCAACATTGTGAGTCTGGGTCAACTCGACGAGTTCGGCTGCGAGGTTCTGATCAAGCACGGCGTGCTGCGGGTGCGCGATCCACAGCACGAGCTACTCACCAAGGTACGAAGATTGGCTAACCCTCTGTACAAGATTACACTCACCGTTGCACATCCGGTTTCTCTCCTCGCACATTCGGACGACGAGGCCTGGCGCTGGCATAAGTGTTTCGGCCACCTCAGCTTTGATACGCTGAGAAAGATGACGCGTGGTAACATGGCACGTGGACTTCCCCGATTGGATCACGTCGACCAGCTCTGCGACGCGTGCCTCGTCGGCAAGCAGCGGTGCATGCCGTTCCCTATCGAGGCCAACTACCATGCCAAGGGACGTCTGGACCTCGTACATGGAGATCTATGTGGGCCTGTCACACCAACGACGCATGGTGGCAAGCGCTATTTTCTTCTCCTCGTCGACGATGCTAGCCGCTATATGTGGCTGGTACTGTTGTCAAGTAAGGACGAGGTGGCCGACGTGATCAAGAAGTTCCAAGCAGGCGTCGAGGTCGAGACCGGGCGGAAGTTGCGTGCGCTACGTACTGATTGTGGTGGCGAGTTCACGTCCATGACCTTCGGCCAGTACTGCTCGGAGAAGGGCGTGCACCGGTAGCTCACAGCGCCATACTCCTCGCAACAGAACGGCATCATGGAGCGTCGGAACCAAACTGTGATGACTATGGCGCGGTGCCCAAACTGTGATGGCTGTGTTTATTTTGAACAGGTCTCTGATGAAAAGCATCACCGGCATGACTCCCTATGAGGCTTGGCATGGCGAGAAACTGGCGGTAAACTTCTTGCGCACGTTCGGATGCATTGCGCATGTGAAGGTCACGCGTCCCCACCTCGCCAAGCTCGACGATCGTAGTGTGAAGATGGTGTTTCTGGGCTACGAGCCGGGCTCAAAGGCGTACCATGTGTAGGACCCAGCGGGCGGTCGTCTACACGTCACCCGCGATGCAGTGTTCGATGAGGGCAGTAGGTGGAATTGGGAGGAGGGCAGCGGCAACGCAGTCCCTGAGACCTTCACTGTGGAATACGCGGTCAGTGCTCTCACAAGCGGTAATGAGCCGGCTTCTCCTGTATCCTCACCAGCCTCACCAGAACAAGAGCAAGGGGAGTAGACACCACGCACTCCCTCGGACACTTGGAGCAGCACGGGCGGCGCGCGTGTCACGTACGCCACGCCACCGTCAAACATCCCGTCTGGCAATGAACTGGACGAGGAAGGAGCACCCCAGTGATTCCGCACTGTCGAGGACTGCATCAACAACTCCGAGCCAGTTGAGCTGGATCCGGAGGAACTGCTCTTGGCAGCATCTGAGGAACCCACGTCGTTCGCCGAGGCCAACACTGATCCTACTTGGCGCGCAGCCATGGAGGAGGAGATGCGGTCAATCATCGATAACGGCACCTGGGAGAATGTAGAGCTCCCAGCCGGCCATCGACCCATCGGCCTCAAATGGGTCTTCAAGCTGAAGAAGGATGCTCAGGGCATGGTGGTGAAGCACAAAGCATGCTTGGTGGCGAAAGGCTACATCCAGCAAGCTGGCGTGGATTATGACGAGGTTTTCGCACCAGTGGCTCGGCTGGACTCCGTTCACACGCTGATTGCGGTGGCTGCGCATGAGGGATGGCAGGTACATCATCTCGACGTGAAATTTGCCTTCCTCAACGGAGATCTCGTGGAGGAGGTGTATGTCACTCAACCGCCAGGCTTTGCCATTCCCGAGCGTGAGCGGCAGGTGCTGAAGTTGCAGAAAGCCCGAGCGTGAAGATTCCTTGACAGCAATTCAAAATACTTTACCGTGTACAATCTCAGAGTTTCCATGTAAATACTTGGGCCTGTCGTTATCAAATAAGAAGCTTCGGAAGAGGGATCTTATACCGTGGATTGAGAAAATCACTGACAAGCTACCGTGCTAGAAGGTAGCTCTAATGAACAGGGCAGGACGTGCCACGTTAGTCCGGTTTGTTATCTCCACCATGCCGGTTTATTTGTTAATTGCCATCAGCGCTCCGAAGTGGTTCCTCAAGACGGTGGACAAATTCAGAAGAGGTTTCATCTAGCAAGGAAAGGAAAAGGCTAATGGAGGTTGTTGTCTAGTGGCTTGGGACAAGGTTATGAGACCGTTAGATCTTGGAGGCTTAGGCATCCCCAACTTGGAGGTGATGGCCTGGGCTTTACAAATCAGATGGCAGTAGTTCAAAAAGACCAGAGCTGATCGACCTTGGACTGACCTTGAGCTTCCCTCGCATCCTAACTCGATAGCTCTATTTGCCATTGCAGTTACTACGGAGGTAGGGAATGGTAACAACACACTTTTTTAGATTGATCGTTGGCTGCACGGTTGTTCGATTGAAAACCTTGCGCCAACAGTTTTTGCATGTGTCTCTCCAAGAATCCGCAAGAGCCGGACTGTGGCTGAAGCTCTCAACAACGTGGAATGGCCTAGGGACATTCAAGGAGGCCTGTCTTGGGCTGGTATTAGAGAATTCCTAGGGGTTTGGGACTGCCTCATGGATTTTGCGTTGACTGACCAAGAGGATCGTCAAACTTGGAGGCTAGATGCAAGCGGTCGTTATTCTTCCAAATCTGCCTATAAAGCTTATTTTTATGGCGCTGTGACCTTTGAGTCTTGGCGTCGGTTATGGAAGACCTGGGCCCCGGCCAAATGCAAAATGTTCTTGTGGTTGGCAATCCGAAACAGATGTTGGACAGCGGATAGGCTAGCTAAGAGGGGCCTCTCTCATCCGGATAAATGTCCACTATGCGATAAAGAAGACGAGACGATACAACATCTTTTATCAACGTGTGTTGTGGCAAGACAAGTTTGGTTCAGATTGTTCAATCCGTTGGACCTAGCAGATTCAGTCCCACGACAAAACGAACGGAGCTTTGCGGATTGGTGGCGCAAGACGATGAGAAGAGTTAAAAAGGAGCACAAAAAAGGAGTGAACACTCTAATTATGCTCGGCGCCTGGATTATATGGAAACATAGGAATGCATGTGTGTTTGAGGGGGATTCTCCTTCGGTTAACACAATTTTGAGTGAGCTGAAGGACGAGCCCAGCCTTTGGTGCATGGCTGGTGCGAAGAAGCTGCAAGGGTTAGGACTTGAGTTTGCAACCTAGGTCAGAAAGGGCTAGGTCGAGTCGTGTTTGTTCGCTATGAGTATGAATCTTGAGACTGTGTAAAAGCCTTATTCATATTTGGTCCCCATATGAGTGAGGATCCTGTTGGGCACCCCCTTTTTTTCATCCCCCTAATGCAATGAAACGTAGCTCTCCCGCGTTTTCGAAAAAAAAGTTTGCGTTCAGTTTCAATTTTTTGAGAAGTGCGGATCGCACAGCTATCTCTGATTTATGTGGATCGTAGACTAGTTTACTTTCTTAAGATAAGTTTTATGTTTAACTGTACAAAGTTGTTGCTTTTGCAATCTTGAGAATACGAGAAAATTTGCCCCAACTCGTGTGCTCGGTTTCTTGTCTTTTCTGAAGTTTCTTGAGCACGCCAAAAATCACTTCCCGTGTGAAGATTGAGTGAATGTGAGTGATCCCGTGGCTAGATTTCCATCAAACACCCACCGCCCTCCGTCCTCGCTTCTCTTTTCCATCCATCCTCGCTTCTCTTTTCCATCCATCTCTTCCAAGTAAACAATTATAGCCTCCATCCGTTCCATCCATTACATCCACAGTTCCGTCCATCCCATATATAATACATCATGAGTGCGGCTGCAGCATTCGCCGACCCACCGCCGCACGTCGCCCAGTGCAGCCGACGCGACAAGCTCCGCTTCCCGTCTGCCTCCTACTTCATGCTCCCTCCGCACTACGATGACACCGCCGACCTCAGCTACCTTCACGCCATCGTCGCGCCCGTGCCCAGCGCCTAGTGGCTCATGCCGTAGTACGACATGTTGACAAAGATGAATGTTCGAATCTTTCTGAAGGTCTCCTCTTGAACGTTGGTACCTTTCCGAACTTCCTTCGGATTTATCTGATGTCATTCATGAGCTATAGAATAGCCTTGATTCACTTGATTGTTCGGACGACTCCAATCTTTCTTGGTTAGCTATTCAAACCACTTCAAATAGTTTTGCTGTTTGATTTCCTTTAAACACTAACTATTGGATAGTTCTGATTTTTGTCTGTTCGGACTGGTCCGAACCTTAACCTCTAGCCGAATGGACGATCTCGATCGGACGGTTCTATGACAATGTCTGTTCGAACTGGTCCAAACTCCTTTAATGTTGTCTGCGCCACCCAAAGGCTATCAGATGATTCTGATCTATTCGATTATGTTTGGACCGGTCCAAACATTGCACTTCAGCCGTTCCGGATGGTCCGATCATCTCTTCCGATCGTAGGATTCTTCTTCCGTTCTAGATGGCGATTTTCGGTGGCTACGAACAGAGATAACGCAAAGATACAAAGTCTTTTTGCTGTGTGCAAACTGCCAACTTTTCAATTGGTTTTCTCTTCTATTTGTACACAAGATTACATATTTTGAACCGGCTTACTAAACCGAACAGGAAACATAAGCGGAGATCTTTCTAAACTCTACTATATAGCGAATTCAAAAATATATACTAAAGAATTCTATCTGGACTTTGATGCAGTGAAATTACCCAACAATCACTCCTTAATTTCTCTGCACTTCCACCATCCCAAGTGATTTTGTGAGTCCATCTGCCGGTTGTTCTTCTAAACTGACAAAACTGATCTCGATGCTTCCTTTTTCAACATATTGCCTGATAAAATGATAACGTGTGTTAATGTGTTTGCTTCGATCATGAAACATAGGGTTCTTAGCTAGAGCTATGGCTGATTTGTTATCAACATATAACTTGATACAGTCTGGCTTCTTGCCCATCAGTTCACCAAGTAAACACACCATCCAAATTCCTTCGCACATAGCCATCGTTATTGTTATGTACTCTGCCTCGCAAGATGACAAAGCAACAACCATTTGTTTTTGAGGCTGCCAACTGATTGGGTCTCTATTCAATGTGAACAACACTCTCGTCGTGCTTTTTCAGTCATCCACATCTCTGGCTATATCACTATCACTATCGCAGAAGCCTTCCATGTTTAGTGCTTCTCTAGAGATTCTTTTGTAAAAACAATTGAAATCTTTTGTTTCTTTGATGTAACACAGAATATGTTTTACTGCCGCAAGATGCTCAATTGTCGGTGCCTCCATGAATCGGCTTGTATGGACCAAATATCTGAGGTTCCCAATAAGGTTTCGGTACAAAGTAGGATTTGTGGGGGGGTTGATTACTTCTTTTGCTCAACTTAAACCTTACATCCATGGGAACTTGACACCCATTGCAGTCCTCCAAACCAGCCTTTTCAAGAATCTTCTGAGCATATGTCGACTAACTGATGAAGATCCCGTCTTCACCTTGTCACACTTCAATACCTAAATAATAGGTCAATGTCCCAAGGTCACTCATTTTGAATAATTTCTTCATCTCTTCCTTGAATTGTCAGATAACTTCAACTTAAGGACCTAAGATTATGAGATAGTCAACATAAATACCCACAAGCAATTTCACCTCGCCTTCTCCTCTTCTATACACAGCATGTCCTAATGTACTTTTTAGAAACCCGAGATAGGAGAGGCTACTGTCAAGTTTCTCATTCCAAGCACGTGGTGCTTGTCTTAATCCATATAGTGCCTTGTTGAGCTGCAGTACCTTCTGAGGATTGTTTTCGTCTACAAAAGTTGGAGGTTGACACACATACACCTCCTCTTGTAATTCTCCATTCAACAATGTAGATTTAATGTACTTCCCATCCTTGTGCAGCTGCAAGTGCTAGCATTAAATGTATTAACTCCATTCTAGCCACAGCAGTGAATACTTCTTCAAAATCAACTCATTGCTGCTGAATGTAAGCTTTGGCTACCAAATATGCTTTATGCCTCACAATATTTTCTTTACCATCCTTTTTGACTTTGAATACCCACTTCAACCCAATAGGTTTGTGCCTGTCTGGCAAATCAACAAGACTCTAAGTCTTATTTTCTTCAATACATTTGATCTCTTCTCTCATGGCCATTCTCCACACTGCTGAGCTTCGGCCTCTCCAAAGGATTCAGGTTCGCTAGAAGTGAGAAGGCATATATCACCAAATAAATCAGCTAAGTCTTGGATAGCAGTATTGTCATAATGATCTTGAAGTGTTCGGTACCGTCTGGGCCTATCCTTGGTTTTCGATGACACATTGCTTGGTGGGGTTGCTCACTGCACTCCCTACGACACAACCGGTAGCACAGGTGTTTGTGTTCCTGAAGACAATAGTGTCTGTTCTCCTCTGTCTGGCTCATGACTTGATGTTGCAGCCTCTGAATGGTGTTAGACTTCTGTAATCTGATTGGTACTTTAATACACAGAGAAATACTCCCTTGGCATAGATGTATTCAACTCAATCTCTATCTTGTCCTAGTCCCAACTTGCTCCTTCATTGAATACCACATCCCAATGTGTAATCTGCCTCCAACAGGATCAAACATCCTGTAAGCCTTGCTTTTAGCTTGGTATCCGATAAACACCATTGGAATACTTCGATCGTCAAGCTTCTTGAAGTTTGGCTTTGCAACTTTGACATGACCCAAACACCCAAAAGTACGAAAGTGATGTACAGTAGGACATCTCCCATGCTATGCTTCATATGGGGTCATACCTTCTAAATTTGTAGTTGGAGACCGATTCAATATGTAGACTGCAGTGCTGACCGCTTCACCCGAAAAACTTCCAGGAACACCCTTCGCTTTCATGATTTCAACATTCAACGACGCCATTCTGTTATGGGGAATACGGTGCCGTCAAATGCCAAGTAACACCTTGCTCTACCAAAATTGACCAAACTACTATGAATTGAATTCACCTCCATGATATGTACGAAATACCTTGAGTTTGCTTCCACTTTCAAGTTCTACTGTATCTTGGAACTTTTTTATTGCCTTTGTAGCTTCATCCTTCGTGCTTAACAGAGATACCCACAAGTAATAGGTATGGTCATCGACGAGAAGAAGAAAATAGCTTCTTTCTCCTAGTGTGGCCAGCAAAATTAGACCACATAGATCACCGAGCACCAACACAAGCTTTTTAGTAGTTCAGAAGTTTGTCTTTTGTGAGAACAAGTTTCTTCTCTGCTTCCCTACATAACAACTGTCACATATTTCCTTTGTGGTGCGTATCTCTAGCAATCTATGCACCATATGTTGTTGATCTAGCTTGTGAAACGACTAAAAATTGATATGACCATATCTTGCATGCTATCGCCAAGCCTACTCTAAGCATCGGGCTGCTAAGCAGATTGGTTCGACAAGATCGAGATGGAGCACATACAAACGATTATTGGATCTTCTCACCTCGGCAATGAGCTGCTTCTCTAGATCACATATTATCAGAACACCATCTTGGATAAGCACTTGCTAGCCATGTTCATCTAGTTGGCCAATGCTTATAATGTTGTTGTGGAGCTTCGAAATGCAGTAAACATCGGTTGACATCCTGTGCTCCCTGCTGTGGCCTACGAATATTATAGTGCCCCTTCTGCAAATCTCAACAATTGATCCTTCTCCAAATTTCACCGAGCCCTTTATCCTTGTATCAAGGTCAATGAAGTTCTTTTTGGCACCTATCATATGGTTTGTTGCTCCGGTATCTAAATACCAAGGCCCTCCATGCTCCTCATCTATTTGTCCTAGGAGATCCAGAGCATGTACTTCATTTAGAAATAATCCTTCATATATTTCCTCCTTTATCTCGGTGAGGCTACACACTTGTGCCATAAGGAGAGTGGGATCTTCCTCACGCATTTGAGTGAGATTGACTTGCCGTTCCTTGCGCTCCCTTCGTGGTTTACAGCAATCCCTTGCAAAATGTCCGAAGTTAATGCAATTGAAATGCTTTACCTTCGGCTTATCTCTTCTTGTAGCAGATACTCTAGCATCTCTCACATCAATTTCTCCCCTTGACTGCACATCGGTGCCTCCCTTGGGTTGCCAAGTTGGTTTCCCGCTATTGTGGTCACGGTTCACACCCTGACCCATATTTTTTGAGGAACTCCAATGTTTGCTCCTTGAGCATGCAACCCATTCTTCCTTTGTGAGAAGAAGATGACCTCTAGTATCGGCGTTCTCTCTGGTCTCCCACCATTCTTCGATGACCTTGAAATGACCGGTAAGCTCCTCGATGATCATAGTTCCAAGATCGATAAACTACTTGATCGAGATAGCCACCTACGAGAATTTTGGTGAAACTACCTGCAAGAATTTCTTGACTACCTTTCCTTCCTTAGGATCATCTCCTATCGACTGCATGTTGTTTGCCATTCCGTTCAGGCACATTAAGAAGTCGTCGATGGTCTCCATCTCTTTCATGCGTATGGCATTGAATTCATGCCACAAGGTTTGCACTCTCTCCTCCTGAACTCGGTCACCGCCAACCCACATGGTTCAGATAGCTTCCCACGCTGCCTTCATCGTATTCTTGGTGGCTAGAGAAGCCAACAACTCAGGTGGAACGATCTGAAGGATTGCTACCATTGCCATTCGATCCACTTGGTACTCCACGTCGCCAGGTTCGATCACCTCCCAAACTTCCTAAGCTTAGAGATTGACTCTCATTAGGAGAGACCAATCATTGTAGTTCGATCGCGTGAGAATGGGATACCAAATAGTAACCCTGGCCTCCCTCGGTGTCACCTGCGCTGCAATGTCTTGGTTGCTGCCAAGGACCACCGCTCGATGGCTGCTGCTATTGGTGGATCGTACGGTCGATGGGGATGTCGATTTGATCCGTGTTGCATTGCCATAGTTCTTTGAAACTAGCTCTGGTACTAATTGTTGGCGAAGATGATCATTCGGACCTTTCTGAACTTTTCCTCCTTGAACGTTCGAACCTTTTCGAAATTCCTCTAGCTTTGTCTGATGCCATTCAGACCACTCCGATCTTTCTTGGTGAGCTATTCAAACCACTCCAAGCAGTCTTGCCGTTCAATTTCCTTTAAACGCTAACTATTGGACAATTCGGATTTCCTCCTGTTCGCACTAGTCTGAATCTTAACCTCTAGATGAATGGACGATCTTGATCAGACAGTTCTGTGATGACGCTGTTCGAACTGGTCTAAATTCCTTCAACGTTGTCTACGCCACCCGATGGCTATCAGATTATTCTGATCTATTCGATTATGTTTGGACTGGTCCAAATGTTGCACTTCAGCCGTCCCAGACAGTCCTATCATCTCTTCTGATCATAGGATTTTTCTTCCATCCCAGACGGAGACTTTAGGTGGCTATGAATAGAGATAACGCAGAGATAGAAAGTCTTTTGTCATGTGAAAACTGCCGCACTTTTCAATTGGTTTTCTCTTTTATTTATACACAAGATTACATATTTTGAACTAGTTTACTAAACCGAATAGGAATCATAAACGGAGATCTTTCTAAACTCTACTACATACCGAATTCAAAAACATATACTAAAAAATTCTGTTTGGACTTTGATGCGGTTAAATTACCCAACACGACACGTCACCATCCTAGGCACGCATCAAGCTAGAGCACGACGAGGGCCACGGGTTCACGATAAGCAGGCCACCACACTATCGCTCACACTCTCACCGGTTATGCAACTGTACTCAAGGGGTCCGGGTTCTTGAGGCCCACGCAGCAGCTACTCGACGAGATCTGCGCTACCTTGGTCGGCGTGCAGGGCACCAGTGGGAGCGATGCCACCGACGGGAGTTACTCCTTGACGTCGCCATGTTGAACTAATCTTGTGGTGTTTGAATTGATCCTGTCAGGGTTGTTTTTGGTAGGTCTTTTTAGTAGGCATTTGTTTGGTAGAAAGTCCGATCATGGCATGATTTGTGGCCGAATCATGGTATGGCGTGATTAGTTTCTTTTCATGTATTAGTTGCTTTCCATGTGCAGCCAAACTTTTATGTAAATGCTTCCTGCTCTTGTGTATAAATAGCAGAAGAGATAGAACAGAAAAGTTACAACAAAGAGTTCAAGCGATGCAAAAGTTTCTTCTCGTGTTCTCGTTGCCAGTTCTTGAGTTCCAGGTTATTCGCATATGTTGTGTATCGGCTTAGTTTCAACAATTAGTATCAAAGCGATAACAAGAAGACCCTGTGGCGATGCCTCGAGGCGCAACGTCCATATCTCCTACATCAACCTGAACCTTCAATGGCAGTGGCCGAAGTTGGGAGGCCTCCTGCAGCAGTGGTGGCCAGGAAGTGGTGGCGCAGGGGATGCCAAAGGAAATTATGGTGGCATTGCGGTACTCCATCCTCACACGAACGAACTACAATGAGTGGGCTTTTCTCATGAGAGTCAATCTCTAGGCTCAGTGAGTCTAGGAGGCAATTGTAACATCCTGATTTTCAGAGGTTTTTAAAATCTTGAATTTAAAAATAAATTATTGGAATTTTCTGGAATTAAATCAAGCTTAAAATGAATTTTTAGAATTTAAAATGATTTAATATGATTAAAATAAACTTTAACATAATCTAAAAATATTTTATTTGAGTTCCTTAGGTCTCAAGAAATTTTCTGGTATTTTTGGTGAATTTTTGGGATTTATTTGCTATTTTCCAAAGCTATTTGACTTTATCTGGATTTATTTAAAAGAGAAATTCGGGAAAAATTCCTAAATCCTCCTGGGCCGAATCCCACTCTCTCGGCCCATTCTCCTCAGGCCGCCCTCACCTACCATGCGTCGGGCTGCAAACCTCGCCGCGCGTTCGCTCCCGCGCCCCCGAGCCAGGCCACTCTCTCGGCCCAGCCCATATCCCCGCTGCTCTCACTCCCGCGTGCCCACCTCCCTCGGCCCGGCCCACCACCGCCCTCATGCACTCCCCACCGCCCGATTCCCTTCCCCCGCCACGCGGCGCCATCTCCACCACCCTCACCCGTGCGCACCCCGCACCCCGCGCCTGCCCTAGCTGCCGCTCTCCACCGCGCCTCCACCGCCTGATCTCCCTTCGCGGACACGCGTTGCCAATCCGTCTGCGCCCCGCCGCCCACACTCCGCCTCTGATCCATCTGTGCCCCGCCTCGCCTCGACCGTTCGATCCCTTGGCCGCGCCACATGTCGCACCAGGGTTCATCGTCCCCGATGCGAACTCGGACGCCGCCGCAACCGAGCGGGACTCCATCCTTGGGACACGTGCATAAAGCCCATGCCCCTGCCTCCGCCTCCTCTCCCGTGCGCTGCTGCCTCCACCTCCGTTCTCGCCATGTACCGTCACCTTGCCGTGCGCCGCCATCCGGAGCCGCCCTCGTCGGAGTCGCGCCGCCGCACCTTGTCCCGCCGCCGATCTTCACCGTCCCCGCCGGTAAGGCCGCCGATGGAACCCATCGCCATCCTCACCCGATGTCTAGCAGACTTCGTTCCTCGAGCAGGGGTGTTGGCGGCATGGCGGGGGGCCGTCGATGATGCGGCCACGAGCTTAGATCGCGACGCTTTGCAGATCGGTGGGCCTGATTTGCTTGAAGGGGTGCTCGAGGTCTCCCAACTGAGGGTAAGTGCCTAACCCCGAGCAGCCTGTGGCCTTCTTGGAGGTGTGCTGATTGCTTCCTTGTGTAGACTTTCGCCCTCAGCCAGGCACTATAGGCAGCCCATGCGCGGGAACAGGAGGCCTCGGAACGACGGCTGCGCGTTGCCGAAGGGGCCTTTCATGCATCTGAGGAGGCACACTCCGCTAAGGACGACCGCGTGCGGCTGCTGGAAGCGGAACGCGCAGCGGCTGTCTCATATGCTGCGAAGCGTGTGGCATCGACGCGGCAGGCGGTGGTGGTGGAGCGTGACGGGCTGCTCCAGCAGGTTGCCTCCCCGAGGAAGAGAACGCCGCCGCCGCAGCCCCGAGGAGCGGGATGAGGTCTGGTGCCGCCGCAGCGGCATGGGAGGCTGCGCCGCCCCGGAGGGTGCCCTTGAGAATCTTGTTGCCGGGGTGCCGCCCCGCTCCTTCGGACCCGAAGAGCTTCCCCGAACTCTCTGACGGATTGCGGAAGCGGCCGATCTCGCTCAGCCGGCTGCGACGTCCTTTGGCAACCACTGCTCCTACGTGACTGCCTGCTTGGTATGCGCTCTGCTTCGGCACCGGGGCTGCCGCCACTTTGATGAATTGGGCGACCCCAGCTGGAGATGCCCGCTGGAGCCGGGGTAATGTCCGACGCCGTGCGCGCCGTTAGGCCCGCCGTTCGGTTTTTTCACGAGCGGATCTGGGAGTATATCGGGGAGGCCGCAGCGAAGGTGGAGCTGCGGCGGAACATGTATGGCGAGGGGAACCTCGGTGAGTGGCTTGATGAAGTTGCACGGCGTGACGATGGCGGGACCGACGGCCCAAAGCAGGTGTGACTTCGGGGTCTTGTACGCTTGGTGTGTGTTGTAACCTTACGTACGCCATGCCGGGAATGAATTGCAAACCGCTTTGCTTTGTTGATCGATCTTGCCACTTTGCTGCGAGCAGCTGCTTGATGGGGACCTGCTGCTAGTTTTTGACGTTGTAACTCGGCGCCGCTTACGTCGCTAGTGGCGGGCCGATGACTCCCTTGACTTCTTGGCGAATCGATCCTCGGCGGGCGAAACTTCGGCGTGAAGGGCCGTCCCAGCGAAGCCAGACGAGTAGTGCTAGCCCGACGGGTTTTGTAAGAATATAGCAGCGTTGTAGTGGACGAATCGGGAAATGCATCCTTCTGCCGTTTATGGATGCGCCTGCTTTGCTTCTTCTTCGTGGTGGAGTTTTTGGTTGGGGCGCACGCCAGGTAGAGGTGGAGGTAGGGCGTGGCTGCTGTTACGTGCGAACGCTCCGTCCCCTATCCTCCGAAGTGGTGGCAGCGGAGCTGGCGCCTTAGTCAATGTAGACGTGCGAGCGCTCCGTCCCCTACCTTCCGAAGTGGTGGCAGCGGAGCTGACGCCTTAGTCGATGTAGACGCACGAGCGCTCCGTCCCCTACCCTCCGAAGTGGTCGCAACGGAGCTAGCGCCTTAGTCGATGTAGACGCGCGAGTGCTCCGTCACCTACCCTCCGAAGTGATGGTAGCGGAGCTGGCGCCTTAGTCGGTGTAGTGGCGCGAGTGCTCCGTCCCCTACCGTCCGAAGTGGTGGCAGCGGAGCTGACGCCTTAGTTGATGTAGACGCGCGAGCGCTCCGTCCCCTACCCTCCGAAGTGGTGGCAGCGGAGCTGACGCCTTAGTCGATGTAGACGCGCGAGCGCCCGCCCCTACCCCAAGTGGTGGCAGCGAGCGGGCGCTTAGTCGCCAGAGACGGCGAGCGCTACGCCCCTACCCCCGGTGGTGGCAGCGAGCTGGCGCTTAGTCGATGTAGACGCCGCAGCGCCTGCTCTCTACCCCGAAGTGGTGGCGGAGAGCGCGCTTAGTCGATGTAGACGCCGCGAGCGCTCCGCCCCTACCCTCCGGGCGGTGGCGGTGGAGCCGACGCCTTAGTCGATGTAGACGCGCGAGCGCCCGCCCCTACCTCAAGTGGTGGCAGCGAGCGGGCGCTTTAGTCGATGTAGACGCACGAGCGCCCGCCCCTACCCCGAAGTGGTGGCGCGAGCCGGGCGCTTTAGTCGATGTAGACGCGCGAGCGCCCGCCCCTACCCTCCGGTGGTGGCAGCGAGCTGGCGCCTTAGTCATTGTAGTGGCGCTTAGACGCTTGTGCTGTGCAGGGCAGGGTACACCTGAGGAGGGATTGGGGCCTAGCCTCGTAGGTCCTGTCCCCGACACCCTGGTGGCCAATGGAGGACCTCACGGGCGACGCTGTTTCGCTATATTCTCAAGCGCCGATGGGACAGCTGAGGCAGGATCGCCTGAGGTCCACACATGGTGCGGTACAGCTGCAATGGAGGTGTCTCTTGGCCATCGCACTCGCCCGGCCCCGCAGATGGGGACGCGTGGAATGGGGCAGCCTTACTGCACCACGTGCCCCTGGGGCGTCGATGGGACTCTTCGGCGCACTGCCCGTGGTCTTGGCCCTGGGACTCTTTAAAAGGGGCGGGTGGCCAAATGGAGCGGCACTCGCCTTCCATACGCCGCACCCCATACTCATTTTGTTCTAACTTCGCTCAATAGCGTAGGGGCCTGAGCGGATCGATGCCGCCAGGCGGTCGCGGGTCGGGTGTCCACCGCTGTGGGATGCGTCGCCACGATGTGTTTTCCCCCCACCCGCGCGCCGAAGAGCCGCGGGTGGTGCGGGGTAGTGGGCAATTCACTTGTACTTCATCCGGGCCGCTCCTAACTTCAAGAGTAGATTATTATGGCGCGTCGGCGAGGCTTCGTCTTGTCCTGCTGTCCCGCACAGGCACCTGTTCTCCCCCCCGTCTCCTCCCCTAGCTAGTGGACGCTTGGGGTGAGGAAAGGAGGGGAGGGGGCCGCTTGTGGTATCAGGGAGCCACGCCGCCGAGGCGAGCGCGCCCCGGGCGCTCCGCCTTGACGGTGCAGGTTCGCAGGCGCTTTACGGAGCGCGGTTGCTTGGCCCTACTGTGGAGGCGCTAGCCATCAAGCTCCTGTGTCGCCTGCTTGATCGGCATGCAGAAGCGCGAAGCGTGGGCCCCACGTTGAGCTCCGGTGCCTCGCTCTTATACTCGCGGCCACCCGTCCGTGCGGCTCGCACGGCTTGCCGAGGTCGCGTGGCACCTTGGGGGTCCGTGCGCCGTTGCATGTGGACTCCGACAAGTGCGTGGGAATATCGTCCATGTCTTATTTATACTCTAGAGAGTACGCACAGTGAGGACACCGGCGCGTGCACGGGACATCCACGTCTTGTTTAGACTCAGTAGAGTGCGCAGGGAAAACATCCGCGTCTTTGTTTGTACTCTGGAGAATGCGTAGGACTATCAACCACGACTTACTTAAATTCCGGAGGGTACGCCCTCGCGTGCGCGGAACTTCCGCGCCTTGTTTAGACTCGAGAGAGTGCGCAGGAAAACATCCGCGTCTTTGTTTGTACTCCAGAGAATGCGTGGGACTATCAACCACGACTTATTTAAATTCCGGAGGGTACGCCCTCGCGTGCGCGGAACTTCCGCGTCTTGTTTAGACTCAGTAGAGTGCGCAGGGAAAACATCCGCGTCTTATTTATACTCCGCAGAGTGCGCGCGGGGGCGTGCCCCCGCTACGTCTTATTTATACTCCGTAGAGTGCATGCGGAGGCGGACCTCATCGCTACGTCTTATTTATACTCCGTAGAGTGCGTGCGGAGGCGGACCTCGACACTACGTCTTATTTATACTCCGTAGAGTGCGTGCGGAGGTGGACCTCATCGCTACGTCTTATTTATACTCCGTAGAGTGCGTGCGGAGGTGGACCTCCGTGGAGTGCGTGTGCGGAGGTGAGTCTCCATGTGGTGCTCGTGCGGAGGTGGGTCTCCGTGTGGTGCGTGGGAACATCGACCACGTCTTTATACTCCGGGGAGTACGCGTGGTGACAACACCAGCGCGTGTGCGGAATCCCACGTCTTGTTTATACTCAGTGGAGTGCGCAGGGAAAACATCCGCGTCTTATTTATACTCCGTGGAGTGCGTGCGGGGGCGAGCCTCCGCACATTTGTGGCGGTGGGGGGGGGGACCACGAATAACCTCGCAAATGGTGAATTTTATTAAATTCCCGTTTGCGTGGGTGAGCGAGTACAAACGGGATATGAACTAACCACCGGACTCGTTACCGTGGCGATGAGATACGAAGCCTCTTGTGCTTGGGCTACCGCAGGGTGTGTACGGCGTGAACCGCCTAAGGATCGCGTTGGGTTCCCGTGCTTGGGCCGGGTTCCATGCTCCTGTGCGTGCCACGTCCGATCGCGAAAATGGTGATGACGCCGCGGCCCGAAGCTTTACACATAGGAAGCCATGGTGTGGTGCGCCCCAAAGGAGTTAAGAGTTGGTCGCCTGTGATGGCATTGTAGGGTACCGATGTCGACGACATCAAAGGTGACGCCCCGGTCGCCACGCTGTCGCCCCGTGAAGGAGACCAGAAACATATTTGACCCAACGCCAATAGGGCTGGCCTCCGAAGCCCTGCAACGGGATTCGTGAGGGGCCTAGGCGACTTCGAGGGATCGCCATCTCGTCGAAGGCCTGTGCGAACAGGACGTTCGCGGAGCTGCCCCCGTCGACCAGGATGCACCTGACATCGCACCGCGATCGCGACCGGATGACTAGGGGATCTGATGGGGAATTCCACACTTTGGCGCCACCGACGTGAAGGTGATTTCGCCGCGCCACTCGGGCGCGGCCGGGTGGGTATGCCGCCACGTGGTGTAGCCTCCGCGACGTATGCTTTGGCGCTGCCGCTCCAAGGCAAACTCAAGGAGGAACCGCCGAGATGACGTTGATGACCTGCGCGGGCGCCCAAAGATATGGATCTGCAGGGGACTTTGCCGGGCTGCTGTACACTGGCTTGCGTCGCCGGGGCCCTCCTGAGGCTGCGGTTCCTGGTCGCAAATCCTCAGGGGGCCGAGCGGCGGCTGCTGAACGTGCGGGACGACGGGTGATCGTGTTTCGAGATCCCCGTCCCCGGCGGCGCTTTGGCGGCGTGCGATGGTAGTGCAGAGCGGTATTGTGGTTGCCTTGACCATGCACTCGCACCCGCGCGGGCGTTGTTGATCGCCAGACTCCGCCGCCCAACCGTCGTGGCCCCGCCTCGCCTCGCCCCGACCTCGCGGCCCTAGCCCCGCGGTTGGCGGGCGCGGTCCTCGAGCCGCCTCAATGTCAAAGACGTGCTGGGTTCGCCGGGACGTCTGACGGCCGCGGTGGGCCTTGTCAGCCGGTGTGTCGTTATGCCGGGAGGTGTCCTTCGACATCTCCTGTCGGTGCTTGCTCCGCGAGGAACTTGCTTGTGATGGGTCGGTGCTCTTCGCGACGCTTCCCGCTGAGTTGACGTCAGCGTCGTTGTCCTGGCGCTGCTTCGTGTCTTCTTCCGCCCGAGCATATTCCTCCATCTTGTCGAAGAGTTTTGCCGCTGTCTTGATCGGCTTGCGTGCGTTGTATGCTGCCAGTGGCCCTGGGCGAAGACCCTGCACCGCTGCGTTGATTATTGTTGTTTCGTTGACGTCTTTGACCTAGCAGCAGACCTTCGCGAAGCGTTTGAAATACTCGCGGAGCCTTTCCGATGGATGTTGCTTGATGGCGAAGAGTTGGTCCGCGTCGATGTGCTCAATGTAGTTCCCCTGGAAGTTGTTATAGAGGCGGTCGTGTACCTGCTCCCATGCATATATGCAGTTCGGCTCTATGGTAAAGAACCACGAAAGCGCCACTCCTTGTAACGTGAGCGGGAGCCCCTTCGCCTTGGTGGTGTCGTCTCGCCGCCGCCCGATGGCGGTTTTGTACACGCACGAATCCTCGGGGTCCGTGTCGCCTTTGTACGATGTAACGGAGCTGAGAAATTTGAAATCCTCCGGCCATGGTACTTGCTGTAGGCACGACGATAACAGGGATTCTGAGTCCACGCGTCGTAGTGAAGCGCGGCTGGAAGTTGGGGCGTCGCGGCTGTCCGCCCTCTCGGGTACAGGCTCCGGCGGGACCACCGGTGGGGGCGGCGGAGTCCGAGCCTCTTGCATGCTCCTCACAGCCCCCCTGAGATCCACCACCCCGCCGAGCGTGCCAAGGGCCGCCGCAGGCATTCTCCGCGCGGGCGATGGGGTGACAGCGCGCTGGCGAAGGCCGCCGATGTCATCGCGACCGGCCGCTGCGCCCTGGGTTGCCCTCGAGTTCGCGCGCGGAGCTCGGTGCCGACGGTGGGGCTGCAGCACTTCCGCACCGGTGCGGAGGCGGTGGTCGCGCCTTTACGACCGTCGAGGCTACCGCTCCCTAACGTCCAGCCGGTGTCGTCAAGGTGATCGTCACGTCAATGGTGGCGGGGTGGATGGCGTCGGTGGTGGTGGGGTCGATACCATCGATGGTGGCGGGGTCGATGGTGTCGGAGGTGGCGGGGTCGATGATGTCGATGGTCACGCGATGAGCATCGTCATTTTCTTCCCTGACCGCCGATGCCGAAGCCCTGGTGCTGACGCGGGGCCTCGCCGCAGCCGCTTCTTTCTTCCTCGCCGTCGATGACGGAGCTTTTTTTGGTGCCATCCTCCCTCTTGCAGTCTTGAGGCTTGCTTCCGTCATCCCCACGGACGGCGCCAACTGTTGTGGCTACAGACCAAACAGAGAGAGAGTATGGTGGTGGAGAGTTACGTAAACAAATGACCTCTTCGGGCCTTCCCAAGACTCGATATCATCATATATATATACTTACACTCGTAAGAGTGTCTTTACAACTGTGGCTTCGCACCGAAGCCCTCCTTAGTACATAGTTCTCAACAGGCTAGCTGGGTTTAGGTGGGGACCACCCCTACAACAAATATAGTATGCAAAGCTTACCAATGGAAGGCTGAAAGATTAGTTTGCATAAAAGACATTTCAAGGCAAATATGATAAATAGATTGAAAGCGAACTTTAAACGGAAACAATAATAATAAATAATCAATGGAATTGAAGTAAACCACTTGTGGACATCCCATCCACAAGCTAAACCAAAAGTGAACTACTGGTTCACTAACCAACCATAAACCACAAGTTGAAATGAAATCACTAACCCTCGTGTGAAATCACCGAGCTTTGCCCATGATCGAGGACGCGGCTATTCGAATAGTTTTACACTCTGCAGAGGTTGCACAACTGTACCCATACGATATGATTAGCCTCGCGCTAAGAAAATCACAACAAGGCCTTTACAAAATTCAATTTCAACCTAATCCTGCCCGCTAGGGTTTCGCATCACACCCCCTTGCTCCACATGGAAATCAGCAACCATGTTCATTTCAGTGGTAAGATTAAAGTTGAAACATCCCAAATTAGTTAGCCAGGTCTATCCCATACTAGACATGTGGTTTGTACGATAAAGCTCAGATCAATGGCGCACAAAGTTAAGTCCTTAGGTATACCCAGGCGAGGCTACCACATCCCACGAAGTGAACCTGCACTTCCCCCTTTACTGCACGATCACTCGCTCAAGTGCAAAACCAAGTTTGTATAACCACGCTAGTGACACACCAATGTCATCGCACAAATTTTAATAAACGTGGCACCAACCACGGTTCCATATCTCATTACGTCAAATTAATAATTCACATATGATGATAAACCCCATCGTAAATTAAGCAAGACTAAGCATTCTTATCGTACAACCCAATGTGACATCTAGTATAGCATCACTACTAAATTTCCCAACCTATGGTGACAATGGCATCAGGGTGTTCAAAGTGACAAGGAGGGATTAATCAAATTAGGACGGTAACTACCAGTTACAAGGGTTTGAATAAAAATAGCGATGCAAGATAATTTAAAAAAAAGTAATTAAATAATAGATTGCAAACTGGGTTCAACATGATCAAAGAACACGACTTGCCTTGGTTATGCTCAGCGAGGTACTCGGAGTCTTCTGGCGTAGCTCCTGCTCTTCCGAAATCGGAATCTAACGAGAGAGAAAATGATTGAAACAACAAAACAAATCAAATAAAATTCAAATGAACTCCAAAAACCTTGAAACTAGAACCACAAGATAGAGCTCGATTTTAGATGAATTTAGAAAAGAGGACGGGGTCAATCGGTGCTAGGACGTAGAAGAACGAGCTCTCAAAAAATTAAATCTACTGAAAATGCAGGAAAATCAAAAAAGTTACTGTGTTGTGGACTCGGTGCACGAAAAGGTGGGTTCACGGTGGACTTGGTCCACGGAACAGTGCACTAGGGCTGACGTGGCGTGCGCTGGTGCTGACACATGGCATGTTGACGTGACGGCGGACATGGCGGCTGACGTGGCACTGGGGCTCGGCTAGGGCTGCCGTGGCATTGACATGTGGCGCTGACGTGGCCCTAGGGATGATGTGGCAAGGAGGCAACGATCGGACGAAGACAATCGTGCGGCTGCGAGGGTGGTGACGTTTGGACTGCCCGACCATCAACGGCTGCGAAGACGGTGAACGTTCGGACTGTCCATTGATGATGACGATCGGACGATCCAACGCCGATCGGACGGCTGCAGAGATGCAATGATCGGACTATCCGACGATGACGTCAATCGGATGGTCTGCCATTGATCGGACGGCTGCGAAGATGCCATGATCGGACTATCCGATGATGACGTCTGTAACATCCCAAAAAAATTTTATTTCCCTTTTTAAAGTGCTTTTCTGGGTTTATTTGGATTTTTCTGGATTTTGATTCAAGCCTAGAAGTGAGAAAATTAAATTATTTCATCTTATAAAAGTCAAAACAAGTGCATGTCATTTTCTAAAGTCATTCCTGTAATTATAAAAATTTTCAGAGATTTCTAGAAATTAAAAACTCCCTTTTTAGAGTTAAAATTGTGTTTTTAGAAAATCTAAATGCCAAAATGGTTTAAAAATATTTTATTTAAGTCCAAAGAGGTTCCAGATAATTCTCTGAATTTTTCTGGAATTTTCAAAATTTATTTGGTATTTTTCTGAGTATTTTAAAGCCACCTAATCATTTCTGTAAAATCAAAAAGAAAAGTTAATCCCAAAACCCCTCCCCGGCCGCCAAGTGTCAGCCATCGGGCCAATCCGCGCCGCCGAGTTCTTTTTTTTTCAGCCGTCTGATCTCACTTAACCGCTTCATCCTACCTTCCCTCTCTCCCTGGCCGACAAGTGTCGTGCATCCGACCACCCTCCTCGCCACCCGAACTAATCACAGCCGCCCGCGCCGACTTACCCCTTCGCCCGCCCATTTCTCCCCTCTGGCCGACGTGTGTCTCCATCCGAGCCATCCGCCGTTGCCGGATTGAATCGCACCCGTCCGCAGCCACTTAACCCTTCACCGTGCCCTTGGATGGCCCCGATCTAAACCCTCTTGCCGGTTGGAATCTCGGCCGTTCCCTTTCACTTAACGGTTCGCCCAGGATCTTATGGCCCCAATCTCCTCCCCTTGCCACCTGTTGCTCATCCAACCGTCGCCCTAGCCCCTTCCATTTCCTTTCTGTCGCTGACTGGTCGAGCCCACTTGTCAGAGCCATCATCCCCGCCCCCTTTCCTTTCTTCCCCGCACGATCACTGCCCCATTACCGCCATTGATGCCAAAACCGAAGCTTTTAAAGCTTCGGTTTCCTTCCTGATTGCTCTCCCGCGCCAATGGCAAATTAAACCTTCCTTTGCACTGCGTCCGTTTCTGCCTTTACTTCCCCGTTTAAGCCCCCGATCGCCGCCGCATTCAAGGTCTAGGCCGTTTCAAGCCGAGGTGAATGCGCGCGCCCATTACACCCCTTCCTGGCCTATAAAACCCACACCCTAAGGATCCCCTCTCCACACCGCCTCTCCCTCTCTACTCAATTCGAGCAATTGAACCTTGAAAGCCTCCTGTGCTCGTTTTCCTCTCCGCTGGCCACTTCTAACTCCGGTGAGCAATTCCGGCCACCCCGGAGTTCCTCGCACCTCGTCGACGCCTCCTCAACCTTCCTCAAGCTGCGGTGATCCTCGGCCACCTCTGCTCGGAATCGTTGCAGCGCCAGAGCATCTTCGCCGCCGTGAAGCCTCCTCCGACCGCCGCCCCTCTCTGTCGCCAGTACTCTCCAACCACCCTTGGGAACCGTGTGTGGTACTAATCTACTGTAACATCCTGATTTTCAGAGCTTTTTAAAATATTGAATTTAAAATTTTATTTTTGGAATTTTTCTGGAATTAATAAAGCTTAATTTAAATTTTTACAAATTTAAAAAGATTTAATATGATTAAAATAAACATTAACATAAGCTGAAAATATTTTATTTGGTTCCTTGTGTCACAAGGAATTTTTTGGTATTTTTGGTGAATTTTTTGGATTTATTTGCTATTTTCTAGAGCTCCTAGGAATTTATTTGAATTTTCTGAAAAGAATTTAATTTTGGAAAACCACCTGGCCGCCCGATCCTCTCTCTCCACGCGTCTCCCATCCCTCGGCTGCTCTCCCCGCCGCCTCCCTCGGCCCGGCCCGCCTTCCCCCCTCCGCGCCGTCGGATCCGCCTCCCCTCCACGCGTCGCGCATCCACTTGCCTCCCGCGCTCGCCAAAAAACCTTGCCGCCCCGCTGTTGCCTCCCCGCGCTCGAGCCGCCCCACCATCCGATTCCCACCCCTGCCACACGGCAGCACTACCCCGCACCTGCACGCTGCCCTAACCCTAGCCGCCGCCGCGCCCTTCTGTCTGAGCCGTCCGATGCCGCCCGCGCCATGCGTTGCCATCCTGGCCGTCCAAACTGCGTCCGTTTCGCACCCGGGCCATAACCGATCGAGACTTCCTCGGTTCGCATGCTTTTAAAGCCACTCATCCCTCGGTTCGCGTGCTTAGCTTGTCACCCTCGCCCTCGCCCTCACCTCGCGTCGCCGCCGCCGGGATCCCGCGCTGTCGCCGTGCGCTCGTCCCCGCTGGAGCCGCCGTCGACCTCGCCTCCCGTCGCCCGTGTTGCCTCCCTGTCGTCGGACCTGGCCACCCCCGCGTCGCCCCGGTCCGCGCACCGCCCCACGCCCGCGTCCGCCCGCACGCTCGCGTCCGCGACGCTTCACGCGGCGCGCCCTGAGCCACGCGTCGCCCATCGCCAACGTCCCGCCTCTCGGCCACGCGATCCCCGCCGTCGTCTCAGATCTGGATCAACGATCCAAATCGCGCCACATGTCGTCACCTCCGCCGTCCGATCCCGCCGCCGTCGCTCGCGCCCGAGCCCAGCCACGTCAGCCCTACCCACGTGGCAAGCCACGTCAGCCCTAGGTCCACGTGGCAGCCACGTGTCATGCCACTCAGCCTAAACCACCCCCAGGTGCCACGTGGTAGCCACGTCAGCAGCCACATCAGCAGTTGACACGTGGCGGCACCAGCGCGCGCCACATTAGCCCTACCCCGCCGGCTGCACGCACCGTTCTGTGCGCCGAGTCCACCGTGGACCTGGTTCCCTATGCGCCTGGTCCACAACACAGCAACCTTTTTCAATTTCACCTATTTTGTTTAGATTAAATTTTCTGAGAGCCCGTTCTCCTCCGTCCTAGCTCCGATTGACCCCGTTCTTTTTTCTAAATTCATCTAGAATCGAGCTCTAGCTTTTGGTTCTAGTTTCATGATTTTTGGAGTTCATTTGCTTATTATTTTATGTGTTTTCTTGTTTCAGTTGTTTTCTCTCGTTGGATTCGGATTCCAAATGAGCAGGATGTACGCCCGAAGACCAAGAGTACCTCGCTGAGCATAACCAAGGCAAGTCATGTCCTTTGATCATGTTGAACCCAGTTTGCAATCTATTATTTAATTATTTTATTTTAAATTACATTGCATCGCTATTTTTATTCAAACCTTGTATTGGTAGTTATCGTCCCAATTGAATTCATCCCTCCTTAATAATTTGGAATGCCATGGTACCATTGTCACCATAGGTTGGGAAACATACTAGTGATGCTAGGTTATTTGTCACATGGGTTGGTACGATAGAATGCTCAGCTTTGCTTATAGTTACGATTGGGTTTATCATCACATGTGAACAATCAATTTGACTTAATGAGATATGGAACTGTGGTTGGTGCCACATTGATTAAAATTTGTGCCATGACATTGGTGTGTCACTGGCGTGGTTATACAAACATGGTTTAGCACTCGGGCGAGTGATCGTGCAGTAAAGGGGGAAGTGTTGGAGCACTTCGAGGGATGAGGTAGTCTCGCCCGGGTAGACTTAAGGACTTAACTTTGTGCGCCATTGATCTGAGCTTTACCGTGCAAACCACATGTCTGGTATGGGATGGACCTGGCTGATTAATTTTGGATGTTTCAACTCTAATCTTGCCATTGAGATAAACATAGTTGCTGATTTCCATGTGGCACAAGGGGGGTATGATGCGAAACCCTAGCGGGCGGATTGAGTTGTAACTGAACTTTGTAAAGGCTTTGTTGTGATTTTCTTAGCGTGAGGCTAATCACATCGTGTGGGTACAGTTGTGCAACCTCTGCAGAGTGTAAAACTATTCGAATAGCCGCGTCCTCGGTCATGGACAATGCTCGGTGATTTTACACGAGTGGTAGTTATTTCTGAAAACTTGAGGATTGTGGTTAGACAGTGGATGGTTAAATCACTGTTGGTTCAGCTTATGGATGGGATGTCCATAAGTGGTTGGTTTAGCTTATGGATGGGATGTCCATAAGTGGTTTATTGTCATTTCCTTTGATTATTTATTTATTATTGATTTACTTAAAGTTCGCTTTCAATCTATTTACTGTATTTACATTTCAACTGTCATTTATGCAAATTAACCTTTCAGCCTTCCTTTGGTAAGTCTTGCATACTATATTGCATTCATTTGTTACAAACGACTTGCTGAGTACCAATGTACTCACGGCTTTATACCCAATGTTGCTCAGTTGAGGAAGAGGAGTATCACCAGCAAGAGGTTCCAGAAGGAGAGTACTTCGACAACTTCGCGGATTAGACTTCGTTCTCCACTCGATAGCCTATGGGCTTGTCGATTGGCCACTACGCTTTATTTTGGATTTCTGCTGCTAGTTTCTGTTCAGCCCTTCGGGCTAGTTTATTGTAAGCTTGACCATAAGGTCGTACCATTTGAGATTTATTGATATTTGAGCTTTTTCCTTTATTTTATCGTGTATATGGTTGTGATGACATCTATGTTTGACTGTGTGCACTAGCGTGATCCTGGAACTAGTGCAGTATACACAGGGAGTCCGTATTTGCATATTCGGGTATCGACATCTACTCCCTGTGCTCTCCTCTACATTTTTGTGCCCTCGGCTGGCACCACCGTCCACCGGCGCGCGGCGCCATCGTGCCCCAGCGCCACCGCCGCGCCCGCCACGCCGTCGGCCATTGTGTGGCACCCGGGTGGCAACCCAGTGGCAGCCACACACACGCCATGTGCGCGCTAGCGCATCCCCGCACGCCACCTCAGCTTTCCGACCACGCACGCGCCACGTCACCACTCGGGCCCCAACTGTCAGCCTCACTCCCGAGAGCCGGCCCCACATGTCATTCTCTCGGCCAAATAAATTAATCCCAAGACTGACGTCATAAGTCCTAATTTTCTGTTTAAAGTTAATTCGGTCGAAAATTAATTATCTTGCTGACATCATAATCTTTTATTTTCTTTAGAAAAATAATTCTTGCTGAAGTCATAAATGCTTTTTTAGTTCAAAAATAAATCCAAAAATTGAGTATTTTCTTTTTAATTGTATTAAAACTTTGGAAAGCCATAACTTCTTTATTTTAACTCCAAATTGACCGGTTCAAATTTCTAAATTTTTCTAAAATTATGATCTGTCCATTTCTGCAATCCTTTTTATTTTTTCTAATTTATTTGAATTTTTTTTAAATTTCATTTGAATTGGCTCTTCACGTTAGATTTTGACGATTCGGGAGATTACGACTTCGGCGAATCGCAACAAGACTTCGAGCAAGGGAAGTTACACCTTTGACCATGTTGACCCTAATATTTCAAATTTAATTATGTTGTTTTACTCTATATGCATATGTACTTTTATTTAAATTTAATTTAAATTCAGTTTAAATGTTAGATATACCCATGATCCTTTGAATATAGCCAAATTTGATATTTATTTCGCATGCCTTGTCACCTTAGATAAAAATCTAGTTAGTACCATAGTATTGAATAGAAATTTTATAAAATTGCTTAGCCTGGCTTAGTATGATTTTAGGTGGGATCAACTATTTCACATGAAATGACAGTCTTTTTAAATGAATTCTTGACTTCGGTGACTTAAAAAAGTTTATAAAATAATTTAAAATTGAAAATAGAAAATTTGTTTAGACTTAGGCTATTGGTTAGGTGGTGGGGTGCTGGCATGCCTCGTGTTTGGAGACACATGGTTGATTGTCGTGCATGTGGGTATGTGGATTGAGCCTAAGTTAATTAAGGACCGTTTCTGTGAACTATTTTACAAAGTCACCTCGTACTACCACAAGTTCGATATGGGACGGACTTGACTAAGTAATTTGAGAAGTTCCAAAAATAGTTTCGCTATAAGCTGAATGTGAGCGTGGCGTAGGCTGCGAGAAGTCTCACATGGCACCAGAGGGGGCTCCAATTCGTAGATTCGAGTTGTGGTGAAATCTTAGGGGCAGCGTGACTGTTTTGGCTACGGATCATTGGAACAGCCTTGTCGTGAACTCCCCGCCGCACACCAAAGGCAGTGTGTACATCGCGTGGCTCAAGTGAGAGGGAATGTCTTGTAGGTAAAGTTGTACACCTCTGCAGATCAAAGAGGCTCAGAAGGTTGACGAGGATATTCAGGAAATAAGAGAGAATATGAGAAGAGGCAAAGCACCAGGATTCACTGAAGATGAGCATGGTACTATTTGGTTCGAGAACCGCATATGTGTACCGAATAATCAGAAAATAAAAACCCTGATTCTCAAAGAAGCTCATGACACTCCATACTCAATTCACCCAGGTCGTACCAAGATGTACCAAGACTTGAGGGAAAGATACTAGTGGGTCAGTATGAAGAGAGAAATAGCAGAGTTTATTAAAGCATGTGACACCTGTCAAAGAGTCAAGGCAGAGCATCAGAGACCCACTGGACTTTTGCAACCATTGCCAATACCTGATTGGAAGTGGAAAGAAATTGGTATGGATTTCATAACCGAACTTCCAATGACTCAATCGGGTTATGATTCGATTTGGGTAATCATGGACCGATTGACGAAAGTGGCTCACTTCATACCGGTCAAGACCACTTACTCCGGAAGTAAGTTGGCTGAGCTTTACATGTCTCGGATTGTGTGTCTACACGGAGTTCCCAAGAAAATAGTATCAGATCGCGGCAACCAATTCACTTCTCGGTTTTGGCAAAAACTGCATGAAGAGTTAGGGAGTAAGCTCAGTTTTAGTACAGCTTACCATCCTCAGATAGATGGTCAGACAGAAAGAGTAAATCAAGTACTCGAGGACATGTTGAGAGCATGTACCTTGGACTTTGGAAACAGTTGGGACCGTTCATTACCCTATGCAGAATTCTCGTACAACAATAGCTATCAAGCCAGTTTACAGATGGCACCATTCGAAACCCTGTATGGTAGGAAGTGCAGGACACCCTTACTTTGGGAACAGCAAGGAGAAGCCCAGGAAGCTGGTCCAAACCTGCTCCAGGATGCCGAAGACAAAGTGAGAAAAATCAAGGATAGACTGAAGATAGCTCAATCTCGACAGAAGAGCTATGTGGACAATCATCGACGGGATTTGACCTTCGAGGTCTGGAATTAAGTCTATCTCAGAGTGTCCCCACTCAGATGAGTCAAGAGGTTTCAAGTCAGAGGAAAGCTCGCACCAAGATTTGTGGGATCCTTCAAAATCTTGAGCAGAAGAGGTGAAGTTGCTTATCAGTTGGAGTTGCCGCCGAGCATGTCAGGGGTGCACAACGTCTTCCACGTCTCTCAGCTGAAGAAGTGCCCCCGAATACCCACGGAGCAAGCTACATTAGAAACTCTGGATCTTCAAGGTGATCTCACTTATCAAGAGTAGCCAATCAAGATCCTCGAGAGTAAAATTTTTTGCTTTTTAGTCCAAAATTTGAAAGTTCCTTACAAATAGACCCTTGGAGAAAAGATTTACAAAAATGGACCCGTTGCTCGGCACCAAAGCACGTGACGCCGTAGACACATAGCACGGCGCCATCTGCTTTGGCGCCATGATATGACACGTAGGATCCACGGTGTCAAAGCACGGCGCCAAAGCACATGGCGTCGTGCTATGCACAAACAGCGCTAAAGGGAATGGCGTCGTTCTCTGGGACTTAAGCCCGAGCACGGCCCCTCGGCCCCCCGGCCCCTCACTCCTCTCTTCAGCCCGAGCAAACACAGACAGGCACCCTCTGCCCCCCAGCTCTCCCCCTCCAAATCCACTCCAATCCGTTGTTTTTTCTCGCGATTTTGCTTGCAAACCGACCAAGCAAGGTGAGCTCCCTCCCCTTACTTGAATTTTTTCAATAGATATGGTGTATTTGAGGTACATTTCATGGGGCAAGATTTGAAACCCTAGATGAAATTAGTTTGATTTGGCTCAGTTTTAGGTTGGATTAGCATTGAGTATGCGTAATATAAGAGTAGTTGTATGTGTAGATTCGTTTTTAGAGTTTGATTTGGGTAACTATGATAGATATAGCTAACCTAGGCTTAAAGCTATTGAAGAATAGTAGTTCTTATTCATTTTACATTTTAGGTTGTCATGGGTTTCACCCATTTGCTACCTTCTCCGTCGTGAAGAAACATACCATGTCGAAAGCCGAGGGGCCAGTCGGATCTGGATCACTGAAGGAAGACCTTCCCTTGGAAAGGAGGGAGAACTTCGGTCCATACTACCGCCTGATACCAAGCCGGCGTGCTCAACCCGCATGGCCAAAATGCAGGCACAATGAGGACGCGGTCGTGCAGGTCGTGGACTGCCCAGTTGATGGCGGACGACGTTTCTTCCGATGCCCACATTTCGGGGTACAAATTGCTAATAGTATATTTTTCATTACTGCTTATGGAGCCTCCATGTTAACCGTCCTTTCCCGTAGATAGCGAAATGCGACTTCACCCGCTGGATCGACCCTCCTCATCAACTGTATATTGCCAACTACATGAATACATTGTAGGATCGAATATTTGAGTTGAAGGAGCGAATCGAGACTCTCAATGAGGAGAAAAACGACCTCCGCCAACAGATGCAACGCGAGGGGGGCAACGAGGAGATCGTGAACATAGGAAGCTTGTATGATCTCGCATGTTGCTGTGCGAATCCTAGCTGCATATGTGCGTACCACTACAACGACGGTCAGCCACGTCCGAGGCGTCCCCCTCAACAATACTTCATGTGGGTGCCACGAGGCTTGTTTGGCATATAGGCAACGAGGTGTATGGTTGTACCTTGTACTAGTAGGCCACACTGTTATGTGTTCATTGTTGTGTTCATGGTGTGGCGCCGGCACTATTTTCGTTTGCAACCTCACATTTCAGTTGAAATACAACGCAGCAGTACTTGTATGTGTATGTGTGAATGTATGTGTATGTGCATGTGTTTTGTACATGCAGAAAAGACATCACTTAGCTGTTTTTTCTACATGTTCAGGTAGCACGGCGCTAAAAGATCCCGGTCAACATGTGTCAAATAATATGACATATAACGACAATGATGAGTTCGAATGGAAATGTCGTCGTATGTGATGTTATTGAGGTTTTCAGCTATTTTTGTATGTATATATGTGAATATATGTGTATGTGCATGTGTTTTGGAAAAGACAGCACTTAGCTGTTTTTTGTAGGGTTAGGCAGCATGGTGCCGTAGATGCATAATACGGCGCCAAAGGATCTGGCGCCGTATATACATAACACGACGCCAAAGGTCCTGGCGTCGTATGGTCTATCTACGGTGCCAGAGCCTTTGGCGCCGTGCTGCCTGAGCCTGCAAAAAACAGCTAAGTGCTGTCTTCTCTGAAACACATGCACATAAACATATATATTCACATATACACATACAAACATTGAATACCTCAATAACAACATCACGTAAGTCTCGATAACATAGAACAACATTACATAACTCTCATAAGCCTCAATAACGTAGAACAACTTCACATAACTCTCAATAAGTCTGAAAACATTACATAGCTCTCAATAACTCTCAGCGCACAGACTAGAGTCAGTCTCGCTGCCTCTTGGCCCTTCCCTTGCCCTTTGCCAGAGCATCAGTCCCTGGAGTATACGTGCTCGGGGGACAGGCCAAATGACGAGGCTGCTGCGAAGCCTGAGTAGATGGTGCGCCAGGCATCTGCGACAGTCCAATCTCGTCGTGGGTAGGTGCCTCCTCGTCCTC